>VZRV01002758.1:2040123-2324272 GCA_013398115.1 Falcunculus frontatus | reverse complement strand
CGTGCGGGGAATGGGCGGGCGGGGGCTGCGGCGGGCAGCGGGGAGGCGGCCGCGGGCGGGGACTGAGCCCTCGGGAGCCGTGGCGGGGCACAATGTGTGTCCCCCCTCCGGAGGGGTCTGTCCGGGGTGCCGGCAGGCTGCGAGCGCTGGCAGACGCGCGGTGAAGCTGCCCCGGCCCCCCGCACCGCCGGCCCGCCCGGGGCACGTCCTCGGAGCGCCTCAGCCTGGCGGCACGGGCTGCGGCTCCGCTCGGCGCTTTTTTATTTATCCCCCCGCGTTTTGCGTAGTTTAAGACTCGTTTTCCTTTGTACGTAGGAGGGAGTGAGGGTATTTATAATTAAAGTTTTATGGCCCTATGCACACGAGCACCCGTCCTGCATGGTATACGCTTAGGAAGTCACAGGTGATGGCGAGAAGCCTGAAAATGCTGTCACCGCTTTTGGGGAGCTTCCAATAAATGGATCGTTAGTGCGGCGTGTGTGTAAGCAGTGTCATTTGGGGATAACAGGTCTGATACTCCAGGCCCTCAGCTACGTTGTTCAGGCCGAATTTCCTTTGGTTTTGCCTGTTGAAGAGCTATCTAAAGATCTCACCAGCATTAGAATAATTTAAAGTGTTGTCTTAATGACAGATGGAAACAGAAATTTGTCTGGCAACAAGGTGCATGTTGCGTTGAATACGATCCTTCAGACCTTACCTAGGTAATTTACATTGTTGCATTTCCTTCAGTTTCAATCAGCAACTGGTTTTAGCATTTATAAAATATTGGTAAAATCAGGGTGGACATTTGCAGCTGCTGCAGATTTTTTTTTTCTGTAGCATCAAAATAGCTCTGTTTTGCAGTCCACTAGGTCTCCAAACCATGTGGTTTACAGAGAGACTGTAGTCCATAGCTTACTGCTAAGAAGCGATGAGCTGGGTAGTGTTCTAGGAGTAGCTACGGTCAAAAACATGGAGTTTTTCTGTTTTAAAGTGGCCAGGCATGTTTGAGGTGCTAATACACGGTATTTCTTACTCACCATGGGTCTGCACTCTAGTGTTATAGGTGAGGTGTGGTGGCATATTACAGGGAAGAATAAGGTGGGCGTCTTCACACATTCCCTCCCCTGGTGGCTTTGAACAATCTTAAGAGTTACCCCTCCAGCCTTGATGTCCTGCACTCACTCAGCTCGATTTGTCAAGAGCTATTCTGGAGTGTGGGGATCTGTTCATGTAGATTGGTTTAATTTCTAGCAGTGTTTTGGTGTCTGCATGTTAAAATTTAACCTCTAAATAGGCTTTTTGTAATAACCGTGTTTTGAGAGCAGGATGAAAGGATGTGCTTTAACGCAGAGTGATTGGAGCATGGAGATTAAACTGGGGGTAGGAGTGTTTGAGCTGCAGGTTTTGTTCTGTTACTCACTTCCCGTGTGACCTTTGTCAGGTCTTGTAGGTCATAGTCTTCAAAGAAACCCTCTCTTAGTGCTGGCTTACCTGGATCCACTCCTCCAAGGTGTGGATGTCTGAAGTCTCCAGCATTAGAAATGGATGAACACTTTAAAATGTGAACCTTAATGTTTCCATCTCTCAGTCTGAAAATTTACTTTATGAGTCCACTTGCCCCCCAATGTGGAGGGAAGTGTCTTCAGTCACATGGAGAGTATCTATGAAATCTGTATCTTAGCTCTTTGAAGTAGCGTTCCTAGCCCTTTCAGGCAGATGGAGCTTTGTGAGGAGCTGACATCCTGATGATGCTTTGTGCAGTCCGGGCTTCCAGGGCCCTACTCTCCCTATAGCTTATTGGAGTAAGAGTGTTGGAGCTGAAGGCTTGTAGTTGCTCCCACTTCTGCTGGGTGGGACCGGTGGGACAGCAAAGGGAAGAGGGTCTGTCCATGCAGGTGCCTCAGGAGCAAGTCCCTTGCTAGATGTAGGCACTTGGAGCTGTCTGTGGGAGAGATGAAACCGAAAGGCAGAGGCTGCAAATGGACGTAAAAGTAGCAAAGACAGCAGAAATACCTTCTGCAAGGAGACAGGACTTTATGAAAAAGACTCTGTGGTCAGCTTGCTTCTGCATTCCCAAGCAGGGACAGAAAGACCAGAATTGGGCATTACCCGTGGGAGAGGAAGCCTTGGGAGAACAGTGCACATCGGTCTGGACTTTCCCCCGGGCTCCGCTTACCTGGCTGCTCCGGGATCTCGCAGCCTGGCTCCTGACCAAGCGGTTGCTCCGGGAGCCGGCCGCGCTGGCTTCCTGCCACGGGGCTGCCGCGGCTTGGGACAGGCTTCTCGCTGGGCAAGCCGCTGCTACCGAGGAGCTTTTGTTTCCCGAGAGGAAAATTAAAATTCCTGGGGAAAACATGCCGATTCTGCAGAAGGAGCTCTTTCTGGTGAAGAGTCTCTCTGACCAGCCACCTTTCTGACTTGCTCACCCTTCTGCCCTGCAGGCAGAACGCTGTGGTCTGCGTTAAACATCCAGGCTTAATAAATGGTGTGTTGTTTGTGCTAACGTCTTCTCACTACCGGATGAAAATTGTGCAGAAAAGCGCTATACAGAGCACTATAATTAAAAGTCTTAGGAATAGCCTATTATCTTTAATTTTTGCCTTTAAACTTAAGCGTGCCTGGGGGCAAAGTGTATGTGTCTGGAGAGGGTGGAGACTTGCCTTTTACAGATGCCAGTTGTAGGGCTGGAAATAGGTTATTGTGTTCAAAAGATTTCTTTCTCATTCCCTTTCACTGGGGGCTGGGGAGTGAAACTTACGGAAGGTGCCAAATTGGTTTTTCTAGATGAACTCCTCTGTTTATCTCTCAATTACATCAGTGTCAGTAGTTGTATAAGCTTTCTAGACACAGTTCCCTGTGTGTATGTTTCCTTCAGGCCAGGGTGCCAATATTCAGGGAAAAGCTGGTTCGTGTCATACTTGGCAGAGACATATGTACATGTGTATGCATGTACATATTAAAACATTATGGCAACTAATGTAACTTTGGTTTTGGCACCATGAGGTGGCTACGTTGTCGCTGGGATTTGGACCGAGACCAGTGTTGCCTCCATAGCATCCTCTGCATAGCTGCCAGGTGTTACTATCTGGAAGTCTGCTTGGTTTGCTTCGCTACTTAAATGCACAGAGTGCAAAATGTGTGAACAGTTGCTCTTCCATTGCCTGACCCATTTAGCCTCCCTGATATTAACAAGAGGCTAAAATGTGTGCAATGCAAGGAGCTAATTTGCTTTAGCAAGCTTTTCAGGTACAAATAATAGCAGAGAGAAATTAGTTGCATTTTCCCAGAGTAGAGCTAAGCAGTGCTGTGGCTTGTCTTGGGAATGCTTTTGATATGTAAGTAATACTGGAAAAAAAAAAATCAAATTGCATTTAGAATCCTGGCATATGACATCAATAATCCTATCATAGTAGACACAAATTATTGTGTAGATGGCATACTTAGAAAGTTGTACTCGTGTTAGGTTGTGTTTAGTACTGGCTCATGTGCACAAGACTTCCATGAGTGCAGGCAGTTGAACAACATAGCTCTGAGTCTTTCCGAAAACTTGACAGTGGCATCTGTTTTCTTCTTGTGTTGACACTGAAGGTATGTAATTGAGATATTTTCTTTTGTTTCAGAAAGTGTCAGGGATGTTATTGGGAGGAAAATCAAAATTTCTGTCAAGAAGAAAGTAAAGCTGGAAACCAAGGGAGATAAAGTGGATAACAAAATACTGGTAAGTACAATAGAATGGCTCTGATTACATATGCGAAGGAAAAGCCAGTGTCTTTTCAGAAGACATCAAATCTCCTCTGGAAGTATTCTTTGAACTTTGTGTGTGCCATAAGATACCCATGTAATTTATTTTCTTACTTTTTCTGGCTTTCTTGATAGCCTGCATAAGAAGTTGGTGTGCAGCTGTACATGTGTACACACACTTGTTTATCACTGAGTTATTTTGCAGAGTTTAGGGTATTGTGTTGTGGACTGATAATAAAGCAAGCTATTATCAGAACCTCTTTTAAAATATTTTGCTGCCTTTGCTGGTTAGGTTTCCTGTTTTCATCCATAAGAGTTTTAAGTGGCCAAGAAATGCAAAATGAAGTATGTAGAATTAATTTTGAGAATCTGAAGCTGTTATGCAGTGAAGAGTAACAGTAAAACAGTTGGGGTTTTTGAACTCAAATGACTATTTGTATTTTTTAGTATTCTCTGTTAAGTCATACATCTGCATTTTAAAAGCAATGCTTAATGTGTGGGATTCTAAATTGTTGTTCTTAAAACTGCCATGGAGGAAAGTGTCAAATTAATCTCACTCAAGTATGCTTTCCTGTTTTCTCAAGAATAGTTTTGCTTGCCTCTCTTGATAGGAGGAAAGCTGTGGTAATGAGCTGCTATGTTTGCATACTATGTTGAATACGCAAAAAGACATGGAACTGTATTTCCTTGCTCTTTTGGTCCCTGTCTATTAGGAGAACTCCTTGAGTAACAAACACAAAAAAAGTACAGTTCTGCCATAATATTTTGCAAGATATTTGTGATTTGGTGTCTTGTGTTTGTGCTGTTGCACAATTAGAAAGTTTTGTTGCCAAAGCTGTTGTTACAGATATCAGGTACATTCCCCATGCAGATGTGTTATTTTGTCTTTCAAAACTGCAACTTTTTAATCACTTCTGAATTATCTTCTTAAAGTACGTGTTGCTATCCCTGGGTGTTAAGAGTGTAGATAATGGCTCACTTTTCTGTGAGAGCCACTGTTAAGGAATTTGAAATATTTTCTGCTTAATATCTACCTGTGTTATATCTAGTTCCTTGATTTACAGTTTCTGTACTGGAAATAGATTGGATATGTGATTGTTGATTGATTGTCTCTATTTGAAAACCATGTTTATAGGGAAGGCTGACAGGTTTCACTGAAGTGGTTACACTTGACTGACTTTTTGACTTACACGGAATCATAACTATTATCAATGGAGAAATATATTGTGGAAATACTGAAATACTGTTCTGAACTGATGGGACCAAGAGAATGTCAAGCTTTGGATCATCAGTGAGGTTTCTGAGGGATGTACTACTTGGCAGTAAAATGCCTAAATTTGATGACTTCGGTGTTTTTTCTCTCTTTAATCTCCTAAGGTCTCAGGTGGGGGACTTTCACCTTCCATGAGTGAAGAGGTACTGAAAGGGAGAGAACCTTTCAGAGGTTCATGAGTTAGTGAGCACTTCTTGTGTGTGTGCATGTTGTCTTCAGTGCACAAGATAAGTGTTTCAGGGGAATGATTTGCTGGATCTTGTCTGGTAGAACCATTTGTTCTTTGATGCAGAAATGCAGGGGATTTATATTGGTGGGAAAAAAGATTATTCTTAGAGAAATGATTATTGATTGCTGGAGTTGGATTTTGTGTTTTCCTTTGCCATAGAAGAAAACTGCCTTGTGTGAAGCTGTACAAATCACTAAAGATGCTTTTTTTACAATGTTTCTCTGACTGCATGTGTAAATTTTTCTGTGGGATTGTTTGGTTTGGTTTTTTTGTTTGCTTGGGTTCTTGGGGTGTTTTTGTCATTTTGGGGTGGGGGTTTTTTTGCAGAGGTGCTGAACATTGTCTGCTGTGGCAAAGGCCAATAGAGTCTGTGGCTCACCTTGGGGATGCAAAGTTCTCTGAAATGAAGAATGCTCTGAAAAAAATTACACCAGAAACACCTCAAATTAATGGAGACTTCTTGGCTTTCATGTGTCGGCACAGTCTCACTTCTTACCTGTGAAGTAGAGGACATACACCCTTCTCTCATCAATAGAGTTATGCTGAAAATACATAACCTTGCTTCAGAAATATGTGAGTGCTTAATACTAAATGCTACATGAAATCTGTCAGCAAAATTAAGAATTTTTGTACTTTGAGCTGGAACTTAAGAGTATTCAGTAAATAATGCATGCGGCCGCGTTCTGACCGGAGCGGGAAAAACTGAGTTGCCGTGCCTTGGGTGAGCCTGTCAAATGGAATGCTGAATGGAGTGTTGGCAGCAAAAGCAGTTCAGTAATTAAAGACTATATCCTTAAGTGAACGCACCAGAGGGCTCGAATGTGATTGCATGGGCAACCTGCATGCCAGCGCTCCTCGACTCCTGAGAGCTTAGTTTTGAAACGTTAATCTTCTGAGTGCTGTCTCTTGAGTGCACGTGTGGCAATGGATTGCTTTGAGATTTTGGGTGGAATTTTTTTAGTAGTTGGGTGTTTACATGAGGTGCCATGCTTTGGGTCCAGCACTTAACAGGGAGAAAACAGCAGTTGGCTCTCATCTAGCTAACCCCAGAGCTGTTATGAAATGTGCTCATGGCTTTAGAGGAGGTTGATCACAGAGACTGGCACTGAGCCCTGATACCCAAATCTGCGCTTTAATTAAATGATCTCTCATCCTTCCTTCCTAGGGAAATCCAGCAAAATCAGTATCACTTTGAGAAAGGGAGATTATTTTAAAATGAACTGCACTTGGCAGGTAACTATAAAAACACTTGACCTCTGGCCTTGTTGTTCACAGTGTACTCAAGGTACAGAGTACTAGAATATGGATGTAACCATCTACTTAAATCACTCTGCTATAGGAAATTCCTCTGATAATTAAGATGGAAATTAGAATCTGAGACTAAAGAAAAAACAGTGCAAAACCCCTGGTGTTGCTTGCAATAGGGTCCCAGTATTAAACTGGTGAAGTTGGCAGATAAAGACCATGCTTGCCTTAAGATGCTTTAGGATCCCAGCTTTGAGTGCCAGAGTTTGGAAATTGTGTCTAGGAATTTTGATATAAACCAGTTTTTTTCAGTCTGCACAAGGAGTTTGCTGCCTCAGTAATCTTAATCTGCAGTTATTTAGTTTTTCACTTAGTCATAATGATGCAGAACAGTAAACATGAGCTGCTGAGCTGCCTCTGGTCTGCTGGCACCAAATCTCAGGTCTTCAGGCAGCAAACTGGTATCCAACCCTGAAAAGGCAATAACCAGCTTGAACAGTCAGAAGATCAGTCCTCAAGCTATTAGGGCTAAACCTCAGCCCCATCTGGGTCCTCCGGCACTGGGGAACGTGAGGAAACATGCAGGCATAGAGGAGACCTTGAAAGGTGATGAGCTGCCCCACAGGGCAAGGGGAACAGACATCGTGGGGCTCCCCAATGGGGCACAGTCCCGCTATGGGCCAGGGAGACATTCAGCAGGACTGAGGTGGGAGCTGGGGGCAGCTCAGCTCCAGTGGCCAGCAGCGCTGCAGAGACCTGAGGCCAGGCCAGGCACTTGGGTGTCTGTGGGGTGTGGGGTGGCCTCAGCTGGGAAAGGGACCGAGTGCAGGTGTAGCTGTGGTGTTGCTCAGGCCATAGTTGAGTGCCAGAGCTCTGAAGCAAGGTGGGGAGTCCTGGTCAAGACTTGTTCCTGCTTTTGGGGTCACATACCTGCACTGTCTTGGGTGCAGGCAGCCCAACTCCGGCAGAGCCCTTGAGCAGGCTGCCCCAGCTGGCTCCAGGTGGCCCTCAGCCAGAGGCAGAGCACTCCTCAAGGAGTGGACCCAGATGTGTTTGGCTTCAGTGTGATTCTCACTACAGTCGTCTCATCGGGTTAAAATAGATAAAGACGTCACTCTTTTCTAATCGGTGGAGGATAGCTTTGGTTTTGTGTGATTGTTTTGTTTAAACCTCGTTTCTTAGGAGGACGAGGTTTAAGGCATCATGCTGAGTGCCTGTGGTGTTTCTCCTCACACTGACGACTTCTGACCTTCTCTCCAGCTTCAGCTTAAGCTGATGGGTATGGAGACGTCTCAGTTGTGATGATAATAGAGTCGGCTGGGGTGTGGGGGGAGACAGCTGGAAAAAGAAGAGAAACTTTACACCTACTCCCTCCTCTAAGGCCTCCACCTTATGCCACCATAAGGGATCAGGTGGAATGCCTGGTATGTGTACTTCGGGTTTTTGGGGTTTTTTTTGGTGTGTTTTGTTTTGTTTGTCTGGGTTTTTTGGGGTTTTTTTTTTTGGTTTTTTGGTTTTCTGTTTTGTTTTCTTAAATCCAGAGGCCTCAGTGTTTATCAGATTAGCACCTACAGACAAACACTGGTAGGGACTGGGCTTTGTAGCTTTGGTGTTTGTGGTGCTGCTTTCCCACCTCAAAATAGCCAAGATATCTGTACATAATTTTACTGATTATTTCCCACTGCCTTTTCTTCCTCTCAGATTTTTTGTAATTAGCAGTAACCATTGAGGAGTTAAAATGTGGGTTAAAGCCAATAAGTTAAATAAATCTGACCAACTCCTTATGAAATATTGATGTTTTCAGGAGTGGTTTCAGGACAGGCCAGAATTCAGGATTCATCTTACTTTTTGTTTCTTTACTATTAGGAAAAGAGAATATTCCTGCTCTATTTGCCTTTGAGATTAGTTTTCTTTTCCAAAATAATACTATTTTAGACATAAAAGATAAGGAAATATTGCAAGTGGCCCTGCTCTCTATATGTTTGGCTGTGTTTCTTTGCTTTGTTGCTGGGTTTATTTTGATTTTTTTGTTTTGTTTTTTCCTTAACCTTAAGGCTATAGAATAGTGTGATGTGATGTAGTGACCAACACCACTTTATTAGGACATCTCTTTGAGGAGTCTGTGTTACACTTCTGCCCTCAGTCATTTACATTCTCTTTGTTAAATTATCACAATGCTACTTCTGAAATTGAGACAGTTGCTTTGGCAGGTGGCTCTCCTTAAAATGTGCTGTATGCCCAACATAAATTCACTGGGAGCAATTCATATGTCCTTGTCACTTTCTCTGGGACATATGTTTCCATGGGCTTTTAAAACAAAAAATTGAGTTGACTCCTGTCAAAGAAGTTTATATTTGTTCTGTGCACATGGTCTGAGATTTCATGTTCTGCTTCTAAAGACTCTCTTATAAAGACTGGAATTCTATTAAAAAAAAAAATCTATCTGTGTTTACTTTTAAAGGAGCAATTATGGCCATTTTGTGTGCTCTCCATGTGGTTTCTGAATGCTGCTTGAACAATGTGGCTGACTACTGAAGCAACGGAGACAAGCCTGTATGAGCTCCTGTGCCTGTTCAGCTATCTGGGTGGCAGTCTCCAGCTGGAGGCAGTAGTATTTTGCACTGCCAAAACTATTTGGGGTTTAAAAGCTTTGGTGCTTGTTTTCCATTGCTCATCTTTTGTCTTGATCCATCCATGGTATTCTGTTTGAATAGAGATGGATTTCACATCCTGCCTTATAAAATACGCACTTCTTTTAAACCACTAAGAGCACAGGGTTGTCTAAGGTTGGTTTTACATAAAATGTGTGCAATCTCACACGTTATATCATGACAGCTGGTGTGTGATAATGATGTTAAATAGGGACAATCTTTAAAAATAATGGTGTTTCCTCTTCCCTGCCCAGAACATTGACTGTTATGACATATATCTTAAGTGTGTCTTTATGAAGATGAAAGGAGGTAGGTGTTGGTACATCCCTCATGTCAGGAAATCTAAATGAAGTGAGGTAGAGTAATCAAAAAATACTTAGATGTGAAAATGTATTTTAATACATTTACAAAGTGCCTCTTAGGAAACAACTGAACTGTGGCCTATAAGATTGCTACAAAAAAACTGAAATAAGAGGAGTACTGCAGGAAATAGAATTTATTAATTCAGTCAGGCAGTTGCATATGTTTCCACAATAGGAAATGTTTTAAAAAAATACTCATGTGCAGGTTTCGCTGAAATTTACATTTATGTTATACACTGATCCATGAGCTTACTTTTAACTGGTGGGAAGATTTCCAAACCTAGCATTCTGGAGTGCTGAGTCCAGCTCTGGGACCCCACCATAAGAAGGACACGGACCACCTACCTGTTGCAGTGAGTCTCCCCAGGGATTCTGCTCCTCTACTCCACACTCGTGAGAACATACCTGGAGTGCTGTGTCCAGCTCTGGGGCCCTCAGTGTAAGGACATGGACCTGCTGGAGGGAGTCCGGACAAGGACCTTGAAGATGATCAGAGGGCTGGAGCACCTGTCCTATGAAGACAGGCTGAGAGAGTTGGGGTTGTTGAGCATGGAGGAGAGAAGCCTCCAGGGAGACCCGATTGTGGCCTTCCAGTACTTAAAGTGGGCTTATAAGAAAAATGAGGTCAAATTTTTTCACAGAATCTGTTGTGATAGGAAAAGGGGGAATGATTTTAAACTAAAAGAGGGTCAATTTAGACTAGCTGTAAGGAAGAAATTTTTTACTATGAGGGTGGTGAGGCACTGGAACAGGTTGCCCAGAGAAATTGTGAATGCCGCATCCCTAGAAGTGTTCAAGGCCAGGTTGGATGGCGCTTTGAGCAACCTGGTCTAGTGTAAGGTGTCTCTGCTCATTGCAGGGGGTTGGAACTAGATGATTTTTAAGGTGTCTTCAAACCCAAACCATTCTATGGTTCAATGATTCAGTGGTTCAATGAATTGCTGGGATAGTGCATTCAAGTGTAGAAATTCAAGATGATTTTGTGCTCCTATAGTGTGTTCTTTCCATGCTTTGGGAGGACAGACATGCAGCTTGCTTGCTCTCCCATTCTTTAGTTTTGGGCAACTGGTACAGGCAGGGAAAGGTTAAGAAAAAGGGACTTCTTTCCAGTGCCCTGAAGGCACCTGCTGTTGTCCTGGCTTGTGTACTTTGCATTTTCACACTCGACTGCAGGTGCATACATCCTTATCTGTGTTCTGGAAGGAGGAAATGTGAACATGATTTCACTCTTAGCAGGTTCTGGTTTTTACACAGCTCTAACAGTTACTGGGGTAAAAAAAAAGTGATGGGAGGGAGAAATCCGCTGTGGCTCTGAATTGATCATGGAATCTTTCCTCCTGTCAATTTTTTGTAACCCAGTTAGAAAGCATTTCCTTTTATAAACTGCCACACTCTTTCCACTTCTCTTGCTGAATATATAATGTACCAAAGTGGTTTGCTAATGTGCTTTTGCTTTGAGAGGGCCTGACTCCTTGCCACCAGTATTTATGAAATGGAGCCTTCCTAAGCAAGGATTTCCATTGAAATCTCTGCATAAAAGAGGCAGAAGACTGATTATTACATATAAATTCCCTAAAGCTGAAAGTAAAAAGTAGAAAATTAGCATTAGGGTCAACTTCTTGCCTCAGTCACTATTTGCCATCGATGGCTTTTTTCCCCCAGGAATGAAAAGACTTGGAGGGGAACTGAATGTGGGTTTTGGTAGACATATATAAGTGCAAAAACATTGTCCATATTTGTGGGGGGATTTTTTGTTTTCTTTCTCTTACAACTTGTTTTATCTGGCTGACTTACTTTAAGAAAAGACTTCTCATGGAGGGAATGTGGTTTACTTTGGTGTGACTAGTGTGAAGGAGGACAGAGTAAACTTGAAAAAGGCTGCAAGGGTTGCTAAGTGAAAAGTTAGTGCAGTGTACTGTGAAAAATGCTTCTTGTTGCTCAGAGTCCCTCTCTTCAACCATTGTTGTGGTGGAAAATGGTGAATATCACTGATTTGTTTGATTATTAAAATACTTACTTTAGCTCACCTACAATTCTGCTTCATTTTTTTCTCATGGTGGTGGTAATTTAATTCTGTGTAAAGTAATTACAGGCCCAGGATATAAAATTATTCTTTAAATTTAGCTGCTGCTAATGGTGCTCTGTACAGCTACCTGAGTCCCCAGGCTGATTTCTGCCCTTGGTCCTGTCTCATCTCTCCCTATTTCTGAAATGTCTACTCTGTGTCAACTCATGAGTGATATCTTTGTCTTAGTGATAGCTTCCCTAATTTGATTATTTCAGATGACAAACTATTAGGATGCAAAATGTAATTATAAGAGCCAGATTCTTATAACCCTACACTCCTGAAACAGACCTAACCAAATGAATTAACCTGCTGGATGAGGGAAGAGAGACTCTAGCTCAGTGAGTTGGGGTTGCAGAATTAGTTTCAAATAGCTGTGGCATGTGAAATTTAAGGCTAGCAAAATGAAACCAGTTGCTACAAAGCTCAGAGAAGGAGTCACATTGCTGGTGTTGGTACAAATTAAAAGGGTTTGAGGGTACTGAAAAGGTGCTCGCAGAGTAGAATCTGCGGGCAAGCGAGGAGCAGCTCTTATTTGAACGCATTACATTTTTGGATCTTCTTTGCAAAGTGACCTTTATTAAAAAAATAAATACAAGAATTGTGGTCTGGGCTCTTGGGTGTGGATGTTGTGCAGCTTATCCCCTTGGCTGACAAGTGGTGTTTGTATCCCTGCACACTGTAGAAGGCCTGTGTGACTTCAGGATGGGCCTCAAAATGTGCATGTGGAGATGGAAAACAGAAGAGGAGATGCTGGGTCTATATTCCCCATAAGATTTTCATCCTGCATTGCATTTTCAAGTGGTGCTTGTTTCTATGCTTTTCAGATCGGTCGATAACTAATTTTTTCACCTTTCCACAGCTGAAGCAGTGGTTAGCAGCATGCTGCCTGTGAGGCAGACAGTGGTCTGTTTGGGATGTCTGGAAGCACCCTCTTAGCCAGAGCTTAGGAAGCTTTCCACTTTGTGCCTCAAAGATGCTTGCCAGAGGCATGTCTTTATGGAGTAGGCACTTGAGGTACACATCACTTTCTCTGAACATGTCCTCAGTCCTCTGATTGAGAAGCGATCCTTCCCTTGTACCTAAGACTTTGTCAAATCGCTGCTTTTGTAGAGCTCCATGAAATTTTGAGGATTTAAGCCAAGTTACAGATAGCTACTTCTTGGGGCCAGGGAGCAAAACAAGAGGGTGAGATAGCTGCTGCAGAGCAGTTTCTACTCAGATTTGATTAAAGGAAGTGAATGGCTGTTGACCCCAATCTGAGTTGGGAGACAGGGCACTGCTGTGTTTGTTCGGGGTCAGCTTTTGAATGAAAAGGCTTCTCCCTCTCTGCCTTGAAGGCCATTAGCAAGACTGAAACTATTCACACGGAGCTATTGATAAAGGGGAAGCCTTTCAGAGGCTCATCTCTTAACAAACACTAGCGGCTGATGCTTAAGCATGATACCTTTTATAGCCATGTATGTGAGCCTCTAGTCCAATGTGGAGCTGAGGAGCCTTAGGCAGGGAGTAGTGAAGGTAGGTCAAGACAGACATTTGGATTTTTAGTGCAGCTGGCTTTAGATGGCAATCTCTTCTTTTGGTATTTACAATGTTGCAAGTAAATATTTGAAGAAATATTAGCTTTGTTAGGTATTGGTGCTTTGATGAGTAATAATTTCTGCCACTTGGTAAGTTTATTCATATCCCAAATGTAAATTATGCATTTATTATTATTATATCATGAAAAATGAATTTTAAATGTAACAAGCAGTTATTTTGACTGTGGTAGTCTTTACATCTGCACTTTGCAAGTGGTGGAAGAGCACAGGCTTTGGCCTTTCTGTTTTTTCATCTCAAGAAGGTGCTGAAATCCCTGCATTTTTGGTAGAGCATATTGGTGTATTCTGTGTACAACTGTTGCATACACTATGGGTATCTTTATGGTCCCTTTCTTACCTTGTATCTTCCTTTTTACTGTCCTTCCATATAATCTGCTTGGAAAAGTCCCTGGAAGCTTTCCTGTGTGCAGATTGCTGTCAGGATTGGGGTTTGCTTTTTAGTCTACCTCTTCTCACACTAGTATGCCCATTTTTCTAACAGCCCATATTCCTCACTTCTGTTTCCTTTCCTTACAGAGATAATACAAATATCCCCAAATTCCTCAGTATCCCTACAAATACAGGGATGATGGACTGAATGTGATGCTGCTATGCTAAAAAATATTGTAGGCTGCCATAAACTTTGTATATGTTTTTATCTTGTCTTGCTAGGCAAGTTCTCTGCTTCCTTGTTCTACAATTTAATCAAAATCTATGCTAGGTCAATGTTATTTCTGTCATGATGGCAGTTTGGTTCATGCTGGACATTACAATGTTCTTTGTGTAGTTTGGCTTTAAGTTCTCTCCACCTTTCCCAAAGCAGCTCCCTTTGGTTAAAAAAACCAACACAACAAAAAAACCCGAAAGCAAAACAAAACGAGCAAAAACTCACCAATAAACCCCAATACAACTGCTAGCATCTCAACTAAGTGCTATGCAAATTACGCTTGTCCCAAGGGAGGCAAGGTAGCATGATGGACGTAATTGCTTGCATTGCTCTCTCCACATCTCTAGGCACAGGAGTGATTGGACTGAGAAAAGGGGGAAAGTTAAAACAAGAGAAGAACTGTAGTATAACATGGCAATTTAAATGTAATTAGCTGATGTGGATAGTGCCAGAGCAGTGTAAAAGATTGTAAAATAGCTTTAAAAGGGTTTCATCTGTGAATACAATGCTTTGTTACCCAAGTTTTATAGTTTTATCTTTACTTTGGGAAGGCATCCTCTATGAGATTTGACTCTGCTGATGGAATTTAACCGTATTTTATGTAATCTGTACTATTTCCTTCATGTGTAATTTCAAAGCCAGTTTTCTACGATTTACTTGCTTAGCTACACCATATTGACAAACTGCAGGAGAAGCTGAATGCTGATTCTCTTGGGTTTCTATGTAGGCATGTCAGCTGAAGTTTGGAAAAGCTGCTTAACTGGAGAAGAGTATGTGTTCAGTCTTTAGCCAAATGCCAAGAAAAGCCTTCAGGAGTGACCTAATACAGCAGGGACTTACTTTTTTTTTTTTTTTCCCCCAAATTTAAACTATTGCTTGTTTTTTTTTTGCCTACACTAAGTACTACTAAAAAAGCTAGGAGGGGCAGGTCTCAACTCTTACAAGTTGCATATTCAAATTACAAAAATTTTAGATGGTTGCAGGTTTAATGGTGACACTGAAAATAGATTGTGTTTTTGCCCTCCCATTGTTAAACTATAACCCTTTCCAGCTGACAAAGATTTCTGAAACTGAGTAAATGTTTATTGTAAGCCTTGGAAATATATTTCTCAGTGTTGAATATTTTGAAAACATTTAGCCAAAAATAGAAAACCTGAAAATACTAGTTTCATGTGATATTTCCAGTGTAATGCTACCCTTTTACAGTATTTCCTATAACACTATTAGATGGATATGCTATTGTTTATATGTGCGTGAAATTGTGTGAAATTAAAATTCTGCAGGTTTTTATATGGTATTAGTTTATCACAGTGTAGCCTTAAAGCAATTTTAGTAGGTCTTTGTTCAGCCTGAGGGCTTAAGTCTACCCCAAGTACATTGTGCTTCCATTTTATTTTTTCCATCTTTTCTCTGTCTTATTTTTCTATTTTTATCTTCCATTGTTTATTTTAGAATATTTCTTATGTTGCTTTTCTGTTTGGAGTGCCCGTTTCCTCTCACCATAAAGATAATTGCAGACAATTCTTTGATATCAAGACATTAAGGACATATGCATATTTGCAGGAAACATTGGCAAGTCAGCTTCTTGGCCTCCCCTTTCACCTCTTAAACTGCCCCAGTCTCCCACTGCTCTCTGGGTTGGGATTCGTATGATGTCCATGGTGCCTCTTCATTCAGCATGGAACAGCATTAACCTTGCGTGGAAGGGGTCAGTGAATTGAGCTTGACACGGAGCACTAGGAACCAACTTTCCTCTGCCCTCCTGGGTGCTGCCTGCCCGGGAGCCAGAGCTGCCGGGTGCTTGTGCTCTCTGCCTCAGAGCAAAGGCAGGGTGGTGCCTGGGAGGAGGAATGCCATCATGCGTGGACTTCGAGATGTGCTGCAAAGAAAGCTTTGCTGTGCAGTAGCCTCTGTGTTTCAAATCCACAATGTGGCTGTTCCTTGTGTAACTTTGTGCGGGGAAACTGGAATGGAGCTGGAAGAGGCTGGACTGTACTGGGGGAGGAAGTGTCTCTGCTCGCACAATTCCTTCTGTAATGCTAGACTTCTCTCTTGCCAAGTGCAGGAATCTGCATGGCGCTCCTCGGCTCCAGAACATGATGGGAGGAAGGGATTCACTGGTTTTACGGTTTTCAGAGCGCTGAAGAATTGAGAGTGAGCGAGTCTAACAGACTACTTGCTCTCACCATCCTTTTTACCATACAGGTTCTATGAGGGACCAGCCTCAGAAATGTTTTCCTATGTCATCTTCACTTGCCTTTTTTTTTTTTTTTTGCTTTATTGATAGTACTTCTGAAAAACCTCAGCTTGTGCAAAAGGGAATATATAATGTGATGGAACTACCAAAAAGAAGAGGAATAACTTTCTCCACCTCCCTGTGTCACTGTTTTTGAAGTGGTAACAGCAGCTTTTCCTGGAACATAAAGAGGAAGAGCTGGCAGGGACATGAGACTCTGTCAGAAGCCTGGCAAGAATTAAACAAGCTTCCTTAGTTGTTCTTGTATTTTTGTGTTCTCTTCAAGTGTACTTTCCATGGACCCAGCAAAAATACTGCACCAATCTCACTGGGTATTAGTTATTGGTAAAGTAGTTTGAGAACCTTTGGGAAAAGATGTTATTTTCCTATGTTTATATATTTACTTATGCCATTGTAGTTACCTTTGAAAGAAAGGTAACAACTGTTTCCACAACTTTTGAATAGGTTTTATTTCTGTAGGAATACCCTTGTGGGAAATACAGCAAATGGACAGAGGATTGCAGAAGTGTTTTAAATTCCATGAGAGACTTGCTACAGTCTTGCTACTTGCTACAGAGCAGACATTGTTCTTCTCTCCCCCAAAACTGTTTCAAGCTGTACGTTAGCCTTTGGGTTCGGTTCTCTGGCTTAATGTCTGATATAATAAAGTAGGCTGAAAAAGTCCTTAAACATATAGGGTCCAGATGCATTTTTGCAAAGCTGAGTTGTTTGGTACAGTGTGGTTCTTGCCACTTAGTATCTTGAAGGACACTGAGTAAGTTGGGTAATTTGCATTCGTGGGTATTGGATGACCCTCCCTTGGGGAGCAGAGAAGTTTTCATAATCAACCTTTGGATAATCTGATGGCATTGTCTAAGAGAAAAAAATACATGGTCAGGTGGAATTGGTCTTGCCACATCATTTAAACTTTGGTGGTGAAAATCCATTAAATGCCAATCTGTTATATTTTTGGCTTTCTGAATAATCCATCTGTTCACTTATGTTGAACTGTATCTACTTAAGATGTGACCAAAATCTGATTTTGGTTTCATTGCTGTAATCTCTTGTGTAGGAGCACTCTCAGGTGGCTTTTGGACCCTGCACACTTGCAAGGTGAAGAGTGGATTTGATTGCCCTGTCCAGTGTTTCTTGCACAGCTTGAGGATTAGTGGATCTCTTGGTGTGTGATGGAGCTAGGCCAGTTGGACAAGGCATTAGGTTAATGCTTGGGGTATTTTGGATACATTGACATGAGGAAATTTAGTATCTGGGTTATAGTAGCCTCTGGCTGTAATATTTAGCTGATGCTACTGTAAGAAAAATACTCCTTTTCTAATTTTTTTTTTTAATTCCCCTGTAATGGAAAATCTGTCCTGAGCTGATTTTAGCATTACATGGAGGTAAAGATTCATAGTGGTTTGCAGTTATCACTATGCCACTGAGTGATAAGGTTGTTTTCAAGCATCTGTAATGGAAATATTGATGTTTTTCTGTTCCTGTAGGTAGAGCTCATGCGTAAAATGAGTGTTGAGCTTTTATGTGTGCATAGTAACGATCCCTCCCAGGAATGTATACCAATGCCTATAATGTTGCACAAGTTGATGTGTTAGATTGGTCTGTGATGTAAAGAGCCACTTTATTATATATTGCCTAATATATCACACATAGATTATATAAATTTCAAAGATTGTAATGTTATACTCTTATTTTAAGGTTAGTAGAGTAATTGAAACAAGAGGCAATAAAATCAAATCTTGCGAGCCCAGCATGCTGCCTCTTGCATCAAGATGGTGTTCGGTTGCTAAATGTGTTTTTCCCCAGACAGGGAGTGCATCTGCAGATTCTGCAAGGCCCATTTGTTTCAGCCTAAGCACAGTCCTCTATTGACACTTGCTGTGAAATACCATAGCCTGGTTCACCTTCTGTGCTGCTGAGTTCTTGTAGCTTCATCTCCTTCATTTATTCATTATTAAACGCATGCTTTCTGCTTGACAAGTGCTATAAAATCCCTTTCACTGTAGTTTAACCCAGGAACCTCTGCTGAGAGTCTAGAAGGGTTATCAGTTTTTGTTTTTAATGCAAATACATGCATTCTTACTTCTTGCTGAAGTTCTCTTCAGACCAGACTCCTTAACAGGCTGGTAGATACTCCCTGTCCTGTTCTTTAAGCCACGTAGTCATGAAAAGATAAATGCTAGATTTTTCCAGATTCCTGCTGCAAACAGAAACAAGAATATCTTGTGTGCTGGAAAAATGTTTCTAGAGGTCTGATAGTATATTAGGTCTACATGAAAATTAATGTTCATACTGTGTAGTTTGTGTGTTGTTACATTCTTCTGTATTGATGTAGCTGGTATGCTGCCCCCATTAAGAACACAGAGCATAAACCTGAAAGGTAGGCTTCTCTAACATGGGCCACAAGAGTTCTAGATTTCTGAAGTTTTATTTTTAAATTAACTGAGTGTAGACATGCAGTGTTGAAATTTTTTAGGTTCTCTAAGTTCCATGATTATTTGAGAATTACAGACAAATCTGGGCTTTGGGCTTCCTTTCTAAGCTGTACATTGTGTAAGCACTGTTTTGTCTTTCAGTTCTTATTAAGCATGTTCTGACTTGTATTTATTACATTATATTTTTTATTTATCCTTTCTTAGATGAGCATTCCAGTATTTGGGAGCTGTAGACATTCCTGATAGTAATCTAGGACTCCAGATTTTCATCTAAAGGGAGAACAACAGAGTTAACCTCTTGATCTTGGTTTGATAAGAAGATATCTTTCCAAATAAAGGCCTTTTGGTCCTGATTCTTCTCAGAAAATATAGCCATAGCAGATTTTAAACTCATTTTTCACCTGTATGTATTTATTTGTTTGCTTTGAAAATAATCAGTTTGGGACTATAAGATTCCTTTTCTGTCTGACTCATCTCTTGACTCAAGAGAGGTAGCCTCAGGATTTCTTGTGCAGTTGGATGTAACACCAGCATTGACCTGGGACAGCAGTTTTGCTATCTGAGATAACTAGCGGTGGAAGAGAGCTGACTCTTCCCCTAGAAAAGAACAAGGAAGCAGATGGGAGACTGTCTGAAGAATATTTGAAAGCAAGGCCAGGGAGAGTGAGATCAAGGTCAGAGGAATTACTCAGACTGCTGAGTGAGCCTTCTTTTTGCTCTCTGTACTTGACAGACCACAGCTGTGAACCTTGTCCTCCTCCAGGCAGCAGAAGATCTGTAAGGAAAAGCACAAGTTTTTTTCTCAGAGCACAGCTCAATGAGTGTTTATCTCATTAGGTGAACAGAAGCTGAGAAGAAAGCGATGGAGCTCAAGTGGCTTTGGGGAACTCAATCTACATGCTGAGTGTTTATGACCATTATTAGTAAAGAAGTCCAAGAAATTGGACCTTCCCACTCCTCAGACTTGTGGGTTTTAATCTAGTCTCAACTGTGATCATCATAGCAGTTCCACAGCTTTGCTCTCAGCTGGCCAGGGAGCAGTTGTACATGTGCTCCACGCCCTACAGCTGCTGAAATAGCTGTCAGGTAGCCACGAGCATGGCAGGTGGCGTGCAAGGCCCCTCAAAATGCTGGCTTCCAGAAACCAGTTCCTCCTGACTTGTAGGCTCTTGGTCTCCCACTCCGTGTTGAAATTGCAGGACAGTTCCCTCTGGGTCACAGCATCTCCTCAGAGGAGAGATGCTGGATTCCAGGATAAGCGTGCTGCTGATGATCCTGACCCTTGTTAGAGCTGGAGTCAGAACTGGTTTGGTTTAGCTCCAGATGTATGACTACCCCTTTTGCTAAGGAGTGCTGGTTCAGTGCCAAAGGTGTGATTATCAGATGAAAGCTCTTCTTCTCAGTAACACTGGATCTGCTGAAACGCTTAAGTTTCCAAGGCATAGGGTCAAACTTTCCTTTTGTTTTAGAGCCACAAAAAGCGTGGAAGTTATGGGAGCAATAATTGGAACCAAGTGTGTCATCTGCAACGAATGAGTAATTGGATAAATTTGTATCCTTACCTCCTCCGTCTGGTCGTATGTTTATAAAAATGCCACGGTGTTTGTTTTTAGGTGGATTTAACACCATTCCTTGAAAATCTCAGGCAGATATGCAGAGCTCTTTCAGCACTTGCTGTTCAGAGGCTTGAGCCTTGCTGGGCATTTGTTTGAACGTTTTTTCTGCACCAAACTTGCAGATGCTGGAAACATTTCTGTTGTGAATATTAATGTTTGTCTTCTGTGAAGAATCATGGGGCAAAGCCCCACTATCATTTCTGTGGGTGCTTTTTCAGTAAACTTTGTTTCTCAAACATTTTTGGAAGGAGGGAGCGCTTGTGTGAGAACACTAACCTACAGCTGCTGGTGCTTGCTGAGAACAATGTGTGGTTATTGGCTTAGCCTTGCCCTCTAAAAACAGTGCTTTACTGAGGTATCCACTGCTTTTTTTCTTTCTGCCTTTTGTCATTTTTTGAGAATGATTGTGAACAAATATAAGCTTGAAAATAACCGCCTGCCCATTTTGTTTTTTCTTTTTGGCGCTTCTGGTATCTGACAAGGTAACATTATATCAGAGTACACAAGAATGGCATTAACTCTGAATTGCAGTGTGTTTTAGCTGTTGGGTTTATTGGTGAAGAGTTAGAAAGTTGGGATCTGTCAGCTTCTAGTGACAGAAAGCCAGAAGGAAAATCTGTTACCTCAGGTCATATTGGCAGTTGTGTCTGCTGTCACGCTCATTTCTTTAGATTTACTGGTAATAAAAATCTGAACAGCAGCTCGAAGCAGTATATTGATAACTGAGTGAATGTTAAGTATGATTATTTAATAGCATTAAATACTGATGTATAGATGTGCAGATGTATAAAAACCTCTAGGCAGCAGCATCCAATAATCGAGTGGAGCTGTCACCTATTATAGCCCTCACATAAATCATCTTACACCCATTCATGCTGAGTGTGTACCTTGGGTCTTCCCCCATGTCTCCAGACCAAGACAAATCAAATCAATGTTGTTTATTTTTCCCCACCAAATTAAAAAGGTGATTATTTGCATGGAGTGAAGGGAATGGTTTAATGACAGAAGAATAAGGTCTTGAATACTGGACCCATAAATGTCAGCTTTCAGCAGCTGTCTGTTTTCATAAGAAGGCAGGCCCTTTTGGAAAGGTTCTCCTTTGCAGCTGGGAAAACACACATCACGCAAAAATGCTGTTTTAGTTGGACTTAACAAACCAAATCTTTTTTAAAAAATTAGTTTTCTTCCAACATCTCCTCTGTCTTCTGATTATCTAAGTTATTGTGGTGTAGTTTTGGTGCTTTCCAGTTTGTGCTTTCCTGGTGAATTCCATGTGACAAGCTCGCCTAGACAAGTGTTTTCTTTGCAGGGCAAGTCAGTGTCCTTGAACACTAACAGGCTGTGGTATTCTGGGAACTTTGGGGCAGACATAGCCACTGACTTAGACAAATAAATAACAATCTGCAGTTAAAAAATTCTCTCTTACACTAATACAGGCTACCCTTCTGCTTTCAAAATGCTTATTTTTTATGAGAGATAGATAGATAGATAGATAGATAGATAGATAGATATTTTGCCTGCACATTATAGCAAACTAAGTATATTGCAATATATTATCAAAGGGAAAACCTACCAGAAGGGAAGTGTCTCAGAGTCTTTGCCTCTAAATAGTATCATCTGTAACTGAGATGTGAAGCTCTTCTCTGAAGGAAAACCCTATGCAGGCATATTTATTGTAAGTAGGGGAAAACATATCATGAGGCAGAACAAGTATTTAACAGATTTAATAAATACACAGTGTGCAAGGGCATGAGAAGATATTTACAATATTAGAGGTCTGCCAATTTTTCAAATGGCCTTGAAAATACACAAGTGCAGCTGTTCTTGTTAACGTGAAAGGATGCTACTTAGGGAAATGTGGGTCTGGTAGGGGCTGGGTCAGATCCTTGCAACTAAAAGTCTTGAAGGTATTGGCTGGTGACATTAGTATCTGGTTTGATGGAGTTGTGTACAGATTTGAGGTAGACCTTAGGAAGGTGTGCTAGGATTTGGGGACCATCCCATAGTATTTATCTAGTTTTGACTGATGAGGCTGAAAAATACGTTTCTTTGCTAAGAAACTAGCTTGAAAACAATGCTGCAGCTTTTAAAGCGCTGTTGCTCTTTAATAGTTAAATAGTGGATATGAGCTATGTAAGTTGCGGGAGAAAGTGGAGGCTTTCAAACTTTTTAAGCCCAGTTTGATTTTGGGATTGATTCCTGTAACACGAGAGGTCTAGGATGGAGACCTATCTGTGTAGTTCAGTAGTGAGAAAAGACAGTATTTGCATGGCCAAGGTGGCCTTTGCTGTGGAGTGAGAATGTTGAATGACAACAATAAAAGATCATGCTGAGTGGTCTTCAAGTGATTAATTTCTTTGCACTTCTCAGTTGTCTATGTGTGTACTGAATAAACTGACTGACCTTGATTCTTCTTGATCTTGTAAGAAAAGATTGTCTAGTTAGGACTTGCCAGATATAAGACAGGATCAAAAGTTTGACTCACTCTGGAAACTCTTCCCTTATACAGAGGAATATGTGGTATAATCCTTTCTCTAGAAGTTAACTGGTTTCCCTTTAGAAGGTCGTTAGTGTTAAAAATGTATTTGAAAAGTTTTTTAGATACTTTGAGAAGTCATATACTGTCAGAATTTTACTGCTAAGCTAAGTGAGTTAAACCAAATTCCCTGGGCTCTGTGATAGTGTTATTTTTTCAGCCAAGGAAACGCTTCACTCATTTTGTTTTCCTTTGTAGAGAAGTCCACTGATCCCTTGAAAACTTGGTACCACAGTTGTTACATTTCCTTCTCTGAAGAACTATTCCCTTTCTGATTTTTATTTTCTGTGTGCTTTGTCCCTTCAAGCAAGGCATTATACTCAGGTTTATGTTCCCTTTGTTGAAGCATCTTTCCTTTGATAAAGCATTCCGTGGAAATGTGGATAGTCGTATGATTGCCAAGGAGCGACCTAATATTTTTGACATGCTTGGCTTTTGCAGCTTTTCCCTTACCCGCGTTTAAAATAAATAACCACCACAGCTGGTTTCTTTGTAATGCCCCACCCTTAATAGAAAGAGCAGCAACAACCTATGGATGTTTTGAAGGAATAAACCCATAGCAATGACTTTGAACCTTCTCTCTATCCTGGAATTTCCTTTATCATTTATTATGCTAGCCATAGGCGAGACACCGAGCTCTTTGTGGTGGGTTTTCATGTTTCACTAGAGAAGAGGAGGGGAAAAGGCTTTCCGGGTAGAGATCAACTGCCCATTACAGTGGTCTGCTGTGTTTTCCTGAGTGAGCTGCTGTGATGAGCAGAGTGACAGCCAGTGAGTAAGCTGAGCAGACTCAGGCTGCTGCAGGGCAGTTATACCTGTTAGTGCAGACAGAAGCCAGGTATCAAATCAAAGTGTGGTGCAATAGCTTGTGAGCTATAGCTGGCGGGCTTCACGGTGCCGAGAAGGAAAAAGCAGATGGAAACGCTCAAATGCATTTCCTCCCTCCCCTTCCCTGTCTCTTGGATCTTTTATTTCAGTCGGTAATGGAAATCTGTGCTCTGAGTTTTGAATGAAGGGCTTACACTGCACTAGTGTTAAGTACTTAATGAGCCTCATTTCTCAAAGATCTTGCAGTCTGCCTCAGTTAACCCAGCTGCTTTTTTTAGGAGTACTTGTTTTGGCAGAGGCTTTTCTATGTATATGAAGAATGCACAAATAAACCGTTGTGCAATTTGCAATTAAAAATGAGGTTATAGGGAATGGAAGGTTTTTAAACTAGGAGATCAGAGGATGCAGAGCCAAGGAAAACAATTGCCCAGCGTCACTCTGTAGACCCCTGTTTCAACAAGATCTGTGTGTCTGCCTTACCTGCTGAAGAGAGTAGAATTGTGAGTCCATGCTCACAATGGAAGCACAGCAGGGGAAGTCCTGCTGTGCTTGTGAGGATCAGGCTCCAGCAAAGGGAGAAGTAACCTGAAGGGGCCAGGAACTCATTTGGGTTCGTTTTTCTTTTTATCTTTTCCCTCTCCAAAGAATAATTGCAGTATGGCAAAATTCTGCAGAACACGTGCAGGGATAGTGGTTAGGATTATTGTGGTTAAAATGGTGACACTAGCAACTCGGGAAGTGTGTACTTTCAGTGTTTGAAAGGATACAGATACGTAAATCTAGAGCTCATCCACAGCTGTGGAGTTGTTTCAATTCACAGACATCAGTGGTTAGCCGTAAGAGTAGCTGTGCTGAGGTTTATCTTTATGCTAAACTCAGATATATGCATTGCTTACGTTAGATTTAAGCAGGCGTAGTTTGGTCTGATGTAAATTTTATTTGGGGTGGAAAGGGAAGGAGGGCTGTTGCCTAGGTAATTGCATCACATCAGCAGTTTCAGTGACAGCTTGGTATTGGCTAAAATTCCAATTCTAAGTGTGGTTTTAAAGATGGACCTGTGTTTTTCTTCTTCCTTTTGTATAGGGGTCTTGAACAGCTGTCTCCTGGATGTGATGCTTTAAAAATCCTTTACCTTTCAGAAGTACCTGGTATATTGAAGCAGGCATAGCTAAAGAGGTTAAAAATGTTAGCTGGGGTTACACAAACAATTGCCTGAATTGCTGGAGTTCAAATATCTGACATATTTGTTACAGCTGGTATTTGCCTGCATGCCTGCTCTTAAGCTGTGACAAGTCCTGGGTAACCCACCTCCTCTTGTGTGGTGATCAGCTTGTCATGTGTGCTGTCAAGCTGCTGAGATGTGATACCAGCTGAGGAGCGAGCTCTCGACCCAGGTTCTTCAGATGGTGTTTTAACCTTACATCTCCATCTTAAATAAGAGACCATAGCTCAATTCATCCCTAGTCTTCTGGGCAAGACAGAATCTGCTGCACATTTAGCTGGCTAAAAGCAATGGGTTTATTATTTTAGCTAGTTAAGTAATTGAAGAACAACTCTGGAACAGGTGGGGTGAACCCCCCTCTGTGACTAGAGAAGGACCAAAGGGATCACCTAGGCTTCAGCTTAGGCTAGATGCCTCAATTTTTTAGATAGCTCATGTTACACAAAATTATTTTTCACCTTGCTTCTTTGCACTTTGCTTTCATGTTTGTGGAATGGAAGAGTGGCTTGGTGCTGCCTTAGGTAATAACCATCTTTTTTCCTGAACGGTGTATCCTGCTGGCATGCAGGGTGTTCTTACTGTGATGGGTTTCCACAAGTGTATGTTACTTGATCGTGCTGTTGATCTCTCCATCTGTGCTGCTGTGGCATGCTGCAATTGTAGCTTCTGGTCGTTTCTGAAGCCTGTAATGGTTTATGGGGTTGCCTGCTGTGGGCTGTGGCAGCACATTTAGCAGATGTTTTGTGGCATTTGCTAGACACCTTTCCTACCTCCTTGTGATCTTTGAAGTGTCCAGCGCTGCTGCTCCTTTCTCAGGAAAAGAAGCTATTGGGAGAAATGTTTGGAGACGTTGTAGAGCAACCCTGAACAACTGTGGCTTTAGTCAAGAGCAGGTTACTTAAGTTACAGGTCTCTTGAGTTGCAGGGCTGTCCTTAACTATCCTGCTGCAGGAAATTTGGGAAATGCAACGAGTGCTTTAGCATTCCCCTTCCTGTGGCCAGTGTGGATGCCTCTTCTGTGGTCCAGGCTTGGCTGGAGTCCTACCAAGTGCTGGAGGAAGGAGGCGTGCTTTTCCCTTTGAGATAAATGTCTCTCATCAGCTGTCTCCCAATGCCTTTGCTCTAACCATGATACCATAAATTTTCCCTTTGTTTCTGGGAACAGTTCTTCCAAAGAGCCAAAGATCAGAATTACTTCAAATTAAACCAAGTAATTTAAAAGACCTGAGGTAAATGGTCTTAAATCAAAGATGTGCAGAATAAAGTCTTGTCTAATCCATCACCAAAACCCAACTGAACTAGATAGCAAGAGGGGAATGTCTCACAAGAGCAGTGAAGACGTGAGTTTGTCGTCTTTTCCTCACGTAGGAATTTCTTGTTACTGTGCTGGTAACAGGCCTCTCAAAGTGCAGCCTCTGAGGTGGTGACTTGCATTGCTCTGATTTAATATTATCATGGCAGTTTCTGAAAGTCCGGCTGTGAGTCTACTTTATTATATTAGCCATGGGATTCTCTTTTGTATTCACAGAGTGTTTGCTTAAACACAATATCCTGGGAAGGGTAATAAGCCATGGTAAATATGATATAGCCACTGAATGCCTTATTTCATGGAGCTCCTAGTCTTTCTCCCTTCCCCAAAGAACTCTTAATTATTTTTCTAGCCTCTTGATGCAGTTGTTCTCTCTAAACATGAGGATTTATTTCTGTCTTCACTCCCTTCTTTTCTACTGTTGTTTGCTGCACTGTGATGTCTGGTCTTAAATGTTGAAATTTTTTTTGGGATGGGGCAATGTCTGTATTCAAGCAGGACAGTGGACTCTCACTTCCAAAATGGTTTGTAGGTGCTGCTTGAGTGGAGATAGTGAAATGTGAACTGCTTGTGGTGATATGTTCGGCTTGCGATATAAAAAAGAGACAAGTTTAATGACTAGCTATTAAAATGGCCAAAACTACTCTTGGAAAAACTCAAAATGTGTGGAGTCCAAAGCATTTTTTTTCTTGTATGAACTTTTCTGGCTGATGTCATCAGTGCCAAAAAGTGTTCCTTGAGCTTTGCTATTGCCTAAGGTGGCTGGTAGGCATGGCACTAACAACCACAAAGTCACAGTCTTCTGGTGGACAGGGCAGCTGTGGTTGTTTCAGATGGTCAGCGTGTCTGGGTGACTGATTGTCTCTGCTAAGGCAAGTGAGCCAGGCTGTTATGGATGTGCATATTGCCAAGGGTATTGAGGCTGATCAGGGTGATGGGGAAGAAATAGAGCATGTTGGTCCAGGTTCTGCTTACAGAGTGCAAGAGGCATCTCAGCAAAGATGCTTCTTTCTGTGGCTGAACGTGCTCTACCAGGATGCTGCATACAGAAGCCATTTATGTAGCTATTGGTTGTCTCTTCGAATAGGTGTCTGTTCCTATGGAAGTACTAATAAAAAGCTTTGCGAAAGTTTTCTTGTATATATGTCCCAGTCACAGAAAAAAAAATTAACACTGTATTAGTAAGCTGCTAAGACTTTTTGTTTGCTTTTCCTTTACACCCAAGTGGCAGATGTCATTTTCTTTCTCAGCAATTTTATTTATGTCTCAAATATGACATCTCAACAAACGATGTCCCAGTACCCCATCCCACTTTCTAGAGCATTTGGGTTAGAATCACCAGATATTGAAAAACCCCCAAATCCTTCAAAAACCCCTGAGCCCTCTAAACCCTTGCAGAAAAAGGAGCATGCAGCTATTTGCATGCAGGATTCTTGGCTACTTTTTTGTGGCCTCTGCCCTAACAGGACTGCAGTCCAATGGAGAAGCTGTTGCTTGTTTGCCTTCCTTTGTTTTGGAGAATTACTTTCTGAGAGTAGATTTGTAACGGCCTGTACATTCCTTCTCTTGGAGCCTCCTAGGGTGATTTGATCTTTAGATGACATTTTAACTGTGAGAAAAAAGCATTTGTTGTCTTTCTCAGTATTTCTTGTCTGTTTTGCCTCATTTTGAAGAGGTGCAAGCTGCGAGTTGTGCTTGATGCAGTTTAGTAGAAACGATAGCCAGTTCCAAACTGAAATAATGGCAGACTTTTTTCATCCTCCAAGTGTAACCATACCTGAGGTAATTAATTCCATAAGAATGATTCCTGAGTGTGACTGCAGGTGTACATGCCTCTTTGTGGTTATAGCAGGACAAGAGACAGTGGCTTTTATTTTAACTGCTTTGATTCAGTGGATGATGTGGAAGGTAGAAATGGAAACGGAAAACTTGCTCCTTGTGTCCTTGACTTCTGCTGCGTGGCTCCTGTCTTCTGCCCCTGCTCTGCAGTGATGCTCTCTGAAGGGACGTGCTGGAGCTGCAGAGGACCAGGATGCTGCTGGCTCCGCGGGGGAAGAGCTGCCAGGTGAGTTGCAGCACAAAAGCAGAGCTGCAGGGAGCTAAGCTCAGCCTGCATTGTGCTGTGGCACACCAGGGCTGCAGATTAATGTGGGGGCAAGAGGCCAAACCTGGCAGGCGTGGGGGAAACAGAAGTGTTGCTCATCACAGCAAACTGGGACAACAACAGGGGGGTTGCTAAAAATTCCATCAGAAACATGGAGTATCCAGCAGCTCCATTACAGCTAGGCTTAACGTGGCCTGATCAAGTTGGGATTTATTGGCACGGGAGTGGAGATGAGAGTAAGGATTGAGGCTGTCACACAATACTAAGTTTGAAAAAACCCCAAACCAACCAAATAAGAGAGCATGTATGCAGTGGGGGTAGGCCTCATGTCTGTTCTAGTGTCCAGCGCTGTGTAGTTCCACTGACATTACTGGCCACATCTTGTTTTCTGTGGTGGAAAATTTCATCTTTTAAAGCTGTATACAAAGGTGCTGTTTTTAAACCTGAGTTAGAAACGTAGTATGTCTCCCATTTTGTTTTAAATCTGGGGTAGCTAAAAGGAAGAAAACTGTCAGGAAGAGAGTGCATCTGTGTCCTCAAAAAGACATATTTAGGAATGAATGAATGATGGACAAATGGTTTAATGTCCTATGTTCCATCAATATATCAATATTCACCCCACAGGAAGACCTTAAAGTGTTTTCTTGTTTGTCACTTCACCTTTCTGAATGCTGGCCAAGTCCTGATTTTTCAAATTTATTGACATATTATTTCTGAGAGATAAACACATTAAATTTATTGTGTACCCTGGTGGAGCAGACAGAGCGGATCACTTTTTCTGTTAAAGTGTTTCCTATAGAAAACAAAGGGCTACCAATTAAGGGGCAGTATTAACTAGGTGTGGCAACATGTGTGGATAGAACTTTGATAGCAATTCCACGTGTTTCATGGCTGCGTTTATAAGCATACCTTCAAAGAACGCCTCTGAAAACCTGCTCGATAACTGGTAACTGATAGAAAATTAGAGAAGAAATCCCATTAATTTGCCTTCTTTGTGAAGATCAACAAAATGAAAGATTCTGTAAGGAAAGAGAATGTTCTGAATTATTTTTACTGTGGAGCATTGTGTGGAAGTAGCATGAAAGGTTGTTTGTAGTGGTGATTTTGTAGCCAAAACAGTGGAAACAAATCTTGCAAACCAACACTTCTTATTGCCAGTTATTTGTTTATTGTTTCTTTGGCTTCTGAGATATTTTAGAAAACTTGTCCATATTTCTGAAAATGTTCATGTGACTGGGATAATTGAAAACCAGGTAAGAAAATGAATGTGTTTGTGATAGAAGGCTAGAACAGGATGGATAAGTGAAGCCACTCAGTTTTGGTTAGCGAGGCTCCTTCTGTTATCAGTGTATAGATACAAGGGCTTCTCCAGGCAGTGATTGAGAGAATCCAGATTAAGCTCTTTCTCTGAATCTCTTTCTGGAGACTGCTGTATCTTTTTGTTGGTTGTTCTTTAGCTCTGAATTCAAATAATTAGTTACTTGTCTACATCTAAGCAGTATGAATGTCCTCTGCTGCCATGCTCTTGAGGAATGTGATTTAGAAGGGGTGAGGTTGGTTGGGAAGGAATAAAAAAAGGGAGCACTACAAAAGTTCATAATTCCAGTATACGCTAAGTGAGAAGGGAAAAAAAAAAAAGTCTTACAGTGCCAAGTGCAGGGACTTTAAACTTCTCTTGGAAAGTTTTGCCTTGACAGTTCATTAGTTTTATTGCTCGAGTTTTGGCATGAACCCAGGCATGGCAGTATAATGTCTGCATGGAAAATGAAGACTCCATTTATAATTGTTAGAATAAAAACCTATCAGTGTGATTTAAATGTGCTGTATTGGTAAGTGCAGTTCTCCATCTCTGAAACTGCTCAGTGGACCTATGTTAACCTGCCTGTCAAGTCCTCCTAGAAACTTACCTTTTGCTTATCATTCCATGTTGATCCAGAAGGTATTGTTCTAAATTTGTGCTACAGTATGTCTCCTATAGAAAATGTTGTGAGGGGGATATATGTTCTTGATTTTGCCACTGGCTGCACTGTCATTTGACAATGGTGACTTGTCAGTATATTGCTGGATGACCACATCAGGCAGGAATGCCACTGCAGGGGTGGGGGAAGGATGTTCACTAACCAGCAGTTGCAGAACTATGGGGATTTCAGAATTGAAGAGAACAGGACTAGGCCAATGTCCCCTTTTCAAGTTTACTGTATCAAGAATTGAAGTAGTAGCTTCCAAATACTGTTGAGCATATGGCATTTCTTCCCAGTATAATAAATATTGGGTTTTTCCCCTCCTTTTTTTTCTTCCTTTTTTTTTTTTTTAGAGATGAAAAAATGTAAATTGCATTGACTGGCTCAGTGGATATATAATGAAAAAAAATTAATAGCTAGATAGATCCTTGTTTAGTATTCATAGTATGGTGTTTTCTAGGAAATAAGATGAAGCTGTTGAAGCATCCAAAGAGGCACTTTTTTTTTTTCCTAGGGACTTGTGATTACATTTAATTATGTATTTTTATCCTTACAGCTAAGCATGTCATGTGTCTTCAGCCTCAAACTGTATCACATGAAAGATTAGATACTATTTCATGGCTGATGAAATCAGCAGAAGCAGATTCTCTTTGGCTGTAGAAAACCGGTGATGCTGCCTGCTTTGTGTAGGCAAGGAAGCTGACTTAATGATGACCCATCAAGCAGTATCATGATAAGATGTTGTGTATCCCGAAATCTGAAGTTTGCAGCTGGACTATGTGATTCATGGAGTGTGCTGCAGGCTTCCTCTCCTCTCCCAGCCTTTGCCCAGGAAAGCATCATACTGAGTTGCCACAGTGGACATGGTGGAAAAACATGCAGCTGAAATGTTTGTTTTTCTTTAGGTGTGGTAGCTGTTGTTTACATCTGATAAAGGCTCTCTGGAACTGAAGGGTTTGCAGCTTGTTGAAGCATGATGTTTCTAGGTATTTTTCTTTCCACATTTAGTTATAGGTAGGTCTTGAAACAGTGCATGCTTCTGGAGTAAAAAACTTAATAAAGATGGGGAAAATGTAATAAAAGGGAACAACAACAAAATGCTTTGAGAAGATGGAGGAGGTTCTCTGTGAAGTCTGGAAGATAGCAGTGGGTTATTTCCTTTTAGGCATGGTTGAAAATAGGAAGGATGATTGCAGTTATCCAAAAGGTTTGTGTGTTGACAGACACTCGGAAATCCTCTCATTGAGTTCCAGAGAGGGACAGGAAGGTACTAGGAAGGCAACCAGGTGTGCCATGTATAGGAACAGGTAAAACAAAGTTTTCCAGGAGAACACATTGTGTGGTCTATGCCCACAGCTGTTTTATCCGCACAGGGAGAAGCAGCACAGTGCTTGTTTAAATATTTCTTTTACCATTGAAATGTACATTTATCTGACTTGGATGAAGGTTGCATGATGCTCTCTGAAAGGAATATGATGCAGTTGCAACCATTTCCTGAGGCTTTGCCTTTTCTAATTCACGTGAATATCTGTTTAACCAGCCACCTTTCTGGCGGACCTTGAGTTCTGTATCTCTTGCTTTTAATAGCATTTTTCTAAGTTTACTGCAGTGAAGTAATAAAGATTTTAAGGCTTTGTTTACCACAGGTTTGCAGAAAAATTGTCATTGTACAAAAGCAATTTCATATGCTCATGATCATAAGGCCAAGCTATACTACTGAGGAATTGCATTGGTTTTCACTGGATTTGAAAGCCAACACTAATGCTGAATACCGGAGGCTTGCACATGACAGCCATCCCACGAAATGGGGGTGTTTCATGTGACATTTCTCTTATAAGATTGCAGAGTTACTGCCTTGTGTTTATGGCGTGTGCGTGTGGTGTTTTTGCACTACATTGGTTCAGTTGGATGAAGATGTTTGTTCAGAAGTCAGTGTGGCCTGTGTTAATACTGTGAGTCTGGGTCCCAGTGACTGGCTGGCTTTGGTACTACATGGTTACGTGTAAGAGTAGGATGAAATAATGCCTCAAAGCCTATCTGCTCCTAGTTTGTCCCACCTCTCCTGGCAGCAGGGTGCAGAAACAGTGCCCACATTGCAGCAGCGGGTGGACAAGGAAGTGACGTGTGCCGGTGATTAACACCAGGCAGCAAGAACAGGACGTTCAGATCACTAAGGAACATGAACTTTCCTACTTTTTTTTTTTTTTTTTAAATCTGCTATTGTTTAAAACTGACCTGCTGCTTTCTTAGCTGGTGTCATTTTCCTAGAGGAATGTGAGTTCTGTAATTGTAACTTCCAAACAAAGAAACAAGTAATAATTTCATAACAACGAGGAATCAAAACATGTTTGTTAAAATGAGGAATTTTTCCGCAACGTGGGGGAAAAATGTGTCAGTAAGGTGAACAGTAATAATGTACTCACTGTCAGGTAACTGAGCTGAAAGCAAGTCTCTGTTTATGTTTTGTTTTCATTTTGCTGGCTTGGCTTGTGATTTTCTACCTTTCACTCACTAGCATGTTAAGCCAAGTGAATATACTCTTTGTCTGGCACTTAACTCCCTCTTTTCCATCACTTTGGAACATGGATATTGGTAGCGCTCTTAGAAAAAGCCTATTTCAAGGAAGGATTTCTCCATTCTTAATTAGCTTTGTAGTGAAAATCACTACTTATTTATTTGCAGCTCATGTTCATCAGTAGATACTGGGGTTTTTTTAAGGAAAAAAAGTGTATTTATACAGCTTTTCTCTTTGTATCTTTGCAGGTGCCGCACTGTTAAATGTTTCTGTTGGATTGCATGTAAAACTCAGCAAACCAAAATAAACTTGTATTTGCTTTACAATGATTTCTGGCTGCACATTTAATATGTGGCTCACACTGAGCAGTTCATTTGTACTTTGTTTTGTCAGTAATAGGACAATTTTTATGTAACATTAAAACAGCAGAACTGAAAGTGATAGCATTGCTCTAGTTCCGAGATGTTTCAGTCATTGGACAATAAATTTGTGAAGTGAAAGTAGTGTCTTTACAAATTTTGTAGTTTCAGCTCTTGTAGTTTCAGCTGTGATAAAATGGCATTATCCAAAGTAGTGTGACCTACCCGTTTTTACCTTTGCATGATAGGTGATTTCCCTGCCCCATTTTGCAGAGGAATCCCACCCATAGAGTTAGTGAAATGGCTGCTGCTACTTCCTTATCAAATCAGTCAGTGCAGCGTATTGTTGGGAGGTAAACAAAGACACAAAGGTTGAATGACTTGCTCAGGAATGTGCTGGCAGGGGAGAATTCAGGCATCAGGGCCTGGCTGACAGTAGAGGATGAGACTGGAAAACATCAGTTATGCCTTGGGACTGCATAAACCATTGTGAGATGAGGAAATGTGAGTGATGCCAGAGGTGAGACTTGTGGCACAGACATAAGTGACTTGTGTGTAGTTACAAAGGAGGATGTCTGAGGCAATTCCGTATTTTGAACTGATGTCATAGTCCCTGGTATCTGGAGCTCTTTATCTGATTCCATAAAATAGTCAGGTTTTTACCTGATTTTTTCTTCTTTGTAAGATATTTTCCCTCTGTTTTCAGCTGTCAGGATACTATTTACTGGCAAGTATTGCAGGCACAGTACCATAACTTCTTGAGAGTGCTGGCTGTTGCTGCAGGAAGAGAGGAGTCCTGTTAGTTACTGGAGGAAAGAAAGTGTGTGTAGTAGCAGCCAGGGTCTGAGATGGGCTGGCTGAGGACTCTCCTGTTTCTATGGATCTGATGAGTGGCAAGCCTCTCTCTAAGGTGTCAGCATTTCCTCTGGGAGCTCTACCAGCTGCATGTTAATGAGATGTCCGCACTCAGAAGGTGGCTCAGCCCGTCTCTGTGGCCAGGGTTTGGGTTGCTGCTCCCTGACTGCTCCAAGTGCCTGGGCTGGGCTCCAGCCACCTTCCTGCAGGTCCCCTGCCTCCTCCTATCCATGTGTTCCCCAGCACTCCAGGCTCAGCCAAAACTCACCTTTAACCTTGCATGAATTCTTTAGGGAAAGGCTTCCCAAGGAGGACAGCACTTTCTCATTATTAATATAATCAACTCATATTTATTCAGCTGAGAGGCTGGATTGTAATAACTGCTTAGAATACTTCAGTAGAAGTGCTGTGGACTCTGAAGCAATAGGAAGAGCTGATTGCTTATGGGCAATAACTATCTACAGCATAAATTATTTACAGGGGGCTTTAATTGTCAGAGCTCTTGAAAGAATGGGAGGTTAGTTGTGTCCTAAGGCAGGGCTGGCTTGCTCAGCCCTGCAGGGAGAGAGGTAAAGATGAATGCAGAAAACATGACTTGTTAGAACAAAATGGGTGTGGGTACCCGCTCCTAGCACAAAGGGTGTCTGCTCTCCCTCTGGGGCTGTTCATGGCCATCCAGACTTCATAGGTTAGCTGGTAGTTTTTGCTGGAGCAGCAGTGCTCACTTCCCATCCTTGGCTCTAGTGATAAGCTGCTGTGAAAAGTGCTGTGTTTCCAGAGAAGACTTTGTGTCCATGGAAGAGCACACTTGTACATGTTTGGGTCCCAAATGTGTGCACACGTGACAGCCTGGACTAAGGATACATTGAGCTCGGAATTGTGTGTATGTGTTTAGGTGTATGTGCTGTTTGTAAAATAAAGCCTGAAATTCAATGTCTTCTAGGATTTGATCCACAAGTAGTTAATCAGTTTGTAAAGCACTTGGTAAAGGTACAAAGCATTGTAGTTTTGCAGAACACAAAATCGAGGTGCTTAGCATCCTGTCCATGTGCTATGTGACTGATTGCAGCGGAGAGCTTAGAAAATTGGTCATAGGTCTGTGAGATGGTTTGAAAAGCTACAGCATTGGAGGATTTTACATCTGCACAGAAGAGAAATGACTCTTATAAACTTGCTTTAAATGGTTCCAAGATATTTGGGGAAAAGACAGTGATTTTTTTTTTCACCCCCCTCCCCCCTCCAACAAGTGATAGGTGTAGAGCAATGTTGTAGACTGATGTTTTCAAGTTGTTTTTTAGATGCTGGTACACTGTACTTTCGTGTCTGGAAAGCATAACTAAACAGTTACATCATATTTTCTGACATGACTGGTACTGTACTTGTAACCACAACATCCCATTAACTGTTTATCTAACCTAGAGTTATTTCCTCCAGGGGAAAGCATTACATGCATAAATACTTTCCTTAAGACACAGAGGCTTTTATAAAAAAAAAAAATGCTGTGGATGCATAGCCAAAAGTTGAAAGTCTATGCGAGTTACTTCAAGGTTAAGGCAGCCAAGTCCTCTCCAGGAATAGGGCTTATGTGAGAATTCTACAAAGCACCTCCTGCTCAAAGTGCTTTGGCTCTCAGAGGGTGCTGCTGCTTCTCCCTGGAGGGTCTATAATTCTGTTACATCTTCCCTCCTTTTTGAGGACATAACATCTTGTGGATTTAGGCAAGCACACTCTTGGGATGCCTGTTGAGTAAAGAGTTTGAAGGTTTGATCCAGAGCACAGAAGGCTCAGTTATACCATTGGAGCAGGAGCAGCGGCAAGGGATGCGGGGCTTTGGAGGATTATGTGACTGGTAGTATTGCTCACCAAAACTTTAATCTCCTGTTTTGAAGCTGGAATAAAGCAACAGAACAAAAAGCTTATACTAATGACATAGTTCTAAGTTTTTTTTTGTGGGGTTGTTTTGTTTCTGGGGGTTTTTTTTGTGGTTTTTTTTGCATTGACAGGGTGCAAAATTATATGCAGCACTACAGTTAGGGTGTTTTTGAGTAAAAGGAAACATACACCAAGGTTAAACAAAGCTTGCTATTGAAATGAGGCAGTAGTAATATTTATAGAAGAATTTGTTTGTTCTGTGATGAGTTACAACATAAATGTTTTTTACTCTTTAGGGTAATCTTTAACTTGTATGACAGAACATTCTTCTTAGGATAATGAAGTTGCTTCTGCAGCAGTAATGCCTCAGTCAAGGGAGAAGGAAGTGAAGTATTGCTACAGAAGACAAGGATTGAAAGGGAGCAATCCAAAACCAAGGAAGAGTAGTTATAGGACATAAAAACTGCACATACTTAACACAAGCTAAAACATAGGTTGGGGAAGCCCTCCCAGTTCCATTCACACACTAGCAGGTCTGATGCTTCAATCTTGCTTCTTCTTTATTTGCTGAGAGTCTAAAGATTGGCTGGAAGAAACGAGCACAGCCTAGGAATCCAGCTCCAGGAGCCTAAGCTAAGAAGGACAAAAGAGAGAAAAACCGAGGCCTGTGCTTCGGCTGGCATGGAGAAATTGGCTCAGGAGTTCCTACCAAGTTTACTGTTTGAGGTCCGGTCTTGTGTGCACGGTGACAGCGGTTCAGCAGGCTCGGGTGCCTGCCTGTGAAAGCCCCTCAAGCACAGGAGTGTGTTGGGACTGACTGAGGAGCAGGGGCAGGCAGCGGCCCTTGCTGCCCCTCTGGATCAGAGCAGAGTGGGCAGCACGGACCGTGCCTTGCAGGCAGCCTGTGCTGCTCACTGCTGGACTCACTGCTGCTGTGTGCTTTGTCCCTTCCCTGCTGCCTGGAGATTTCCTTTGAGCTGGTCTTAATGCATTCTCTGTTCTGTTTAGCTCAGCTCTCGTGCCTCATCCCAACAAACACTGTACTCAGTTCAGTGGGGAAAGCCTGGCCTCTGAGGTGGCCATCAGGCATTTTACTGGCTTCAGCAGAGTCTTTGAATACCTCTCTGAACAAACCCAAGATAAGCATTCCATAATGAGCTGAAATTCACTTAAGTATTCACTTAAGTAATTCACTCCTCCACTTATGTTTTCCAAAAGTGTAAAATAAACCTTGTAAAGATGTGCGGTGTAATAAACCCCAAACCTTTATTGCTCATTATCTCTCCAGCAAATTCTCTGGTGCCTCTAATATTTGCTGGTACAAGCTGAAGGCTGTGAATAGCAGAGAAATGAGCTTTGGGGGGTTTGCTGTGAATGTTCCTCATCATGAGGTTTACTAAGTGTACTGCCATTCATCATCTACTTTTTCTTGTCTTTAACAGTTCATTCACAAATCTGACACCAAGTTGTTAATTTTGAGAACCAGCCTCTCCTAGTTTATACATAATAAATCCAGTGACACTCAGCATTCCTTAAAAAGCCAAATTTAAATTCAGTAAAGTATTTCTGAGCTATATGAGAAAGACATCTATGTAACTCATAAATTAAAAAATACATAGTCTCATGCTTTGAGTTATGTGCTCTACTATCTTTTTCATAGTTATTGCTACATTATTAACCATTACTTTAAGTCTTTTAAATATCACATGAATATTTTTTTGATAATAGAAACCTTTTCTCAAAGTTCAATGAATTTATGCCATACAGAAGACACAATGAGATTAGCGACTTTAAGTGTTAGTGTAGCATTAAAATTTAAAGTTTTATTGGAGTACAGAGTTTCTATGAACCACAGTTAAAGAATTTCTTGGAATTCAAATTAGGAATTCACATTACTCTGACAAAATTAAAATAGGCAGTCAGCAGTAAAAAATAGGAGAGAAGAATTTGATCAAGTCTTTTGTAAGATAAAAAGAGATATTCTTGTGTGGAAAAATTCACAGCGCCAGAGGTTTATGTCCAGAAAGGAGACAGAAAAGTCCAGTAGCTTTATTCAAATAAAGGGAGAGGCCATGGGGCATTCCCCTGGGAGGTCTCGAATTTTTAGGGGATGCAGCCCCCTTTTTATCCTGAGTTCCCAGCTGCATCACCCTCTTCCTTTCCCCATTGCCTGAGGTACTTGGAAGATACAGACTTCCCAAAATGCCTACCCTATGCCCCCCTCTAATATGTGCCTCCCTTTTGTTATATAAAAGAAAGAAAAAAACCCTATTCATAATTCTGTTAAGTCTTTCTTCTTTTTCTCTAAGTTCAGGAATTTAACATGGCCTTGCCTGAGCAGCAGTCTGTGTCAACTAGTAACATTTTCTAGAACTGATAGTTTCTTCATTTACTTCCTTATCTATAAATTCCTGGCCCTATTTACAAGCAGATTTTCATGGTCTGTTTGTAAAGACACATTCGTCTTCCTTTCAATATTATTCCAAGTTTCATCAACTAATCATTGACTTGAAAAATTGTCCTATAAATATGATATATTAGCGGGTCAACAAGTAATGCTGTATTAAATACTGATGGCTTTTTTGGTTCAAGGTTTGTGGTTGGGGGGTGTTTGGTTTGGGTTTGGGTTTTTTATGTTCTTTCTGATAATATGTGCCATTTGGTGAGAAAATGAAGTGATTTTGTTGCTTAAGATTCCAGAGCCTATCTAAGGCTTTTCTTGACAGGCAAGTTTTCTTGGAAGTGTCAGGCTTGTGCAGTGGTTGACGTCCATCTGTGTTAGATAATTCCTATTCCTTGGCTCTGAAATAGCATTCATTCCAAATCTCTGGTTACTCTGGAGTAATTTTCTCCTTTTGTTCTTTTCTCCTTTTGTTTAGTTCTCATAAAATACGCTGATGTTTTCTCTCCTGTCATTTGGGATAAAGATATAAACCTTTGTATTAATTTCTATTCCATTTATGAAGGAAGTTCTTAATAAAAATTATTGGATCATTTTGACTTCCCTGTGAGGAAAGGATATTTTGTAAAGGGACAAGTCACTTTTCTTGTACATCAAAGAACAAGGCTCCTCTTAAACCCAGGGAGCTGATTATGGTATCATCAAGCCTTCCTTGGCAAACAGTCTCTATCCCAGCTTGCAGGACTGGGGCAGTGATCATCCCCCTGTACTTGGTGGGGCCACACCATGAATGCTGTGGTGAGGGGCCCAAAACCGAACACATGAAGGGTGTTGAGGTCCTGGAGCATGTCCAGAGAAGGGCAATGGAGCTGGGGAAGGAGCACAAGTCTGATGAGGAGCAGGTGAGGTAGCTGGGGGTATTTATCATGGAGAAGACAAGGCTTAGTGGGACTTCATCACTCTCTAGAACTGCCTGAAAGGAGGTTGTGGCAAGATGGGAGTCAGTCTCTTCTCCCAAGTGACAAGCTATAGGACAAGAGAAAATGACCTCAAGTTGTGTTGGGGAGCTTTGAATTGAATATTAGGAAAAATTTCTTCACTGAAAAACTGGTCAGGTATTGGAATAGGCTGCCCAGGGAAGTGGCAGAGTCACCATCCCTGGAGCTATTTAAGAGAGGTATGGATATAACACTTGGGGATGTAGTTTAGTGGTGGATTGGGCAGTGCTGGGTTAGCGGTTGGACTGGATGATCTTAAAGGTCTTTTCCACTGTAAATTATTCTGTGATTATAGTGCTTAGTAATTAAATAATATTAATTTAAATTAAATTAATTACTATTCGTAATTTAAGAAAACCCATAAAGAATCCACAACAATTGCGGATATTTCCCCTTATTCTTTCTTCTTTTAAAGTATAGTCTTTATAATGTAGCTACCTTGAGCACATTTAATCTGCAATAAAGGTTTCTATCCAAAATTCTTGGAGCCACACAGCTTATAGGTGTCAATCTGCAGCAGATCCCAGGCTTGTGCTTCCTTCCCAGCAGCCTCACCTTCCACCTAAAGCTGATGTGTCAGCAGGGAAATGCCTGATTTTTGAATTAATTAGATGTTCTGCTACTGTGCTCATGGACTTAGTTGAATTAATGAATTAACAGTTTTGTGATTTTATGGAGGAAGAATGTCATATGCTGGCTGTAGAAGAAATGAAATTTAAAATTTCTTGTAAGTTTAGGGTACTGAATGTGTGGCAATAAAAGCACTGTTACTGGTAAGTATTGTATAATTATGATTATTTTCAGAATTAATTTGTTCCTTACAGCACCTTTCTCTTTTTATAACAGTATTTATTTTAGAGAGAAATTTTTGGTGGCTGTTTTAGTGAAGATCTGATTTATGTGTTTTAATTCAGTTCAAAAAAATTAATTCAGTTCAAAAAACCTCAATACCGAGAAAAAGTTTTTTTTTTCTATCCTGTTTCCTGTTATTTTCATACTCTTTACAGTAGCACCCAGTGTCTGCTATTTGAAAGCTGCAAGAAGAGAGTGAAACAAGAAGGGCTGAGGACCTTTTCAGCCTGGCAGGCTTTGGGGTGTCAGGCAGAGATGGAGGGCTGTCAGGGAAAGGATTGGCTGTTGGGAGAGCAGGCTCCTTGTTTCTGTGGCTCCTATGTGTTGCAGTGGGCATGATGGGCATTTTTCTACTCTGGACCCCTGTGTTCACATTGTTTTGAAGGGAGAAATGGGTGCAGATATAGGATAACAAATACCAAAATCCTACTGCACATGCCTATACAGAATACGTAGTACAAAGCTAAGTGAAGTAGGGAGCTGCTGTGAAGAGCTCCCATGTACAACTGTTACAGTTTGTTTTGGAAAGTGTATGTTTCTTACATGTTCCTATATAGCCATTCTAGACTCTTAAAATAAATTTTTCTTATATGTGCCGTGCTGTTTAAATCTTTAATTTGCACAATCAAGTAGCCAGAGTGCTAAAAGAAGGTGCACCAAGTAGAATTTCAGTCAAGTTGATTTTATTGTAAATGTCTCCTGTACTTCTAGTTCCTAGCAAATTGCCCACTGTAGTAATAAGAGCAAATGACTTGCATTTGAATCCCTCAGAGTAAAATCAGAATGAGTATCATTTCCCTCAGAGTACATCTGAATGACAGCTGCCATTGTTGAGGATGGCCATACCTCCAGAAAGGTTTCATGTTGAATCCCAAAGAAGGAATGATGATTGACCTTTATTTGTTCAAGTTTGGATAGTGTATCTTCTTTCCTACTACTCATCTGACCGGGGGTGAACTGCCTAACTTTGTGTGGACATATTTTGTGGAAAGGCCATCATCTTCTGGATTAGACCTTTATTAGAGAGGTCTTACAGGGAGGAATTAAACCAGGATGAAGTCCTTGGGAATGCAGTGGAAAAGAGGATAATGAAGAAGGATATTTTCTTTTTAAAGCAGGTGATGAGTAGCAAGAACTATGTAATCTCCCTGGCTGTACAGGACTGGGTGGAAATCACCTTGCTTGCCTACCCATATTACAGCTTTGTACACATAGTGGCAAGCTGTTAGAGCTCTTGAAGTAACCATGCTGGTAGGTTAATAATATTTAGGAAATATGCTACTAAGTACATTGGGAGTTTATTGAAATAGTAGTTTATTTAAATAGAAATTATTCATGTAATCAGTAATTCTTAAACTTGTTTTTCTGCTCTTTAAGTGCCTTTTTGAGGCAAGATTCCTTCTTTTTCAGGCTCGGCATTCAAAGCGTAAGTCTAACATTGCATTTCTGCCAAGTGTTGCAGGCTTTTCTTGGGAATGGTGGCATTGGATCAAAGTGTGTTTTCACTGACTGATGGTACACTTTCCCACATGGCCTAGGTTAACTTTTAATTTCTGGGGTTTTTTAAGCAAGTGGTAGTGTTGAGGAATGATTTATAGGAGCTTGAAAACCAGGTGAACTGGCTGAATAGAAAATTGGACAGGACTTTTAGGACATTTCTTTGGCTTTCAGACCTGCTGCCTGCTGTTGCTGCCAATGGTAAAATGGCCTTTAGTTGACCTCTTCCGTTTCTTTGAAGGTTGTTTTTGACTGTTTTCTATACTGATATAAGAGGAAGTTCCTCAACAAGTTTATATTGTGCTACATGTCCCTCCTTTTTTCTTTTCCTTAAATCTGACTAAAAGTATTTGACCACATGGGGTACTAATAACTTGCAGACTTTGTAAATCACTGGCAAGTTCAATGTATCCTAATGTTTCTTAAACAGGTATCTCTTTTAGGTCTAAACATAGCCTGGGTGTCTAGTGAAGTATATAACTTTTATGTTAGTTGTTTATATAATACAGTATAAATTTTTTATAAGTTATCTGGGAGCTATTTCAGCAAAGTAGGTTAGCACATGCTGAAATCCAGCTATTCATGCAGTACCGATACTTAGTGGAGGGTTATGTGTTCAAGGGGCTTCTCAGGCAAGAGTTAAAGAATTTACAGGGGTTTTTTCTTGATTTTTTTTTTTTTTAATTGAAAAAATCTCTATGGCTAGAGACTTAGGTGTGCCGTATGAATTGTTTCAGGTTTATTCTTGATGTCTTTGCAAGTAATGTTTGCTTGGGGTAATTTTTTTCTTCCCATGCAGTTATTATCTGAACACTATCAGTCTTAAGTCTTAGTTAATAATTGATAGTCTGTCATTGAGCAAACTGTTTCCAGGGCAAGGAGGAAGGTTGGAGAGAAACCATTTGTTCTCTGAAGTGATAGAAACGTTTGGACTTGCCTGTTTAGTTACTTTTTCATGGACAATAAAGGTGTGTCAGGTGATCTGGCAGTGGGGCTCCTCCATGGATTGCTTGATGCTAGGAAGCATCAAACGTTGCCTAAATTTTGCTTAACTGTGTTCCCCTCTATTCTAGGCTATTGATGGTGGTAAAAACCAGTATATAATAAGAGGGGTTTTTTTCTGACTGTTTCAGAGGATTTTGGTGTTTTTCAGAGCTGTGAATTTGCACAAAACTGCTTTGTCTCAGCGAAACTGTTTCTGAGGCATAACATAAACCCAGAGAAAAGTGGGTATCCTGGGGTTTCCCCAGGTGACTTCTAAAGAGACAAACTCGAGAGGACTTTGCTTGTTAGCTTTGCACTCTGGAAGGGGTCAGTCAGCTCAAGGTGCTCTTTTGACAAGCCTGGAAAAGAAACTCTCAGGAAACAAAGAGCTGTCCCAGCCTGGGGTATACTGATGAACATTTTCTAGTTTCTTTTGAACATTTTTGTCTGGAGTAGTTTCACAGGGCCACTGAAGCTGTTGACAAAATTAGAGCATCTGTGATGTCTGTCCTTATCCTGTTTGCTGGATGTCTGAGCAACAGGTTTGATGGAGCTGTGTTGCACCCTAAATGCCTGAGTGTCACATAGCTGCTTCACTAGCAGCTGTGCTAGTTTTTGTTTGCATGTGTGTAGCCATTGGCTTTGCACTGTTTTTTCCTGACATGTCAGTATCTCATGGTGTAAACAAGCTGTATGATGAAGGGAAGTTGTCAGAAACCTTGGTGAGAGCTACTGTCTTACGGAGGTGTGTGCAGCAGGAGTAACAAACAGCCTGCCAGGGAAATGCCGCAGGGTGGGAAAGGTAACTGTGGCTCCCAATGGCTTTATCCTGACCTTGACACGTGCAGTGAGGCATTGTATCTTGCATCCTTCAGTAAAGCAACTGTTGATGATGTACACACCCATATTCGCCCATTTCTTAGCTGGCCAAGGATGAAGACTGTTAAGTGCTGTTTTATTGCCCTCTTCACTTTCAAAATCAGTTGCCTTTACAGTTTCCAGTGAGTTGGACAGGATGCCTTGCGCAGATGTATCTCCTGCATATGTCTTTTTGGTGGCCAAGCCTTTAGAAGTGCTTCGTGAATCCTAACAAGAAGAGCTGCAGGCCTCTCTGTTAGCAAATACGCAAGGTATTCCAGTTTCTTAGCCAGGGAATTCTTTCCTGTCCTTCTTGCTTTTCAGGAAATGGAAGACCTCCAGGATTTATTAAACAATTCTTAATAATTACTGTTTGCAATTGTATTTTGAGTATTTCAGCTTGACTTGTCATCTCTGTACATGAAAGTACTATTTCAACACAGTAAGAGAGAATATGGTCTTGCAAACTGCTTGTTTGCATTTTCTCACTGAAACTGTGTAATAAAGTATGAAGTAAATGACTTCTAGAAGAAGAATACAAAACAGTATCTGAAGGAAGATCTGTATCAAGAACTTCTTGAGAATAAAATTTTGGCTGTGAGAGAAGTTTCTTTTAAAGACCTTAGGAAAATCCCCCCTTTTTAAAAAGAAATTTAAATGGTAAATGTTTGGAGGAAGCCACATTATCACACCCCAAACATATCTCAAAATGATCTAGTAAGAGGTGAAGAGCTTTTTGTTCTCTCTCTGTCTTACCAATGCTGAACTTTATAGGAGTATGGAGAAAAGTCATCAGAGGATAAAATGATTAATACCTATCATGGGCAATAAGGAGTTATCATTTTCATTTTGCTGCATCAAACAAGGCACTAATTGCATTCTATAAATGTTGTGATTCTCTTATTCTCATGGTAGGTTTTTGTTTCTTGTTACCAATCATGTGCTTGAGTTGATTACAGCAGAGCAAAAACAACTACAGTAATTCCAATCCTATCTTATTACTTTTAAACCTGGTACTACTCATGCAACAGAATCCCTGCATTTTTTCAGTCTGCTTCATGAAGACTTAATTCACAAAGCAATTTGTACTGTTTACCCTGTGAAGTATGACAATGTGAAATATACAGTTCCAAAAAAAAAATTATATCCCCATAATACCTTCTAGTTATTCTGTGCCTTTTGCTAATTCACTGTTACAGAATTCAACAGGAAATAAATTATTTCAAACAGATATCTTGCAAAATCTCAGTAAATGGAGAAGCGGGCTCACTACAGGTTATGTAAAATAAATGACATCTGTAGTCTATGGGTTTAAAAAGATGTAGGTTCAAGACATTGTGATAATGTGAGATGGGAAAACATAATGTACAAAAACATAAAGTGAAAAAGGAAATTTTTTTGTGTTAAAAAATGTGAGTAGAGAATACTCTTAGCTTTACTTCTAGTTCCCACTGCAGGAAAACTTGGCTGACATGAACACAGAAAATTAGTGACTGCCTTGTCCTAAACAGAACAAATTTTTGTCTACTATTTTGTCTTTGCAGTAAGTAAGCAATATCCTTAAAATTAAGTCATTGCTTTGGTGGGTAAAAGGGAAGATTAAGAGAGAGACACACAGTTTGAAAATACAATAAAAGATGGAAATTTTGAAAGCAGTAGGTTGACAGTTTTGAACTTTATTGAATCCTTTGATTGGGAGTTACTTTGATGTTTGAAGTTAGCAATAGTGTCTCCAGGATGAGCAGGCTGGTTTTAAAGGGATTATTGTATGTGACAAGTACCAATATTGAAGATTGATTCTATGCTGGATTTATGCATTTGTTGACCTATTAATTCTGAGAACTCTTAAAACAAACACTAAGGAATTAGTAGGGTTTTCATTTAAACTCACAAAGACTTTGTGAATTGGCTTTCTCAGTGAGTAGCTACACAGTATGTGTTTAAAAAAGACTACCACTGGCAATGGACTAAGAAATGAGGTATTTTTAATGCTAGCAGGAGAATCAGATGTTAAAAAACCCAAACTGCACAGCACTATTAAATTGTTCAAATGTAGGTCTGGCCACCCACTGCCAAGTTTTAAATTCCTCAACGTAAAAAATTATTTATGATGGGCATGTTAATATACAACAAACTCAACAGCCCTTCTCTAGTGAGTGATAAATGGTAAATGCTGAAGGGTTTTCTTTGAGAAGGAGCCGAATTAGCCAAAAAAACCCAAACTTCCTCCCTCTTCTTCAAGATAGGGCTTCACAGATCCTGCCCTCTTAGTTTTTCAAACTGGGCAATTTTAATTTCAGCATGCTTGCTGATGTTCAGCTGGTTACAAGTGTCTAATTACTGTGATTATATGCATGCAGACTTCATCACTTTTTTCCCCCCAAATGGAGCTGGCAGTGCAAGATGAGCTTGGCATTTTATCTGCTGTATAATTTGCTTGTTTTTATGCTTAGTGTAACAGCTTGCTGAATGAGTTGCTGTAGTGAGATGTAGATAAACAACAGGGAGAGAGTGGGCACCCAGGCTGGCGGGTTCCAAGTGGTCATTGCACATATCTAAAAGATCTATGAAACAGGCAGGGGAAGGCCAAAAAAGTGAGAGCAAATTCATGCTGCTTATTCACCTGTCGACACCCCAGTCTTTGTGTTTTTTCCCTCATGGAAGTGATTTCTCTGTAGGTGAATGACATCTGTTGATGAAGATGGCCCCACTGTGGCCAGGTGTGTGCTCAGCTGGTGTTTCCTTGTGGGTGGTGGCTCCTCATCTGGCAGTGGCTGCTTGGGATGCACAGGGTTGTGTGGGCAGGACGTCCATTATGTCATGTGCCCCATTGTTTTTGGGATGGAAGCAGCCAAGGATGGTGCCATTATTCTGAGAGCAGACCAGGCTGCTACCCTGCCACCTGGGCCACTGCAGGCTTGTTTGCTGAGATGTGGTTAGAACCAGCTCTCTGAAAATCTAAGATGACTTCAGTCAAAAAGAAGTATGCAAAAAAAGTCCTGTCTTCCCCACTGGGACAGAGTGGGAGGCAGAAGCACCTCAAGGGTCATCTGCTGTCAGGACATGGTGGTGGCTCCTTGCTCAGCCTGTTGTTGCACTTGATGAGGGGACCGCCTGTGTGCCTGGCCTGGCCCTCACTGCTGCTCTCTGTGGTTGCACAGCAGCCCCCTCACCTTTACAGCCTGACTGTGTGTCACAGAGTGTATGCTTGGCTTCAGTTCTGTGTTTACTTCCTTGGTAGCTGCACGTGCTGTACAGTTTTACGTGGAGAAATTTATTGGAGGCCACTGCCACATTCATTTTAACAGCTTCCGTCTGCCACAGATACCAGACCAACAGGCGGTGACGAGATGCCAAGGGCTAATGGTTTTGGTTTCTAGCCCCACAGAGAGCTTGACACCAGTCCACATTCATAGATGGGGCTGTGCAACTTGAGTCAGACCAGGTGTTAATTCTGGCCAGCATCCGAAATAGGGGTGAAGGCTCTCCACAGCCATACCTGGTGCAGCTGTGCTTGCTCCCATGTCAGGGAGCCTCCTTGATGCTTCTCCACTGTTGGACTCCTCATCCATCTTCCCCCTGCTTTGCATACACCAGGGCTGAGGGGTGATGCAACGAGATAACCCAAGACTTGGCTGAGTTGTTTCCAGCATGAATCACAGGAGGTAAGAATTCTGTGTGAATCAACTTACTCCTTGGGAAGCTCACTTAGTTGCCTGGCACGGGGTCTGTGGCAGGCCGGGAGGCAGCTTCCCTGACCTGCTCTAAAGGCTTTTGTGTGCTGCTTGTGTGGTTCAGCATTGCTTGAGTGTTTCTGTTGGGGGCCATGCTCTAAAACAGCCTGCCAAGGGCTGTTACAATCAAGTGACAGGACAGCATGTTAAAAAACCAATGCATTTTACCTGCTTTTTTGGGCATGTCCCTCGACAGAGTACAGGAAGCTGCTAGGAGCCTTCTTTCTCTCCCCAAAGAGAAGATTTCAAACCTGTGCAGCAGGACCTCCTGAATTCTGTTTTTCCACTTGACCTTTTTCTGGGTTAGAAGATGAAAAGTTTGTGATGTTTGTGGTTGTTCTTAAAGCAGTGGCTTGGTTTTATTTGTGTTCTGATTTTATAGCTTTTAGAGTGAACTTTGGTAGTATAGCTAAGATTTTCTTGCAAGACTGAAGTCTGTGTTTGGGTGGTTTTGGAGAATAAAATCGGCTCTTATATAATTCTGATACTAACATCAGGATGTGGGATTTATGAAAACCACTAGATATTATGAGACTTGGCAGTAAAATGTAAAAGGTAGGTTAACATCCCTTCACAATTTTGCCTGAAGTGAGCTCATGGAAATTCTCAGTTACCTCTAAAAGGTCACTAGCTTGCAGTAAGAGTCCTTGGCTTGTGGTAATACTGCAGTTTATTCATATTTTGTGTTTCTGAGATTTCTAGCATTGCAACAGGAAATTAGTGTTTCCTTACCTGAAGTAAAAAAAAAAAAAAAAATCCCTAACAAACCAAAACAGTCTTTTGGGAAATATTCACAAAATGAGAATTCTGAAATACCTTTGGGGGGTGAGTGTGTGTATATTGAAATGTTGAATTTCAGTAATGGTGTTAAATTTTTAAAAAATAATTAATAGTTTAACTAACTAAATAGAGCTAAGACGTGTCTACTCTTGTGAATACAAAGATAGAGGGCAAAGCAGTTGTGACATAGAAATGTCAATGTCATTTTAGTTTAAAATGCCTACATGTCTCTACATGTTTCTGTGAAATGCTGAGCTCATGACAAAGTGTTTTGTTGGTGTTTGTGGGTTTTTCCCAATTTTATCTTTCTTTTTTTTCACTAAAGTATTCATTTGAAGTATTTTTAACAGTCAGTCTTTCCCTCTTCTGCCCCCTCCCCTTTTCTGATTTTCTCATCTACCATATGCTGTGTGTCTTCTTGCAAGATCACTGGGGATAGATGATATCTAAATATACTTTTTCTCAGTTTTGGCAGAGTGTGGCTCTGTTCCTAATTAGGACTTGAATGCTCTTCAGGATAAACATGTTAAGGAATAGGATGCCATTTGTGAAATGGCTCCTTTATGAATATGAGAGGTGGTTTGAGCCTTCATCAGAATCAACATTTCTCCAAACTGTCTCAGTATTTCAGCTGAATAATATATCAGCCAAAACCATGGGATATTAGGTAACATGGTTGTAAAACAAATGTTTCTGCTTTTTAATCAGATTCCATATGCACAGTATACTCGTGTTCTTTTATGAGTTGCATATTCCCTGAATAAAGATTTCAAGACAAATATATGTTTGGAGTGCCTTTAGAAAAATCTAAAGGTGAATTAAGGTAAAGAAATTTCAAAGAAATACACTAAACACATCCAAACTGCCTGTTAAACTTTTTTTCATAGTGATAAAAGCAGTTCCTCCCATTGTGTGCGCTCTTGTGTTAATGCTGACACATTGAAGGAGCCTTGTCTGTGGGAAGTGTCTGGTTTAATGGAGGCTGCCCCATGGGTTTGTGCTGTGTTGTCCTTTGATCTCGAGTAGGACCTGCTGCTGGTTCCTCAGAGCAGGTGAACAAGAGCCATAAACTGAGGCAGCTGTTGGAATTGCTGGGTGGAATCGGAAAAGCACATGTACACTGCCTGAGCATTTCCTGCGTAGATAAGAGCAGGACATTTGACTAAGCTGTGTTCTGTCCCGGGCTGAAAAAAACCACGAGTTTTCAGTGTGATCTGTTCTTCTGTTATTTTTAATGATAATGGGGTCTAGAAATCCAAAAGCAGTTTTCCACAGCGTTAAATGTAATGGCTGGGGATTCTTGGGCAAGCCTAAGCCACGCTAGCTCGGATACTAGAAACTGTATAGTACAGAAAGGAGGAGGTGATAGCAGTGAACAGTAGCTTCATAGTAGTGTAGCCATGTAGTTTATCAGCTACCTCAGGTTTTTCTGTTTGCTGCAGTTTATGCCACCTAGGCACAGCTACACATTGCCCGAGGCACTGTCCCTTCCCAAAGCTGTAGAATAGACAGAGTAAGGAAGGATTATCAGGATCCTCTGAAGTATAGGGACTTGTTTGGATTTACTGGTAAGGTCCTGAACAAATTGAGGTTTTGTACGACTCCGTCAGGCTCTGATCTGTTAGACAATACAGCCCTTTTGTAGCTTGTTCCCTAATCGTTCAGTAGATGAAGAACATGGGAGTAAATAAAGGAATGCCAAAAACTGTAAGCCTCTTGACAGAGTGGTGTGTGTATAGTAAATTCAGGGAATGGCAAGCAAGTTTCCTTTGTCCTTTTGGTTTTTGGGGTGTGCTGCAAGCCATAGACTATGGAAATGACAGATTTCTCTGTGAGATCCCGAATGCAGCCAAAAATGGTTTAAACTCTAGATTACAATTATTGCAGCAGGCTGTAAGGAAGTGCAGTATGTATCTTTATGGCTAAATTTGTAATGTTTCTATGTATGCTGAAGCATTTATATCTGGCAGTTGTGTGATGTTTGAAACTCCAGGGTAATCTTTCTTTGGCAGAACTAATAAGAGATGGACTGATAAGAAATAGAAATCTGCTTACACTTACTACATGAGCTTGATTTTACGCTTCTTTACCATCTAGCCATTTTACTTCCTGTTAGTGAATGTGAACTAATTTTAGGGGATGTGAATATTATGAATGTGTAGGTATTCATTTCATTGTATTACACTTCTCTGGCAGCAGTTTTTTTCTGCAGCAGGGAAATCTAGAAATGTAGTGGGTTTTTGTTTTAAATACTGGTCATGAATAAATAAATAAAAATAATTCACTTTAAAGTGCATGTTATTTCAGTGTAGATTTCTGGGCTTAGTGTTTATATAAAGTAAACAATAACTTCCAGTTTGGGAATGTTATTGTTCCTGTTACTGCAGTTTACTGGAATAAGTAAGATCAGATTTACTGACTCATTTTAAGGATATTTCGATTCTTTTTTTTATAAGTTGAGCAGCTGTTCTGGGGTTTTGTTGTTGTTGTTGTTGATTATATTCTGTTACTGCTCGCATCATACTTGGCACCTATTTCTGTCCACCTTACATACCATGCTGTTCTGGATCCATGCTTGTGGGTGGGTGTTTTTTGCTAGCCATTTTTTCAAGACTTACCTAGAAATTATGAATTAAAATCTTTTAATTCTATAACTTAAATCATTCTATCAGTTAAATCTTTTTCCTGTCATTACATCTACCATTCTCCAGCTTCATAATGAGATGCATTAGTGGGAACATTCTTCTATAACTGAATTGGGACATAGAATTTTGCTTTATATGTGTATCTGACCTGAATTCTGTAGCTCCAGGAGGTAGTCTGTGGGAACTGAATGCACTGCTGGACCTACCTGCATAGAGCTGGGTCTGGCTACACCTACAGACCTTCAGAATCCCAGGCGTCTAGTAGGACTGCACAAGAATTTAATAAAAATTCAACCAGACTTCCACCAAAGGCTTAAAATTGTAATAGGAAAGGCTAGTCTGTGGGGAGTAAGAAATTTGGGTATTGAAGTAGAATTTAGATGTGTAGGTTATGTCTTACATGAAAATCCACACCTTACAGTGCCATTATTAAAATTCACTTTTCCTAGTTCTTATTAGAAGAATTAGCTGTGTTAGTGCTACATCCCCTTTATCCTCTGCCACTCTGAGAAGGTGTGCTGGATGTTGCTGCCCTGAACCCAGTCCCAGAACTTGTTCCTGCAGAGTTTCTTGGTGCCTTCAAGACTTGATCAGAGCAAGGAAGCATAACATAATTTAAAATAAACAAACAAAACAACTCTCCTTCCCCTCCCCCAAAAAGAAGCTCTTCTGGTATTGTCTCATTGTAGGCATATTTAACAGAAAAGTAAGCACAATCTTAAAGTCTTCTGACAAGTTTTACTATATGACCACCTGTTTGAATAAGCTCTTGTGGAAGAGGAAAGAGGCACCTGCATCAAAATCTGTTAAAGTATTCATCAATTGCAAGAGAGGACTGGTTCATTGAGTCCATTTCCTGCTCTTACAGACATATCACACCATAACAGAGTGCTCATATGTTAACCAAACTCTGTCTGTAAGATTCTTGCCTCTACTGTACCCATCCAATGTCTTTCTTTCCTGGTGGTGAGGAGTGTTCCAATGTTTGACACATGTTGTAGGTGGTTTAACCATACTTGGTTCTAGTCCCAGTTAAAATAACTGAAAACTTAAGTAGTTCTTGTCTTTTTCAAGATCTACTGAATCAGTAAGAGGAACATTTACAGTCGCCTCAGAACGCCAGTACACCGAGCGCTTTCTGGTGCCCTGTCACACAAGGAGTTGCCTCTCCCCTCAGTCATTTACTGGTGAGGCCTTTAGACTTAAAGCTGTGGATTTTTGTATTGGTGTTTTAGGTGAAATATTGAGTCGTGTAATAGTCTGGTCTCTATATAACCCTCATTTTGTCTCTCATATCAAGTTTCCTACGCACATTAAAATGGTTCATTTCCACCTCCAGCGTCCTCAGCAACACTGGTGCATGTTTTAGGGTACTCAGCTGTGTTAAAGCTAACATTTCTTTCACCTGAAGCTAATATTTCCCTCATCTAGAAAATGAGCTACAACACTGAGAAATAAAGTCATGTTGGTCTGATGTGGTTTTTCTCATTGGTGTTGGCAAACTGATGTTGTCTTATTCTGCTTTCCTTTAGACTTTCTTTAATGATGCCTGCCTTTACAATGTGTTCCAATGCCTTGTGTTTCTACTGAGGTGATTTTTGTGAGCAGTAGTTGCCTGGATGACTTGGCTTTGCTTGCCACTTCCTCTGCCTTGTATTTTTTCAAATCTGGTTACTGTGTTTACTGAATATTTTCAGATCATATACCACCCTATACTGAATAGTTTTATTAAAGCCCTTGCACCTAGTCCTGCATTTTCATTTGTCAGTTCTTTAAGGATCCACAGATGACGATTATTGAGGTTTTTCTAGTTTTGAGTGGATTAAGCTCTTTGAGTTTTGCTGCTGTTTTCATGTTCTTTGCATTACAGGAATCTTGTATTTCCCAGGCTGTAAAATAAGGAAGTTAATTCGATTTTGATACTATTGAAAGTTGGCTGTAGGGCATCTTGATGTTGGATGCTCTGCACAAGTGTTGTGGGATGCCTAAGTGAAATTTTCATTTCATTGTTTAAAAGTAAGCATAGCAATGACATGGAAAACATAAAACCGTGTCTTCATTTCCTTTTTCACCCTAATGGAACATTTCTCATGCTCCTCCTCTACATGGCTCTGCGTGCTCATTCATGCTAAGCAGGGGTGGCAATAATTCCTCTTCCCAGTGCTCACTCCGTCATTCAGTGATGTACCATCCAACAGGCAACGCTCCCAGGTACCTTGTCCTTTTGCCCAGAAGGGAAGTTGTGCTGTTGCTGTGCTGCTGCTGTGCTGAACTCTTTCCATAAAAAACCAAAAACAGGCAGCAGTTTATCTGCTATGTCTCAGGATTTTGCAAGGACAAAAGAGGTAAAGCCACATGTCTGGGTAATGAAATGTGGTATTTCTCAACAGATGATAAACCCCAAAAGCTGTTCTCTGAATGTGTGTAGTAAGGCTAGGAGTGGGTTAGATGTGAATGATAGAGAGAGCCAGACTGACTCACTCGGACACATTTAAATTACTTGTATAGTTTCTAGTTCACAGTGTGTTAAAGTCCATTCAGATTCATAAACAGCATTTTCCCAGCTAGTGAGGTGAGTGAAACCAGTTCATTTCTGGTTTCCCTGGGGAATTACAGAATGGGTAAGAATAGATAAGATAAAAAGATCAAACCGCCACAAAAAAAATGTATTTGAGGAAGAGTTGTGACTTTGCGTGGTGACAAGTTCTCTTAAAATAAAAACATTTTAAAAAACTGAAGCTCAGCAGATGGCTACATAATCTGTTGTTGAGACTGTAAAGATGGAGGCTGAGGTGACTTCTGGAAGAACCTGACACACCCTGACAGAGGAGCGGTACAGTTTTTCTCCTTTCCTCAGGTCCTTCCTTGCCTTCCATCTGCCCTTCCCAAACCCTAAGGATCAGATACAAACCTCATTAAATTCAGGCTGCTGTTAACAGAGGGAAGCTAGAGGGCTGTAAGCAAGTACAATTTTTGGAGTTCATGAAGCATCAACTCCCTAGAAATTGTGATTTTGTATTCCTTTTTTTTGTCCTGAATTCCTCTGGGGGCTAGGACTAAATCCTAAAAACTTCACCAAAAAAAAAAATTAAAATCATAAACTTTTAAAGATCTAAAATTATTTCAAGATTTTAGAGCATAGAGTTTTAGAATCAGAAGAAGTAAGGAGGTAAAGGTTGTCCTGAACAGGAGAATTTATGAAGTAGGGACAATGGTATTGCTTAAACAACTGCCTGGCTGGATTGCTGTTGGAGAGGCTGGTTGGACTCTAATGTTTTTTGTCATTGCCAACCCAACTTCCTTCAGCCTTTCACAAAGCAGAAAAGGAAAGCCTCGTTCACATTTTGAGGAGTATTTGAAACCTACTGTTGCCTCGAGCTTTAGCTTCCTGTGCTGTGTGGTAGAGTGTCTGATAATGAAAGATGAAAGCTTTCTATTTTTGTCTTTTGAACGTAGCTCATGTTTCATGGGCCAGATTGGTTGGTTTTTGTGTGTTCCTTTTCGGTGCTGCCTTTATCATGGGGAAGGGGGAAGGAGGGAACAGCAACTTCACTGAGGTGCTAAATTTAGAGTGTCTAGAAGTGAGGATGTGTATCTGGGGTCTTTCCAGCTTTTCAGACTCAAGGCACCTCAAGAAGCTGAGTTGTGACCAAGCATGTTGAGTTGAAAGGACAGTTCCTGGGCACCAGAAACCCTCTTGTCCTTTACCCCAGTGAATATCTCAAGAGGCAAATCTGCGCACCTTGTGAAAGCAAAGACAATTTTTCTTTCTTTGTCATTTGAAGTGTACACTGCAGACGTAGCTGTTGGTGGTGTGGTCTGATCTATTCGAACTTAAAATATGCATTTAAAAAAATTACGATTGATTCTAGGTGTTTTACTTCTGTATGCCTGGTACACTAAAGAACTTGATGCAAAAATTTTTGTTTACATAGAAATATTCTCAGAGATGAGGGACAGTGGATTTGTGGGTTTCTTTGCTAGCTGTGCATAGTGCAGAGAAGTTGTTAAAGAGGAGAGGGCTACTGCAAAAAGAGGACATAGAGGAGAGACCATGATGTTCTGGGCCTTGCATGTCACACACTTTCTGCCTTAAATTTACTTTGGAAACTTGCTTATCTGAACTGTAGTTATCCAAGTGTTTTTAGTGTATAAGTATAAAAGCAAAATATGATTTGTACTTCCTTTCTTTAAGATCTACAGCCTAGGTGTAGAATTGTTTTCATTATAGTTGTTTATATTGAGTTGTTCTCCTACTTCACTTTGCTCTCAGATGTTAGTATTTCCACTTTCTTTTTTAGGATGATGGAGACCTTCATCAAAAACGTTTCTGCACATGTTTTACAGAATGAAATGCCATATCTGTTCACAGTTTGTTCCTGCTGTAGGAATTTTTCTGTGGAGACAGAAGCCTGCATACTTGCATGTGCAGTGTGAAGTGCTTCAGCACCCATGCCATAGTCCAGCTTGCAACTCTGACTGCAGGCCCCAGCCAACGAGTCCTATTGCTCAGTCTTCCCTCTCCTTCTCCCTCAGCTGCTCACTTCCCAACCTGCCAGCATAACTCCTCTGCAAGTGTGATCTGTGGGAGGGAATAACTGCTTCAGCTCTTCTGGCAGAACTCAGGTTAAGCGAATGCTACTGGATTTCGCCTCCTGCTGAGCACTGGCACACCTGGACAGCATTCCACACCAAGGATGGTTAAGATCCCCTGCAAAATAGTGCTGTTTTCCCTACAAAATAGTTAGGGTTGTAAACACTGGTAGTAGGTGCTCCTTTTTGTGATGGTATGCCCAAGCTACGTCTTCAGAGTGCAAATGGCTAAGATGTTCAGTGCCACGCTGCCCTGTTCATTATGAACAGCCTTAGCATATTGACAGTAGGTCCTACTTTTTGTGATGGCATTATCCAAACTAGTGTCTTGTGGAGCCAGTTGTCAAGTTCTCTTTATAAAAAAAAATCACACTGGTGCTGCTGACAGCAGGCAGCAGCTTCCAGGTAAATCTGCTGGGTTGCAGGTGAGTGTGAGGAGAGTTCAGCTTCTGAATGCTTTCATACAGCATCAGCAGCTCCTTGTCAGGCCCTGTGTGTGTACTACAGAGAGAAGTACTCAGCTGCTTGGGCAGCCCTTCCTGCTGAGAGAGGTGGTGTTCTGTGGAAAAAGACATGGCTCTCATGAAAACCTCTGGGAAGGCTTTGTTCGCCTTCTTTGAGTGTACCTTACTTTCTGGAAAGCAAGAGCTGTGCTAGGGCACATGCAGCCATCAGAGGTTTCATTGCTTTGAGTAAGTGAAAAGATTCATAGTGGTGCTTCTTTTATGGCAAACTCCAAGACTAGGAAGATGAGAATAGAGCGCAAATTGTGAAAGGTGAGGCTTTGTACAAGAGCTAACTTCATGTTTGTTCTGCAATATGAGCTCAGTGCTTGTTTTCACCTGGTTATGAAAATATGAAGCATCTTAGGTTTTGCTGTCTCATACTTAAAAGACAGCACAAAGGGCGTCTTACAGTGTATCTTTTTGATCCTGTTTGCTATAATTCAAAGCACTGTATTCATATTTATATGTCCAGAAGACATAAAAGTATGTTTTAATCCCAGTCAAAATGACAGAAAGGATTATATTTTGGATATCTGCATTTGGAGTGTACTTGAAGGGAGTTGCTTTGTTCTCCATGTGCCCTGAGACAGAACAGGTTGTTACACGGGACCTTTGTGCACTGACTCCCCACCTCTCCCAGCAGTTTAGGAAGCTCATGCAGCCTGGTCTGATACACGCTCGAACTTGCATCTTGGTAAACAGGGCTAATTAAGTGCAGTCATTGATGGGAGCCAGAGAGGGAGAATCAAGTGTGGTTTGTGTGGAGGATGCAATTAAGGAGGCCCTGTGCTCTGCTATGGAGGGACAGCATTTGAGAGTAACTGTGTGTGCGCAAGCGCGCATGTGCGTGTTCCCAAGTCATTGTCTCCGGGAAAGGAATTGCAGAAAGCTGACCAGATTTCTGGCTAAACAATTACTGGAGCTGGTTAAGCTATTGCAGGTGGATCATTCACAAAAATAATGGTTTGTTTTCACAGTGTCAGTTATGTCTGCCCTGCTTACTTAGCATGAAATAGGGAGTTGTTTTGAAGAGCATTGCAGGCTGGTTTTGTTCAGCTTCGTACCTGCAGCTGTTGGTTTTCCACATGCGCAGATTTTTTCAACACTGATGGAACTAAATGTTTTTCTTCTTAAATTAAATGTGTTCACAATTAAAAAAAAAATCCTTGATAAGCCCTGATAAGGTTTGTGGTGGCTACAGGTTTTCTTGGAGGAAGGCCAGTGGGGCTCACTGACTGAAGATAAGAATTGGAAAGCATGTGTACATAAATCTAGAAATGGGAGATGCTGCTACTTGGCTACACACAGCTAAAACTACTCTGTGAGCAGAGTCTGAGCACATAAAACAGCTGGTGACAAGTCTCTATCTGAAAGATTGTTTTGTCTTATAATCCACAACCACTTTCCATGAGTTACAGAGCAAACTTCAGTTAGGGTTTTTTGGCTGGCAGCTCTTTTTTCAATGTTACTTGGGTTAATTTGTGCTCTTTCCTTTTTCCTGTCTTCTTCCACCTTACAGTATGTGCTGCAGCTATTTCTCTGCAGTCCTGCTGTTGGCTTTCTTGTTGTCCTGCTTGCTGCTTAGCGCCATAGGGAAGGGAGCTCAGCTCTTCCACCTGTATGCTGTGTTGGTAACTGAAGCCATTTATGTGGAGCATGGCAAGGAAGGGAAATACTGGTATCAGTAGTGGTATCTATAAACTTAGAAGTCAGCAAGGTCTCATGCTGCACCAGTGTGGCATTTCCATTGTAAAAAAGGGGTTTCCCAGAGTGGGCAAGAGCCCTTTTGGACTCAGGAGAAAGGTCTGTGTAAAATTACAGGCTAGTTCTTATCAACCAGCACCTGTTTGTTAATGGTTCTGTCTTTATGATACAAAGTTAGGTTTGTGGGGAGAGAAATGACTGTAGGAATCAGCATGGAATTACTTAAAAGTGGAAACACCTACAATCATTAATGACTTTAATGCGTTTTCAATGTGTTTATTAAAAAAAGCATGACTTTTTTTTTTTTGTTAAGAGGCAATAAGAATGGACACCAGTACCTCTAATATTGGATAGAGTCTAATCAAGGGCAAAAAACATGTCAAGTAGAAAATAACAGCTTCGTTGTTTTATTTTTTTGTTTGTTTGTGTTTTTTTTTTTAGTGATACCCCGATCACATTTGGTATCGCAAATCTCAATTGCTGTTTGAAAGTTTCCCCATAGAACTGAGAGAGAAATTGAGACAGTTCAGCAAAAATGAATGTATGAAAGTGTTGAAATGTGTATTTGATGTAAGAACATCGGAAGCACATCCAGAAAGGAGAGATGGTGCTACCTGTAATACTTGTCTTTGTAGAAAGGAGATTTTATTGCCTTTCTGTTAAGAGGTGAGTTTTTCTGAATGTTTTCAAGGTTTTGAAATAAGTTTTGTGTTTTGTAATGCACAGTGGCAAAAAAGCAGAGATGAACTCTTCTGATGAGAACATTTGATAGTTCATAGAGGCACACTATTTAATATCTTCGCTTAGCAAATTTAATTGTTGCCGATGAAAATTGGGAAGCTAATACTTACTCGACCCAAGGCAAGCAACTTTGAAACAAGCCCATTCCTGACGTTTTCAGTTTTAGTAGATATCTCAAGTCAGACAAAACTTCAAATGCATGACTCATGGCTCCCAGCTAGAAGTGTTTTGTTGCTCCTGAGGGTGCAAAGCAATTTCTTTTATGTTTTGGGCAGTGAGTCATGGCTGAAAAGCAGTAGTGCTTCTAAGCACTAGTCAGGAGAGCTTCTAAAGGTGAATTGGGTAACAGTGATTTTGTGGACAATGAATGGAGTTCATGCACTCTTAGCTATCTGTGGGGATGGACTCTGGTTTGATGTCGTGGGTTTATTCATAAAAGATGACTAAGTGGTTCATGATATGCGTGTTTGACCTCCTCTGGAGTCATTGGTGGCACAGAGCTGTGAGTTTCCACAGTTTGATACTGGTTTCAGACAGATAAGACTGTTGATGGTTTTTATCTCATTGTAGGTAAGTCATGGGATTGTGCAATGAGCTGATAAGGCCTGGCCGGGTTCAGCACGCTCTTCTGTTCCTCATGCATCTACCAGGACTTGCAAAATGTGCAGGCCACTGTTACTTCCACCTCACTGCTCAGCCAGGTCACCAGTGCTGTGTCCTACGGTCATGTGGGGTGTCCAGCCTCTCCATCACACTGGTTCAGCATCTGTGCCGTCAAGTTGTGCCCGTGTGGTTTCTGACTTGTTGCATTTAAGATAAAATAAAAGCACCTTGCCATCACTGCAAGCTCACTTTTATCACTGATAAAAGCTCAGCCTCATGAAATTACAGGTGTTTTGCAAAACCTCTGGTGGGAAGGAAGGGGGTGTCAACACTTCCTGTAGTACAGTTGCTTTGGATCTGGAGGAGAAATCTAGTTCTCACCTGCTCTTCCAGGTGAAACACTTGTGCCTGCACATAGTTGGCAGCAGCAGCCATCGAGTCAAGCTGTCTGCCTGCAGGTCTGAAGTTGTTTCTTCCTGTGTGGGAGGGAATTTTATGCTCTGGGATAAGTATTCTGGCTGCGTACATGTGACTGCCTCTCTGTGGCACCCTCAAGACCAGAGGTAAGTGGGGCATTTCAGCTTCCTAAGCTGCCACGTGTGGGGTTTCTCAGGTTGTGGTAGCGTTGAGATGCAAAGGTGTGGGGATTCGCACAGCTGATTCCAAGTCCGGGGTGGAAGAGCGTAGCGGATGGTTGGCATGTCTTTGGAACTGCTGCCTCAGGGGTCACCTCTTCTTTGCTCAGGCAGCAGGCACCAGACAAGGAAAAGCACAGAAGTGCAAATATTTCACAGTTCATGGGGCAGCTGGGCAAATGACGAAGTTCCCTGGCGTCTCCTTCCTCAGAGGCGTGGATTTTATATTGTGAAGGGTGTGGACTGCAGCTGGCTTCCCCAGTGACTCTGCTTGTCTGCTGATAGTGTTGTAGATAGAAGATAAATTGCTCATCATTGCAGTCTGACAGCTGCCTAGAGAGCAGAGTAGAATTAATTCCTGAACTTCTTCCTTAACTATTTCGTTTACCTGAGTGGATGCTCACTACTGAATGTCTTAACTCCTTTACAGGAATGAATAGTAATAGAATTATCTGCCGTGTTTGTTTCACGTAAACTTAGCATCCTAGATAACACAGCAAGTATGTGGTTTATCTCTCTCAGGAAAAAAATCCAGGTAGTTAAAATTAGCTGGAAATGCAGTCTTACTCTATTTGGTAGAGGCTGTTGCGTTCGGCTGTGGCTTATCTCCTTAACCAACCATGAAAACCTTGCAGTTTTCCATCTTTACTCTTCGTCAGGTATATTACCATTCATGTTATTTATCTACAGTTGTTCAGGGCAACAGTGGGTAGGGTATTTATGTGTTTCTGGTGTATTTACACAAGGCTGCTCTCTGATGATTGCAGACTCTGGAGCTGGGTCTTTAAGTGCATGTGTTGATGGACAACTGCTCTGTAATTAAGTAAGAAAATGCCCTATTCATTCGGCAGGGGGGTTTGCTTACGTTATATTGTGCCATTCCGTAACCTATTGAGGTGTTAGCTCTCAATGTGCTGTGGTAACAACAGGCTGCTGGAAAAGCTGGTAGCAAAACAATAGCCTGAAATAAAATACTTTCTGGAGGCCTCTCAAGGGTGGTTAATAGACAATTCCTGAGCTTTTAGCTGTTAAAAGTCTGCTCAGAGCTCCAGCCAAGTTACAAAACATGTTTTGTCTGGCAGTTGTGTGCATCAGTGAGCCAGAGGGTTATGAACAGTTAAAAAAATCCTTTCTGACAGAGTTTGAGCCCTTGTTTTGGAAAAGCTGTCGAGAGAAGAGAGTATGAAGAAGGTAGGGTTTCTCGCAGGTCTCCATCACAGGAGTTTGAGAGTCACTTAGGTAAGTGGGGTTTGGGGTATACATTTGTTGTTTCAAACCCGTACTCCTCTGTTTTTCTACTGACAAGATTAATTGTTGGTTGGAGAAGACTGCTTAGCTACTCATTTAACACGGCCATAACCTTTCAGAAGGGAGAAAACTCGGGGTATGGAGTACTGGGAGAGGGCCAGGGAGCTGCGGGCATGTGGGGCTGGGACCAGGTCTGAGGGAGCAGGCAAGGACCCACTGATAAGTGTGGGATCTCAGAGAGGTGCTCTGGCAACGGCCGGAGTGCAGACTCCAAACAATGACTCTGTGGCCACCTTTGCTATTTTTACTGAAATTGTGGTGCTCTGTGAGTGTGTCAAGAGGAGACCCTGGCAAACGCTGTCATTTGAAATGTCTAATTTTAGGTTTTAATTCATTAGAGCATCTTTCTGAAGATAAGTCTCAATTTTTTTTTTAAGTGTCTTTTGTTTATTTAGTACCTTGAAAGAGAAGATTCTTTTATAAAAAGAAATGTCATTGCTGTGTACAGTTTTGGGACAGATGCTGTATGTTGTCGTGTTGTTCTCATTGGAAAGCAAGCATAAATATAGTTACAGCACTGTTAAATGCTGTGACTAACCTAACATGCTCTATTACTTAGTGTTTAAGATTTTATGCAGCCAAGCATGTTCTCTTTCACTGAAAGAATGTTAACTACAATTTTATTTTTGTAATCTGCAAGGGGTTGCTAAGTGTACGTGACAAAGGGACTGCTTCTTGCAGTAATGTGAAGAAAATTGTAAGAAATTCTTGACAAAGTCTACTGCTCCTTTAGTACCAAAGAAGTCCTGTGAAAAGAAATCTGTGTATCCTTCTTGTTTATTTTCTCCCTCCACTGTATATCTGTATGCATGTATGGGGAGGGGAGACTGATGGAGACAACGCCTGATCTGAAAAACGTGTTTATTTTGTTTTCCTTTATTTAATTGCTAATGACTTTAAAAGCAAGAGAACTATCAGGTCTTATGTTTTCATGTTTTTCCCTTTCTATTTATCCAGCTGAATAGCTGATCTATACTTTTCTTAGTATTAGATAGAGGCTTTTTCCTCTTTTACTCCAAGTAGACACAATGTCTTCTTCCATGGTACTGTGAAGCTTACCACATAGGTGACCTCTGCTTTTTGATTTGCGAGCAAAACAGACTTCATGTGAGAATATTCAAGCATACATTTGTTTTCTGATTATGGTTTATGTTTTAAAAAAACCGGTATGAACCTTTTAGGAAACTGTCTTAAGTACAAATGTACTTGTCGTGGCTGATGCAATAGCTAAATGGAAGCTGAAAGAGCTGTTTGGAAACCACCTGTGTATCTGTGGATAGCAGGAGTGCCAGAATTACAGGCCACTTGACCAAAATGACATGCTTTGTGTATGTTAGGGCATATGAATGAAGCATGCTACCAAGTTAATTTGCCCAGACTGGAAGCTGATTTTACAGTGAACTCATTTCTTTCCTTCAACGTTCTTAGGTTTGCTTTTTAATTCTGTGAATTAGCATCAATACACGTGGGAGGACATTTTCTTTGGATCCTGCATTAAATTATTCTGAAGAAGCCCTGACAGTGAGAGGAGTTGAATGTCTATCTCCTCATCTATCCTCTTAATGGGCTTTGCACTGTGTATTTTTGCACCTATTTGAAGCAGTGATATTAGTTTTCCAATTACTGTTCGAGCTCTTTGACGGTGCCGATGAGCAGTTATGCAACATGTCTGAGTTGCTTCCTTTTTCCCTAGAGTGAGCAAGGACTGACAGAACAAGTATTGGCTTCTTTGTGCAAGTTAACTCTTAAACTGAAATTCGGAGCTCCTGCTGTGGACACTTTGAACAGGTGCCTGATTAATAAAGATGAGAGGTTACAGCTATTAAAGAAAGCTAGCGCAGTGTCGGGAGAGCTGGTTCTGGTCCTTCTGAAAAGTTGAGTACAAGTTCATGTAGCGTTTTTGTTTTTCATCTATTGTAGGAAGCAGTGACTTTTTATTTATTTAAGGATAATCAGCCCAAATGGCACTGATTGTTCTAGTGTAGGGGTTAAACAAATACATAAACCCTTGTGTGGGCTTGTTACTGTGCTACTAAAGTGCCCCAGTGGTCTGCCCTACTGGCCTCCAGAGTTTGTTTTTCCTTCAGAGATGTCCACCATGCCTGTGCTGCCCTTTCAACAGGGAACAGCTTTGCCACATTTATCAGCAGATGCATCTCTAGATGAGTTGTTTATGTCTGGCAGGGTGCTGGGGGTGAACTGCCAGGTGGTGGTTACCTGAGCAAAGGGCTGTCTGTATATCGGGATCACAGGATGACTCAAAGTCATCCAGCTGTGGTGCATCACTAGGTGCTTAATTACATTGCTCTTCCTCTTCTACTCTTTCCTGAATAATGATATGGCTGGTCCTTTCTAAAGAGAAGTTAGGCTAGGTTCTCTTTTCTCTTCCTCTTCATCTCCTCTTTTCTCTCTTTGGGGGTTTGTACTGTTGAGGAAAAGCAAAAGAGTGGTAACTAAAATCATGGAACCTGTCCATCCCTTGAGGAAGGCCCTCCTTCCAATATAAGATGGCTGGCAAGCTCTGGCTGAGCCAGCTGTGCCCATTCTAGGACGTTTCCTTTTCTGTTTGCCACCTGCCCCTTTGGCACAGGTTGTGGCTCCCCTGTTGGGTTGGTGGCATAGAGATGGCAATAGCCACCTACGTCAGGCGCTGGAGAACCAATTTGGTGTGTGTGCACATGGTGGGAGCCCCTCAGCCTGGCTGAGCCACCTGTGTGGCTTTGCAAGTGCCCTGCAGTGTGATGGAACTGGGGGAGAGTGGGCTCAGCCTCTCTGGGTCAGCTGAGTTATGCTGGATTCAATGTGGTACACAGCTGCATCCTGAGACTGCATTTTGGCACGTGCACAGAGGCTTTTCACTTCTAATTGATTTCCCTCACTTTCTTGCCTGCTTTGTGCCAGTGTGACCTAGAATGTGGAGTGCCAAGTCAGATGCAGTGCTCCTTGCTTTGCAAGCATTTTTATGTATTATTCCAGGGTATTAATTTAGTTTCCTTTTTTTTTTAATTAGGAGATTTTTCATCTTGGATTGAATGATTTAAATTTCCTGCTGCTTATCAATGGTTTAGTGGATGTAGCTGGATCTTGGAAGAGAGCTGTTTATATGCATAAAAGAGGAAGAAGGAGGAGGTAGATTCTGCTTCTAATGCTGGATCATCCTCAAATATTTGTGTGAATATATGGTTAGAAAAAAAGGCACCGTGTATTTCGGTGACTGTTATAAAGCTTGATGTCTCCTTCTTTACTGTCCCAAATTGTGTATAGCAATTACCAACCCCCACACCCCCTCCACCATCTGCTTTAATTAATAACTAGAGTGAGACGGAGATGATTGTTGAACTCTAGACTTCCTTTTGTGTTTGTGTTATATAGATTTGTTGACTGTATTTTGATAACAAAATTGATTTCTGAAGCTGTACCAGAAAGGTACCAGTTTTATGGGTTGTGGAGATAGCATTGATTATAATTTTTAGTTTAGTTTGTTTGAGTCTTTTAAATACATTAGCTTTTAAGTCTTATCCTTCCCTTCATACTTTTCAGATGGCCTCATTTGTTAGTAGGTTCAAAAGGTTTCTCTCTTCTCCAGGAATCAGCAAATTAAACACAAATCAGTACATTCTTTTGCTTCTCTAAAACTGTTGGTTACCTTGTATTTGTAGTCTCTCTGCGTTCGTTTGTGAGAGTGACCCAGAAAATACTTGAATCACTGCTGCATTATAAAAGCAGTACCATCTGTATGTACAGAGGAGTAAATGCACAGCAAGGGATGGTATTTCAAACTAATAATCCGGAATAGAACACAGCACCATCCATTTAAAGTGTGGTTCTGCAGCCCTCTATGCATTTGCTAGTGGAAAGGGGTGGGTTTATAACATCAGCAAAGTGAATTTAGAGAATCAAAACACGTTCCGTGGTAAAAGTGACCTGGAAAGAAATATTTTCACACAGTTTTATGTTGCCACTGTTTTTCATTCATTACACATACACACATCCCCGACTGAGATGGTTTTTTGTCTTATTTGTTGGTTTCAGAAGCTTCCTGGCTTTCACTAAGAATTACTTAGTGTCCCAGATCTGCCAATTATGAGCTTCTCAAGCTATGGGCACAGGAGCAGAGGGACAAACCTCCAGGCAGAAACATGGTGCAAATAGCACTGAAGCAGCTGCAGACAAAAGGGCAGGCTGTGCATTTGATAACATAAGAATTGAGTGCACTGGAATTGCAACGTAGGCACGTGAAAGGTGACAAATTCAGCCCAGGGTAAACTTGCCTTTGGGAGAGAGCTCAGTTCCTAGTTAGTATCCTGTGTTCACAGCTTTTATATCAGGATGGCTTGACTTGACACAGATTAACCCTTTTGTGAGCCTCTATCCTTGATCTTGGCACCCCCCATGCATTTGAGTTTCTCTGGTCATGTTATCTGATTGCACTTGGAGTGGGGGGAAACCAAAACTTGGTAGAATATTGAAGGTAGGTATGGTGCATTTCTCCTGGATCTCCAAGCCTGTGGTGATCCAGGTGAAACCATGGATGCTGGATATCTGAGGATCACAGCCACTCTTTTAAGTTTACATTTAGCCAGAATCCAACCTGTCTTGCATGAGCTGCGTGTCAGGAAGCATAGCGTGTCTCAAGCATTTTGAGTGTGAGCAGAGCTGCTATCAGGAGAGCAGCCCAGGCTTTCCACACCCATTCAACTTTGCTGCGTGTAAGTGTAATCTCTCTTGTTTCTGCGTAGAACAAATCTTGCAGAAGCACAGTTGAAGAGGTTGCTCAGCCTCAGCCTAACTTTTCTTCTTGCAATTTCTTCCCCAGAATGTTGGTATGTTGCCGACAAGTAGCAACATAGTATAGGCAGTATAAATAAAAATCGCTGTCCTTAACAATGAAGATTTTTGTGCAACGTTGAAGTCTTTGGACTGAATACTCAGCCTGCTGGAAGCAGAAACATGGCAAAGACTAGAAATTGAAGTGAAGAGGAAAAATCTCTGTGTTTGGCCTCAAAACTGGATTACCTTGACATTTTTCAATTCTGTAGTGTTTTCACTTTGTATTAAATCTTCTTTCTGGTTTGATTGCAGGGAAGTGTCCATTTTGTGTTCCCCTCCACAGGAATGATACCTGATTGTGAGAGCTGAGGCTTGGCCCTGTGTGGTTGTGTCTTACATCACATCTGCATTTAGTGACCTCCCATTTTTGCAGCTGTTGCTGCACTGGCTCTGTGCAGGGCTCCTTGAAGCCTGTAGTCTATAGGATATGACCCCCTTGGAAAGAGCATTATTGAGTACCAGCGTTTCCAGACAGCTGTGATTCCTTCATCATTTGTTTATAGTGACATGATTGTTACAACCAGGGTCAGATCACATATTGTGAACCCTGAGGAGCCAGAGAAGCTTGTGTTTTTTCTAGCTAATTTACCAGGCTTCAGAAACTGAATTGAATTGATTGATTTGTACCATGAATGAGTCAATGATGTACTTTGAAAGCTGTTATGTATTTTCATGTGGTTGCAAGAAAGTGAAACTGCCCCCTCTCCCCCACCCACTTTTGCATATTTGAAAGCAAAGTTCTTCAGACTTTTTATTAGCAACCACAACAGATGCTTAGCTTCTGAAACTGCTCTGAGGCATCAGATTGAGAGGAGCTGAGGTTACAGGCTCCATGCTGATTATGTTGTTGGATGAAGCACTATGGTCTTAATCTTGCAAAGAGTGGGCATAGATACATTATTTTAAAACCCTGGTATTTGGCATTTCTTCTTGAAATCTATATCTACTTGCTTCTGTCACCTGCATTTTTAGATTAACTACATGTCTGTGTATGTTAAGAGTTTCTAGGGTGGGGGTGGCCTCATTGAAAATGTACTTTATGATCATGATGATGTAATTGTTTGAGGCAAAAAGTCAGATTTTGTTTTTTCTGTCAAACATGTTGGGTAGTGAGCACTCTTGCTTTTTTAGCTTGAGCAAAGTGGTGTCTCCTGGAGCTTCTTTACTCAGCCTGGAGTAGATGCCAGTAGAGTGTCCCATTGTTTCCACCTCCCTTGACCACTGCTTTAGGAGATATCTATACTTGAAGACAGAAGATCTCTAAAGTTCCCATCCATTTTATGAGCAAGGTGGAGGTAGTGGTCTTTTCAGAGCTGTGTGAGCTCTGCAGTGCAACTGATTTTGAAAAGTCCTCCCATCACAGACACGTTCATGTAGATGCTTTCTTCTCCCTGTCTTCATTTCTTGGTGCACTTGTGTGAGAAATGCTAGAATTTAAGAAAGGAAAAGAGAAGACATCTGTATCTAGTCTGCAAGAAAATAAAAAATGTTAATGTAGACAAATTGAGTGATCACAGGACCCTGACACAGAAGAAATGGAAGATAAAGCTGGGGGATTGTTTCAGTGTTGCAGTTGTGGTGGGAGGTTTTGATTGCTGTGCTTTACTGACATCATTAATGCTCTCATCTGAATAATGAAATTAATTATCCAATAATACAAGTGTTTGTGTGTGGGCAGAGTTCAAATCTCTGATGTATCTGATAACCTGTTGGATAAAATTTTGTGCAAACCTGCTAACAAGACAGTGATCATTTATTTATGGTGTGTTTGGGACCTTAGCCATGTAATTCAAAAACTTTATAGTGATTTCTTTAAAACTTCTAATTTTAGTTGTACAAAAACCCTGTGTTGATACAAGTATCAAAGCTCAACGAAAGGAAAAGAAAACATTTAGAACTTCAAGCAATGAAAGATCTTGAGAGGAGATGATAAACAAGAAGTGGGTAGAAAAATCGTGATGACACATATTAATCAGCTATTTAGGCAGCGCGATTGAACAACATTTTTCTTTCTGACTTCTGTGAGAATACCAGCAAAATTGACTGAATCCAGGCGAGTTTATTGAAGTGGTTGATGGTTGATGTATAACTCCAGCAATAGTTAATCAAGTAGCACTTGGCGAGGTCTCCCAACAAAGGCTCGGCCCCCCTGCAGCTCTCTGGTGCTGTGGTGCCAGCACACAGTCCTGGTGTAGGGTAGCTCTCCGGCGTGGAGGTGGCAGCACAGTCCTAGTGCAGGGCAGCACAGTCCCTCACCCTCTTCCCCAGAGCCAGGCAAAAACCACATGCTTCCACTTTCTGGCACCAGTGTCTTCCTGCCAAAACCACACCTTCAGCAATGATGATGTGCGTGGTATGGAATTAAACAGTGCTAGAAGCTCCATCCCCCTTTTCTCTGTATGCAGGACACTGACTAGTACTTCACTTATGAGATCTTGCACTACCTGAACTAAGTATTAAAAACCTCTCTGAAGTTAGTAGGTGACAAGAAAAGGCAACAGTAGCAACTGGAAATACAATTACTAATGTTTGGTTTTGGTTTTACAGCTTAAAAAAACCCCAAAACACAGCACAACAAAAAACCCCATTCACCAGCATAAAGAATCAAAGAAACCACAACTTTTTACAAAAAGAAAGGAAAAAAAAATGGCAAGAGCTTCTTTGAGGTGGTTCAACATGACTGTAGCATGGGTTTTGTCTCACATTGGCTTTGAAGCCCTGATGATAATGTGTTGGGGTTAAAGTCTCTTTGTAGTAGACTACTAAAGGCCTTTGGGGCTTTGTTTTACTTAGGTACTGCCTAGCTTAAGAAGATTTTAAAAAAAAGGACACAAATGTGTTAGTAAACACTCTGTGTCAAGAGCCATAAAGGTAGAGGCAGTGACAAGATACAGCGTGAAAAAGTTTGCCTGTGATATGTTAAATTTCAGCTGAAGGCTTCCCAGTAGGGCTAGGGTGAGCAAGTTGGTTTTAAGCCATGCCATTGTATAGGTAGAGATTATAGTCGTGGGGGTCCCATGCTTAGAAGGCATTCTGTCTTCTTAAAGCTCTATCTGTATTAATTTTTCTCTCTGTTTTGATCATCAGCTGGGCTGTGTTGATGGCAAGATAAGAATGGTTCTTGGGAAGATGGAAGCCTAGAAAAGGCATGCCATAAACTGCATTCATGCTGCAGTCAGGATGCATATTGACTTGTCTCATTCAAGGGAGCTTTACATTTCCCTAAAACCGGGGTGACTTACAATAGTGTGGAGTTGGGTCTAGCCTGAAGGACCTGCCTGTGGGATGGGGAGGGTGTCAGGCAGTTGGCTCACCTGGAGCACGGTGTTCCTGTGTGCCTGATGCTGCTGGTAGCTGGGCCATATCGCTGCTAAGCTGACCTTGGTTTGTTACAGTCACACATTCAGCTGCAGAAGAGGCTGCCTTTGGTTGTGCCGGACCCTTCTGGGGGTTCGGTGCTGGTGGCACTGGCGCCTTAGGCTGTGGGGGGAGAGGTCTCACCACAGTGCAAACTGGTGTGGAACCAGGTGGCTGCTCACCTTCCCTTCTTGTTTGTGGCCCTGCACCAGCTTTGTCACTGTTAGAAATTACTTTAAAAACAAAATACTGATGTCTCAATTACAGTTTTTGAATCTCTGTTCTGTCTACCCAGGGTGATTTTTAGGGTGTGTAACGAGAGCGATCACTTGAGGCTGGAGCACGGCCTGCGGGAAGCTCGGTCTGTCAGCTCCTGAGGCTGGGGATTGTGCCGCCAGCTCCCAGGGGCTGCCCAGCCCGGCCAGTGATGCTGCTCCTCCTCATGCTGCTTTGTGAGCTCCCCGGGCCTTGTGTACCCCAGCAAAGAGCTCTGGAGAGCACATTGGCTTGGTCAGCAGGAGAGCTTAAGCTATTCCGGAGTGGACTCGGGCAAGGCTTGTCTGAGAAGAAGAAAAGGCTTGGCTGCCTGGAGAATGAGGAGAGAGTTGCCTATAAACCTACCATCTAAAAAGAGCAAAGGCCATTCTCAGGTTTACTTTCCTTTTTGGCAGACTGTGCTATACCTCCATAGAGAAAAATAAGATAGTCCACAAATTGAAAAGCTTGTAAATTATTACTCTAGATAAATGATAAAGCCCAGGAGGATCTAGTTCCCTTTACACTTCTGTAGATTGCTCTGACAAGCAGAGTGAGTTGTAAGTTCACAACTTAGAAGTAGTAAAGTAGTGAAGTAACCTTTCAAAAGCTCTCTTCCTCTCCCTAAGACTCTTGTGTTCTGAAATGAGCAGTGGTTACATAGCATCAAGCACGTGGATCAGCGCTTATAAAACCAAAATTCAGACACAAAACCATTCTGAGGAAGAGTTTGACTAAGAAGACTTTTGCATCAGAATGTTGTGAAGGCTTTCTGGGGAAACAACCTGATTTTTTTCCAAATTTTCAGAGCCATAGGTAGGTTAAAAACCACTGAAGTCTTCTGTATATCAAGGAGTGCCTTGATACTGAGTGTTGGGGTACCAAGTTGCAGCAGTTGTTGTACTTAACTCCTGAGTTTGAAGAGCAGAATCATTTATTGGTTTTTGCATTCAGTGAATTGTAATTTCCTTTTTTTGAGCCTGGTTTCTGACTTTTTTTGTTCTTGTTGTTTTCCATTTGGCTGTTAGAAATTGATGTTGTTCTCAGATAAATGGGGATGTTTTGTTATTACGTGCAATTTTCCAGGTTAATATGTTGTATTAGAGGCTGCATAAGTAACACAACGGCAATATTAGTGTGATACACTCAAGAATCTTTGCAAAAAGAAATTATGAAAATGACTTTTATATTGAATAGGAGCATATGAGTTTTTAATAATTAACAGCATTAGATAATTGACATCATAAGACTTTTAAAAATCAGCACAAAGAATGATAGCCTTCCATCAATGATTACTTACTGGTTTTTGCACAGCACATGCAGCTTGTACTTCTTAGGTAGACTAGATGGTGTGCATTTTGGGAGTGGGGGAGACTGCCAGGTATTTTTTTGCAGCGTGTTGGAGGCAAAATTGCTTTTCTGGAATGTGGCAATTCCTGAATTTCTGTCTGAGGGGAAGCCAGATGCAATCAGCTGTGTCACTGCCTAAAGCTGGCTTGATTGCTGGGTTTCCTGCCTGTTAGATACAGAGTGAGAGAAGGGGAGGGACTTCATCTGGTGCAGTATTTCCTAAGAAAGAAATGTATCCAGCATCCTGCACCTGGGAACACTGTTCACACCTCAGTTATTCAGTTCCCCTAGCTGTAAGAGTAAGGTGCATGACAGAGAACCTGTTGTGAGTTTTCCCCAGGAGATTGTAGCTACTCATCAGCTGAGTTGGTGGGTGGGTGGTTGGCCATGGGTAAGCTATCAAGGGATACCCCAGGCATCTTCAGCTCCCACCACTTAAATAATAAAGTATAGGAGCTATGGGAAAGCTCCATACTGGAAGGGGCCTCCCTTTCACAGCCCGTTTCATGCGGGGATAGCAGTGGGCAAAGGGAGATCCCTTTCAGCCCTGCTTTCTTGTGCAGGGACAGGGGAGTAGTTTGCTCCCTTTTTGCCATTTCTGGAAGGTGTTTGAGACTTGAAAGAAAATATTTCTTTAGCAGAGGAGAAATGTGGTACATTAGAAATAAAATAGCTGTAAAAGAGATCATCTTATAAAATGTGAAACAGTATAACAAAATATCTGAGTTTAGGGGCTGTGAGTATAGTGGTGGCTTTTAAGGATTTTAAATGGCCAAGTAGCTGGTTTCAGCACTCAACCACCATCCCTCTCTTGAAAGATTGATGGTCTTAGGATATCAAAGTATATAACGATTAAGTCTTGCAGTGTAGCTCAAGTGATTAGGGATGAAGTGGCTGTCACAGTCGTGTTAGTTCCAGCGGGTACTTCTATTTTACAGATGATAGAGATGGAAAAGGGGTACTGTGGGGAAGCAGGAGGAAGAAAAGGAAATTTAAGAGTGCACCTGAGGATAGCAATGAGGCTCCTGCAGTAGTGTAAAGGAGCAGATCTTGCATCCCCTCAGGACCTAATGGGGAAGAGGGTTTTGTCTTGCACACACAGCAGTGTTTTCTTTGGGAAACAACTGCCTTGGCTTGGGGATTTTTATGATTCTCCACCCACTGGTTTGTGTTTGTGTTTCACTTTGTGTATGCCGTGGAGAGTACACAAAAGACTTAATTGTAAAGATTTATTAAGCTGATATCTTTCTCTGGCCCTTAGCTCTCGGGGCTATCCAAGGTCAATGTTTTTGAAACTGTGGTTTATGGCAGTGGCTATTGAGGAAAACTGTTCTACTGTGCTTATTTTATTTGAATATTTAGTGTAGCTAAGTGTATTGCACTTCGATAATTGAATCTTTATTTAATTGTTGGTAGCTAAATGCAAATAGGAATGGCTGCAGAAGTGTTTCTTATGAAATGCTTGCGTTGTGGATCAGATTGCATTTCCTCTGAACCCGAAGTTTTTGTTTTGTTGCGTGGTCTTTAAAGTTCTTCATTATGGTTGCTGTGACACACTTAGAAAGAGAGCAATCTCATCACCAAGGATCACTGCAAAATGTTTAATCTGGCATTTCTAAGTGATGAAATTAAAGAAGATAAGAATAAAAGCACTGTAATAGCAAAATCTATTTCCAGCTACTTCTGCATAGATACAGCATCATATGCAGCACACCAAAATGCTTCCAGTTTTAACTGCTGTGAGTAAACACAGAAAGAAGCTCTGTAGGGAAGAGGGAAGATGTGTGGAGGTTCCTTATTATTAACACCATGGGTAATGGAAGGGTTTTTTCTAAAGGGTGCCTGCACAATCTTTTTATGATGGAGAGAAGTGGTACAAGAGTGTAAAAAATTGTTGCACTGAAAATGCTGGAGCCCACGGTGTTTTGAATTACAAGCAAACAGAATGTTTTCAACCCGCTTTTTAAACAGTATTGGGGGCCTAGAATATTGTAAAAGGCAAGTACCTGGGGAATCCTGAGGAGGCACATTGGAACCTGAATTGCAACAGTGTAATGTGAATCTGTGTAATGGCTGCATACAGATAAGAGCAAAAGTGGGGAAAAAAAGTAAAATAAAGGTATATTAACACTAATGTGCTAGTGACCTATTTTTGTGTGAGGTAGCTACAGGGAAGGAAAGTCCCCTTTGGGATGTTACCACTCGCTGATGAGTTAAAAGTGAAGGTATGTGGTTGAGCCTGTTCCCCTCCTCTACCTTGGCTGGGATCAGCCCTGGCTGTATCCAGTGCCATGGAGAGGACTTTGAATTGCTGAAATGCAGCTGCTGATTCTTATTTTTATGGCTTAAATAACACAGTAGGTGAGTCTTCTGGTATTTAGTGTTTTTCAGCATTATGGTTTTTTGTTGTTGGGAACTCTGTGGTGGTGAACAGGATGACAAGGAAGCTTTTTAGCCTGCAGGGGATTGCGTCGGCTTTAGTGCTCTGTGTTGGACATCTCTCACAATGCCATGAAACTCTGTTCCATGACTGATTGGTTACTAGAACAAGAAAGCCCTGTACACATAGGCAGTAGGTGTCTGCCCCTCTGCAAGCAGCTCTGTGGTTAATAGCATAGGATACAAAACTTTTGAGTGTAAAGTCTGTAAATCAGGACAGTCCCAGTCTGCACCATTGGTGACCACATCCCAAGCTACTTCAGTGACAGGGCTTGGCAGCTGGGGTGTCCATGGGCCCTGTTGCTGCCATAGGTGATGTCTGGCCAAAGGTGAGCACATCTCAGTTTCTTCCGAAATCCCACCTTTAACTAAAATAGCTGAATTGTTTGCTTGTTCCAGACAGGGTTATAGCAAGAGTTTGTGTTTCTTTGTGCTTCACAGGTGTTAAAGAAGCACAATTTGATTCATGTGTCTTTTATAAATAGTTCACAGGGCTAAGACACTGCCTGGAGGTGGTAGTGGTAGTGTTGCTAGAACCGTTGGAACAAATTTAGTTATGTCTGGAAATTTTGTCTTAATTTGTTGATAAACCTCCAAGCTACGTTGCTTGTTCTCAAACATCAGAATTAGGACCCTTTTACTCCAAGCTTCTCTTGTAAGCTTTACCACTTCATTTTGCCTTTTTGTTTTAGGCAAATCTTTGTGTGTCATGCCTTAGTTGTTATTAATTCTAAAACAAGGATGCTTTTTTTTCACCTGTCTTCTAGGCAGGATTTGTTCATTGCTGCCTCTGAAGTAGGAATTGCTGTGCAGATTTGAACAGCTTTCCCGGAGCTAAATAGGCTTTTCTGTTAGTGAGTCCTCCAACTTGGACTGAAAGGGAAGTGTGTGTGAAGCACTCCGTTGTGCCATCTTGTGGTGTCCCCTGTCTTATTCCCTACAGTAATGTGACAGGTGCTTCTCTTCTCTAAACACAGCAGATTTATTGGCATCTCTTCTGATATCTGAGTACACATTAAAAAAAAAAAAATTGCAGCTAAAACCTGTTCCTCATACCAGCCTCTGCCATCCAAAAAATACAGAAATTAGTGACCCATAACAGAGAAGGCTTGAATTTTCACAGTAGTATGGTGGCAATAAGGACCAGTGAAAAGCTGTGATCTGCACAGCATTCCCGTGGCGGGCAGGCTCGCTCTCTGTCTGTGGCTGCAGTAAGGGGGCTTTGTTGAGGAAGCAGTGGTTGACTTGAGGAATGATAATAGAGAAACATGCAGCAGAGCAGCCCTTCATGGGGATGGCTGAGGTAGTTACTTGTGCTGCAGGGCTTACCCCTGTCTCGGGCAGGAGAGAATTGTATTGATGCAAGTAGCAGCTCCCCTTACTGTGCTTCGGTCTTTGGCTGGCCACACAGGCACCAGCGACTTAGGCGAGCCTGGGAATGTGTTCAACTTGGCTAAGGGTCAGCTCAGGCAGGCAGAAACTCTGGTTTTTGTGTGTGAACTGAAATGCACTAACCCCTTCCTAACAGATCTTCTCCAGCTGCAAAAGACTGCTTTAGTATTGGTGTATAAATAAGTGGACATTTGGGATAGGAGTGAATAAGGTCTGTCAATGGTTCTATCATAGATGATGCTTCAAAAGTAGTCAAGACTGAATGATCAGAGTCAAGTTCAACTGAGAGGGCTGTGTGGGTGAAGGTGGTGGTGCTGCAAGCCCTCAGATTGGGGCTGAGCTGGGCATTTTCACTGGTGTCAGCGCTCTGCAGAGAAACCCACCATATGCCAAGTGATGCCACCGTTTCAGATGGTGCAGCATACATGTTCCTGTTGTGCCTGAGCTAATTAGCCCTCCAAAAAGCCCTTCAGGATGTCAGCTAGCCTCTTTGTGTAGGGAGGCTTGGTGCTTTTAGCAGGAGCTGCCTCACTCAAACCCAGCTCTAATATCTCTGACATGGTGCTGAAAGGGGCCTTTTATCTAATCGAACTCCAGTTGCTTCAGGATGAAGCATTTACAGCATCAGGCATGCAACCCGGGAAATGAATGGTCAATCCTATAGGGACTGAGGGAGGCTGGATGCTCTAACATGTATTGATTCATCCGTGTTTTAACAAAACAAAAACTGTATTAGTGCTGCTGCTTTACCTCACATTATTGTGTGTACATTAGATATTGAGTCAGCAGTAGCAATGGAGAGCTTATGAGAGAAATCATAAAGCAACTAATAAAGGTAGAAGCTTAAAAATGATGATGTTTTGGATAATAATAGTAATGAATAATGATAAAAATGGGGGTGGTATAACTAAGGTATATACAGATTCAAGGCATTCTCAAGAGGATGGCTAACACAAGAATGTCATAAGAAATAAGAAAACTTGTTATAAATGCTTCTTTCCTCGAGTAAATTGTACTGGAAGAGACTGAGTCAATTTTGAGGCTGACAAAATGGCAGATCCCGGTGGCTAAAGAAACTGTGGTGGAAGGGAAGGTATGGAGAGGAGAGTGCATTTTAAGAAGTCAAATTGCAACAATTGATCAAAAAAAGTGCAAAGTTGGTTGTTGTTTTTGGTTTGGGGGTTTTTTAAAGTATCTATGTCAATCAGTTTCCAGCAAGAGAAAAATATTTGGTTAATCATCTTTTTTTTGAGATTTCAGCAGAAGGAAGTTTCAAAACATCTGTGGTAGTAAGCGGTGAGAGCATCATGCGACTTCCCAGGGCCCATGAAGTGCTGAGGTGGTTTCATTTTGTATCATATCTAGTCACGAAGCCAAGTATGCTCACTGTGTTTTCCAGAACTCTTTATTCCTGGGCATTTAAAAAAGGGTAGTAGTGTTTTTCAGAAGATTTTAATTTCCTTATGAATTTGAAACTGTTTTAACTATCAGTAAGGTATCTTTAGTTGCTGTGGTTTGTCTGGCAAAACAGATGCAGTTAGCACAGAGCTGTGTAGTGATCTTCCAAGACTGACTGCCAGGTAGGGTGGCTGGGTTAACCCAGTGCTGCCCTGTTAAGCTAACCTACAGTGCTAGAATGAGTAATAAGGCTGGGATTTGACAATAAATGACAAAATGCATCTGTATGTTTGTTATATTGATATGCTCACAGAGAAACCTTTGTTATTTATTGAAACATATTATGTATTCTGGTAAACAGAAGATGATCTTGTAGGCCATGAATCTCTGGAGAAATAAATTGCAGGGTATGTTTTTGGTGAATGTTTCTGAATTTTAACTTGTTTCATGTACATGCTGAGCAGTGTAGGGAGCGTTACAGAATTTGGGATGATAAAAACATTAAGAAATCATCAACTCGGGTACGTGTGTGTGAGTAGGAGCCATTTAAAATTCAAATTATAATCCTATTTTATGCTTTAAAAAAGGCAGAGTAGGAAGACAGACCAAAGCTGCTGTTAACTAAATATAATTCTCTTTTATTGTCCTTTCCATGGAGCAAGAGCCAGGTTGTGTACCCTGTATAAAATTTGCCTGGATGTCCTTGCTGCCTTCACATCAGTCACTTGCAAACCTTTTGGCTTACAGGTGTGTTAAAGCATGAATCAACTCCTGAGCCTCTTTCTTTACCCTGCACATGTTTATCTTTTGATGAGATCTTTTAAGTTTATTAATTATTGAGTACTACTGGTGACCAAACAAAATGGTTATGGAGGAGTGGGGTTGCTATGCATTAAACCGAACAAGTAAGATCATTTTGTTATCAGAAGATAAGGTGGATTATACGCCATGCTCAGATGACATTCCTGATGGGTTGTGAGCCAGGGAGCTCTTTGTTCTAGATTGTCCCTGGAGTTAGGGTGTCTTCTGCTCTTAGTCTCTAGACTTCCAAGTGACTTTGACCATGACACTTCTGTGCTCAAGGTTCCCCGGGGGCACAATGACTTTAACAGTGGCAGAACCTTCTCGGTAAGATGCCTGAGGCTTGCTTGAGAGTAAGGGTGGCTGCTTCTGCTTTTTAGTTTCTTTGTATGAAGAAATTAAAAACCCCAGGAAACGTGGAATCTGCCTATTCATGAAAAACAGCACTCCTGGATGCTTCTGAAAGCCCTAGACAATTGTGCAATCACACACATACTTGTTATTCTTGTCAGAGGAATGCACAGAGACCTGGGTCTTCCTGCTCAAAAATAACTTGTTTCTTAAAAGGGGGCTTGAACTGTCAGTGTGAAAACACCTCCAGTGCCTCTGCCCTTGGCACCAGCATCCCATTTCTCAAGGGAAGGACTAGAGTGGTAGTTGTTTTTGAGCAGACTGCAATACATGTTCTGTTGCCCTTGCAAGTACTAACAACCATGCAGAATCCTATTGTCAGAGACATGGGTGAGCCGGTATCTTGAGAGCCATTATTTGTTTATGCACTGCAGCCTTATTGAGGAGAAGGAAGTCATTGAAAACAAACCATTCATGTTTCACAGCTCAGCCAGCAAGTCTTTCATTGAATTGGGGCACAGACTACTGTGTTGCTAAAAGTGAGCAAAAATGGTGGTGTTAAAATGCAGATGTAGCAGTTAAATTTCAAAAATATTAGAAAAAAAATCAGAAAGCAGAAAAATAAAGCTCATCCTTTCAAGGGTCACGATGTGAACTCGCAGATTTTAACAGCTTAAGTTGTGATAAATGCCAAGCCTCATCTTAGCCAATTCTGCCATTGTAAAAAAAAAAATTAAAAAAAAATAAATCTAGTCCTGCTGTAGTCAAGATGGGGCATTAATTTTGCAGTAATAATTGACCTTGTCTTCAACTGATTTTATGTAAAAATCAAACTCTTACTTGTTTGTGAGAGTCTCAACTGTGAAAACTGCAGAAATTTGTGTTACTGGATTCGAAGCTTCAGGCTTTTTTTTTTTTTTTTTTTTTTTTTGGGTACCATCTTATTGCTCAAGAGTAGCTCTTTACCTGCTGAGTGGAGAGTATTATCTTACAGCAGGCCTCTCCTTTGTATGTAAATGCACCTTAAGGTAAGTGGCTTTTTCAGCTTTGTTGGTTTTAGAAAGATCACTTTGGGACCATTGGTACATCTGCCTCAAGAATATACACTGCCACCTGCTCTGTTGGAACATTCTTTTCTGGTATAATTTTGTTAGGGCCTTCTGGTTACCTGGTTTACATCTAACTTTGTGGTTTGGACTGCTCATGTGTACTGCTGTCGTGTTAAAACGACCCTTTCTATGCTCATAAAGTAGCTTGAACCCGTATTTGCAAGCAAATATTTTATAGTAAGATTGTGACGTAATTTTCCTGTAATGAGCGAACCCCCTGTGGTGGCATACACAGAGCACTGATACCTCTAATGCTGTCAGCCACTACCTAGAAGGCAAATATGGCAAGCAGTTCTTCAAAAGATTTCCTTTCCCCTGACTGTCTCACTTGTGCGTCTGAGGTGTAGTGACCAGAAGCTGCTCTGCCTGTGACACTGGAGAGGTTTTTTTGGTGGTGCCAGTGCAGGGAGGATGCCTGATCACCAGGCACGGGCAGCTTGTGGATGGGTTCTCGAGTAAGAATGACACTCTTACTGATAGTGAAGCTGTTTTGTGAGCCCAGGGGTGTGATCTTCCCCAGAAGCTCCTGGGAGAGTGGTGTGCACCTACTGTGTGTGGATGCCTGGAAGAGGTGGGTGAGGGAAAAGATCAAGGTTGTGTTACTGTGAGAGAAAGCTGCTGCTAGGCTGGGGAAACTGTGGTTGAGCAGTGGAAAAACCCTTTGGGTAGGTCCTTCCCCTTTCTCTTCATGCTGGATTGGGGAAGAGATACTTGGGATAGGTGTAGCTGGGAGGAGAGCACAAGAGGCTGTCTCTCCCTTACACGTGAGCAAGGAAATGAAGCAGGTTTGTGTAACAGGGCCAGCCTGTTTTAAGGGGACTTCAGGGAAGGGTTGAGCCTTACAGGAGGCACGGGTTATTCTGCAGCAGTTTGGCTCTACACCAGTGGTAACCAGAGAACTTGGTCTAATCACATCAGCCCTGAAACAATCTGCTCGTATTCAACACTGGTACAGCACTGGTGCTCTTAGGATTTAGCAAGATGTTATTCAGCTGAAGCTGAAATCCAGTCCCTGAAGTGTTTGAACAGTGTCCAGAGCTGGATGCTGGGTTGCCTTCTCAGCCTTCTTCTTCTTCTCCAAGTGAGGAACATGTTTTGTGTCAACCTGATCACTTGATCCTGGATATACTTACCGAGCAGGGCTGAGTTCAGGAAGTCCTAGCCATGTGAAAAGCTCTGCATGTGCTGTGGGATTTTGATGCAGATGTTTGAATAGAGTTTGTTTCTTTCTTTTTTTTTTTCTTCAATCTGGAAAAAGATGTAGCCAACAGCAGGATGATTCTATAGGTATATCAACAAACAGTACTGTAGTTTTTCAAGATGAGTCATTCCTTTTGCAAAGCATAAAATCTGTGAGTGGGATGTGCTACTGGAGACTGGAGTGATATGATATAGAATCATTATATTTTGATTTGCGGTAGCTTCCAAAATATTCGTTTTGTTGTGCTTTCTCCCCAGAGTCACTGGTCTAACTGCATTTTTCCATTGCCTTCGCTGGAGAAGAAATTCAGATGCTATCAATGAGAAATCTTTGTGTTCTTACTCTAGAAATGCCCCAAATGCGTCCAAAACTCCCCCGTTTGCCCACAGTCTCATACATTGCTAATAATGTCATGATGATCTTTTATATTTTTCTTACATTTAAGGTCATCCTATATTCCTGGTAGGACTTCTCAGCCTTGCTTCTTTTTAAAATGTGACTAAGATTTCTGTTATATGATCTGGAGAGGTTGATTAAATACATTTCTTCAGTTCAGTGCTGTGCTAACAAGCTTATAGCTGATCAGATTGCAGCAGTCTCTTCACAGTGTTCTACTGGATCTGATCCCAGTTTTGCTTCCTCCGGTGTATGACAGCAGAGGGAATCTATAGAATCTATACTCACTCTGCTAGTGGCTTTTTTCCTCTGGTTTCAGGATTTTCCTGGGAAAGAATCTTTTATAATATTAAATGTTTTTTACAAATTCTGTTCTTTTTTATTTTTTCAATAGGTGTTGGCATCATGTCGGGCATTTCTTTTAACATCTCGGATTCCCACCAAGGTAAAATCACAGTGTTTCTATAAATTCTCTGGGATAACAAATGAAAGCTAAATAAACTAAGTAGCAAAAAAATTAGTATATTTTAGTTATACTTGTACATCTGCTAAAAAGAAAATAGATAATTGAGGAATGGTATGTTGCATGGTGTTGGCTTAGAATGGAACTTCTACTACTATATGCCTTAAATGCATTTGTCAGTACATGTGTATTTATACACACACACCTTTTCAGAGAAATTATAACTTCTAGAAATGCAGGTTGCTGAAGAGTTATGTTAACTCCAACTTGAAGAACTGTGAGATGAGCCTGATGAATTTTATAGAAGGACAGTTTATGTGCAAACAAGCTGATGGCATTATTCCCTCTAGTGTTTGTAGTGTCAAATAGGATTATATTTGATTTGGAGGCAGAAACTGTGTTGAGTTTTATTAAATTCTGCTGTTTTCTAATGATTTTTACGGTTCATTTTGAAAAGCATTTTGGCAACTTGCCTCACCAATGCCGGTGAATTATTTTTTCTGTGCCTGTGACAATTTGTAATGACTGTTGGAGAAGAGAAAGATGATTTCCACTTGAATAAAAATGACTGATGTGAAAGAACATCTCTTGTCCAGCTTGGCATCGGTGAATGGGAATTTGGCACATACCCTATTTTGTTGTATTTTATGTGTATGTCTAAGTGTGTGTGTGTGTGTGTATATATATATATATATATATATACACACAAACTTTACAGAAAAACCAGAATCAATAAATAGAACTATTGATACCAAATTTTCAATTATGGTCACTGGTAACTGTGACCATCCTTACCTACAATTGGAAGATGCTGACTGACAGGTAGGATGAACTGCAGCTTGAATTTCTGCTGAGATTTCTTTTCCTCAGTTGATCACCCTGTCCGTGCAGCACAGATGTCTCTGGTTGGTTGTCTGTTGGTGTTTGGATCACTACAATTTTCAGCCACGGCTTTTTTAGACAGGGTTTGGTGGCTGCTTGCTTGGAAACATAGATCCAGTTGACGAACAGCTCAGACATCAGTGCAATGGCAGTATGATAGACAGGTGGTGATTGTGATCTTGTTAAACAACAGCAAAGCCATTGTAAGTCATCAAAAAGCTCGTGAAGGCTGGGGTTTGGAGTACTAAGTGATAATTCTGTTTAGTTGAGCGTTTCAGACAACTCTCAGAACTAATTTTATTAAATAGATTTGCATAGTTGAAAAAATTGGTTTTGTTTTCATGAAAATCTAAAATACGTACTCTGTTCTAGTAGAAGCATGATTTTGGTGATAGCAAATAGAAGGAAGATGATGAGAAGCCGTGCTTATGATTTATGTAAAAATTAAACTTTTTATGTCTGAACAATTATTAGGATGGTTGAAAATGCCTTTCTAGCAGGGTTAGTGAAACTTTACGAATTTTCTAATGTCTATAAATTTTCAATAGCTGCTCAGAAGCTTTCTGAGCCGAAGAACTTCCACGTAACTGGCAGGCAGTAACTCCTAGAAAGACAGCTGAGAACATTCAGCAAGGACCCATTATTTTTCTGGGGACCTCTAACAAAATTGAGTATGCCTAGAGGTGGCCAGTTCTGAGTAACTGTTACTGCTACATTCGATTCCAAGCTTCACTTTTCCTTAAACAGTGCTTTTGAGATATATCTACTAAAAAAAGGATCAAAGTAAAAAAGGATTAATGTTGGTTCACTACCATACCAACTGACACTATTATACTTAGAGCAAAGATACCACAATGGGCACCTCTTAACTTCACACTCTGGTCAATCAGTTCATTCCCCCTAATCGAGATGGACTGATTGGGAAGGAAGGACAATACTTAAAGCCTGCTAATTCTTGCTACAGTCTATATAAAATGTAATTGCAACATTAGTAAATGTTGGATGTGTCATCAAGCCCACAAATAGGTGTATAAAATATTTGTAGGAATGTAATTCAGGCTTGTGAATGTATTTCTAGTGCAACTTTCATTAAGTTTTGGTTGAAAAAATTGAAAACTGTGAAATTAGCTGTCTGGGTAACTGAAGGGTTCCTAAATGAGAGACATGCATAGCTTTTCAAGAGGATTTTAAAAACATGTAATTTTGGGTAATAAATGAGATTATGCCTTTTAAAACCTTGTAAAAATTATTTCTTAGTTTGAGGTAGATGATGTTTAGAACGTGTTTTACATTTTTGTTGCAAAGCAAGGACTAAAAATTCATATTTTTAACTAGAAAAATGAACCAAAGATGACCTGTAGAGATAGTGCCACGTTTTTGATTGTGTGTACATATATATATATATGTTTGCACATACTTTAGCAAAAAAAAGAACCTTCAATTTGATATGTAAATAATTTTCAAAATATGAAGGATTTCAGTCACAGAAACTCCCCCCTAAAATTTTGTTGTGATTTAGGTAAACAAATATTTAATTAGTACTGGGAAAAAAGAGCTTTTCCCTTCTGTATGTGTAGTCCTGCTTAATCCAATAGCCAACAATAGCTGCTATAGATTTTTTTGGTGGGTTTATTTTTTTCCTTTTTTTTTTTCTTTCTGCCCTAAGCCAACTGCACAGGGCCGTGTCATCACAAAATATTGCCAGCCCTAGCTTAGAAGTAAAGAACTGAAGAGAAGTGAATGCTTTACTCTTGTGAAAATGCAAGGTGTTGATGTGAACTCTGGGAAGATGCTTGCACTGCTTCTGCCTCTCCTGCCTCAGTTCCCTGCCCTCTTTTGCTTCGTAACCAGATGTGCTGGCACCCCTGAAACTGCCTGTTTGCTGTGGCTGCTGGCCCTGCAGCAGAATGTGTGAAATGAAGCACATGAAGTCTCAAAAACTTCAGAGTAAAGTTCGTTCACCAAGATAAGCCTTTGGCAGAAGGTGAACTTTGCTCAGAAATTGGAGGGGTGCTTATATCTTCTGATGCTGCCAAATCATCAGGGCAACTGAAGGGATAAGGATGCAGAAAATAGGCAGCAAAGAACAAAGAGACAGTAATAACAGAAGTTTTCTGGAAAGCTTTTTGATGGTTGGAAGTTGATACCTCTGTTCCTGACTTTCCAATGTGCTGTTGCAGCCTTTACAGGGAGGGAGTCTCGATAGCTGCGACTGGGTTCTGAGCACCCCAGTAGTCATTCAGGGTTGACTTTTTCACAAATACAGGAGTGGAATGATATGGTATTTGCCAGTTAGCCTGGGAGCATCCTGACTGTGAACCTAGGCTAAGATAAAGTACAGGAAACTTTGTGCAGTTCAGACTGCTCAGTTACAATGGTTTCAATGATAACTAAAAGGAAATGACCAAGCCAGTGTCTTGCCCTGTAGTTACAATTCAGTCCAAGAGGTTTGTTTCTTTCTGTATATCTCGGCTGTCAAGATGTTTTTCTACATAATTGTGAATTCAGATCTTAGTACACTCCCTGTAGCCCTAGATTTGTCCTTGGAGAAGAATTCCCCTCATTCTTCTTAGGTTCTATTTGGATCCATTATGTTCTTCCCAGCCTACTCTGACTGCCATCCAAATAAATCACTCAGACAAAGCTTATGTATCACTTCCTCTCATACTTTTAGATATGCTAAAGCAGTCCTTGGGCATTTATGTTCATATCTGTATCTTATATATGGTATTTTTATTTTTTATATATATATATATAAAAATTGTGTGCATGTTCCTTCAGCCTTTGTGCTGTAAAATTTTTCTCTTCTATGATCAGTGTCACTAATGAAAGAATAATTGCAAAGCTGTAAGGATTGTGATAAATGATTAATCAGTCACAGGAGTACACCTTGTATTGTATTAATGATGCTTTTTATTGTAAATTTTTTTCATAAAATTGATTATAAGCTTATGTGCTTACAGCTTGCAGTAAAATGTCCAGTGTGGTATTCCTATAACCTCTAATAACCATTTAAACCTGTAACAAGCAAATGGAAGTATTCTTTTAATGAAATATGCACCCAGATATTAACAAATACTTAGTGTCAATTACAGAAACTGATGTCAAATATCAGTAGCCTGCTCAAGGTTTTCTTAACCTCATTGAAAAACATAAGTGCTCTTTAAAATAAGATGATGTTTGCACTAATGTGGTGTTTTCTTTTCTAACTACAGTTGGAACTAACTTTCAGCTACTTGGAAATCCAAGGAGTAACCTCCAGTAAACCTGGCCAGGTGAGTGAATTCTAGATAAAAGATACTTGTTTACTCTTTGCTAAATCTGTTCCAGTCAAGGAGGTAATGCTCTAACATGCAGGTGTCCCCTTCCACTGAGCACACTGTACATCTGTATTCTTGCACTCATGCTGGTCTAAAGTCTTAACAATAACAATAAGAATTTAAAGAGTCAGTTTCAGGAATGTGTTGTGCAGGTGGAATAATGATAGGAAATAGATTGGGTATTTTCTAGTTCAGTATGGTACAAGTTTCCATTTGTATCATAAGTGGATCTTTTTCTCAGAGCTGGTAGAGCAGTGGTGGCTGGTATGCAATCATCACCACACAAGCTGCAGTGACTTCTGTGGTGAATACCTTTATAGGGAAGCCAAAAGCTACTGCTTACGTTGCAGGCAGAAACGCTTTGCTTTGAACTATTCTTTGTGCCTTTACTGTGTGCAACACAAAATATATTTGACAGCAAGTTACATGCCCAAAAAAGTGCATGTCAAAGAGAAGGTGCTGAAAAGAAGAATGCCTTCAGAGCGTTTTTAATTCATAAGATGAGCATGTTGACAAGATTTGACAGTTCAATTGTATCAAAGTCTTCATGTGTTTCATGTGTGTTTGGCTTTTAAAGAGCTTTTTAAGGATAGGAGTGCCTGAGATACTTTGAACTCTGAAAATCTCTAACTGTATTAACATGTCATCTTTTTAACCTGTCTTTTGAAGCTTTCCTTAAAGGAGGGGGAAAAAAAAGGTCCGGGTGTTTTAATGGGGAGACATTTACTAAATTATAAGTTTTTATGGCTTTTTTTAATTTAAGGTACTAAAATGTCAGGTAACTATTGCTAATTACTCCTGGAGGCATAGACAGTCACTGTTGTAGCAGAGTTTACAAGAGATTTTCAGCAGCTTCAATGAGCATACGCATTTCCTAAAATATTTTTAAAGGTCTTTCATGTTTACATTCATTTGTGTTTTAATTGTGTGAGGCTTATAACTGAAGGCAGGCAGAATCCTAGATTATTGCTTGTGGAGCAAATGATGTTGTTGCAGTTTTCCTGCAAACAGCGTATTATGGCTGTGATATCAGTAGGGTGTAGTTTTGTGCTGGGCATCTTGCAGAAAGCTATGAAGGGCTTCCCATGGTAAGATGAGTGGACAAATGGACAGAGTAATATAAGGAAATGTGCTAATATTGGTGATGATGAAAAACAGTGGTAAGTTGCCCACTCAGTCATCAGCAGGGAGTGGTGGCAACAGGCTCAGAAGGAGTTGAAAAGGTGTGAATAGTCTCAGTGTGCTTTAGGGGTAACACAGCCTCTTCCAGGATTATCCTGGTGATGACCCAAGACATGAATTGGGGACCAAGAGAGCCCTGGGAAGTAGCTTCAGTAAGAAGCAGTCCTCTGTGTCATACTGCACAGAGTCCCCTCTCCTACTGTCTATCTACACTTATTTATTCCTCATGTTACCTTCTCACTGTGTGTACACAGCTTCTCGTCTAAAAGAGATCATGACTTGGGCTGTGCTAACTATTCACACTGGAGTAAACAGAAGCATTACACTGCCTCCTGTGATGCAGCTGAAGGCAGCAGCAGAGCTCATGTGTCACTCTTACTGTAATCTGGTTTGATTCTGAACGTTCAGTATCTAAGGGGGGCGGGTTGCAAAAGGCTTTATTTATCCCCCTCGCTCAAGCACGTACCCGCCAGACAGCGGGGCAGTTATGCTGGCTGAGTTACTGCTTCATCTGCACTGAGACAACACAGCACCACAGCATTTTCTTAAACAGCACAGAACAAAGCATTAGAGCTTTTCCAGAGAATCACAGCCATTAAAGACTTTTACTTTTTGCCGGAGGAAACAGGCACCCTGCTCATTCAATAGTTTCCTGTCAGGCTGTGCTTGCCTCTCCTGGTGTTCTGGGACGTGTTTCAAAAGAGGACAATGCTGTGAAAAGTTCTTGGTTTTCGAAGTGTCAGCTGAGGTCAAGATCCTTTGAAAATTGTATTCCCGTGGGAAGCAGGGCACTGTTAGAAAAAGCAAAGTTTGAGTACGGGGGTCTTGTACATTCAAGAACAACTTTCAGCAACTTTACCTGGAGCATTACTGTGTCATGTCTTAAAGAATAACAGATTCCTACAAGCATGGGAAGCATTCAGCTGGCATTTAAAGTGTGTTCCTTTTTAAATGGACATGGAATATGTGATACCCAGTTCTCAGCCTCTTGCACTTTTATTTATAGTTGATCATGGAAACTGAGAAATGCAGCATCTCCATGAAGATGGCATCCTCAGAGGATGTGAACGAGGTGCTGGCACACATCGGGACCTGCCTCAGGAAGATATTCCCTGGACTCTCACCAGTGTAAGTATCCTTTAGGTCACCTCTAGTGGGAACAGATTGTGTAGAAGTGGTGACCAGCCACCACTTCTTGTCTGCTGGTCTCCCCACCCTGATCTCAGAAATGCACTGAGGATATGAGAATCACCTTGAGGCAAGCACTAAGCTTTTGTCCAGGTGTATGTCAGAACCAGGACAGTGTAGAGCATAGGTAGACTTAGGTATGGTCTTGTAGGGTCATAAGAACCTTTGGTTTGAATGTAGGTGCAAGTATTTGAAGTCTTAAATTTTCATTTTAACTTGTTGCCTCTCCAGCCTCAGGTATAGCTTAGATTCTGGGTTTTTTTGTTCTAACTTGCTCCTTTTTTTTGTTTTATTTTTTTTCCCACCAGAAGTAAAGTCTGAGTTGGTAGAGGAGGGAAAAGTTCCATTTACTTTCAGTCTTTGTGAAACAATGCACGTGATTGTGAGCCTTGTTCTTCAAATCTGAGCCCTGGGCAGTCTTGTCATATACTTCCCATGGTTTAACTGACTCCTTGATTTATTTGTCTCCTTTTCTGGCTTTTCTTTTCATTGCATTACTTGTGCCTTTGGTTTTCTCTTTTACCATGCCTCTGGATTCCATCATCTTGTAGCAATTCTCAGTAGTCTTTCTTAAGTTTCTTTTCTATCTTCTCTGTCATTGTCTCATCTTCATCACTCTTTACCAAGTCATGCAGCTCTACTGTATTCTCCTCAGCTCCTGGTTTTCAGCATTATTAGAAAAAATGGGCTGTGGAAAAGTGTTTTCCCAGACATGTTGATTTTTTATAAGTGAACTTTAGTAACAGACACTAGATGTGAATGGTTAGGCTAAACTTACGTGTTTTATTTTGAGTGCATGTCTTTATTATTCACCTTTCCTGTAGGTGGAGTAGGAAATCAAGTTCATAAACTCTGGATGGCAGTTTCTCTTTCTTGTTTTCATTTTTTTTTCCACTTCCGATTTTCCTCTCTGGCAGTGTTATTAACTGCCTTAGTGGAGATTGAGCTCTCCCTTCAAAGAGCATGAATACAGCTGAGCAGGGTTTGTGAGCAGGGTTGCTGTAAAACCTCAGTAATGGTGTGAGAAATGCATACAAAAAGAGTAAAGGGGGCTGCAAGACTGTGTGTGTTTCTCTGGTTGTTTATGAAGACCTTGAGCTCTGTACATGTTTTCTGTGGGCTTTCTTGAAAACACTGCTGGAGCATTTTGGGTAGCTGCATGGAGTGCTTGCTTCAAGAAATCAAATTTCTTGCTCTCCTCTGAGATGGCAGAGTTTTCCAAAATGAAGGCATTGGAATAGTGCAGATGATATAGGACCAGAAGAGGCAAGAAAGGGGGAAGCAGTTTCTTTAGTTATTATCGCTTATTAATTCTCTTCTGCTCCACCTCCCAACCCCCCAGACCCCCCTCCTCCTTATGGAATTCTGTAGTTTATGAGGCAGTCTTGCCATTCAGGAAAACAGATCATTTTATTTCTTAAAAGGCAGGAAGGTATTGTGTTTCTTGTCTGCCTAGGGAAGGAAAATGCTACCAAATGACAAAGATTGGAGCTGGATATCGAGAGTTCAGCCTGGAGGCCACATGGAGCTTCTCAGTTTTTTGCACCATGGTGCTATTTCTGCATAAAAGCAGTGTATATACAGCAGTGGTTTCAGGGTAACCATTAATACCATGTCTCTTCCCTATTTTGGGCATCCTGGTGGCCGATGAGAGCCACAGGTCCCCTTAACTTGAGTGATCCTGTAATACAAAAGGGTTTCATTGCTCCAGTAGTCACAGGGTTAATCAAAAGAAAAAGAGAGAGAAAGAAAGAAAGAATGAATAAATGTTGCTCCTGCTGGGCTGCATAATGATGTGTGTGCCTTTTAGGTAGGCAAGTGAGTTGTATTAAAAATGGTAATTCTTCCTATACACTCATTTAAAAATGCTCTTAAAATAAAAAAGGTTTATGTGTTTAAAAATACTTTCAAAGCCATGAATGATGTTTTTCCCCTCTTTTCCATCTAGGAGGATTATGAAAAAAGTAACTATGGAGCCTTCAGAAAGACTGGCTAATCTCCAGGCCCTGTGGGACAGTCAGACAGTGGCAGAACTTGGACCTTGTGGTGAGAATGAATTTAAATGCTCAAATATAAAAGGGCTGGAATTGCAGTGTCAGGAAGTTTAATTCTATTTCTGGCAGAAGTTTGTAAAGGTGTAATTAGTTTTAAGGTGTAATTAGTGTGAAGCAGACTTCTGATTGGTAGGTGAAGGCACTATATTAAGCTTTCTTGCAGCTTACCAGGCAAAGACAGGATAGTCTCAGTTTCTTTCATAAGCAAAATGGACAGTCTTCTGAGAGAAAAAGAGAGTGAGTTTTGAAAAACTGGATCTTTAAGATGTCCCTTTAGATGTATGTTTGTTTGCTTGTTTGACTGTTATGTTGAATAGTCTCTCGGGTTGTTTGTAGGAGGCTTTTCGCAGATGTATGCCTGTGTTTGTGACTGGCTTGGATTTCCCTACAGAGAAGAAGTACAGTGGGTAAGTGCATGTCTTGTTCTGAAGCTCTTTTCAGCTACCTGTACTAATGATGAAAGAACAGGTAAATCTACAGTGCTTGACAAAAAAATCCCACTACAGTTCTGTATTTGGTTATGTATTTTTAACAGGATGTTGATACGATTTATCTGACACAAGATACCAGAGAGTTGAATTTGCAAGACTTCAGCCACCTTGACCACAGGTAAACCATGTGCAGAAATCATGCTAATATTGATGAGGTGGGGTGGCCCCATAGTTGTTACTTGAATGTGTAGACCTGTGAAATGACCATCTGTAGCGTTTTTAGTTTTCAGCATGAAGCTGCTGGTTTTGCACAAAAGCCCCATGGAAACCACATTTCATTCAGGAGCCTGAGAAGATAAATATATTTTCTTATTGGAAGCAATCCAAAAAGTTAGCAGATAGATGCTTTTCCTGTGTTGGTGGATATAAGAGCTTAGATTCAGCAGATAAAACATGCAGCTACATCTGGTGGGCAAAGCAAAAAAGGAAATTATGAAGTCTTTACTTCTGCAGAATCTTTTTCTCATGGTGTACACAGTAAAGGAAATTAATTTTTGTCAGCAAGTCAGTAGAAAGTTTAAGTTGTTCAATCGAATTCCAGCTAGTTGTCTCTTCACTTCTAATAGATGCTATCAAAAATATGTACTTCCAGAAAGGAACTAATTGAGGGTAATTTTGCTGTGAGATGCTGAAACTTAGCTAAGTGTTGTATTTAGTTTACTGAATTTTGCTGGCTGAGAAAATTGGATTCTGAGAAAGTTGAATCTGGAGGTATTACAAGTAGGAGAAAATGGGAGGGAAGCTTAACTAAAATTCATCATTATACAAAGGAAATTCCAAATTTAAGAAAGTGTAAATAAGACAGAGAAAGCATTTGTTTCTTTGAGAGAACCCAGTGAAAGAATTAAGAATCTGTCAGGAGTACAATGTTAGAATATCATAACAGAAAGGCTGAACCAGGTAGGTAAATAAGAGTATTTTGCCACAGCATTCTTTGCAGCTTTAAGCTATCTGGTATGTGAACTCACAGAATACCCCATTCAAGCACTTAGCTCGGTTTCTGTGACACATTTTCACAGTCTGCAGTGAATCCCTTGGCAAAGTTACCACACAGTATCTGTGTTGACTAATTCAGAGGTAACTCAAGACTCCAGGGCTGCAACTGATGCATGACAGATGTAGCCAAAGACTCTTTCCTTGGTTAAGCCTTGCTGAAAGAAGATAAGGAGAGGAATAGTATTAAGCACAAGCAAATTTGGGGCAAGAACTTAACGATGTTTTAAACATCTATTGCAAGATCAAGTGATGAGAAGACTGTGGGGCATTATTGAGAAAGTAACCTACAGATACTCAGCCTCAATAGAAATTAAATGTTTGAACAATTTATTAGGAAAGAGTAGATAGAGGTGTTTCAAATATTTAGAATATCTCAGCTGGTACAAATGAGTTTGGCTTCCAGAAAGTGAAATAATGGGTTTGTTGTTCTAGAAAAGCTTTTCATTAAAATACACCTTACAAAATTGATGTTGCTGAAGAAACATATTTGTGTTGTTAAGAAAAGTCTTTATTAAGTGTTTCATGATTGTCCGAGTCCAAAGATTCAAATCTATTTTGGAGCCATTTACATTATGTGGAATCGATCTTGTGATGAGCGCTTCTATGTGTTGAGGACTGAACTGAGGAACATTTTGGATTGACATTTCAAGAAAATTAAAATACTAAGAAAGCCAAATCCTTGTTACTCACTAAAAATACAAATTGGGAATTGAAATCCCAGTCAATTCAAGAATGTATGTAAGTGTTTTCCAGCATATTTAAGACAGTGGGACTGCTATAAATTCACAGTATGCCATTATACTTTGGATTTTGAGAGACTGTTGTATATCTCATCCACCTAATTTTTGGGATTGCTGAACCTATATATAGTTCATGTTGTGTGGTAGCTCTGAAGCAAGGCAGGACGGGTACATCAGTTCTCTAAATACAGGGGCTATGCATTGCAAAAATAAACTATTTGTGTTTTTCCAAGTAAAACATTTCTGTTAAAGGTCAACATAAAATGGCATGAATTATAGATGAATTTAAGTTCCCAGAGCATCACAGCATAGCTTGCTGCATGAGAACATGACTTCCGAGGTTTTATCTGAAATTGTGTTGAGTTGTGAACCATATAATTGTTTAACAACAACAACAAAAAAAGACTCAAAAGTGAAAAGAAGTGAAAAGGGCTTATTTGATACGGTAGCATGATTTTCATCTGTGTAGCATATGTTTTAGCTTATTTTGACATTCAAAAAATTTTAAGAAAAGTGTGAGTTTAGAATCTTTTCTTTGTGCTGTTGAGATTTCTTGCCGCCTTAAATACACTGAAGGACAGAGATGTTGAAAAAATGTGAAGGCATTAGATAAGCTTGAATGCTGTTGAGGCTTGGAGAGATTGTCTGCATTCCAGAAGAACAGAATCTGTTTTCATTTTAAGATGGCACAGATTTATCCTTTATAAATACTACTTTATTCTAGATGGTTTTTAATTAATGTAAGCATCTCAGTGTAACTCAGTGAGGGAAAGTTATGAGAAGGCACTACTTTTGGAAGTGGTTCTTAGCTTTCTTTCATACCATATTGCAAAAGAATTCAGGTTATTTTTAATACCACATCTAGACTGTAATAGAATAAAGTGAATAAAGCAGTATATAATTTTGAAAAGAAAAACTCAGTAAAAAGAATATTGAGGTTAAACAAGCTTAAAGCAAGAGGAGGAGTAGAGGTAAATTCCTGAAGGTGACCCTCATTGGTCAGAAGCACCTTCAAAAATTGGAACAAAAATGGAAAAAAAAAAAAGTCTTTCCTTAAAATCAGATGGTAGAATCTGATAAAGCAAAGTTTCTAGACAGTAAGTAAAGCTGCTGCAGAACAGGCAGGCTTCCACTGTCTGCAGGCATGTTGGGAGTAGGGGGAAAGGGGAGTGTGGAGGGGCTTAGCAGTTGGTGTTTGTGAAGGTCCCAGTATCTGTGCTTGTCTGGGGTTTGAACAAACAGGCCTTGGATACTGCAGAAGACTAAACTATTGAAGAAACATTGTTGCATGTGGACAGGAATATTTTGAAACAAGTCAGCGCATCTCATTTGCAAGTTCTCATCTTTAAATATTTCTTGAAAGTGTCATAGCTCTGCCACTGAGACTGAGCGCCCCTTGTCCTTCAACTGTTTCCCTCCCAAGCCAGAGAAGGAAAGGGGGAAAGGCAGAGCCTCAGGCAAGTTCTGTCTGTAGCCACTCTCCTGCCCCGAAGTTCTGAGCTCTTGCCAGCCCTCCAAGCTGGCTTTCCAGCTCTCTGGCAGTGTGAGCACTTGCAGTTGGTGATCCCCAGTCCTCGTCCCTCTGTTCCTTTGAAGGAACTGGGCTGCTGCTGATGGCTGAAGTACAACTGCTCGTGGAGCCTTCTGCCTCTTTTGGGGGTGGTGGTCCACAGCATGAACAGCTCTGCTCCTCCAGTGTCAGCCTGTCCAGTGTTTGCCCGGCTGTGCTGCCTGGTTACTGCTGCATGAATAAGCCAAAATTTCACCTGAAAAATTGCTCTTATATTCATTCCACTTCCAAGGCAAAGGCACTGGCAAGAGAGGCATCAAAGCTGCTAATTCTTTACCGCCTTACTGATCTCAACAGGGAGCTGCAGAGGAGGAGCAAACCTCTCTGTGTGTGGACATTCCATGCTCCATAGAAAGATTCCTGCCTGCCCAGCCTAAGGGGGAAGTACCTCTGGGTTGTTATTTTTTCTCACCTAACACTTCACCAGTTGGTTATTGCTTTACATGGAGATGAAGTGTGTGTGTGTAGGAACAAAAACAACGTGGTGGACGGAAATAAATCTATGCACTCCACGAAGCTGCTAAGTCTCTGCTGTGCCTGTGGAAAGAAATTCACCACACAATATGATGTGTGCTGTGAACAAGATGGGAAGATGGCTTAAATCCTTGAAGGGCACCCCACACTAGTTCCTCTGCTGGAGTGTGAAAATGCTCCATTTGCATGAGCTTCTCAGTTGGTGGGCTACAGTCTTTTGCTGCAAAATGCTGCACCTTCGATCTGTTACCTTAGTGATGCTTGTACTTCCAAATCTAGCAACTGCAGTTCCCAATATAGCCTACGGAATGCTTGTCCACGTGATGTCGCCTTGTCTCCTGGTTTTCCTGTGTGTTTAACAACCACCCTGACGTGCCTGCATGTTTGCAGAAGAAAACTGGAGGAGAGGAAGAATAAAAAGATGGGAGAAGGGTGCTGCATGTCAAGTGCATACCTGTGCCTACATGCATATGTCCTGGATGAAGAGCTGGGGGGAGGGTTTGGACTAGTTTATGAAAGCCAATGTTTTTAAATTTCTCCCCAGGAAAACTGAGGCTTGAATGGCACTGTTTTGCTGGTTTGATAAGTTAGTTTGTGTACATTACACCTCCTTATTTCATTATAAAGACGAGGGCTTTCTAAGTGGCTGTTAAGCCTCTGTGTAGGTGTATATCAGTATTTAATATGCAGCACCAAAATTATCCAAGTGCTGCGCTTCTAAATGGTGTGATAGTGCTTGATGAATGATTCTGCTGGGGGCAGCATCCGGACGTGACATTTATCAGTGTCTGCTATTGGAGAAACTTAACAGAGGGAGAGCAGATCACGTTAAGAGGCTTGGAATGAAGAAAATGGGAATAATTTAGAATTTCATTTGTGAAATCCCCTTTACAATTAAAGAGGGTTTGTGCTTGAATGTCGCATTATCCTTTTGCAGGTCTCCTGTTTCCTGGGGGAATTAAACTATAGAGATGAGACAAGGAGGTGTCTCTAGAAGCATTCAGTCATGGAATTATATTAAATCATCAGACTGCCAAAAAGCTTTTTAGCGTCATGCTAAATTATAATTAGAGGTGATTAAGAAGCTTAAACATGTCACAGGCTGAAGAAAAAGTTCTGCTGAAAGTAGGAATGGCAGCCCAGACAAATTCCTGATTTTAAAATTCATGCTAGAATGAATGTCAGTTGGCCAGTCAAAAATTGTCATTAAAATAAGAGGAAGACATGCAGCTGCTGCTGCTGTTTTTTGAGAATGCAGAGCTTTCTATAATGGGGATAGTAGGCAATTAGCTTTGCAAAACTATGGGGAATGAGATATGGAAGAACACTTAGGGGATTGTTTCAAATGACAGTTATATTAAATGTGTGTAAAAGTTTTTTTCTTTTTCTAGAGACTTAATACCTATAGTTGCTGCTCTGGAGTATAATCAGTGGTTTACAAAGCTGTCCTCCAAGGATCTGAAATTAGTAAGTAATAAATTGAAACAATATATCTGCTTCTACCAGGCTGTGCTGTGTTGTAAAGTGAAATTTTTTAGTCAAGTACAACTGGGCAATCTTTTGACAATTTTTTTTTCCTTTAATCTTATCAGGAAAATACAAACTGTTGGACAGTCAATTCGCACCATAAAAACACTGCCGAGAGACAGGTCTTGTCAAAATTTCAACTAATATAGTTTAAAAACTTTGTTGGGTGATAATAGTAGCCCATAAAACTACTTCATTAGGCATTGCTGACTCCCCCAAACAATGGTAGGTGACTAATAGGAAACTAAAGCAGCCAGAAATCGTAGTTGCTTTATGGAGATGAAAAAAAAAAGCCAAGATTCTGGGTTTTTTTCTTGCATATAAAGCAGTTTTTTCTGTGTCATTTTCATTGCAATCGATGGTTTTCTCACCCAGTTTTCCAAAGCCCTGATGTGTGGCACCGGTATTTTTCCATATCAGTTTTCTTTCCTAAAAGTAAAAAGAGGGCATACTTAAAGAAGTTGGACTGTGGAAAAAAGGGCCAAGAAAACCAGTAGTTTGGTGGTATTTTAAATATATCAAAATAAGCTGTTTCTTCTGAACTTGAAAGTTCATAGTCACAGGTGGAGTAAGTGGTTTGCTTGAGAAATTGCTTTCATGCTTGCATCCTGAAGTTTGGCCTTTAAAAATTAATATTAAGTTTTGTCTTGTTTAAATTGACAGAATTTTATTGATCTGCAGAGCTCTCATTACATTCCTAAGCTATGATTTTCCATAAAAATTCAATAGAAACTTATGTGATTCTTGGCAAAAGAGTAGGCAAAAAACTTCTTTCCTGCTGGGACATCTCTCTCAAAGTTATGCATGGAATGAAACTGGTGGTATTTTTAGTGCTGTTGTAGTTTGCTGTTAAAATCAACATTGGTAAAAGGTACAATGCAACTAATCAGTTTCTGCTTCAATGAAATGAGATCGTTTGCTTAGTTAGAAGACTGGCTGGTATAGTTTGCTTAGAACAAAACCTGGCCCTATTATCTATCTGAGATACATTTGTGTGAAAATTTTGGGGTTTTTTTCTTAGTGACTTTTCTGTGGAAAACAAATAAACTTTGTCAGTCTGGAAAATGCATCATTTACTTGAAAAAACCCAACCTCTTACCTTCCACACGTTCCCTTTTCAGTCAAAAATGAGGAAAATGTAGATTGTTGGACAGTAAATCCATGCCATAAGAACACTGCCGAGGGTCAGTATGAGGTCAGACATATCCGGAGGCCATCGAGTGCATTGTGCTTCACGAGTCCCGCTCTGTCATTGTGTTTGATAGACAGCACCCACAGTAGTTTTATAGCACAGGCATGAAGCTTTCCCCTTGCAGTCACAGTACTGTAGAAAGATTGTGATAATATTCTGAATTATTAAAATATGGATGGTAGAGAAAGAATTGGGAAGATGGCTCAGTTGACAGTCTTCACCAAAAATTGTCAACCTTTACTGTGTAAAGGATTAATGAGATTTTACGTGTGTGGTAGAGCAAGTTTATTTTGTTTAGGGGTTTTTTGGACATTCAATTTGTTTAAAAAAAACCCCAACCCTGAAAAATACACAAACTAGAAAATGTCGGATGGTCATTAGAGACAAAGATGTCCCAGGCATGAATGTCGCATTGTTGTTTTTAAAGGCAGATAACAGAATAGTTTCAGCACTTCATGATCATGACTTTGGATATCACATGAACACTGGTTAGTGTGAGCTGTGGGGGGAAAAAGAAAAGTCAAATCCAGAAGCAAAATAAAAGTTTGTAATAAAAGGTGATGAGGTACAGAGTTCATTGCACAGCTTTTGAATGATTAAGGTTTTATCTCTCTATTTGAATGAACAGAGCAAACAAACTCTTTTGTTGTCATGTTTTGTTCATGGCACTTGCAAATATCCATGCAAATTCTAGAATTCAACAACAGCAGGATCATGAGATGGGATTTGCTTCTGCATGGGCTGGAAGAATTCATACTCAAATACACTGGCCCTTAAACACTAGTCCTTGGGAGTATTTGGAGGACATGTAGCTAGTGTACTTTTGCTCCTGAGGTTTTTTGGGATTTCTTTTTGTGCCTTCTGACATCTTTCTTTGTGTTTAATTGTCATTCCTGGTAAGGCTTTATTCTCCTTTGCACTAGCTACCACTTCTTCCTGAAGGATTAGCATGCACATGAATAAGATTTCTTTAAAAATTGAGAGTTTTTTCTGAACCACGTGATTTAGGTTGTTTTCACTGTCATAAAAATTCTGCCCATTTTGTTAGGTTGCCTGGTTCATTAGTTACTTGCTTTTAGTCTGCCTCCTGCTTCTCTTAGTCTTTCCAGAAGTCTTCTGTTGACTCTCCTGGATGTTTCTGGTATTTTTATTTCCTATTTATGTATAACAGGAAGATGGTTGTGGCCTGGATCCCATTACAATGTACAGCTTAACTCAATAACTGTCTGCTCCACGTTTGTGTTCTTTTAACACTGTTCTGTCTTTTCTGTGGCAGTCCACTGATCTCTGTGAGCAGATACTGCGGGTGGTGAGTAGGTCCAACCGATTGGAAGAACTGGTATTAGAGAATGCCGGGCTTAGAACGTAAGTAATTCCTTCGAAATGTCACTTTAGATGCTGCTTACTCCCACTGAAAGGGATGCGTGATGTATGTTAGCCAGAAAAAGCATTTAAAAAGCTGTGCTCAATGTCTGTCTAGTTCTGAGGAGCCTGTGGTCACGAGCTTTTTATCAGGCTTTCCAGAATGTCCTTAGGTCCAAGAAATCCCTTTAAACTGGTGTGTTTTAAGATTCTGCCTGGAGAGTTGGGTTAAGTGGAGCACAATGATTGAAAGAGAGCATAAACTTTAAACCAGCTCCCACTGTTCCCCTCCAAATATGGCTTCAATAGGAGTATTATCAACACCTTTTTATAATTTAAAAAACAGTGGTTTAGGTTTTGTTAAAAAAAGCATATTATTCCATCTTGCTTAACACATTATTGTTGTTTCATTTCCAAATGAGCTGGTGTTATCTTAATGTGGATTGCTGTCTGCTCACATATTGCAGGACTTCTACATTAACAATTTTTTTGAAGAAAGTAGATAAGTAAGTTTAATGGCTTGCCGTAGACTTAAAAGGAAGATACACAGAAATAAGCCATACATTTAGATCCTTGCATGTGTTTTAAATACAGTAAATTGTAGTTACTAGGTATTTGCTTTTTTTCCCCCTTCACAGGAAATAGAAGCAAAGTTGAAGTTATTTCCAACTGTGCTAGTTTGTACTTGTAGTCCTTGTTTTAGTGTTAGTGTCCAAGACAATGTAGACAAGATAAATTCTAGAGCTAATGAATTATTTGTTTAATTAAAAAAGCAGTGAAAAGGTGGGAGAAGCAGAATACTGTGCAAAATTACAAATAAAAGGAAACAAGCACAGGGGAAATATTTGGTGTGCCTTACATTGTCTCCTCTTCCATTGTTTGAGTGTTTTTCTCCTTTTTAAAGTGGTCTTTGCATTGAAATGCCTTTAAAAGAAAATTGCCTACATGACATGAGAAATTTGAGGTTGAGTTTGGAGTAGCACACGAACTTTCTCTTTCACAAGTGCACTGCTTTAAATAGCTGTCATTCAAACATAACCCCCTGGTTTTAATCTCATTTTTCTTGCAATATGTGCCACAAAATCTAGTGATAGTCATTAATATTGAAGGATATGTTGACTACCTTTGCACGGTGCCTGCCTCATCACAGTTGGATTAACTGCTTTCAGTTTTAACAGGACTTGAGAGATAATCAACCTGTGACTTTGGTTTTCATGTCTCCATCTACATGCAGAGTGTTTGGCATTGTGCCTTGGTGTGGATCTGTTCTGATCAACATTGTCTGTTTTTGCCAAGGATGCATTTGTCAGCTTTGCCATTTTTCTTATCTGTTTGCTAGGAGATCCTGTTGTTGCTGGGTATCTTCCTTCCCTTACAGACCAGTCATTTTTAATGAGCTGTGATAGAATGCCAAACCAGGGTTAAGAAAGAGCTACCAAGAGTAAAGCTGTAAGAAATAACCCGAGCAGCTGCAAGAGCATATTTCTTCCTGCAGCAGAGTCAGTTTAAGATGATTCTATTCTTTTCTATCTCCAGCCACTCATTTCTGTGAGTTGGTTTGGGCCACAGCCTCATAAACACTTGTCATCCTCCCAAATGATGAAACAGCAAACTGTTGTGCAGTAGCAGTAATAAGGACCCAGAACTAAGGAAGTGTGAACTTCCTGTTGGGAAAAACAGGATGTCAAGTGAAAGCCCCTGTCTGATAAGATTTGTGCCAGTTTAGATGCTCTTGGAAATTTTTTCCCCATTGCTATTGCTTTAACTACACATAAAGGATGCAGTTTAGATAACATTGAGGCTTTGTAGCATACAGCAATCACTAATATTTTGTTAAGTGTTTTAATTAACATAGGTGATGTCCAGATTTCAGGGAGCGGAGAGTAATTCAGGCTGACCCAAAAAATGAGCTTGAAAAGAGGGTTAATCCCTGAGGTGTTTCAGAGGAACGGGACAATATGTGATAACGAAAATACTGATTTCTGAGCAGGCGGCTCAGCCTATTGATTAGCCTGGGCTTTGCTGTCTGTCAGGTTTTGCAGCTTGGCCTGACTGGCACAGGCTGTACACAGTGAGAGCTGCCCTCAGCCTGCAGTGTTGGGCGATGCTAAACTGCAAGGACTTGGATATTAGGAAAAGATTCTTCCACTGGAGGGTGGTTGGGCACTGAAAGACTCGCTAGGGCTCTGGTCACAGTCCCAAACCCTGCCAGACCTCAAGGAGCATTTGGACAACAATTTCAGGCACATGGTGGGGTTGTTGGGGTCTCCTGTGCAGTGCCAGGAGCTGGACTTGATTCCAACTCAGGATATTCTGTGATTTCCATGGAACTGCAAGACAGACTTTCCAATCTGCAAAGGCCTGTTTGCAGGAGCTGGTGCAAGTGATTTATTTGTTGCGCTTATGTGCTCTCTGAAAGCTGTCAGGCAGAATGTCCCTGCCTCCTTTCACACCATCCTGTGCAGCCCTGTTCCAAAGGGAGTGGCCAGCTGCGACATGGGGAACGAGAGGTGCCTGTTGCTGGTATCCAGATGGCCTTTGGCAGTGATGGTCGAGTCTTATCTTCCCCTTTTTGATAGGGTCTTAATGTCCTTAGACCTAACAGTGTTGCTTCCTCCCGCACATCCTCTTGTTTTCTGTTACAGGGATGTTGTCTAGACAGATCTCAAGGAATTGTTTTGTTTGTCTGAGATTTCCAGATTGGTAGTATTCTTACCCTTGATGAAATATCCTTATCCTGTCATATGTATACTTAAATTGAATCTTTTTGGGGCTTTACCTCCAAGCCTGAATATGCTCCTTTCAGCCAAGCATGGCTGTGTAATGCATACAGAGCAAGTTTGACGCTTTGTAGAAAGTTTCAGACTTAAACTGCATGCTCTGTTCCTAAGTGTGCAGCCAAAAGAAGTAATAATTTTTATGACTTGAAACAAAAGTGAACAAAGTGGGGGAAGAGATGTTCCCCCATGAGCAGAGCCAAGGTGCCTCTGTTTATGGCAGAGGCTGCACAGGGAGTGTGTGTTATTTGTTGCATTATTTTTTCCAAAATGAGCCTTGGAGCCCTGTGAGCCTGATGTAGATAAGCCAGTGCTTTCTGGTGGCAGTTGATTTGCTGTGCCTTTGCTAAGTAGTTGTCCAAAAAGTTTTGGTAATCCTGCCTATATTGCTGGCAAAAGCTGGGGCAGAGTTTGTAAACAAGCCTGGAGGTGTAGGCAGAGTACTGTCATGACAAGAATCTGTTAGGGATCCAGGAAACAGAGGAAACTCCTCAAGAGGAAAGGGTTTGTTGCTTTTTAACTCAAAACCTCATTTTTCTTGGCTGGACATAAGGAGCTTGATACAGTTGCCTAAGGGCAGGCATCTAGCACCATTTGAAATGCTGGAGGATTTCCACAGTGTTGGCACATGTAACTGAGGACCTACAGGAGATCTGTAGTCTTCTGCAGCAGCAGCTGGTAGCAAAGCAGGAGACCCTGGGGCCTGTCAGGTGGCGAAGTTTCAAGTCCAGAAGTTCTTTCTGTTGAGTGTTTCTATTCACATGCTGCTTGTATTTTAGGAAGAGAATATGTTTTTCCTAAATGCAGCCCTTCATCATGCATCTGCAGAGCTGGAACCAGTTCTAGCCCCAGAAGTCTGTTAAAGGACATAGGGCTTCAAAGGGAAACTAAACTTCCCTGGAGCATCTCCATACTCCAGGAAACTTTGCAACTGCAGATAACCAAAAGCTATTGAGGCTGTTGCTGTTCAGTCTCCTCTCTTTTCCAGATACTAGAAGAGGATGTGGTTCTCCACTGTGGTTTTCCACTGTGGTTCTCAGCACAGAGTTTGATGGTAGGCAGGATCTGTTCAAAGGAAAGAGGGCAGTGTTAATTAGCAGTTTGGTAGCTCTCCACCATTGGCCTACAGGAGGAGAAAGAAGGAAGTTCAAGACATATTTTTGCTTTCTGTCTTGGTGTCTAACTTAGGTGAAACAAGAACACTGGAGTTATAGCCTCACTTTATCAAAAGCTCACGGTAGGTCTAGTCCCTTATTACATGATAACTTCCCAGTTGGTATGAGAACAGGTTTGAGGATTTGTCTTAGAGCTGATAAGACATCAGCCTTCTGACTTAAGGCAAGGAATGTGTCTCCAGCAGAGTGTGACAGTGTGGTGTGCGAGAAAACCCAAGCTAGCTTTGAACTTAGTGCTGTGGGTGGTGGCAGTCCAGCTGCAGCAAAGCGCTTTCAGACCAGGCAGTGCTCCCTTGCTTCTCAAGTGGCTTTGGAACAGAGGTCGTGCTGCTACATCTACCTAGCATAGTTGGTGAAGGTTACTTCAGAGCTGTCTCTGCTACCTGGCCTGGCTGTTGTCAGCGTCACAGAACTGATAGTCTGCCATCTCTCCTGGATCCATTGCTGGGACTGTGATCAGCCAGTCATGCGCTTTGGTGCTTCTCACTGTAAAAAGAAGCAAAAGACCAGTCTGTCGTTTGCTGCTGTTCTTTGAGAGAGCTATTCCTGCTGTTTTATAAGGTTAGAAATACTTCTGGATATGATGCAAAGCCCATCTGTTTGAGTGACCATGGGCAGAAAGCTGCTGCAGGTGAGCAGGATGGCTTGTGAGTGAAGAAGGTGGTGGTATGCAAGTGGGTGTATATCTCCCACTCCTGTGGCGTGCAGAGAGATGGAAGATGTGCTCAAGCTTTCATTTATTCTGTGTAACTCCTATTTTATACCTTCAGATCCCTGTCAAAAGCGTTTTGGACTTTGAATGTTCTTCAGTGTCTTAGGTCTGAACAGAATTAATAAATAATGAAGTAACCCACTGTGAAAGATAGCAAATTAGCCAGATAAGCATTGTTTAGAGCCATGAGGAATCAGTGCTCTGCAGTAGCATAGGCCACTTGTGGCTAGTAATCTCTTGATGCTTTTATGCCTTTGAATGTGCTGTTGACAGAGGAGATAACAGGATTCCTTCTCCCTCTATTTTTTTTTTTCAGAGATTTTGCACAGAAACTAGCCAGTGCCCTAGCCCATAATCCCAACTCAGGACTCCATACGATCAACCTTGCTAGCAATGCGCTTGAAGATAGAGGTACTGTAACATTTACATTTTTCTCTTTCTATGAATGTAATAGGAGGATTATTGCTGCTCTGTTCAGCTTTGCCTGAATAATAGGTTATTGTTCTGTGCGTAATGCTACTGTAAATTTCTGTTGTTCACAAATGACTGGGAATTTCCATTCTTTTTGACTTATGCATCTCCACTGGTGTGGTGAGAAATATTTAAGTGTCTTAAACCAACCCTGGATTTTAAAGGAAGATAGAACATAGTGATTGTTTAGGACTAGCAAGTTAAAAAAAAAGTGGTGAGCATTTTTAAAGGCAGTGTTGAAAGATGAAGCACAAGGCAACTTTGTTTCTTGGATTATATTTTTCTGATGGTTTTGTGTTTTTATTTCAGCTGTAATGCCGTATTTATTTTCAGTATGAAAATTATTCCTTTTTCTCAACTCTGTGCTAGCCTGTCCTGTTGTGAGGTCTTGGTGATGTTCAATAATACTGGCATAACTGGCATTCTTATGGAGCAAAGTGCTGTTAACTCCACAAGATGGAAAATAGAGCTGAACAGCTCAGCTTTTCTCAGACTAGGCACCGCTAGGCATGATTTCAGTACATATCAAGTCATTCCCTTGCCTACTCTTTTTTCACCCAAGAGGCATTTATTTTTAAAATAAGGTTACATTTTTTCAGTCTGGAGTTGACCCTTCAGCACTGCCCATGTGAGATTTCCATTTGCTTCACTTAATGCATTCCAGGCACACAGTGTTCTGGGATCAGACTATCTTGTGCTCCTGTTGGGCCAGAAGAAAAATAAGAATTTTATACAGTGAACCTTTCCTTGTTTTATTTGGTTTGTTTGGGGGACATTTTCTATTCTCTTTGCTGTCATGGTTCAAAATAGAAAAGCTGTTCATTCTGATTGACTCAGAATGTTGTTAACACAGAATTTTCTAGGTGTCTCTTCTTTCTTGCTGGTTCTGTGAGGAGAAAAATACCTGGGAAGGGTTTTTTTTTCCTTGCTACTTCTGTATCACTTTTCTTTTGACTAGAAGCAAGTATGATAATGTTTTTGTTTTTAACCTATCCTGAGTAGCTTTTTATTTGAAATTGTTCACATGAATTGCTTTAACTCTTCTGATTACTTCTTGCCTGCTGATTATTGCTTGTCCTCGTTAAGAATTCATATCACATGAAAGCCAGTGCTTTGCTGAAGAACGTTATTATTATAGTGTGCCGTAGGCCTACTGCATTTTACAGAAATTCCTGTTGTAAGCTGGAAAAAAGGCTGCTACGTTGTTGATTCTGCTTTTGAAGAAGTGTATTTAGATTGTGTTATTTGAAAGGGTTTTTTACAAAGGAACTAATTTTTATTTTGGAAGAAAAACAATTGACCAAACATTGGGTACTCTATAGTGCAGGGGATCTTTTTTTTATTTTTTAAACATATCCATGGGGGGTGCTTTCTTTTCAACAAACCTCTAGATTCAAACCATTCTGCAGTATTCACGTATAAAATAAAAATGAAATGCAAAAACTACAACTTGAAGAAGTTAGTAGGTTTTTTTCATTATCTCAGCCTCTCCTATCAAATATACAATTAGGATTTGACCTTTTCATTAGAGAATTAGATAGGTTATAGAGTACTTAAAGAGAAATTAACTGTAATTGCAGTGTGCAAATATTACAACCTTTCAGTTCAAGAAAACTTTAAGTGTCCTGTGATCTGATATTCCCAGAGTGCAAGGTGGGTTTGACTTTGGTAAACCGGAGAGGTAGGAAGGATTTCACAAGTAAAACTGGAGATTCATATAGACATGGATTTTGGAAAATACCTTTTGAAAAATCACCTGCAGGAACTGGAACTAGATTATTTTGCAGTTGTAAGGGAAATCACAGAGTTGTGTTTTCTGGAGAAGAACATATTGTACCTTGTTTGAACACTAAGCTATTATATATTGTTGAGCACCAATAAGTGAAAGCTTTATATTATTACATATTAATGCAACTGTCTCTATTCCAACAGCATGGGAAGTGGGTTAAGTTTACCTAAAGCCTAGGACCTCTCTTCAGTTCAAATGCAGTGCAGTGTTTATATGCAGTGATTTTTTACTGAGACCAGTCTCTTAATTTGTGATTGCCTGTCCTTTATGGTACTGTCAATATTTGTGAGACTAACACCTGGAAAGTGTATTATCAGTCTTGTCTTTAAAAATCTAGCCATGCTGAAGTGATGCAAATTTTGCTTTTGGCTCTAGTAGGATCAGAATTTAATCTCATATTTTGTTAAAAATAATGCAAAACAAACATGCTGAAGCCTAGCAGTACTCAAATTCCAAACTGTGTGCCTGGATGCTGCTAACTCCACTTCTGCCATTAGAACTCTCATCTCTGTTATGCCGTTAGCAAAAATGAGTGACTTAAAGGGTGTGCAAGGGCCTGAGTAACCAGAAGCACTTTTTCTTTTCTGCACCTGATTCCTGTATCTTATAGCTATAACTTAACCCCCAATGCTACTAAGATGTTAAAATTGTTCAGCTTGGCTAGAATGATAACTAGTCTGCAGATTGTTAGCTAAATACAAAGATGGAGAGGTAAAACTATGTGCTGCATGTCTTAGTCAAAATGCTGAACAGCAAAAATTGTTTTATCCTTAGTGATACTGATTGTACTTAGAGAGCTATGAAGGAAAATCCTATTAGTATGATTTGATTCATTCTTGCTGAAAATTGGTGAAGATGTCTGGTTACCACTGTGCTTAACAATAAACAATTCCAAGGCCTCATGGGTCCAATATTTTAGCAATATAAATAAAAAACTGTGTATTGTTTTGATCTGCATGGGTGTTGCAGGCAATATGCTTTTACCGAGAGCATTAAAAAACCCCCCCCACCACAGTGTCTGCAAGGGTAGCTGGCTCTTTCCTTATTAGTAATAAGTAAAACAGAATAAAACCAGAGTAAACATAGGTATGTGACCTACAGTTTCACAGACTGTTTCATGTCTGTGTATGTAGAGAAGGGTATCAGCTTTTTAATTTACTATGTTTTCAGTCAAGTAAAAGGTTTTACCCTCTTTCTGTGTGCCCTTTTCTCTCCAAGCAAGTTGCTGTAGAGGACTATTTCACACCTCAGGTTAAGCCTGGAGTTTCTATGTTGATTTATTTCTCGAATAAATATTTCACGGCTTCGTTCCATTGTTATTTAGGACGTGCCCTCTTAATCAAATTTCAATCTTTTGCTTAAAATGGAGCATTAAATTTATGGAGTGGGGAACTTGGACACACTGAGTAAAGGCTGTAATGAAAAGTGCCTTTTTATGGTTTTCTTCTTTTGTTGAATTTGTGCTGAGGTAGTCCAGTCTGCGTTAGCATCTTAATAGGTTTTTACTGTTTAGGATTGCAAGCAGTTGTGGCATTTCCAAGCCTGTGTCCTGGCTGGTAGCCTGCAGGCTACTGTAAGGGAATTAAGTGGCCATTAGGACTTGGTAGAGGTTTCAGGCTCTTAGGGTTTACCTCAGAAAAACAGGATGATGTTAGCTAATGTGGGTGCCTTTCTTGCCTTGACAGCCATTTCTTTTAAAAGAAAATGAAAATAGTTTGAAGTTTCGTGTGAAGCACCATTGTTAGCTTTTAGTTTGTGCCTAGATTTTTTAATTTAGGGTTTTTTCCGGAAACATAAAGCTTCCAGATTTTCCAAGTGCTGACTGTTTGATGTGTTATAATAGCTTCACTTTGACTCCTTCTCAAAAGTGTGTGTGTATTACATAGTTTTTAATTATGGAGGATTACTGATGGTTAACAGCAAAATTCCCTATCTGTTCAGCAGTTATCAAAGCAGAGATCTTGATTACATCAGTAATTTCAAAGGTTTAGGATCATAAAATGACAGAGCCTACCTGCAGAGTGTGTGCAGTTGCTCCTCTAGTGTCACCAGTGCAGTTTGCCCCTGGTGAGATTTGCTGGGAAAACCTGAGGTCACACAGTTAGCCTGAAAACATCCATTTTGTCTTTGCTCCCCCAACAGGTGTGTCATCTTTGAGCATCCAGTTCGCCAAACTTCCAAAGGGACTGAAGCATTTAAATTTATCTAAAACCTCCTTGTCACCTAAAGGTATGTTTTATAAATATGCTTCTTTTTCTCTTCTAAAGCTTTTGGACTTATATACTAAAAATACTTTTTGTTAATAAATTAATTCGTTTTGTAAATTATTTACATGTGTTTTCTCAACAGTGCAATTGCTTTTTTGCAGTCCTGGGTTGCTGTACCATGGGCTGGGTTCTGGGTACCCTTCATCACTTTGATAAACTCAGACTTGCTTCTGTAAGGGTTAAGTTTGAACCTGTTTTATAAAGGAAGACTGAAATTAGGATTGACATAAAAGATATGTTTCATGTGTCCTTCAAAAAAATGTCTGAAGCAAAAATGTGAAAGGAAATTTCCAAATGTTTTGTACACAGTTATTTTATGAAACTAAGCATTGTGACAGTGACTGGTGAGTGATATGCTCTGACTAAAGACTTCTTTGTTTTATAATTTACAAATTTCTGATTTGATATTGTAATTGAGATGTTTGTATGTTTTAAAAGCGGTAACAGCAGTGAAAGACAATTCAGAAGCTTTCAGGATTTTTTTGCATTTCTGTTTTACAAATAATAGAAGCAGTGACCTCTTAAACAGACTGCACAAACCGAGGGTCTCCTGTATAGATAATGAGTGTTAAAAATAGAAAAACCACACTGACATTATTGCTGCTTTTTTGTAGATGTTGATGACCTGGAAAAGATGACTGAGTTAACAGTATGAAGGACATTAGTTGATAACAGATAGAAACCATGCCCTTTTATCCTCTTAATTATTGCTCTGTGAAGTGCAGATTCTGTGTTCTCCTTAGTGTCAAGGATTGACCAGGGGAAATATGGGTGGGGTAAAGGACTTTCTGTTATTTTATTGTGAGTGCATATGGCTCATATTATGCTCAAGTAAACAGTTAATCCTAAGGTGAATTTATTAAATCATGATTTTCACTAAAAATACTTTATTAAACTCTGAGGTTGTTGTTTTCTACTGCTAACTCAATTTTTGGTGACAATCAGTTGATTAAGAATCTTGACTAATGTAATGTACTCTTGAAATGAGATACTTTTGAATTTAACAGAAATTCATGCAGTTCTGGTATTTCATTCATTCTGTACTTTTCTTCATGTGATCCAAATTATTTCAGCAAGTGATTGTGAAGTTTGAGTCAAGGGAGCACTCTAGCTACATGTCCATCTTCACAAAGAATGAATGCCAGCTTGGTGAAGTTCACCCACACAACTCTTGTCAGTGAAGGTGAATTCTGAGGTTATTAAAAGAACATTAAGGTTTTTAACATACTTTTTAAAGATGATCTTTATGCAAAAGCTGAAAGTATTTTACAGTATGTCTAATCCTGATGACCTTCAGAGTAATGTTACCATGATTGTTGTCCCATGGCAGCTTCTCAGTATTCCTTAAAAATGGTATGTGCCATGTGTTAAAATGGGAATTCTTACAACTCTCGAAACCCGAAGCAACTCAGGTTGCTGCAAACCTGTCAGTTTTTATCTAACTTAAGAAGACAGTAATGATTTGGTTTTAACTTGGGAGGCTATTTTTGAACTTGTAATACTTTCTTTGGGGAAAGTCTTTTTAAAAGAGTCCTTGGATTTTGGATTCAGTAGACTCCAAAGCGCATGGATTTTTTTTCCTCCAGACTTTCTTTTTTTTTTTCTTTCTCTTTTTTTTTATTTTAAGCTTTTCAGAAATTCACAACACTCCTTTGCAGGTTTTGACCTTATTTTAAAGGTGTTTTCTATTTGAGATAAGTTTCTAAGATTGACAAATGAAGTTCAGGTAGCAACATCCCAGCTGATCTTTCTTCAAATATTGTATCTGAAAGTTCCTGTGAGCTATTAACAGTCTGAGCCTCCTGAGAGTGGTAAAAGAGCATAAAAGATTGTCTGCAAATGAAAGTGAGATTACTGTTAGAGTATAGCATGAGCTAGGGTGAAGTTCAAACATAAATTTATTGATTTGAAGATTCTGGTTAAATGGAAAATTCTGGTATACTCATTCAAAGATAAAGCTTGCTTTTCTGAGCCCAAGCAGGAGGCTAATTAAAAAAATCCCTCATTCACGTTGTTTGCCTTCACTGATGTGGCTGATTTTGAGCAGTTGGCCCTTTTTAAGCATGAAAGAAGAAGCAACATTATGAATTGTTTGATAGCTCTTCTCCCTCGTACTCAGACACTGCTTCTGAATTCCCAGAATTGGTTCTTGGTTGTACACGCTGAATTGCTGATAGTATAACCTGGCTGGAACCCCAACTGACAACTAAGTACCATTGAGCTACCAGGACAAAAGTGCATTTGTTCCTCCTTATTGTTGCTTGTAAACGTTGTTGAGAAGGGTCGCTAAAGTGAATCCAGAGCTATAAGGTCAAGTGTTTAAATAGAGCTTTTAGATCTTTTGAAGTTTCAAAAAATATTAGTTTGCAGTTTACCTTTAGCAATAGGGTATAGATTCAACAACACAGTCTCAAGCTGAAAGGAAAATAACTGAGTGGAAAAGATTTGAGACTTGACTAAGGTGTTGCTGTGCTTTGACACTTTGCAGTTTCAAAAGCCTCCTGCAACCAGGAGGCATACTACTAACATGGGAGACTTTCTTAATATTTGAAAGCTCGGAAAATTAAAGCACTGACATAGGTATTTTTGTTTCCAGTAGCTTGCTAACTGTTTCTTCAACATCCTCACTGGCAAATCAGTTTCATAAGTTTTTAAGTGAAGACTCGATGTGTTTCATCCATTAAATTCCTGTCCAATTTCACTGACCAGCTTTGAAAAATTGTTGAATGCTCTGCAGTAGGTCACTTGCCTTCTTTATAGGTTTGGCCAGGGACTTAAAAAACCTGCTGCATCAACTAAAGGACACAGTGATGCTTATGCATGAAAGAAATGCACGTAGTGCTTGAAAGGCAGCAGTAACCATCTACAGTAAATTGAGAAGCTGATGATAAGCTGCAGAGCCCTCAGATGAAAGTTAGATTTGAAGGAATCAGAAATAGCCATGTCCTAATTTGTATTTTGAAAAGCTGAAAAATTTCAGTGGAAGAAAGCCCTGACTGGTTTGTTCCCAATGTGAGCTTTTTAATTTTAATGTGAAAAATATGTGTGCGTTCTGATAAGCAACTGAGAGTCTTTATGCATCTCTTGGTACTTTAATTAACTATTTTTATGAAATTACAGGCAAATACATTAATTGAAATATTTTTAATTTCTGGGTCTCGTCAGTTGCTTTTGAAGTTCCGGCAATTATAATTGTTAATATACTTGGTCTTCCACAGATGCTTTCATCTACTTCCACAGATACTTCTATCTAAACATTATTGTTTGTAGGAAGACACTGGCTGAACATTATGGAGTAAACTGTGTTTTTAAAATCTGTTTGAAAATGGATCTGGATACATCCTGGATCTGGGACATAAAACACACCGTGGCTCCGTCAGGGAAGTTGGGAGAGCGTGGTCCAGGCAGAACTGGGCGTGCTGTGTCAGGGAGGGGTCTCATATCTGCCTGGAGATCTGTATTCCTCCGCTGCAGTACAGTGATGGCAATAGGAAGTCGTTAAACATTTGTGTGTGTGAAATTGTGCACTTGCAGGCTCTGGGCCAGTTTTGTGTAGAGTCGGCTCAGCTGAGTTGTGATCCCTCTTTCGGCAGGGGTGAACAGCCTTTCCCAGTCACTGAGTGCCAACTCGCTGATCGCAAACACGCTCGTCTATCTTGACCTCTCAGGGAACGCGCTCCGCGGAGATGATCTCTCAGTAAGCACTTTCCTCTCACTGGGGAGATAATAGATGGGTGTTTTAATTAATGGTTGAGAGAAAGGCAAAAACCTTTTTTAGTTTAGATCCTTTTTGGCCTTTATTTCTCTACAGTTTTAGTAGGGAGAGAAAATAACAGTTTTATCTCTACTCTTCAGTATATAGTCAGAGAACTGCCCCATACAACTAAAAAAATCCACATAATTTTAGTCCATGCCTTTAGTCTTTGGCTTCTACGGTAAACGAGAAGCGGCAAGGGTACCACTTTTTCTCAATGGAAAAAGCACATTTTTTGAGTTCTGTTTGAAAGTGATGAAAACACCATTGAAAAACCCTCATCATCTTTTTAGTGATAAGTATATTCCAAATTTTTCATTGGAAGGTTTGGAAGCAAATAATTTCTTTTGACTTGGAAAGAATTAGTTTCTGTTTTTCAATATTTTTGTTTGTGTAAATAAATCTGTGCACCTCCTTGACACATGCTGTGGAAACTCATGATTCTTTGAAGAAAGTAATTATTTTTTAGACTCCTTTGTTCAGTTTATCAATTGCCGTGGAGGTGCAGCTCTATTTTCTCCATAACAGAATCCACTCACTTCTCAATTTGTATGTGTTCACTTTTTGACTGTTACATCTGTATTCACTTTTTGACTGTTACATCTGTATTTCTCTCTCATATCAAAAGTTGTATGCATATAACTGTCAGGTTTTGAATTCTAAATATTGAACCTATAGAAGATGCAAAACTACAGTCAACCAATCTCATAATTTAAAGTGCAGTCAGATCTGAGTTTATGACTTTTTCACATGTCTTACTTGCAGATTCATCAGCATATTCAAAGAACTACCCTTTTCAGATATGAGGTGACAGGGTCAGTGGGACAACAGGGTTTTAAAGGTAGCAAAAAATAGCTAAATGTAAGTAAAGACACACAGTGAATTACTCTTGAGAGAATAACGTAGCAAATTATGTAAAAAAAAAAAAATGTACAACTTCTGTCGGCAGTGCTTAAAGAAACCTAAGGTCTACCTACAGTAATTTAAGAGATAAATGCAGAAAGTGGGGCTTTTCTTAGCTTGTCAGAGAGATGGTTCAAAGATAAAGAGTATTAATGCTGAGGTCTCTTAATCTGTGGAACAGTTTTTTAACAGGAGCAAGGAAATCCTGTTATTTAGCAATTAAAATAAACCCTAGGAAAGCATGGGAATTTTTAAAGTTGGGACCTCTCTTGTATTGTAGGTATAGGGGCTAAATGACCTAATTTTTAGGAAGATGGATCTATTTTAGAAATGTTAAGCGTGCGCTGTTTGGCTGGATTTCATGTGGAGTCAAGCTTTCCACTTTCCTGTGAATTAGGTCACACTTTTATCTTTCTGTGTTGTTCTCCGGGACTGAAAAGAGCCCAAAATGAAACAGTGTATAGCAATAAGTTTTACATGTGCTAACATTTACGTGACATACTCTATACACTACCGAAGCCATCAATGTTAAAATCTTGTTACCTGTTCCGTAGTCTCCCTTAAACCTGTAATGTGCAGCTGATATTAAGAACTAACCATGGACTTCAGGTGCAAATTAGTTGCTTCCCTCATGCTTAAAGGGTCTGGCTTTAACTTACGAACCAATTAGCCTTTTTGAAACATAACAGCAATCTGAGTGACATTGCAAAGTATTTCCAACTAGATTAATTATCATTTGCTGCAAAATTTCAATGCAATAACTCAAGGCCTGTGCTTTAGGAGAAATATTGGGTCAGTGTAGTCTGAGCACCATTTTCCCACTACTATTTTAGAAAATGATATCCTGGAAAAGTAAAACGGGTTGTATTGATTAGACAAAATTTCAGATGATTTCATAATAAAAGCCAAAAATGCAATGACGGGCAGTGATCCAGTAAGTGTTGTCACAATATAAAAATTAACATCTGTAATTCTCTCTGTCCCATAATTATAGAGCCTGTACAATTTTTTGGCCCAGCCAAATGCCCTTGTTCACCTGGACTTATCCAACACGGAGTGTGCGCTAGATATGGTAAAGACCGTTTTTGTGGATATTTCAATACCAAGGAAACATTACCCACCTTCTATCCCTATGTACTTTTTTGGGTTAATATAAAGTAAAATGAATTGCCCTTATTTTGAACCAGGTGTGTGGAGCCCTCCTTCGTGGATGTCTTCAGCATCTAGCTGTCCTTAGCCTCTCTAGGACTCTGTTTTCTCACAGGTACAATTTAAATATCACTACTCTCAACTCCTGCAATATTTTGGTTTATTATTTCTTGCTCTAATGTAGCACCCTTCTTTTTAAGACTAAATCTAAGACTTTTTTATAAAGCCTTGGAAGTCATAGTGCTCTATGAAATAGGTACTATTTATTCTAAGGAAAATATTTTCTTTCCCTTTCTGCTCTTTGCTAAAGGTCTGTGAAGTAAGCTACCTTGTCTAATATGTGTTTTTGTCATACTGATGCCGCAGAAAGTCTATATATGTCTTTTGTCTCTAAAAGGCATAGCATCAGGCTTTGAAGTCTGACTGACTTGACTCATCTTTAAATATGATTTTTAAAGTTTGTATTTTTCATGATTTGATGACGGTTACAATTTTTTTTTTCCTGTTTTATCTTCTTCTGGGAGGAACTCTCTTTGAAAGTCTTTGAGATTAAACATTTATTTTTTAGAGTACTTGCATTGCAGGAAGTACTAGCTTCCATTTTCTTCAAATTGAAGCCTTGGGTCCTTATCAGAGATGATACCTAATTGATGCTAGGGTACTCTAGCACCGAGTAATTATTTCTAGTGGTGAAAAAGCAGTTTCAGGGTTTTGTTCATTTCCTGTTTGATCTTCTGCTTGTGAGATGTAAGTATGTTCACTATTAACCAGACCTAAATGATCATTCTTTGTAGCTCACCAAACAGAAGGTAGATAGTAATGTCTTCTGTGCAGCAGTGCAGTGCTGAGGATTGTTTGTTGAATCAACATTTTGATGACATTATAGTTCTAAGCTAATTGAGAGCCACTGATTACAGAACTGCCAAAGGTAGAGCAATTAAACGTGTAAAAGATCATTACATTTCTGATGGCTTGCGTTCACTATTTATTGGAATGAGTAGTGCCTAAATGCTACTTCTTAATGAATTTTTTACTTACAGAAAAGGAAAAGAAGTCCCTCCCTCCTTCAAACAGTTTTTCAGCAGCTCACTTGCTTTGATGCAGATTAACCTTTCAGGAACTAAACTCCCTCCTGAGCCTCTAAAGTAAGAATTTAATTTCATTTTCTCCTGTGCCTAAAACCTAGTTTGCATTGTTGTTATATGAGTGCCTCATTAAAAGGAAGGGGAAAGAATTTTGCTTTCTTCTTTTTTCCCCATTGTACATTATTGATACTAAAAGAATGAGTTTTGTGATGGTCACGCATTCATAAAATGTTCTTTCCATCTCACAGTTGAGACTATTAATCATATTTTTTGCTCTGGGAATGTCACAATTCTTTAGCTTCTGACAGCAGTTTTTTGTGATATATTTCTTTCTTTGTGGCTTATGAACAAAACTGCTCCACAGTGAAATGGGATTATAGGCTTGTGTGAGCGCCATTCCTTTGGGACTGCATTATCACAACAGCCATAATGAAACTGAACCTGTTGCAGTGTTTGGGAGGAAAAACCTATTGCACAGAGCTATGTTCTACTTTTGGGGGAAAAGGCTATGGCAGCCATTTCCAGGAACGCTAAGTGAAATGGGTCTTTTTGTTGTATGTCACCCATCCCGTGGCTAACAGGTTCTGCAGGCTGAGGGAAATTGTGAAGCACTGTCACCCTTCGGGTGATATGTGTGGATTTGAACTGTGTTGAAATTTTCAGACATGAAATTTGAAAGTGTGTTTTAAAATCAAGATAGGTCTAATCTAGATAGGTCATTTTGGGATTCTGGCAGAATACTTGTGTTTATTTGGCCTAATTAAAGAAAGGGCTCTTTCCACAGTGTCATCTTCCTAGCTAATATGCATTAAAACATACATAACCTTATCCATAGTAGACACCTAGACATGTTCACTAACTATTTCAGAATCCTCATGAATATAGGTGTGTATGTGCATGGCTGTATCCTTGTGTGGTCGGGAGCCTGCCTCCTGAGGGAGAATAGGGAAGGGAAATGGGGAGTACCTGATGAACAGGAGTTGATATCAAAATCGGAGATGTGGGATATAAAGAGTAGTTAGTGACTATGGGATGGAAAGCTTTTGATACACTCTGGAGGAAGCTAAGGGAGGGAAGAGTGACAAGTGCAACAGCAGAAAGAGTAGTGTATGTTGTTTTGGAGTATTTTTTATCAATGCAGTTCAATATTGAAGGGCACAGTACAATATCACAGAACCACAGAATGGGTCAGTTTGGGAGGGACCACAGTGGGCCATTTGGTCCAACCTCCCTGCTCAAGCAGGGTCATCCGACAGCACATTGCACAGGATCGCATCCAGATAGTTCTTGAATATTTCCAGTGGGGGACTCTGCACACCCTCTCTGGGTAATCTGTTTCAGTGCACTGTCACCTGCATAGTAAAGATCTTCTTCATGTTCACGTGGTACTTCTGTTCATCAGTTTCTGCCTGTTGTCTCTTGTCTTGTTGCTTGGCACCACCGAGAAGAGCCTGATGGTTAAGTCAGATGCACTGGATTGAAATCAGATTCATATTCATTGAAACTGTATTCAACTGCAGGAGCCATTTTCATTCTGATCTTTCCCTTTGTTCTGTGTGATGCTCTTGGTTGTTGTCTTGCTTGCTCAGACTTTGCCAGTACTAGGAAGGTGTGGTACAGATGTGTTTTCAAACAGAAGGCGATTTTTGAGAAACACAGTTGGTTCTGATTAATTTAGAGCTATTGATTCTATGGTGGAGGGCAGCAGGGAAGAAAAACAGGATGGGTATGACTACTACAGAAGACAGTATTGGTGCAACAGGAAAAAGAAAATACTGTGAGACATTGAAAATATCCCCAGAGATTAGGAAAGGTGAGAAGCAGCAAACATGAATGTTCATTATGATTCTCTTCTTGGCATGTTGAGTATCTCCTATGGTATGAGGAATTTTGGCAGGGGAGTGCTCTACAATTGCCTGTGCTCATGGAAGATGTTATTGTATTAATTTATCCCCAAAACTTGGGACCCCTTGACTGCCAGCTGGGCAGCAAACGGTATCTTCCTAGTCCTTTTCAGCCAAAATCTGCATTAACAAAAAAATGCTTCTGGTAATGTTTGAGATACTCTGGCTCAATTTGACTGAATTGGGTTAGAGAGAGTTATTCACCTGACCGGTGTTGGTGGAAGTAAAGAGGCGGTGATGGGGAGTGTAGGGTGAGCTGGGAGCAGAGGGCTCTTTCACTAGCACAGAAAGCTCCACGAAGGGACATCTTTCGAAAGTCCAGCTGGATGTGAATGGTCTGAGTGTCCATGCCACTCTCAGCTATCTGGTATTTTGGCCTGGGCTGCTTTTGTTCTGTTGACAGTATTCACCTCTGCCTAGGAGGTAGGACAGATGCTGTTAGTACTTCTGGGTAATTTCTGTGATGTGCTTTTTCTCTGACCTAAATTTTTCCTTCAGTTTGAGCTGAGTGTGTCTCACAGCACTGCAGAGGACTTTGATCTGTGGGACACCTTGCTTTACCTCTCAAACCCTATATGGCTTGACTAATTCACTTAAAAAATATCCTGTGGAAGTTAATCTGGTGTTAAAAGGACTGAGGATGTGTATTGTGGGACAGCTGCTTAGCCTTTTGATCTTAACTGCAAGAAATTACAAAACTTCTCCAGAACCATGAAGATCACAGGGTTTGTTAAACATAAGAAGATAGAAACACTTTCTTTCAGGCAGACTTATTTGTCATTGCCAAGACTGCAAGAGCACATGAGAGATGACTCCAGGAAGGAAAAGTAAAATAACTGTGGTGTATCGTAGTAGTACTTTTCTGACATCTTTCATCAGCATCTGTCAAAAAGCTTTTGATAATGTGGGGCTCGGAGCTGTCCTGTGGCAAAGGAGAAGTTCCTGGTCTGTGTCCATGAACCAGAGGTCATCAAGTTGGATGTGTGATTCAAGAGCAAGCCTGCCTAGAGAAAAAAAAAAAGATAAAATGCAGATACCTGACATCCTTAATTCTGAATTCCCCTGATTAATTGTTATTTGATTTCTTTATCAGCTTCCTTTAGCTCAACAGTTGTGGTATGTTTAATTGCATGTGCTAACTCGGTGAGTTTAAAGATACTGGTTAAACAGTGCAGTCTGTGAAGGACATGAACTTGCCTGTCCAGTGTAAGTCAAGCCTTTCAGGGAGTAGGTTAGCTAATAAAACTGTCCTATGGGGATGCCACATAGTGGGTGGGTAAAGGGTATACCTTGTACATAGGTGATACAGTTAATGTTTCATTGCAGCTCACTCTTTTTTTCACCCTGTTTTCTTAACTGAGTGAGGCACATTGTACTCTTGTCCTTGTTGAAGTGTAAGTTGGCATTTTTGTTGAATTTTACAGACATTGCCAAAAATTGTATTTTGATCTGTCAGTGCTATAACAAGACTGGTTTCTGATATGCTTCTCATGCAAATGCTAATTTCAAGGCCAATTCTTGTCTTCTGCGTCATGCACAGTTGACAAGACCTCTCCATGTGTTGCCATGTGTGTGATTTAAACATAGTGGCCAAGTGTAAGTATAATATGTCTGGCTTCAGTCCCTTTGAATGCTGGTGATTTTTTTCATGACAAAGAATTGAGAAATAAGGGGATTTTCTTAGATGAATTTATAGGGAAGAGGTTAGGGAAAAGAACTAACCTTTTATTTTTTCTTTCTGTGAAAAGTGTACAACTAGAGCAGCACTGTGTCTCTTTTTTTAATCTCCATTTTTTTATGCTTGCATTGTATTTTTTTATTTCCTCTAAATGTTTGGGAAGCTCTTTGCAAAGTTACTATCAGCCAGACTGACTGAATAAAAACATGTCTGGGTAAGAAAGATAGACAAGATCATCTAAAAATTTGTGAGAACTGTTGCAGAACTTTCACTTTTTTTTCCCCCCCAAGTCTGTATATTAATAGCTTAAGTAAATAAAGACAAGACATTTGCCTTTGTTAATAGGGAAGGTCTGATTATACCTGCAGGACAGAAGATATAAATAGATTTAAATGAAAAACCTGCCCAGGGCACACACATTTCAAATGTAGTTTTGACACAGTACTTGCATAGCAAGTGTGTAGACAAATGGCTCATCAGAAGGGATTGGTTTTTATCTCCATGCATCAGTCACTTGGTTAGCTGCTTTTGGCTGAAATGAAGTTGGAGAAGGAAGTTCTTCTGTTTCTCTGTTGAATTATTAATTCAAAGCTGAATCTATTCTGAAGATACTAGAAGGTATATACAGATTTGGTTTGCTCCTTCTCTATTACACATGCTGTTGTGCTTTCCGATTTTACAGTATTAATACACGTGTGATAGTAACACTAACTTTTAGATGTGGAAACTACACTCTGTAAGACTTTAAAAGTGGATTTATGAAAATCATAATTAGTCATTACTTCTTGTGTCTGCCATTCTGCCTAAAGACAAAGGATACCATTGTATAGGAATACCATTTTGAAATCTGTAAATACTTGTTGGGTTGTGGAAGTGGAGAATTGTGTGATACTGGAACATGCTCCAGCCTTTGAGTGTTACAGGCACTGTGCCTGGCTGAAATGTCTGGCTGCATGGCATCTTGCATATTTTAAAAACCTAACTTTTTCCTGGGTTTGTGGAAAATCAGAGAACTTGTATGGTTGTATGACAGAACACCCCATTTATAATCATTTGGTGCTCTTTGAAAGCAAATGTTGAAGAAAATTCATCTCTGATGAATGTTATTAAGTGTTGATGGTGCATGGAGTTTCTTCATTAGCCTTGAATCCCTGCAGTTTTTAAAGCTCCTGGAGTGTTCTGAGTGTGGCAGGCTTGTGCTGCCACTGTCATTTAAGAAATAACTGCTCAGCTGGTGTGATTTGAAATGATTCTTTGAATTATAGGTATATTAACCTGTGATCACTTAGGTGATGATGTAAAGCTGCCTTTTTTTTTTTTTTTNTTTTTTTTTTTTTTTTTAAACAGTTCTAAAATTGATCTTTTTCAGAGCGCTTTTATTAGGCCTGGCTTGCAATCACAATCTGAAGGAGGTGTCTTTAGACCTCAGTAGCTGTGAGGTAAGGAATATTTACCAGGATGTGTTCAAAATATGCAATGACATGGCTTTAGTGTTCCTGTCAAATCTACTGGGCAAGATGTTCCTCCTCTGTAGTCAAAAGTTGTGGGAAAGGTAGAACTCAGAGAAGCAGTTACAGTAAAAGTTAGGATGTGTGTTACAGCATCCTAAATAATGAGCACAGAGGTTCAAAGCACCTGATTGGCAAAACCCTCCTTGCAGTGCAGCTGTGCTACACACTGAGCCAGCCTCTTGGATGCTTGGCAGCTTCTGCTCTCTGGTGCTGTGAGTAGCAGCAGGATTTTCCAAGGAGCCCAAATCTGAATGGCTCAAAGGAAGCTGCATGCCCTGAAGGCATGTCTGTGGTTCGATTGTCTTCCATCAGAACCCATGACATGCTTCCTCTTCTGCAGATTTGCTTTTTAACCTTAGGAAAAATTCCACTTTCCGAATCAATTAATCAATTCAGGCCAATACAGAACTTTGGTAAGAGTTATTAACATAAGAAGCACAGTGAAAGTGACCTCAAGAATAAGTAAGAGCAATCATGGCAATTTATTTGCCTTATCTTGCTTCTCTGTGCTTTGCTGTGCACTGTTGCTCAGGATTGCCCATACTCTGCAGGGTGATTCCTGCATGGTTACAGCATATGAGAAAAGATCAGACACAACCCTGGGGAGCCATTTGAAGCAAAGCAGAGAACTGTGTGGTGGACTCTTGCCGAAACCAACATGAACAGTTTAGGCTCAGGCCTTCTCTGACTTCCCTGTTTTTTAAGCTGCAAAGAAAACCTCTCATTTGTTAGATATTTCCAAGGCCATCTGAGTATTAAATGTTCTAAAAGTGCCTAAAAATACAGTGGTTTTGCTTCAGGTAAAAAACCTGCAGTATTGATAACCATGTTGAAGTGCACTAATCCTTGCCTTAGGTTCGTGGTCAATTGCTTTTGAAATGTGCACGGATTTCCTTATGAAGAAAGAACCAAATCATTGTGAATGCGTTTCATAGTTTGTTTTGATGATTTAGACTTTTTGGAAAATATTATTACTTTGAAGAGCACTACATGTAAATTCCAAATAGCAAAGCTTTCAAGTCAAGTACACATGCTTCTGACTTTTGAGTAGAGGGATCAGACGGATGATAATTTATCTTTCAGAGGAAGGAAGGAAAAGGGAGGAGTAATTAATGTAATAAAAATGAAATCCTGTGATTGTAGCCTTAAATGAATAAATCTATAAAACACAAATATAAGTAATGAGAGTATAAATTAGCGTGTAAATCAACAAGTGCTGACAGGAGAGAAAACATCCTTTCATGAAGTAACACCTAAGATGGAATGTGAAAGAGCCCTTCAAGGGGTGATTAGGTTTATTGGACACCAAAGCACATGTGGTCATGGCTTACTCTTGTGACAGAAAGGAAGGAATCCTGCCCACCTCAGTGTTGCATTCCTGTAGCTGGTCCCTCCAAACTGACAGCACTTCCTTAGATTCTTCCCTTAACATTTTTTTTCACATCACTGAGCTTTATCCATTCTCATGTGCTTTGGAAAGAAGTTATGCTTCCACCAGCAGGGCAGTTGATGTGCCAGCAGCTGGGAGTGCTCTCAATGGGCCCAGCACCTCAGGATCCTGCTCCACCTCTCCCTGACCCTCTGGGATCTGGGCAGGGTAATCTATACCCAGAAAGAGAGTGGTGGGAAGCTTGGAGCCAGTGACCACTACTCCCAGTTCCTGCAAGCACACACTGCTAGGGGGGCTAGAAGGCTGATGCTTCAGCTTTGCCCTCTTCTTTCCTACACCAGGCAAGCTGTACTCAAGTATGGAAGGATAAGTCTATGTTCCTTCCCTCTCCCACCATTTTTCATTTGCTCCCATAATTTTCTGGTATATTACCTCCAAGCTTAATCATTTTCTATTGCTTGTTTGGTTGTTTTTTTTATTATTTTTACTATAAAAATTACATTTTTATTTCTACCTGCTCAGCACTGATGTATTTCACTCTTTTCCCTTCTGCTTCCCTTAGCTTGGTCACTGTGTAAGTACCCTCCATGCTTTACCTTAATTGTTAAATCAGTAAGCAGCTTTGTTTGCCCTTCCCGTATTGGTACCTCATAGCTTTGAACACACTTGGCATTTTTAATTGTAGAAGGGTTATTCTTAATTTTCTGAAAAAGAGCTTTTCTTTGTAGTCTCAGAAGTATGTCATATAGGAGGTGTTGCAGAGGGTCTTTATGTCAGTATCGCAGTCAACATTGACAAGCAGCACTTCAAATAATCTCTGCTTTTATATATATATGTGTGTATATATATATATATGCATAATATTTTAACATAGTTGCAGCAAATTGTGATCCTAAAAGTGAAGTTTTTGTCATCTCTCTCAGATTAAATAGATATCACCATTTGTGCTCATGAAATGTTTATATATTTAAAATTTTGAATGTAGAGTTATCTGGTACAAGATTGAAAGCTCCTCCTGAAAAATTGTCCACTTCAGGCCTCAAAGTATATATAGCATAAGCATTTGGATTCTATTGTGAGTATAATTTTAGTGTATGGAACTTTACCCTACCAACAACCATTCCAATTCCATATGATCTGCCACTTCCACAGATTCTGCAATCGTAGATGTGACTCTCTGTGTAAAACGGTTGTCTTGTAGTGGGACACACTGAGAGAGCAGCATAAAGCAAAACTGAATGATTTTGGCTTTCATACAGCAAATGCTATAAATGCTCTTACAAAAATAAAGTCGAGTTAAATTTGCAGCACTTCTGGCCCAAATACAGCCTGTAATATGACTATTTATTGAGAAGATGAGGTGAAGGATAGGCAGGACTGATTTATGGAGAGGGGGGAAAGGTGCCTTACGTTCTGTACTTCTTACACTCCAGATGTGATTTATGATTTAGATGTTTATCTTTGACCACCATTCTCCAAATACTCAGGTCAAGTTATTCAGCTGCTTAGTAATCATCACATACCTCAAACTTTCAAAAAAGTGCCAAATCAAGTCTTCATTGAAAAATGCTTGTAGAAGGCATTTGTGGTTCTTGATTTATAGCTTCAACAAAAGTTAACGGTCCACAGAAATATCAGCAGGTTGATTTGGGGTATTTACCCAAATAAGTCAACTAAGTGAAATATTACAGTTTTTATGCACAGGAGGTGAAAAGCTTTTGAAAGGGTTTGAAAAAGCTTTCTATTCTTTTTGAAACAAATAATGTGAAAATGGAAAATGTAAAAATAAAATTTCCATAGAATTTTTTCCCTCTCTAGCTAAAGTCTTTTACTGGAGGATGTTTATAAAGTGAAATGCACCTTATGTAAATGTGCATAGCTGCAGAAAAAAAAGAAAATGCTTTTCTCCTTCAGAAAAAAAAAAAGTTGCATTAATTCAGTAGCATTAGTAAATAAGTGTGTAAGTTTTCGTAACTTTAGTTCTTAATGTTGATATTTTCCCCTAGACCATTTCATTGTTTTTTCATTAAATCCTGACATTTCTTTTACAGTCATGTAATATTTCAGATTAATGGTGTCATAATTGATACTTTGCAGCCAGGCATTTTTGTTATTGTTGCAATTTTTTTCTTTTATTGCTATTTCTTAAATTAAGAATAACTATATTACTGTTTTCTCTTGTTTATGGTCTTTTATGGCCGTTTTACAACTGGATTATTTGAATTTTTCTTTTCAGAGATGAGGCATAATTTAATTGATTTTTTTTTTTTTTTTAATCCCCCCACTTATCTTTGAAATGGGCACCTTACCATTGTGCTAAGAAATGGAAGAAGATGCTCACTATAAGGCCTGACTGCAGTGGAGTTCAAGGGTGATAGTGTTGCAAGATAACAGGCTGGTCTAAGTTTATATTTTTTTAATCACCGGTCACTAGAAATGTCCTAGGCCATTCATGTAGAGAATGCACATCCAAATCCTGCAGGCACTGCCCAGCACAAGTGCTAAAGGACTTGCTGTGTTTAACCCTTTGAATATTTTTGTGATTTAATGGCTGAGAAGTAGTTTCAAGGAAAAGGAAAAGAGTCCCTTTTCTCATTTGTATGCAAATATTGAGAGTAAGGATGAGAACATTAGGAATGTGTGCGTAGGCTGTCATTTTGATGTCTATAACTTCTTCTGTTGCTGTTGTTTTTGCTGCTGCTAGTGCCTTCTGTATTCACAAAGCTCCTACCACTGTCTTCTGTGTGATCTTGAAACCATAACTAGTTTGCAAAAATGGATGATGTTTTGTCTCTAGTTAAGATCTGGAGGTGCACAAGTCTTGGAAGGATGCATAGCAGAAATACACAATATCACCAGCCTAGATATTTCAGACAATGGTAAGTACACAGAACAGGAATGGAGGGTCGTGCAAGTCAAGAAATGCTTTTATTTTCAGCTCAAGGATGGTTGCTCTTGTTTCAGCAACCAAGGATAGTTGTTCTTGCTTTATGATTATTGGCCTTGTTGGTTATGGAAATGTCTCAGACCTTATTGCTGTAGAGTGTTTAAGAAACTTTAACAGTCTAACTGTACCCTCAAAAGTTTGTTGATTCAGGTCCATGTAATACAGCAGAATAAAATAACAGCACCAAGCTCATATTAGATCTGGAGGAGATTGGGTTCGAGTAGGAGAGGATGAGAAGCTGAATGAGAATTGGAAGTGTAGTGAAAGAACAAAGGGAAGGTCTAGTACAGAGTGAAGCTGAGGGGGAAAATTTGGAGCAAAGAGCCAACAGCTTCAGGTCAGAAAAGGCCTGCTTGAGTCTTTGGAAAAGTCTTTGAATATTTCTGCTTTGGAGTCTCTATGCTTCCTAGCACAGATATTTCCTGGGAATATGAGCTGGCTTCTCATCTTACAGATTCGAAGTGTAGGTATATGAACTGGAAGAATTCACCTGCTGTATTTGCCCCTCTATCAGCCAAATGCAGGAGTATTTCAGAAGCAGATTCCCAGTAAAGTGGAATGCCCAAGAAAGGTGGGATGGATTGACAAGTGGAAAGCTTTGAGAGCTACTGACTAAGCCCAGTTGTGCAAAAAGATTTATTTTTATATATAAGGATGGATATTTGAAATCTAAATTATCCTGTGAATCTGAATTCTACATCATTGTAATCTAGCTGGTGGACTCCTCAAATACATCACTAGTTTGGGAATACTAAAGCAAGGTTTTTTTTACCCAGGAGTAGAATAAAATTTGGCCTGTTTTTCACGTCATTTTATTCATAGTCTGTCATGTTAGACTTTTTTGCACGCTTTTGAAGGCTTTGAAATATTGTTGGTACACGGCTCTACTAAGACTAAATACTGATTAGCATTTTTCAGAATTCTCAGAGGAACTTCAGACTCTGCCTGACAGTGCAATGAACTACTCTTGGGTGGTTGGACTGTGGATAAGGGACTGATTTCAGTGTTTCTGAGAGGTGCCTTTTATAGCTGATTAGCATGGAGATTAAAGGGTTTATTTTAGAGAAAGTATTTATTGTCATAGAAAAGCAGAGGCACTAATGAGAAAAAGATTTAAGACAGAAGAATGGAAACTTTTCTACACATTTTGGAAATTAGTACACTGATATAATTACTTGAATGAATATAGCATTAATAATTAGACCTAGACTGGGTCTTTTGTGAAAATGTGTTTTAATTCCTAATCTAATCTGATTCTTTACAGGCCTTGAATCTGACCTCTCAACCCTTGTAGTCTGGCTTAGTAAAAACCGATCGATAAGACACTTGGCATTAGGCAAAAACTTTAACAACATGAAATCCAAGTAAGGATTTTCTTTCTTTTAAATAACTAGAGAATGGATGAGGAGAAGCCGCTGATTTCATCATCTTCCTAACTTTTCTTCCCTCAGAAATCTCACTCCAGTACTTGATAATTTAGTTCAGATGATTCAAGACGAGGATTCAGTGAGTATCTTTCTGCCTACTATCATCATGTGTATTTGTACCCTCACAGTCTATTTCTTGATCATTTTTTTTACTGTGTTAATTTGCTGCATAAGATTTGATCACAACCCTGCACAGACACATCCAACATTTTGGGTTTGGTTTTTTTTCAAATTGTAATTTGGATTAACTTGTAGCATGTAGGTGAACATTTTCTGACGATAGTCTTAGGATCTGTGGTTGTTGGAAAATATTCATTATAAATAATTGGATGTGTGTAACCTAGTTACTTTAGGTCTAAATTATACAGCCCTGTAGGCATAAATTTTCAGGACTTTTGTGTCCTGATAAGAAATGACAATGTTAGTGTTCTCAATAACAATGTTTTTCTTTAATTTATAGAATGCACTATTTCCTGATAGCTGTTCTTGGGTATTAACTTTTCTTTTCTTGACAAAATGCAAGGTCACTGCAGTGATCTCTCAGAACTCCTTCCTTCTTCAAAAGATACAAATAAACCATTCACTGTGCTGTTTTTTACTTCTTTTAGTACGTTAGTCATGTGAGCAATTTCATAAAACCCTTTCAGGGTGCCTTGCTGGGATGCTTGCCCACTTTCTTAAATTCTACACTCTTTTGTGATTCTGAAAGACTTTCGTGGTTGGATTTGTGTTCTTGGCTGTTCTTGACATCCTAGTTTTGGTTAGAAGGGGATCTTAAGATGCTCTGTTACTCTCATGCTTGTCAATCTTTATTTATCTACCCTTAGTCCTTTCTTACTCCTTAATTTCCTGTGCAAGTACCAGGCAAGCTTTCCTCATTCTCCAGAGACAGCTGACTGTAGACTCAAGTTGTCTGAACACCTGCTATTTCCTGTTGTCTTTACTGTCTCACCTCCAAGTTCATGCTCTCCATATTAACTGCTTGGCTATCTTCTCCTCCCATCTGTGTCTGTATCCTGGCAGTCTTAACCAAGATTTCCAATGTTTCTTTTCCTTGCAAGGTCATTAGACTCATATTCCGTGTTCCCTTTCTCGTAGTTCTTAATTGTATTTGAAGTGATTTATTAAACTAGTCGTCTCTGCTCGCTCTGTCCTCTTAAATGGGATTAGTGGTACTGGTGTTTCTTGATTCTGTGCCTTCCTCCACATTTTATTCTTTAAAACATGGGATGTTGGTGTGATGTTGGTGAAGTTATGCATACAGATACCAAAGCTGATTCTAATTGAGGTAACACCTGTAATGAAAGCACCTTAATGAAAGTCCTTGTTTGCATAAGTTCAGTGTAGGGCTGTGCTAAGTAATGTATTGATGGAACGCGGTATTACTTCTTGGGCCAAACTAGCCTTTTTGTTTTGTGCTGTGTGACCACCTCCTTCTACTCTATCTCTAAAGGGAATGCTGCAGGACTGCCTCCCCCTTCTCTCCTTTTCCTTTTGATGCTGTACTGAGGGGTATCGTTTAACCAGATAGCACCTGCTTCTTTGTGGACATTTGTCTCTGTCCTGCCCTGTTTCTCATGCTTATCCTTTCACAGCTGTCCTGAAGAACTGAATCACAAGCAAATGCAATTTAATATGTTTTCTATTTCCTTTATTCCTTTGTTCTGTTTCAGGTGAACATTTCTTCCCATCAGACCATATCCTAAAACACCTCTTCAATGCATTCTGTGTCCTGTCGGTACCCAAATCATCTTCTCAAACATGCTGTTGGGTTTTTTCCCCTATTTTATGACTATCATTTTCATACTAGCTGTTCTTAAGGACAAAATTTTCAACTTTCACCTTATTATCTCTATTTAAAGTCTTACAGCCTTCTGTTTATCTTTCCTGGCTTCTGTTTTTGAAACCTCCAGGTCATATGAAAAATAGACGCTAAATTTTGAGCATATCGTTCTTGCAGCTTTCCCTCCTTTGTATCATTGGCTTCTACTTCTTGCATTCCTTTTCGGCCTGTGGGCAACATCAGTTGTTGTTCCACTCTCTGCCTTTTACACTATTCAGTGGTCAGGTGTACTCCTGTAATTCTTACCCACCGTGTTTTCCTGACCTAACCTACCCAGCATATTCTCATCCTGTTTTCAAACAGTGTTAAAATGAAATAATTCACCAAAAAGTTGTTTTATTTAGGTACTTAAAGTAACTGTCTCTCCTTCATGTCACACATTAACATTTGGTATATAGCATATGATCCTTTTGGGGTTATCCTGCCTTTTCTCCATGTTCTTTCCTTTTGTTAATCCTCTTCAGTGAAGGAATCTTGTTTCTTTCTGTCTCATCAAGCGCTAAAACCAGCATGAACCATCTCCTAGCAGCTGAAGAGTTGAGGACAGACACTGCAGCACTACGGGAAGAATGTGTTGCAGAAAGCTGCCTAGGATTGTCCTTACTGTACCTTAATGCTTAGAAAATTATTTTAAGTTTCTAGCTATTTCGATTTGGTTTTGAATTTTAAATGGGGTGGTCCTCCTTCTACCAAAAGTATGTATTTGATGCCACAGGACACAAAAAAGTTAAGATGCAGTTGGAGAGGCCAGAGCATGCTGCACAGTTTACGGACTGTACATTATCTTAATGGAAAGCTGAAGCAAGAGGCTTTAATCTAAAACAGTCATCTCTAAATGCTTCTTCATGTATTTATGCACACTTTAAATAGCTCTGTTGCTGTGTTAATGTGAGTCATGAGTAAAAGGATTTAAACAATCAGTGGCTTGGTTCTATGACTGTTAAAATAGAGCGATGCACAAATGTAATTCTGCACAATTTAAAAGCAGTAGTAGTAACCTATATAGCAGAATTTCCCAGGTGTTTTATATTAACAGGAATGTAATGTTTAGATTCATTTTTTGGGTTCTTTTCATCTCTTTTCTATTCAAGTAGGTGCTATCCTGTGCAGACTATTTTAATGTATCCTTACTGTGCCATTTCTTTTCTTGTTGCAAAAATTGATGTTACGCTGCAAGTACACATTATCATTACAGTGGTAATCACTCCTGCATAGGTGCAGTGAATTTCTAGAATGGTGAATATCTTTAGTTGTTAGTTCAGTGTTCGGTGCAGAATTGGTTTTTTGGGGATTCTTACAGCATTTTTGTTCTTAGGAAAAACAAATTTAGCTTGATTTAATTCTTGCTTTTTTTCCAGCAGAAGTATGACAGAATCAATGAATAAAATCATACAATTTCTAATTCTATGTTTGAGCTTTGAGAATTCCTCTTCCTTAAAAAGGATGTGTTAAGTCATCTTCTGTGTATTGGCAAAGGACCTGTTTTCTGTAGCAGGGACACTGAAAGTGCTCCTTAGACTTCTGTTTTCTCAATACCTAGCTAAAGCTATTAAACTGTTAAAAGAATTAAGTGTTGGTACAGTATTGCCCATATTTGTGGGGGATTTGGTTTTGGTGTTTCTTTTTGTTTGTTTGTTGTTGTTTGATTGGGATTTTTTGATGTAAGGATCAGAAAATTTAATGAATATTTAGATGATGCATAGCTGTCAGTCGTTACAGAACACAATACAGAAGCGTTTTCAGTCATACACTGTTTTGTTGGACTGTTGGAATGCAAGAAGTTTCCTGGGAAGATATTTGAGATTTAGAAAAATTATGTGGGAGGGGTAACCTGCAGCTCAGTTACTCCAATGCCCATTTCTAAAGTGACGCATGAGAAACAGAAGCAATGTCACATTCACAACTTTATTGCTGATTTCTCTGAGTGCTGCGTGGTGCTGCTTTACCATGAATCTGTCAGCAAAAGGGCTTCTCAGACTTCTGTCAAAAGCTCTTAAGTGCCATTCTAAATGTGATGTTAACATTCTTTATGTTAATATTTCTTTTAAATTCTTAATAATTCTTTACACTGTTCTTCACATTGTGCAATAAAAGTGGAAAACATAGACAGATCAAGGGCATTAGCATAGTACTTTAATAACTTCCATTTAAAATAAAACCAGCATGTGGCTTGTATTATTGTTAGACTTTTTAATTGTAAACCTGCTGTGCCTCCAAATTTTTATGCTTTTCCAAATTTGTAAGTGCATTGTGCATTTCTTATTGTGGCAAGTTTTTTGGTTATCACTGTAATCCAGTGATGTCTGGAGGGTAGGATCCCGTTGTATAGTAGCTACCATGCAAGCACCTTGGACCCTGGAAGGTGTGCACAGTTTGGTTGGTTTATTTTCATTAATATGAACTTCAGGATCTAACATAAGTGCTGTGGCTCGTTGTTATGAGATACTGATTTTCCTATGCTGGCAATTTGGAGATTTTAGGCTCCAAAAGTTCATCATCCAGTATGTGCCTGAGTGAGTGTATAATGATGATACACTCCTCTGTATGGACTGACACTTGAGCAAGGGAAGTGTTTTGTGGAGTCCTCATTCATCATCAAAGACAAATTGCAATTTTAGGAGCTGTAATATATCTGCAAGGCATGGGGATAGAAAGACTGTAGTTCTCGAGCTTCTGCTGTTGAGTGTTGGGGACATTGAGAATGGAGGAAATACGGGCATTTTTAGAAAAGGTTTTTTTAAGGGTTGGAGTGTGACTTGCTGGAGCCAAATAAGCTAGTTTCAGCTTAATATGCTGCATAAAAGAATAAAGTCACTGAAAAATATTGTAGTTATAGATGTTAAAACACCATTGTATCTATTGACTTACTCATTGTAGTAGATACTCAGTACTGCTTTGAATTTCAGACCTGCTACAGTTTTCTCTTTCCTCCAAAAGTCCGTGCCCTCTGTTGAAGGAACAGATATGCAAAGTCACTCCTAAAGTTGAAGTAACAATAATAAAACACTTTAAGGAAACTGTTTGTGTTTTAACAATGCCTTGGACTGTAATTTGCCCTTAGGCAAATCTCTCATCTTGAGGGAGAGAAAGGGAGTAGTAGATACTTTTATTTCTCACTGAAAATGAGGATGGTGGGTAAGCAAAACCCACTGGACACTTGAGGTTGTCTTGTGAAGCTGATTTTTATCTTGCCTCTTTTGAGGTTGCCACTGTATTTTGTAGTTAGTAGGACTCAGGAAGTTGGAGGCACTGCCACTTGAAAATAATTTTTTCACAGGGAGTTGCAACTTTATCTGTGTGTGTGTGTTTGACGCCTGTGCTGTAAGTTATTACTCCAAATTTATCATGTGTTGTAGGATCTGCAGCAAACACAGAAATAACTCTTTGATGTTTTCCGCTGTCCCCAAGAGTTTGGGAAACTTGTGACTTCTTTTAGTTGGTGTTTGAGGAACGAGTGCATTATCAGTTTCTGTTATCAGTGCCTTTTCTATGATCCACAGCCTCTACAGTCATTGTCCCTCGCAGATTCCAAGCTGAAGACTGAGGTCACCATCATTATTAATGCCTTGGGCAGCAATACTTCTCTCACAAAAGTGGATATTAGTGGAAATGCCATGGGAGATATGGGAGCGAAGATGTTGGCAAAAGCCCTACAGATAAACACCAAACTCAGGTAAGGGAAACGTATTTGCAGTAAACAGTAGAATGGCTTAATAATACTGAAGTTGTTGGCTTATTCTCAAGATGTTTCTCTTCAGAACCTTTCTAGGTACAGCCTCTTAAGAGTGTCTTTATTTGGAAGGATTCTGATCCTTTTTTTCTTAAAAGAAAAGAAAATAACAACACAAAAGAGAAGCAAGTTGTCCCTTCAAAAATATTTCCATAACTGAAACTGGAAAAATTGTCTGAATTTGAACAGAAAGGCCCCTTGTTGGAACCAAAAAACTTTTAAATTTTCTAGAAAGACAGAAAAAAATTACATTGTTACAGAGCTCTGATTAACACCAATGTCCTTCTCAAAGCTGGGCCAGCTTTAAAGCTATATGATGTTGCTCAGGGAGCTGTCCAGGCAGGTTTTGAAGAACTGCAAATACCAAGATTCCACAGTATCCCTGGGAACTCAAGTCTAGTGCTTAGCTACTCTCTTCTGTTCCGCTCGCTCTTTCTTACTGGAGGCCTTCCCAGCAGAGAAAATTCTGATACTAGGGTAGGAAACTGAAGTAAGTTATTCTTTGTCTTCTGAAGTGTCAGTTTGTAGAACTAAGAGCATGTGGAATTCAGAATGGGTAGCAGCATGGACCATCCATCCTTCCTTCCTCCCCTTCCTACCGTGTTGATGGACCTTGGCATATCTTCTCTGCAACTTCATCTGCCCAACAACTTCATTGCTTTTTAGCATGTCTGGCACTGATGGCTTGAGAGTATCACTTTTTTTCTATCCAGCATGTGTTTCACAAACAGTAAAACCTTCAATCAGCGTAAATCTGGATGGGGACCTCTAAATATGTCACCCTCATCAGGGAAGATAATCCTCCCTCCTCCTTGTCAGACTGTGCAGGTGAACCTTCATCAGTGTATTGTCGGTGTAAAGAGACCACTTTTTGGTTGGTCTCCAGGTATTTGTTACCTGGAGGATAAGTAATTCCCCCAAACGGTCGTGACTATTTTGTTCAGAGGCAGGGATCCTCTGGCCTGTGTTGCTATGCTCAAACTGAATATTAAAAATGTCAAGAAAACACTGGAGGGATGCCTTAGGTTTATTGAATGTATTAACCTGAAATGACCACAATATCTGAAGAAATAAAGCCTTGATACGTTTCAGGACGACAGACTGAAATGTTTCACAGTATGCTGAATGTCACAGTTGACATAATGTCACCACAGTCTGTGGTGTGATTACAAACTGAATAATGCAATGGTAGCTGGCTCTGCCAAAAATGTTATAAAATGATGTCCAGGTAGAAATATAAACACACTCTCCAGTGGCAAAAATATTCAAGATTTGACTCTAAGCGTTTCTGATGTTTGCAGACTGAGTGTAGAATCTCTCCTCCTCTGTTTCTTACCTTCATCCTTCCATCTAAAAAATGAAGGGATAATTCTGCAACAACAGAAGGATGTCAATACTTGTGAAAGCATGCCATCTATCTTTTTTTTTTGTCTTTTAAACACCAGAAATCTTTGTTTGGTTTTGTGCCTTTTTTTTTTTTAAGGACAGCTACAACTGGTGCTCTAGCAGAAGCAAGATTTATCTGCTTGTCTGTCTCTTCTGACTACTAATGAGATCTATGAACATGTGTTTGCAAATTGCCAGGCAGTCTGCTTGAGTGGTCTGAACGGGGGGAGAAGGGGGAAGGCTTGATCACTCTTATCATTATTGGGTATTCAAAAGAGCTACAATTTATGCACCTAACCTAATGGTTTATATTGGCAGCTACTTATATTGCATGTGGAATCATAGGAACAGTGTGATGAGCCTAGTGCAGGGTTGAATGTGTAATAGTCTGCAAATTTTGACCTCTGATCAGCATGAATTTTTAAAATACACATAGCCTATGTGGAACAGAGATTGATCAGTTACTACAATCTTCTGGTTTTTCAGCATAGGTTTGCAAAGCAAACATTTGAATTTTGGTTTTGATGCTATTCCTCAAAAAAGCAGGAATTTATGTCCAAGTCTTTCTATTAATTGTGTTTTAGAAAAGTAAAGTATTTATGTTAATAACGGAAAATATAGTGGAGTCCCCTTTAAAGTAAGGGAAACGGGATTTTGTATATTTTTCCATAATTTCTGTCATTTCAAGGACTTATCATATAACTGAAGACAAGTTTTTAAAGTGCTGCGTTCTCCAATTTTTAATATTCCGCAATGTGTTATTTTAATAAGCAAAGTTTCAATATAGATTTATTTGGTGGTTTTCTTGTTTAACTTATATTTTTCTTTCCTGTTCCCACCACGTCTCAGAACTGTAATATGGGACAAGAATAACATCACTGCACAGGGCTTCCAGGACATAGCTGTGGCACTGGAAAAGTAAGTCTCAAGTAACTGAATGTCTGATGAAGAAGCCAAAGATCCTGAAGGATCTGAGCAGCTGCAGTTCTCACTGCAGTCAATACGGTCTTGAAGATGCTGAGTGCTCTCAATTTTAAACATCAGGATGTTTAATCTAAAGGAAGATTCATGACTTCACATCCTTCAAAAGGATGGGAAGAGGCTCTATGGCTCTTTCACCCATACTCTGCTATCAGCAGTAAGGTCCTTGAGTTCTGCTCTTAGCGTTAAAATTCTGAATTTGGTAATATCTTCCTTTTTCTTCATTCTCTTGTGTTGATAGCATGCAAAAATTCTATTCTAGTGAATGAAGCTGTACATAATAACAGAAAATTACTGAAGTGGTCCTTTGTGGTCTGACTTTTTTTTGTTTCCCCTGGCAAGTTGAAACTAATAGTGATGATCTCAGGAACTGCAGGTTTTTTTGGTAATTGCCGTGCTCTGGGTCATTTTGCTTCTGTGAGTTTACTCACAGATGCAGCCATTACCAGTGACTGATGTTAAATTGCTTTCCTATCTCTCCCTCTCCGTCACATTTCTTTATATGTTATTATTACTGTTCTTAAGAGAGAAGAATTACAGATTTAAATTAAGCAGCAGTTGAAGTTGTTTCACATCATTAAATCCCTCAGATAGGAGCGAAGGCTCTCTTTAGAAGGTGAATGTAGCCTACAAGTGCTAGTTTCTAGACAAGATATCTTGTAAAACTGTGTAACTACTTAAGGGAGCATCCTAACCCTTGAAGGGGATCATGAGGCTACAGCTTATAAAGTTGCTTGTTTTATGAAAATATTGTAGTTAATATACTTGGTTTTGAAATGAATTCAGTTGCACTGATGTGGGAAATCAGATAAATGATGTATAATTAAGCAAATCATCTTACAGTGATTCCATTGATTGTAGTGAATAATAATTTGCAAAGGTTATTTGTCAACTTGCAGACATTTCTGTGTTAGAGAGCAATAGCATGGGGTAGTCTGGTAGAAAAAGAAATACACTTGTTTTCTGGTTAGCATCACCTTTATTTCTGTGTTCTGCAGTGGTTGGATCAGTAAATAGAGAAGATGGGGGAAATCCTGAGGCAAAAGCAAATAATCTAAACAAAACCCCCTCCCAAAATGCTACAGATAATTATGTGACACTGTGCTTTTTTGGGGTGACATCTCATTTATTTAACTTGGAAGCTGAGGTCGTTTTGTGTTGCCTTAAACATTTTTAAATTGTCAAAAACATTGATAACATCACAAACTAAGCCACAAGCAACAAAGGTTTAAACATGAAGAGAGGGACTGTCAGTACTGGCTGAAAACAATTAGGCTGTAAACAATCCATCTTGAAGACATTTTGAGAACATTCTTCACCATATGTTTCCTAAAAATACCTGAAACCATCAATATTCTGTAGGAAAGAACCATTGCTCCAAATGGAACAAAATATACTGAAGATGCTTGAGGATATCTATTCTATGTGTTATTTCAATCTTAAGAAAAGTAGTCATCTACCAAACCACGAAACAAAGAAGAAAGGTAGACTTCAGTAGTTTGAGCAGGAGGCTGAGGGGATTTGGGAGGGATTGTAACAGACTTTAAAACAGGCTGAAGTAACTGGAAGATTTTTTTCTTTCCCCTTTTCCCAGCTTTTCTTCATCTGTTTACGGTTGTGTGAAAATGTTATTCCTGCAGGGGAATTCCAGGAGCGTGGCTCCTGGCAGATTTTGCCCCAGGGGTGTCCCAGACAGATGATATGAGGTGCTGAGAAGATCTTCTGCAGAGTCACTTAGAGGTGTCAGTACAGGACAACACTTGAAAACAGTGGGCATACTATTCAGCTTGGCCATTAAGCAGGGTTTTGTATCTCTGTAATTTTTATATGAAGATAAGCATGTGATTTGGAGCCTAGAGCCCCCTCTGTCACAGGACTGCGGAGCATTGTCTCATGCTCATTTCTGAAAGATTTTTTTTTTGTATAGACTGAAGAAATAGCTGAAGTTCTAATATCTGATGAGAAATGCTGGGGTTTGCTAGAGGGCTATGATTTCTTCCCTTAGCAGTGACATGAAATCCACACACCCTGACCTGAAAAACAGATGATCTTATTCCTGTCTTAAAAAAACTAGTCAGTAAAATCTCCACTGCAGCAGAGAGCATATGTGGTGTGTGGATCAGAACTTACTACAGGGGAAATAATGTGATGAAAGGCAGAACTGTTGTCACACATGTAGCATGTAGAAGAAGAGGTTTTTGAGACATTTTCCAGTCTTTGAGCACCTCTCTGAAATTTAACATCCTTTAAATATAGGTATTTTGTTGAGAATATTGAGGTGTTAGGAAATTACTGGGTTATAGAGTTTGTAGCAAAATGTACTCCTTTACAAGAGACAAGTGGAGTGTTAATTAAAAGAAGAATGGGGGAATATTTTAGACTTCATGGAAAGAGAGAAAAACAAAGCATAAAGATAAAGGTTGAAAAGTGAGCTTTTAATTCTTGATCTTTTCCCCTAAGGGCTGGTTAATTCTTAGATGAAAATAATACTGTTTGTCTGAAAGCAAACCAAGTACAGAGGATCTCCTTCCTTCCTTCGGGTAGTTGTCTTCCAAAGTTTTGCTTCTGTGATTGTGTGTCCATGAAATCTCTGTACCTTTGCTTTGCCCTCCTCCTGCTCTGTGTCCATATGAGTGAGGGAGGGTGCACTAAGCCTTTGACTAAATTGAATTTAGCATATAACTGCTAGCACGAGAGCTGGCAATTACAGATTTCAATGAATGGAATGTATTAAAATGTCAAACAGCTGCAGAGATCCTTAGAAATCTACCTTCTTTTTTTTTTTTTTAAACTCAATAAATACCCCACCTGTCAGGCAGTCAGAAAGTTCTGTAATTATCTGTCTTTGAGCTCAGTATCTTTGACATTTAAAAATTCTCCCTGTGGTGGTGGGCGGCCATTTATGCACTGGTTAGAGTTACATGAGGACACATAACAGGGTCTGTATAAGTTTGCAATGTTCTTTTGAAGGACAAGACAACTAGAAAGGAGAGTTAATTTTCTGACTGTGATGCAGGAGACAGTTGGACAATGTGGAAGGACAGGGACCTTGACTGCCTGCCACTGACAGCTTATACATCACCATGTTTGCATTGGGGAAGGAACATAAAAGTCTTCCATTATTGTTTAAAGGAAAATGTTGGGTAGCATTGATGAGGAATCAGCATGTTTGCAGTTCAGGAGGCCACTGCCCTTCAGAGAATAGTGCTGCATGTGGCCAAGCAACTGGTGGGAAAAGAAGTGAAAGAATCTTGGAGTTTCACACTACATAAGCTGTCTGCTGTTGGAGTTAGTGCATTTAGTGAGGAGTGGTCTACTGTCATCAATGGTGGTGACTCAATTGAAACTGCCAACTTCAAAGTGCTCAAAAATAGAGGGTTCCAAACATGTTTATGTAGCTCTGGATGCAGTAGGAACAGATGGTTAGTGGGATGTTTGCAGAAGGAGAAGGAAGAGATGTTTTTGGGAAATAAAGGATTAATTGAAAATAGAAAGAATAATTTCCTTTCCAGGTTTTAGGAACTTCTTGCTTTTTTTTCCCCCTTTATTCAAGTCTGAAGTTGTGTGGACATACCACTGTAGGTAGCATTTTAAGTATAACTGTGTCATGATAGCCAGTTTATGTTCTCTGAGTTTAAATGTAATTTTGACTCAAGACCAAACTCCTGTCTTCAATCGCTTATTGCAGCAGATGGACAAAGCTGCAGAAATATATTTTCAAGCAAATAAGTAAAACAGAGAACAATTGCTTGCATAAAGCAATGTGGAGATGCTATGCTTGTTTTGTCAGCTTTTTATTAAAAATTCAGCAAGTGTCTTCAAATTGTTGTAAACACAAGAAGTTATTAAATAGTAAATTTCTAAAACTCAGTCTCTTAGTTGCTATCTGTCTACTAGTGAATATTTCCATTTAGTCTTAGATCTGATACAGTTGCCAGTGGGCACTGATGCTCCCTGTTCTGTTTAGATACAGGAAAAAAATCTAACTTTGTGCACAGAGGTACAGAGGGCAACAAGGCCTTTAATCAGCAGCCACTGGGCATCGACCATGTAACTGCTTTTCAAAATCTGCCCCTCTATCTGGTGGCAAAGAATTATCAGCAAAAAAGAGCGTGCATGCTTCCTGCTATTCCACTTAAAAATGTGAAAAATACATTTACAACCTTCCACAGACAAGCTAGATGCACTTTCATTCTCCCTGCTATGTTATTCTTCATAAAGAGATACAGTGATTATAAAGAGATACAGTAATTAGATTAGCTTTCACTATCGATGTTTTTTTCTTTAGGAATTATACATTGAGATTCATGCCTATACCGATGAATGATGCTTCCCAAGCACTCAAAACGAACCCTGAGAAAACAGAAGAGGCGCTGCAAAAGGTATTGCATATGCCACCAGTGAACAGAAATAAAACCAGCAAAAATATAGTACTTTTAAATGACTGAGACTTCATGCTTGACTGAATAAGAATTCTGTGCTGGATTCAAGGACTGTTTGGTTTGCAAAGGCACACACGTGGTAATCAAGTGCTACAAGAGCTTTTTGTGCCACAGAATGCTGGGAGTGAAGGCTGATGGAATGCAATGGTGTAGTATCAAAATGTCATAACTAAAAAAGTGCAAGCTAGACCTGGTATTGCTGTGTGCCTGACTACAAAAGGGAGAGTTAGAAACTGCATATTTGTTACATATGTGCTTGTGGGTATTACCAAATGTTTAGAATTAGTGGTGCACATTTTTTATATTGGCATAAAAAGTGCAGTCAGCTCTGTACAAGGCAAAGGATGCTCTTTAATTTGAGGGAGGATGAAAACATTTACTGCTTGTGTTTTATATTGTACATATAAAATTCACACACTGTGTTGCCCTAAGTAAGCAACTGCACCAGCATGTTCTTTTGGATGAAAAGGTGTTAACAGTATCTGTAGCTGTTCCACTTGCATGAGTTATAAAACTCCCAGCTGAGTTTTAATATGGTGAATCTTGCGAGCTCCAAACGAGCCTCCTGCTCAATCAGGAAGCATACATTTCACATCTCTTTAATGAGTAGTTTTCCTTCAGCCAAGGTAAGGCCATAAAAGCCTTATAAATAGTTCTTACAGATAACTGTGATTAAAAAGCAAATGTCTATGATCCTTATTTTCAGTAATTTGAGTATCACAGGGAGAAGTGCTGGTAGTTAGTACCTTTTTCTTTGATGCATGAAAATGATCTAAATTCTGCTTTTAAAAATCTGATTCACGGGGGATGGACGTATTTCTTACATCTCATTTAATGCGATTGGCTAGGTTCATATCTGGGTTGATGGGTGCATTTCTGAAAAAAACACTGTGAAGCTTTTGGCCACGGGGATTTAAATTCTGTGTGCTAATTAGGCGCTACGTACAAAGACCATTTCCTTTTATTCATATCAAAGTTGCTAAAACCATTAGACCCTGAGTTTGTTTTAACGTGTGTGGTTCAGGCTTTCTTTACACAACACGAGGGAGTTCCTTCCCAGAAAAGGTACCAGTGTCAGGAGTGGTGCTGTGAACACAGCTGATTCCCTGCAGGTAGGGATGCAAGCCTGCCTGCATGGACTGAGCTGTCATGCCTGGTGCTGGGACAACTGCACTCGCTGACTGATGGACACAGCAGCCACCCTCCCAAACTCTGGTGTCTCTGCAGCACACTGGACTTGGGGAGGGCAAACTGGATAAACCCAGGGCTTTACTCCGGGGTCAGATGTTGGAGTTCTTGCTGCTGCTGCATTAGAGGTGACCATCCCCATTGATCTCTGCCTCACAACCTGCTGGCCACTCCACCCATCCTTTTCTCCCCTCTCTCTTTCATAGTTGGAGTTCTACCTGTGATGAACCATAAGCAGTTTGCTAATAGCTTTTTTTTGGCTTCACTAAGTTTGATAGAGCAGGGTTAGGGGGTTACTCTTTTTGCCATGAAGCTGGCTGATGGTGGGTGCTTACTGTTGGTGACAATTGTGGTGGGCTGTAAGTGGGACTCACTCGTCTTTGAAGAGCACTTCTGGACTTCTTAGCCTCAACTAAGGTGTGAACCAAGACTGCACTATCACTTAGACACTTTTAGATAGATTATTTTCTCTTCAGGCATACTACTATTCAAATCTGTGTCTTTGCAGCAGGCCAAAGACATCTAAAAGAAATTAATGAAATACCTTGAGTCATCACAATCTCTACGACACCTAACAGTTAAGAGTCCCTTCAAATACTTCTCAAACCAAGACCTAATCCTTTGTCAGCATAACTTGCTAAATTGTTCAAAATAGAAGACTTTTTCAGAAAACACTGGCGAAAGCACAATGTTAAACTACGTTTCACTAGTTTGTGGGTGAATTAGTATTTGCCAATGTGGTTATTAAGCACAGAGACACAGAAAATAAAGTTTGTAGATGATAACCAAATAGTTAGGCAGCTTTTCTTGTCAGTCCCCAGTTCTGGCACAGCAGCAAAATGGAAAGCAAATTGCAATGTAAAGAGTCAAATCAGTTTACTAATCTGAATTTTTTTCTGGGTTTTTTAGATAGAAAACTACTTGCTTCGTAACCATGAGACCAGGAAGTACCTACAGGAGCAAGCATATCGGCTGCAGCAAGGCATTGTCACTAGCACCACTCAGCAGGTGAGAATTTGTTACTTACTGGACTTCTCAGTGCCTACAATCTGCCTGGGGGGGAAGTTCTCTCTCATTCTGAGTACTTTAAAGGTGTGCCTCATGGGTTATACTGTTTCCCAAGAAATAATAATGACCAGTGATGATATATTTGGAAGGAAAGCATTTGTGAGATGGAGGTCTTCTATGCAGCAGTACCATGTAGAGAAAGACTCAAGCTATTACCAAGTAAACTGCTATTGAAACCTGGAACGGTTTGGTTTGCTTCTGCTTTACCTGTGTTATTAAAATTTAATGGGACAGTGTTTCATTACTGGAACTTGAAACTGTGCTCTAACCTCTTGAGAGAGAAAATGGTATATGGAGAGATACTGGCACTAAAAACTACAAAAGCAGTTGTTTTTTTCTAGCAGTTTATCTGTTCTAATGCCACTTTTTCTCCCCAAGTTAATAATCTCTATATGAAATAAGTTTAGACTTTTTTTATAGCTTGTTGGTTTTAGTTGTGCTTTTCTCCAGCACCACATACACATCAAGTTTCAGGAAATGTAATTTATTGTTATTTTGAAATAAAATTACTGATTTCTATATTAAATTGTGTACGATAAGGATGAATTTTAAAAACAATTTTAAAAGAGAGCTGGAAAAGACTCTCTAGTATGATAGAATTGCATTATTATTCCCAGAGTGTATTTCTTTTTCTGTCCAGATGTCCCAATGAGGCTTTCTACTGTCTAATAATTAATTAGCTTTTTGTACTTGTAAAAAAAAATACCCACCCAAAACCCTTTGAAGAGAAAGAGTCATGTGGATCCAAAAAGGAGCATGCTGTGAAATTATTTCAGCTCTCATTGCTAATGATATAAGATGCTAGAACTGTAGACTTTATATGATGATGCATGCACTCAGATGTTGCTTCAAAATGTCAAATAGCCGGCTCTAATGTATGCTAAAGTGGGCTGATAGAGACTTTTAACTGTGTATCTCCCTGACTCATATATCTTAATCAAAGCTGACTATGTGTCAGGAATTCTTAGTGGTTTGTCTTGTAAGATACAGATATACCACCTGCCCTGCATTTGCAGCATGTTGAATGAACTGTCTTGTGGGTACAGATTAAGTTCAATTTATCCCACTGTGAAATGTCTGATGGAAACTTCTGCTTTGATAGTTTTAATTCCCTTGCAACGAGGAATATTTACGCTTTGAAAGAACACTGCAGAAGCCTGCGCAGTTGCGTTTTGCTTAGACTGGAGAAATCGCTGTTAGTGTTTGTTGAATGGACAGAGCTTTCTTTTACTGTCTGAACTTCTTAACAATTCCAGAGACCTTTAGACCTTAGTCTTAGGTATATCAACAACATTTTCAGCATTAAATTTGATCCAAAAACCAGAGTAACACTTAAATAGGATAACTTGTTGATGATTTGCAGTTATCCTGGAGGTAACTGTGGGGGAAATATTCCAGAGCATTTATTTTTCCTGATGGTAAAGTTTTATTTATTTTTGCAATGTTTAGGGGTGTCTTTATGAGATGTAGCTCTTTCCTTCAACAGTATTGACATACTTCCAAGATCTTATCATGCCTTTCCAGGTTGTTATATTGTCACTGCAAATCTCATCATGCTGCTATTGATTTTCTACCTGGACTGGATTAAGGTTGTGTTTGACCAACATTCCAATGTTTTATCTTTTGTATTTCTTTTGTTCAAGTAGATGATTGACAGAATATGTGTAAAAGTGCAAGATCATCTCAACTCTCTAAGAAACTGTGGTGTGGATGCTGTACAGGAGGATGTCAAATGTGCAGAACGGCTTATGCGGGACGCTAAGAACTCCAAAACAGTAAGCCTTTCCCAGCACACTGGTAATGCTGAGAGCAGTTCTGTGTGTGCTTGCAGCTTTTCTCTTTTTAGGGAGTGAAAACAATCATGAGTCACAAAAGAGTATGTTCTTCAGATGACCAGTATTTAAAGTGATAAGATAACTCTAATTTATGAAGACTTTGATTTTGCCAAGGACATTTTCTGCTGTTTGTCCTGGTTTGAAGACAGCTAGTGGTGAGCCTATTTTCTGAAGATACTCTTCCTGTCTTACAGCTCTTACCAAATCTGTATCACCTCGGTGGAGCTGCTTGGGCAGGAGCAAATGGTTCACTCTCCAATCCAATCCAAGAGACGCTTGAATCCATGGCTGGAGAAGTCACAAGGGTAGTGGATGAACAACTTAAGGTCTGTGGATAGACGTGTTACCATCTCTCACATGCAGAAATAACTAAATCTGAGGTTTTCTGTCGCTAAATGCAAATGTGCCACACTTCATTTTTCTTCTCAGTAGATTTGTATGTAAGCTGGCTATCTTTCCATTATTAGTTTCTACTTTGGGCCTTATTATTTGGATTTTTTTCCCAGTTGGAATAAAATAAAAAATTGCTTTAGTGTTTTCAGTGGGCAGAAGGAGCATATACTGTTCATTATCATCTTATTGCATCTGCTAGAAGGGGAAGACTAATCAATTGCTCCTTCAACCCTTTTTAAAGGCATTTTTCAAGCACCCTAAGAAGCCTCATGCCTTGAAGAAAAGTGCTCAGTAATTAAGGAGTCCCAGTGGAGTGAAAGCTGCTTTTTTATAGACTCCATTACAGATTTTTTTTCTCAGTTGTCACTTTTGAACCTGATGCAGGATTTCCACTTTACTGTTTGATTTGGGTAACTTGTATGTACTGAGAGTGCCCAAAGAATTGGTATAGACAGCTTTACAGGAAATCTTCTCACAAGCTGCCTGTCAAACCTCAGTTCTTGAAACAGATGTCAGTGATCTGTAAATGTTCTCACCTGTGTGCTCAGCCAGCTCCTGCTCAGAAACTTGAACCTTCAGTTGTGTTTGCTCTTCCTGTATAACAGGCAAAGGAGAGTCATCCATATAGCATGTGCAAAGGTGTCAGTCTGGGAAGAAGACAAGGTGGAGAAATTTTAACAACAGTTGGGATCTGGATGGAAGCTGATGAATTTAAAAATATGGCTCTGGGGCAGCTCAGATCAACTTCCTTTTATGACTAAGCTGCCTTGCATGTGTTCTGTTGTATTTAAACAGTTTACAACCTTCAGATTCTTTGATCTTTCAATTGAAACATGAAAATGCTTCAGTCAGTGAGAATATAATGAAGAACAATAATAATGCCGTATTACTAATTACTTTTTTGAAATTAAAAAGTTAATGAGGAGGAAAATGGTGCTCTATTTTTAGTATGTTTCTCCCTTTCCCCATTATATGAAAGGTGAAGATTTCTGCAGACATGAAAGTGATTTATCCGTAAGATTCTTCCCAGTGGAACTTCTGGGGTATTACTGGGACAGGAATAGTCAGGTCAGCCCTTCGTGCTGGGCTCATGCACTTAAGTAAATTCATCTTGGAGAGTCTTACAGAAGGGGAAAAAAAAAAGCCTCTTCAGCATTTGGAATGTTCCTGAGTTAATGTGTCTTCATTTTATACTTTTATGCATTCACAACGAAAGACACTTCACCTCAGCCATTCTGACTTTTACATTTACTTCTGATTTGTGTGGCATTCAAGTTTAAGTGGCTTACAAGAAACTATAAAGTCATAATGCTCTTTTTATACTCCAACACTCATTTTTATTAATTTCCACTTAAGATGGAAAGGTTTTCCTTTAAGTGCTATGCATGGAGGAGGAAGTGTTGAACATGGATTAGAATTTTTTTTTCCCCCAGTTGTTTAGGTCAATTCAAAACATCATAAGCAATTTATTGTTTGTAAAGATAGATAAGGGAGCTCACGTAAGGACAGTTCTTTTTGTAGTTGTTGGGGGAAAAACATCCTGTGTACTGTAAGAGGAGTTTCATTTTTAGTTTCCATAGCAACCAGAGCATGATTCTAAAAAGGAGTTTGGAAATTGGTTAAAGCCAATGAACATTGTTCAGGTAAATAAGAGATTTTTAGTTGTTTTTTTTTCTTAACTGAAGGAAAGAAAGAGGGGTGAAGAAAGGAGTTAGAGTAAGGAAAAACAGTATCTTGGAGTGAGTTGAGTTGACCAGAGGAGAAATTATAGCAAGACTCTTGCCTTTTTCTTCTCCTGCTGGTGTCACTGTGGACACATAGAACCTGGAGATGCTTTATTCAGTCAGCAAAGGCCCAAGGGAAAATAAGCAAGATAAATGGAGCCTACACAAACACAATTTTGAGGAATGCTCAAAATATTCTTCCTAAATTTTTTCCTAGTGCAAAGGGTTTCTTGGCTCCATCACCTGTTCCATTTTTAATTTTGATCATCCTTCAGTCTTTTTCCTCACTGTATATTTCTTCTGAATGTTAAGATTCTTTAACTGTGGGTAGTACTTTGTTCTCTTCTTTCATCTGGTGACTGGTACTTGTAGCCCTGTGACTGAAATCTATGCTCTTTCACAGTCAATATTGGTAGCTGTGGCTTTCCATCAGTGAAAGCTTTGGGGATGGAATTAGGAGGCGAGGAAAAGTTTCTGTAGATACTTTCTGTAGGTAATAGTCGTGTGAAATCAACAGCTAAAATCCACCATTAAAGAACCTATGTTCAGTTGGGCAATTATAGAAAAGATCCAAACTCTATTTGATTTCTAAATTGCACATTCTCTCAGTTTTTTGAGTAAAAATTGATTTTGGAAGTTTCAGGAGAAGTCTAGATTTTCCTGCTACTTCCCAGTGATGCCTTCACACAGCATTTTTTCACATCATCCGTTTTGAAAGACCATGCCTAGACTGCAATTGTAATTCAACGCAACAAGTCAGTCTACCACTTTTATGGTTGTGATTCATCAGTAACTCTTGAGAGGCTAAAGAATTTTTTCACAGTAAACTACACAATTGCATCAGGGAATAAATGCTGTGGGAAAAATGGATGTGTCAGGAACTCTCATTAGTAGTTTACCTGGCTCAGTTTTCTCTAACATTTAAGTTCTTCATCCCCCATGGGGATATGACCACAGAGGCTTGAAAGTCTCTTCATTAGTCATGATCCCCCAGAATCTGCTTGAGGACTGAAGGAGGGAGGGAGTGTGGGAAGAGTTCTTCAAGTGCATCTTGAGAACCCATATTAATAGCTGTAATGGCAATTGTCCCTTAAAACTGTAAATCAAATGTTGTAAAGATTGGGCTTTCCTGTACAGTGTGGCCACTTCATGTTCCTTTGTTGGTTTTTTTCAGTCTGTTAGAGCTACAGACTGAAAGATGCTGCTTTGAATCATTGAAATTTTTATGCAGCAGTGGTGTTTTTTTCTTGCTCATTGTTTGCATAAGGAAATTACTAGTTATGGTAGGGCTGTGCAAAGAGAAAAAGCTCTGATACAATGGAGTTGAGTCTGAGGTCACTTACCTGCGGTATGGGATTGAGAAGGAAAAGGGAATCAGTAGAGTTTTCAAGGGGTGCAGTTCTTATTTTTGTACAATTTATAAATGCCTGGGTAAGACCTAGGCTTACCTAGTACACAATTCCAATTAAACTTTGGGGTTCTTTTATTTGTAAGTACCTTTTTCTCTTTGGTTATCAACACTCAGTCTTATTGAAGACAAGTTGGCCCATTTCAATAACCTGGGCTCCCTGTTCCTTTTTTTTTCCCCACCCTCCTTTGGATTTTTCCTGTGTGGGTGACCATGCACTGGAACAGGCTGCCCAAAGAGTGTGTGGAGTCTCCCTCACTGGAGATACTCGAAAGCCATCTGAACACAATCCTGTGAATGTGCTCTAGGGAAACCTGGAGCAGGAAGGTTGGACTAGATGACCTTCAGTGGTCCCTCCCAACCTTTCACCCATTCTGTGATTCTGTGAGAATAAAAATTGTTGGCTACACTTGAAGTTCATAGTAGATTTACATGTACATAAATGAGATCCATATATTAAAGGTTTGCATGCCAACTGCAGATCACACTTCTAGCTGCTTCTTAATATTCAGCTGGTATACTTCAGCCATGTGAACAGCATGCTGAGTTCTCAGGAGTCTCCCTTCCTCATTTACTGATGCTTCTTACAAATTGGCAGGTCTGGAGCACTGATGAAAATTGGTGATTCAGGGCACAGTTTAGAGGGAAGGCAGCTGCAGCAGAGCATCCACTACAGCGGTGGGTGCTCAAGGGAAGCTAATTTGTTCTGACAGTTCAACACACAGAGATGTAAATGTTTCATATATAAAAAAGGCAAACAAGTACAGTTGCAGGTCATTTTCAGAACAAGTGTGTTGATTCTCAAAGCTATATTTTGGAAAATGTCTTACGTTGCAGCTGGATGCAAAATGGATTGGAAAGTAGGAAGAAGTATTGTAAAAACTACAAGTCTAAAAGTGTTGTAGTGCTATTCACCACAATAATGCTGTCACCTCCCAGCTGAAGTGAATCCCAACGTCTAATGTTATTTTTTGCTTACTGTGCTGCAGACACTCCTTGAGTCTATGGTGGATGCAGCAGAAAACCTTTGCCCAAATGTAATGAAGAAGGCTCGCATCCGTGAAGACCTCATTGAGGCCAGCACTGAGAAGATTTCCATCCCACGCACTTTTGTGAAAAATGTCCTCTTGGAGCAATCTGGAATTGATATTCTCAATAAAATTAGGTACCTTAAGAGACTAATCTAACAAAATTGGAATTTGGATTTTGGGTTGTGTGTATGTGTGTTTGTGTAGTAGAAGAATTTTGGAATGCTTTTGTGACTCACAAGAAACTATATTACGGCATTCAAAGAGCAGGAAATTGTCCTACAGGTCTGGGGAATGTAGTTCAGGTAATTCATATATTTGGAATCTCTAGGGATGTTAACTTAGATCATTAATGCATATGCTCTCTTATTTAGTGAAAGATTTGGTTTATGGTATACAAATAACATTTTCATGACTGATGCTTCTTGAAAAAACCTTTATGTTCTCACATAACAGTGAATTAATGTAATAGAAGGAAATTGCACTATTTGCTTTCACTGGTAGCAGTGCTTTGTCTGTTGTTACGTTTGGTCTTGTCTTATAGCGGTAGCAATCACTTTAAAACCTTGTGTGGGAGTTGTGCACAGCAGACAGACATAAGAATGGAAACTTGGATATTCAAACTACAAACCTGGAGCAGAAACCATTACCCTAAATAACTCTTAGTTTGTCCTTTAAAAAAAAAGAGGCTTTTACCTGACCTTTTACTGGTTTTTTTTCCATATTAAATGCATACCAGAGAATATATGCACACAGTATAATGTGGTTGACCTGTACTTAAACCTTCTCAGTTCCCTTCTGCCTGATGCTTGAAAAGCATGACATTTTGCGTTGCGTTGCTAATATCTTTGAAGAAGAAAACAGTAAGACTTCAAAAGTAGTTTTGCAGAGTGGAGCAAAATAGGCAGGAAAAGGTGTTAAAAGACTTTAGCTATGCCTTCAGAGTGTTTAAAATGGTTCAGGGAGTAAGTTTTCTTCACTTCAGTCCTATCAAATAAATCTTGACCCCAAGACAACAGTACTGCGTCTTGTGCTTGAGGAAGCTCAAACTGTCAGTGGGGTGAGAGTGCCACACTGTGATACTTCCTGCCTTATATTATTTGAAGTTAATGTTGGTAGCTGCGGGAGATTCCTTCACTCTCATTCTCTTCCCACTGTGGCTTGGCCACCATTCTACCTCCCTACAAATTGCATTGCCTTTCCAAGGAGTTCCTTACCTTTCTCTCCAGGCTCTCTGCAGCAGTAGTACTAGCCCCACACAGAAATAGCTTTGTTAATCCAATGCAGCTCAGTCCACACACATTAAAACCATAAACCAAACTCATGTCACTTGCTGGCAAGTGTCAGCTGAAAGAGTTGGCCTTGAAAGCATTGAGGCGGCAGAGGTGGAGCTTTGGGCTGCAGCTCAGACAATCGTGCCTGTTAGCTCCAAATCAGCTGTCCTCCACAGCCAGAGCATTTGGTGCTGTCACCAAAGATGGGACCCCAGGGGAGCAATTCAAGGTACACATTTCCTTGAGAGGGAGTCACCAGGGAAACCTAAGCTCAGTGTGCAGGTGTGGTGGTGTTCCACATATGTCTGTGCAGTGGAAATGGCTGACATGAAGTTCTTGAGACAGAAAGTGGTTACCTAGAGCAAAAGAGGAAGCAAAGTTGTGAAGGCATAGAGTGGAGAACCAGCACTGTATACTTGTCCTTTCCGGCTCACTCACTCTAAAAGAAACTGAGGAAACAAATGGATTGTAGTTGTTCGGTGGAGTAGTGTTAAATAGGCAGCACTGTCCTAATCCCATTCGTCTGAGATTCGTGTTTGTCTGACTTCAGTGGTAGAGTGTTCCTCTCTGAGTTTCACTTCTTATTTTTACTCAGCTCTCTTACCCAGATGTTTTCATTTCATCTCATGGAAAACTGTTAGAAGCAGGTTAAATATGGCACAGAGGCTCCTGTGTTTGTTGTGTGATTCATGAGTTTATTTCTGAAACCTGCAGTCATGTATCCTGACACCCTCTAATGTTTTACTTCAAATAAAATGACAGCACTGTGGATAATCGTCACACTGTTGACTGTGTAATAAAGACGAAAATCTCCTGCGTGAATTAAGAAGTTCTCTCATTTTTAATCCTCACACAGTGAAGTAAAGCTGACAGTGGCTTCTTTCCTGTCTGACCGAGTTGTAGATGAAATCCTGGACGCACTTTCCCATTGCCATCACAAACTGGTGAGTTTTCTCCTGGTTGATATCTAATATACCAGATCTCAACAATGCCATTTGTATTCATAACTTGTTCAGTTTCTCCTTTGACAACTCTGTTTTGAAATTGGTCTTATTTTGTTGACATCCTGACATCTTTTGAAATTATTTTGGGGCTCTTGCCTCTTTTCTGTAAGAAAGATGCACCCTTGGACGAGATTGTGTTATATATTTGTCCTATTATCTTTTGAGCTGTTGTCAGATCTAGAACTAAAAATGTCATCAGGATGCAGTGTTGAGTCATTAGTTAAGAACAGTGCTAGTATTTATCAAGGTGAGAGTATAAGGCTTGGTTGCTCATGAAATGAGAGGTAAGATTTCATTCTTTAGAATTCTTTAGACTTTGCTGAGACCTTGTTTCCTCAATGAGTACGTTTTGAGGTAACCTCAGAAATGTAGGTGTCAAGTTTGAAGAGAAAGGAGTAGGAATGTAGGAAAGGAAGCACAGTTACCTGAAGGTCCTGAGCTGTTTGGAGGCACAGATATTTATTATAGAGGTACTTGCCTCATCAAGAGGCAAAATAAACAGGAGAAATAAATAGGAGAAATAAACAACTGTGTATCACAGAAAAAACTTTTTTGCTTCTAATGCAACAAGGCTTTGTAAGGACAATCCAGTACTCTTTTTTTAAAGAGCTTGGTGGGTGGTTGTTGTGATTAAAGTTGCTCTTCATTTCTTATTGAAATTTCTCTGGCTTCAACTTGCAGTCGTGATTTTTTTCAGATGCTTTTCTCCCCAAGATAAGGGAACAATACATATTTCTCTTTATTTCCTCTCTGTGAAGGTACTCACGCACATAAAACAAATCACTCTTTCTACTCCCCCTCCCCCTTTTTTTTAATAGGAGACTGAGTTATTTGAGCATGCATCTTTGTAATACAGAGCAGCATTGTGTAAAGGTACAACCTCTGGTCTCTGGAGCTCTGCAGCAGCAACAGCCCGCTGTGGGAGAGACCACATGAATGAGCTCCAGTTTGTCCTGGAGGAGGCTCAGCTGGAATAAGCAGTGACTGGGCTGTTTCTGTCCAGTGGTATTGCACAACCTGGACATACCCTGATTCCTGCACAGTACGTCATTTTCTCCAGCCTTTGAGTCACTTCACTGAAAATCCTCCGCAATTTTTCCAGCTGTTTAAGAAGTCGCTTTTAAAATTATGGTTTCCAGAACTGGACAGACAATTTAAGTGTTTTAACCAACACTGTACACAGGAGTGAATCTGTTTTTCTCCTGATAGTCCTTATTCCTTGTATTTACATAGCCAAGAATATAAGAATGCCTTTTGTCAGAGTTTCAGTGGTAGCTCATTTTTAGGATGGGGTTTGCTAGACCTCCCTGCCACTAAAGGCTTTTCAGGACTGTGAAATTGAATAATTGCCAGTGCTCTTGGTTTCTAAGGAATGACTGTACATTTTGGTTTGGGCTGATATGCTTTGTGATCCATTTTGGCCTACATTACTAACATGTCCATTTCACCATTTAAGTCTGCCATGTTTCTGTTAGCTGCAGGTTCTTTCAGATAGTACAGCACTGATGAAAACCTTGAGGAGTACTGATCTCAAAAACGCTGCTAGAGGATCTCCTGTCCAACTGGACACTGTTAATCTTCAGCTGACAGCTGCAATCTGAGAGCTGGCAGCTAGTTCTAGTACAGCAAAGATTAAATGCACTGATACGGTTCTCAGCCAGCTCCTTAAATTGGAGTGTCATGTTCTACTAATTCAACCACCCACAAATGTCTGTGTTTGTTGCATTGGCATAGTAGTGTTTGAGGCAACTTTGAAAAATAAACCTTGTTTGACAAGACCTCGGTTTGCCTAATGTGATGATGATTAGCATTAATTATTATTGCAGCTATTTTAGTGTGCTTGAAGATAAATCCATAGCAGCTCTCCAGTTGTTTTTCCTAAGTAGACAGCAGACTAAATGAGCTATAATTGACTGAGGTCAATTTTACCTTTTTTGATGGTTAACAGAACTGCAATCCACTGGTTGTCCCAGGTTGTGCTGGTGTTAAGTAGTGGACTACAGCTCTCCCTAGCTGCCTCTTTGAAGACTTCTGTGACTAACTGATTTGGGACAGCTGATCTTCAAATATTTGCTTTTAGCAGATGTTTATTTAATATTCTCTTCAGTTATCAAAAGAACTAGAAAATATTTCATCATTTTCATGACATCATGAGCCCACTCCATTCCAAATACAATCCAGGGTGGTTTATATAATGTTCTCTGTGGTCCTAGAAACAGTTTTTGCTATGCAGGTCTAAAAATAGACTTTTAACAACAAATAACTGTTGTTACAGCTTTTTCCTATTTATTTCTTCAGCAAAACAGAACTGAGATATTTAAAACTGTGCTGTTTTTGTGAATAGCAGATTATAACGTTTTGGCCATTGAATAATTATGAAAATTATATTGGCTGATACTGTACATGTCTTTGTGTTCATTAATTTAAAAAAATGGTTCAAGAAAAAGCTTCCTTTCCACACTTTTATTTTCTTTATAAAACAAACCCATTGTGAAGACTAACCAACATAACTGAGTTTTCCTTTTGTACTTGGTTTTCCAGGATCTCTGATCACTGAAGTTTTGTAAACTTTCTGGTTGGGTTCTCTTTGTCTTTTTTAAGTTTGACTGGTGTGTTCGTGTCTTCATCTTTGTCTCCAGGCTGAACATTTGACCAGACGTGGCAAACCGCTTCCACAGCAAGAATCACTGGAGATTGAGTTAGCTGAAGAAAAACCCACTAAACGCTCTATGATCACAGTCGAGGAGTTGACAGAGATAGAACGTTTGGAGGATCTGGACACTTGTATGGTAAGACACATTCCACAGCCCGTGTGGTCACATACACAGGTAACTGGAGGAAAGACACTTTTCAGAATATCATTTAGCAAATTCATGGTGTCAGGAACCTGGAGTTGGGAATTGGCTTCTAGAAGAAGTAAATGTTAGCTTAGAAGATTTTGGCTGAATTACATCTTGCTGTTCAGCAGAGGAAAAGCTTTTCCCTTTTCTTCACTTCTTTTCTCATGCCCATTCAAGGGCCTTTCCCTTGCATACACTGCTGCAATCAAGCTAGTACAGTAAATACCTCTTCCACTGGGCACAGTTTCACAGAGGTTCAGTTGAGATAATAAATTGGACCACGCTTTCCTTTGACAACATGCTGCTTTCTGCCTTTGTCTTCCTTCTACTCGACATGGATTCCTTTCACCCGTGACAGAAAATATTTCTGCCTGGAAGTTATGTTATTGACTATGAACAGAAGTTGTTTTATGTGTGACTTTATAATAAAGATGGCTCTGTGCCGTATCATCATCCTTACAAGATGTGAACCCACATGATTGCAAATAAATGGGTTGCTAACTGTTCTCAATCTCAAATTCACCTCCACCCAGCTCAGTCTGTTGGGGAACTTACTGTGGACAGGAACTTTAGGAAGTGCTTCTTTGTTACAAATTAGTCAGTCTAATAGGTGGTCACTCCTGCAAGGGATGAGCTTTCTACCTTCCTCCCTGGTTCCTTGGCTATGTGCTTTCACCAGAAGCTAAAACAGCAGAAAAACTGATTGCAAGTTTTTGTAGATTTGTTGATTTAGCTCCCTGAGTAAACACACTGCAGAGTCAGACAGCACAGGAGAAGGAGCAGCAGGGCTGCTCCTTTCAGCAGCAGCAGCTATCTGTTGGTCTAATTTATCTGTAAAACAAAAGCACACCTTCGCTGGAAATACCAGCTTAAAATAGGTTCTCTCTCCCTTCCAAATCTCCTGTTTCACTCACAGTTGATTTGATACAATATTTGTCTGAGCATCACAAATCCCTGTGAGGCTTGTGGTGTTGATTACATCATCTCGTTCATCACTGGTACTGTCACGTTCCAGAAGCTTTCCGTGGCCACCATGCAGTAATCATTTTGAGCCCTAGCTCCTATGGGACAGACATCCCAGTAAAATATGTGACTTCTGAACACTGTACCTGTAAGTTAGTTTTTGCTGGCTTCATATATAGAAAACTAAGCTAAGGGCTTGTTTCGACACCCCACCCTCTGCCTTTAAATTTATTCATGCAGCTTGTTAAGGATAGTAATACTGGAAATGTAAAAAGTAGCTCCTATCTTTATCTCATATCACCATGGTTATATGAAAGCATCATATCACTCTGCTGTTATCTTTCACTTTGGCCATATTAAAATAATGGCAATGTGATGATGCTTACACTCTCTAAAAATGCATTAGATGCTAACTGTACTTATCTTCAGAAGCGTTTATATCTGTCTTCATTCTCTTCGTTCACCCTCATCTTGCACAGAGATTCAAATACCTTTGTGACCCAGATTCTCATCACTATCTAATTTCTGAAGAGAATGAAGCATCAAATAAACATGAGACAGTAATCTTAGTCAGTGCTAAAGAATCCATTTATTAAAAACTGTAATCCATATTTGGGAGCTGTTTTTTGCATCCTGACTGCAAATGATGTTGGTTGCTGCTGTAAAAATACAGAGATAAATAGATGAATTCATAAAATAGTTTGGGTTGACATGTGGTCCTATGGACAGGGACATCTTCCATTAGACCAGGTTGCTCAGAACACAATCCAGTTTGGCCTTGGACACTTCCAGGGATGGGGCATCGACAGCTTCTCTGGGCAGCCTGTTCCAGTGCTTCATCAGACTCACAGTAAAGAATTTCTTCCTAATATTCTTATCAAAATCCACCCTCTTTCAGCTGAAGCCAATTCTCCTTTTTTCTATCACTACATGCCTTTGTAAAAAGTCCTGCCTTTTTGTAGGCCCCCTTTAGGTACTGTTTTAAGGTCTCCCCAGAGCCTTCTCTTCTCCAGGCTGAACAACCCCAGCTCCTTCAGCCTGTCTTCATAGGACAGGTGCTCCAGCCCTCTGATCGTCTTCATGGCTTCATATGGACTCACTCCAGCAGGTCCATGTCCTGTACACTGAGGGCCTAGAGCTGGACACAGCACTCCCAGGTGAGTTCTCACGAGATAGAAGCAGAGGGGCAGAATCCCCATCCTCAGCAGCTGGCCATGCTGCTTTTGATAACAGCCCAGGATACAACTGGCTTTCTGGGCTGTGAGTGCACTTTGTCAGGTCTTGTTGAGCTTCTCATCCACAAACACCCTCAAGTCTTCCCCAGGGCTGCTCTCAATCCAGTCTTTGCCAGCCTGTGTTTGTGCTTAGAATTGCCCCAGCCCAGGTGCAGGACTTAGCAGTTGACCTTGTTGAACTTTAACATTGACACAATGATACAGCTCCAAAAGGCTGAGCAATAAAGGGATTTTTACTGAGATAGTGTTCTCACTGAGCTTTTTGCAACTAAAAGCACCCTAAGAATGTGGGGAGTTAGTAACTTCAAAGACAGCACTTTCCAAATGATTTATTATAGCTACGAGAAAATCCTACAGATTTCAGATATTCTCTCGATAAACATAACCTGATTCGTGGCAGCTTTTAAATGTCACACAGGTATTTGTGTGGAAATGAGGAACCTTCTGAAAGGGGCATTAGTGAGTGCTTTGTGAGCTGGTCAGTGCAGGACACAGATATGTTGCTGAGAGATTTTACTAGACAGAGAAGCATATGGTTTTATGAACTATAATTAGGAGCCTAATTTCTTTTGATTGTTTTTAATCTTAAATGAGAAATAACTGTTTAGATACTATTTCCAAAGTGGCATTAGTCCAGGACACTGCCTTGTTTGGTCATTAGAAATCCCTAAGCATTATGAAGTGTGATGATAAAGCAGATTTTAGCCTTTTGATTAGATGATGCACCTGTCTGTGTGTTATGCAAACCTCAAACCTAAAACCTTGAGTTGCAGCTTGGTATTGTGCTCGTTTGGGAGCCTAATCTCCTATAGCCAAAAGAATTTGCAATGCAGGATGAGGCTGACTGTATTGCTGGGATGCCAGAGAAAACTTGCCTATTCTAAGCCCAGCCTTGCTCCAGCTGGCTGTCAAGATGTTTTGGGAAGAAAAGATTTTGGTCATGAAGGAGAGGCACTGAGCTTGGACCACCATTTGGGGGAAGCTGTTTCCCATTTGCAAAACAGGATTTGTTTTGCAAACCCCCATTATCTTCATCAATTTTTTGTTCTTGTTTTCTTCAGCAAGCCTATTTATGATCGGTATTCTGGCTGGGGTAAACAATACAGCAACATGTTGATATTTACCAGCTTCCCTTGAAGCTGAATTTGAACAAGGTGGGGGAAAACTGGATTTGGATTCACATTTGACTATGGTTGCAGGTAGATTGTATATCGCTGAAGCTATATGGATGACTGTGAGTGAGGTGGGTGTTGATAATGAAATGTTTATGAGCTGTTTGTTTTTATACGTGGATTGAAAGCCGAATACAGAAAAGCTTGGAACACTTGGACTGGCAGCATAGGGATCCAAAACCTCCATTGCTGGTGACAGAGTGAACAAACAGGCACTGTTTCAGAGCCTGCCCACCTATTCTCAAGCAGGGTGCAGAGTGGCTGTGGCTGGGAGGATTTCCCTGACAGAGTAGAAATTTAGATATGTATAAACAGCACAGACAAGACAGAATGAAATATCACACATGGGCTCACAAAATGCATCACGGAAAAATAGACATTTAAATGTTATTTCTAATATTTTCTGTTGTGTGAATTAGGATTTCCTAAATACCAAACTGTGCAGTTAATACTTATTAGCTTCAGATTAGGGTAAATTTCTCATCCAGCCTTTAACAGTGGCCTGAGAGCCCATAATATGAAAGACTTGTCAGTCATACCAGAATTTGCCAGTCTATTAAATGAGTTGTGAAGAACATTGGGAGCAATTGAGTGGTCCAGCGTAGGATGTGATTGCTGGAACATTACGCATCCGAGAGTTTCTGATCTCCCTGAGCTGCACTACAGTAAATTGATGCTTCTTAATCTACAGCTGTCTTAGTTGTCTACATTTAATTAGAGCTGCATTGATGGTAATAAGTCATTAGACAAAACTTGCGTGCAAGTAAGATGGAAAGAAAAATCTCGATGCAGAAAATTACTTGCTCTTCTCAGATGAAAGGAAAAACCATGGCTTGCTTTTCAGAGCTTAGACTCAGTCATGAATTAACTTCATAAAATAGTATTGTTTGTCTAAATTCTTCTATGCGTATATGATGAGTGTGACACGTATTCAACTCATGCATGCATTTTAAAACTAACTTTAAATAATGCACCCTTTTTTACTGAGTCTGAATATCATGTGTCTTGGTATGTGTAATCGTATAGGTAGATACTAATTTTAATTCACATAATGCTTCTAGTTGTACTTTATTCTTTCATGAGCATTAATACTTTGCAGAAGTAAGAGATACTATATAATGCTCAATTCCCCACCAAAAGATAGTGGAGCATCTTTGTTAGATTGTGTTTAACAATTATTTTCTAAAGTGGCTTTTTTTTTAGCTATTTGAATGTTATTTTGGCTTCTAGAATACTAAATAGAGCTCAATAGAGTTGAGCCATTATTTAAAGATATTTTGAGAGAAATAGCTTTTCTTTTACTAAAAAATCCATGTACTCATCATTTTTTAAATAGCTGTTTCAGCAATATAACTTTATTACTAGTAGTAGTCATGAGCATACAACCAGGATAAGTATTGTTTTTAGAGCAAAGTAGAGGTTATTTGTGCTATGAAGAGGTACGGCATGAAGTTGTTTGAAACGTAAAGGAAATGTGGGTTGTAATACGGAAGTTTGCCTCTAACTCTTCTTCAAAGCATTTCAGTGTAAGATTGAAAGACTTGGATGGTAAATTGTGTTTGAAAAAATGCTGATGGCTAATAGGAAAGGACTGCCTGTGATGAATACGGAGTCTTAGGCATTTCTCATCTATTTCTAATTTTAATCACAGAAATTGTTCTGTGACTTTAGTGGAGGAAGGTTTAAAAAAAAACCCCTCATATGCAATATATTAAAGTTCTTTATTGAACAATAGATTTCACCTGTAGAGTAGAGAACAAATTTTGCAGAAATAGCAGAACACTTGTAGATTGGGGTGGTGTATGTTTTTCCTGGCTAGCCATTGTCAAAGATTTAGCAGATGAATCCTGTATTCAGGTGAAGACTTATGGCCTTGTGTGTTCTGAAAGACAAGGAGTGTATGGACCTCAGTGTTTTCAGAGAACAGGAAGAAATGGCACTCACCAAAAATAAAATTATTTAAAAAACCAAAGTAATTAAAAAAACCACCCCAAACTCATAAAGCACCACCTGAATGCTTTTCTCCCCTGACCCACCCCAACCCCTGCCCTCCCTCCCATCAACAGCAAGTTCGAATTAAAACAACAGAAACCTCTTCAGTTGCTTTCACTGGCAGAAGGAGGAGATCATGGTAAAGGCTCAGGAACATGTGCACTAATGCTGTAGGAAGAAAAACCAAAGCAGAGATTCTCTGGTATGCCCTGAGTTACTACCGCATCTGATTCTTGCTGCTCTATATTTACCTGCAACAGTATTGTCTGAGGCATAGAGAGTCAGCTTTTTGGATGAAAGACTGAACACTTGCTGCAATAAAACCCCATTTCCTGTTGGACCCCATATGTTCTCCTGCGCTGTAAATAAAGCTCCAGCTCTGTGACTGACTTGATCCAGCAAAAATCTTTTTTTTTGCTGAAATGAGCATTTCCACTCTCCCCCGTACACAGTTCGCACTTTCCTGCCCACACCCTCACGCTTGTGCTGGTGTTCACAGAGCCCCACAACAAGCTGGGTGTGGGAATTGAGTCGACTGACAATTAAGCTTTTAACGGAGGATTTCTTTCCCAGGTTAGTTTACAGACCAACTAGTCCCCTGGTTGAGTCCACAAAACAAATCCTGAGTGGCAGAAACAAGCAGACAGGGATGAGGGCAAAGGCAGCAGCCTGGATGAATGCTGGATTAAATTGATTTTGACACTTGAGTTTCTCTCTTGTATGCATTAGCAGAAATGGGCCTTTGATGTGCAGTAAATACAGCGCTCTGTGGGAAGCTAGAAACTGGCATTATGGTATGTGAGAGTATTCTTGGCTTCTGAAAAGGCTCACAGGCATGCGAGCAAATCTACTTCAGTGGGAGTCCAGTCATATTTCTGACTCATCCCAAACTAGGACAGTTTATGGAAATATCGCCAGGAGGAGCAAAGCACAGTGCCAGAGTCCTCCTTAAGCCATTCCCTACACATGCAGTGCTGTGCCTGAGAAAGTGCCATACAAAGGGAGCCACTGTGATCATTTTGCAGAATATCTTGTTTATCTGCAATTTATGTGTTATCCTCATTAGCATTATGAATACATTAATTTTAATAGTGAATATTTATTACCTATCTTTTCCTGGCTTCCTCTATATATAGTTTTGCAGCATCCTCACTGCTCTTATCCATGTTTATTCAATTATTATTGTTACATGTATAGACTACAGAGTACAGGCTTATGAGGGGTTACATGTTCCCAGCTGAAACACTCTAAAAGAAACCTGGCTTTCAATGTCTTTTCTTGATCTCTAAATGGAAGGAGGTGATGGATAATTCATACACAGTTTGTTTTTCTTAGACCAGCTGAGATTTCTTAGTGTTCAGAGCTGTTTCTCATAATCTAGGGTACATTACTGGCACAATATGAAGTAAATGAAGAATGTGATAAACTGCATAACAGCACTGCATGCTTGTTTAAGAAAAAAAAAGTCATGTGAAATTGGGGATTGCTGTCTGCTTAGGTTATAGGAATAATTGTGGAATGCAGCTGCTGGGTATTCTGTTTGGGTGGTGACACCTATGCCAGGCACTTCTCTTCCCACAATATCGGTGCCTTAGCAGACCCAGATTTGTGTTGGAGGTGGAGGGGAGGGTGTGTAGTTGTTGTGATTTAATCTGGCAGGCAGCTGAACACCACTCTCACTCCCCCGCAGTGGGATGCGTGACAGAATGAGAAAAAAAGTAAAACTCATGGTTTGAGAAAAAAACCATTTAATAGAGCAGAAGAGGAAGGGGATATAGTAATAATGAAGAAAGAATATAGAAAAGAAGTGATGCATGATGCAGTTGTTCAGCACCTGCTGACTGATGCCCAGCCAGTCCCCAAGGAGTAGCCACCACCCCCTGGCCAACTACCCCCGGCTTTATAAGCTGAGCATGATGCCATATGGTGTGGAATGTCCCTTTGGTCAGTTGGGGTCAGCTCCCCTGGCTGTGCCCCCTTACAACTTCTTGTGCACCCCCACTCTCCTTGCTGGCAGGGCTGTATGAGAAGCTGAAAAGTCCTTGATTTAGTGTAAGCACTTCTCAGCAACCTTTAAAAACACCAGCATGTTATCAACACTATTCTCATGCTAAATCCAAAACACAGCACTGTACCAGATACAAGGAAGAAAATTAACTTGTTCCCAGCTGAAACCAAGAAGGCAGTTACATCCTTCGTGGCAGTAATTGTCTTACTGATACTGAGTTTTCATTGGTTTCTTTCATGCGTCATGAAAAAGCCACATTGAAAGGAGAGTGCAGTAACAAGCCACTCACTGAAACACTGGTCTCAAGAGCTGAACTTCCCTGCAGGGATTTTAAGAGGGAGTTATTACTAAGAAGTTTGTCTGTGGCAGACAGAAAAGTCTTGAACGTGCAAGTGTGTGGTCTGTGTGTAGTGCCAGTCCTGGCTGCTCAGTCCAATCATTTTCCACTCTGCTAGCGAGAATTTGGATACCCAGGCTGCTAGCATAGGCATCTCAGGAGGCACCAGCTAGCTGTCACAGGCTGTCACAGCCTGCTGATGGACACCCATCCACCGCTTGGTGGAGAGGTGACTGTCCCTACCTGCATTTGCTTGCCCATTCACCCAGCAGCTGAATCACCCAAGGGATCACCCAAGAGCTCATTTACCTGCTCGAGGTAAAGTTAACAGGTTATGAGGGCGAAGCCCTTTTGCACAGGTTGAGTCAGGGGGCACTCATGTGATCCCTTTTGCTAGCAGAGCCATGGAGTCAGTTGATGTTCAGCACAGATACAGAATCATCTTCCCACAGCCTCTGCTTATAAGAAGCTTCTTGTTATTTCCCGTGGTAGATCAGCAGGAGCTCCTTTGGAGTAGTTCTTGCCAAAATCTCTGCTCTGGAGCCTTTGGCAAAGGTGCAACAGCAAGCAGCCTGAGAATAACCTCTGATAGTGCTATTTCTGTAGCACACATCTCTCTGCAGCCATGATGTGTTGCAATTCAATTAGTATGTGGCATGTTGACCTTCTCAAATGATTGAGGAGTTTTCTGTATAGGTTGTATGGTCCTTTCTGCTGCTTTTTGATTCTTTCAGCATCTCAGATGAACAACTTGGCATGAGGTACTTAATCTGTGTTGTCTGGGGAAATTTTGTTTACGCTGAAATCTGGAGAGCCTACTGAAAATAGCACATGCATGAGTCTGTCTCACTAAGAGTGCTTCATGGTTCGTGCTTCACCCAGAAGAACATGAGGCTTGCCATTTTTTGCTCTGCAAAACTGATGCTTCATATTGCAGGGATAAAGAACAGTTCCTCACAGGAAGAGGAGCGATAAAGTCGGTGTTAGGGCAGGCAGTTTCGGAGTACCATTAGACTTTGCTATATTTTGTCAAGGAAAAGTAGGTTAGGGTGAACTGGGTTACCAGAATAGGAACTTCAAAATAAATAAATAAATAAAATTAAGCATACATACTGCCAAAAGGCTAGAAGACAGCTTCCAAGTCATCAAGTCTCATCACTGCTGTCACTGACAACTGTATCACACAGCCTTATTCATAAATCTATCTCAGAATATCTTTCTGTTAGACTAGAGGAGAACTTAGAGGTAAGCACACTTTCTTTGGATGTTACTTAGGTCAGCTAAAGCCTCATTATAAAATGGTGGATGTATCTCTGCAGTGAGATTGTATCTCATGTTAAATCAAGTGACTGTGAATTTCTGAGGTCAGTAGTGGCAGGACTGGAATACTAATCTGAAACCAAAAGCATTTAAACGAGGGAAAGAATCTTCAAGTATGCATATATTAAGAAAACTAAAAGAAAAGAACAAGAAAGAAAACCAAAGTGATAGAAAAGTCAGGTTAATTTCACTCAAAAGTGATCAGAACCTCATTTTTTCTTGTACAGTTTAGCTATGAGTCATTTCCAATACCATGGTGTTTAGATACTCCTGGGAAGTTTGTGTACATACAATCAGCACTTAATTCCATGCTTGTGGGTGAGCAGTCCTGCTTTGCAGGGTGGCATCTTCCAATCCTTTCAAGGTGTTTCTGTCCCTCCTAGGCTCATGTGCTGCCCCATGACTGTCTGACCAAGCAGCATTATTTAAATCATGTGTCACACTTCAGTTTCATCACTGCATAGATCAGCTTTTGATTTTTGCCATCCTCTCTTGGGTGAATAATGATTGACATTTTCTATCAGTTGGTTTTAGAGAAGAAACTCAAATGCTCTGTCCAAGTATTTCTGTTTCTTGTACAGGGTCTTAGAATATTTTCTAGTTGCCTGTCAAGCTATTTCCTGTTTTCAATAGGAAGGTATCTTGATATAGTATAGACAGGACTTAAAATTCAGACGTTTGAGAGGGTTTTTTAATGTTTTAGTTCATAAAGTATATTTCAAAGTGTCCGAGGGGTATAAAGATTTATTGTGCATGCTGGAGAGATATCTGAAGCAATATTTTCTATGACAAAATAACAACAGCTCAAGTGTGCCTGGGTTTTCAAAAGTAAAACTTCCCATCATAATTCTGAGCACGGAGTCCACTTGCTCTTCCAGGGTAAACTGGAATGGAGTCAGAAAAGTATTTGACTCACCGTGCTAAGTCTCTCTGTTGCATTTCCCCTAACAAATGTGACCACAAGCAATGCATCATCTGCCCACAAAGGGTCTGACATCAGTGGCAGGATGACTGGTTGTTTTTGTCTGAATGACTGCTTATCCTTTTGGTGGCTGTTCACTTCAGGTTGTTGGAAGGGAGAGATGCAGAAGCTGTGTTGGTTCTCAGTCCTGGGAAGCTGTCAGGGCAGGCAGGTACAAAAGTTCTTATTCATAAAATCACCAAATGGTTTGGATTGGAAGAGACCTTTAAAGATCATCTCATTCCAAGTTCCTGCCATGGGCAGGGACACCCTTTGCTAGATCAAGTTGCCGTAAGCCCCATTTTTCCTGGCTTGACCAGGACAAATTCAGGAGTACATTGCCCCTGAGTTGCTTTAATGATGTTCTTGCCCAGGGCACCCAATACATATGATAGCATTAAAGAATTGCCTAAGGACATCTTGAGCAGCTGTCCACCCCTCCATGTTTGCTGAGTTTAAAGGCTTTTTATTCTTGCTGTATGGAAGATTAGGTCATGAACAAAGTAATTTTTGGGTCAGCATTTGCAAGCTGACGGTAATACACAGTGACAAGCCAGCAGGTTGTGATGACTTAAAGATATAATTTGTGCTAGCTGACCTGCAGCAGCTCTCTATTCTGCACTTAGTTTTTGACTAAAAGAACTATAAAAGCAAAAGTAATGTAGTTGGAACAATCCTCTTGGATCATCTTGAAGCCCAGGTGCTGTAGAAGATGTTCATCTCTTCATGAGCAAATACAAAACAGAACTGATGCTATGGAGAATTGCTTTTTCTTTCGCAGGTGGTAGCTGCAGGCATGAATTCCTTGCAGGATACTAATTCAGAACATGGAATGAAACATTGGGTTTAATAGTTTTAGGAACCACTCAGTTTAATTCATGCGTCCGGTTTTTCACTCTTCATAATGAAAGCTTTGACTGTTTATATGCAGGAATGTTTATTAGCAGGAATTTTACATGACTTGAAAGATGCAAGTGCAGAATTATTAATTAAAAGAAAATACTGAAATGTTTGATGAAATATCACAGAGTACATGAGCCACATCTCAGCAAGCAGAAAAGCAAAGGTTTCTTGTCTAGTAAAATATAACAAGCTCAAGGGCAAATCTACTGAGCTTATCTTACTGCAGTGCTACTCCTTTTCTTTCAGAAAATGTTTCTGTACAAAGTAATTCTAAAGGTCAGGGTGGTTTAGGTGAGACTAATTGAATTAATTCTGAACCACAGCTCCTTCTCTAGAAATTCAGCTCTTGAGGGAGGGAAGGAAATAAACAAACATACTCCTGAAACTCACGTATGGATTATTTGTATGCCGTATTTATTTACCCTATTTACTCTATGTATGTATGTATGTATGTATCTATCTATCTATCTATCTATCTATCTATCATATTGCCATAGAGTACAGAACTCTGAAATATAAAGGTAAGGACTAGATCTCTGCTGATGTAAAAACACATAGTCCCTAGACTGTGAGGGGCTTTGCTCTCCTGTCTACTGGAAAACACTCCATTAGCTCTCATGGATTTTAGCACTGCATTTAACTTTCCGAGGACAATGTCACTCGAGAGGGAGATTCTAAAGACAGTGGCTCAGGTTACTGTCACTGCTAGTGGGAAGTGCATCACTGATTTTCTGAAGCCACGTGGAAGGTTTCACCCTGGAAATCACATCATAAAATCTTCTGTAGCTGAAGTAAGCAACAGCAGCTTTCTAGTTTCTAAGGTTTTATATACAGATGGTGAGGTACCTGCATGTGCAAAGATTTCATGTGCAAGAACTAGAAACGATCAATTTGCTGCTCTGCATTATAAAGTATACCTGAAATTGGTTTTTTTTTATGTGTGACACTCTGTCAAAGGTAGTTAGGAGACTAGGAGAAGCATGGGAAACACTGATTGACTGAACTGGTGTCATGGCAGCTTTACAGGTCAGGATTTCTTACAGCAAAAGAAACAGCAGGACTTGTGATAAAATGCCTTGTTTTCTTATGCCTCTTTCTTAAAATGGTGTACCCCACAAAATACATCTAGCTGAAATGGTATAGCACTGGATAAATATGTTCTGTAAAATTCCTTTGCAATATTTTTTCTGACATCTCAAACCCCACTGGCACATTGTTGTAATTCCACAATGCAATTTCTGATTCTGTTTGGGTTTAATTTTCTTGGGATTTTTGGTTGTGGGTTGGTGTTTCATCTTCAGCAATGGCCAGTGTACACTGGGAAGCAGACCACTTTATTTTGCAATTATGCTGAGAGCAAACAAAGGGAAGGGTTGAGAGGCCTCATGGTCTTTAGCACTTCTGGGGTTGAAGACTAGAATTAGGTTCCCTGCAGAGCAGCCAGATTCCTTGGTGGCTTCAGGCAAGTCTTTGCTTTGCTTAATGGTGCTTCCTTGTCTAACCTGTTGCCTCCTGTGCGCCTCTTTCTCCCTCCTTACTCTCCACCCACAAGCTGTTTAGCACCTTTTAACTTTTAAGTGCCTCAGTAGTCGGGAGATCACTGACTTGTGGAAGGTAGGAGTTTCCATAAGCCCTTGTTGGATCAGGACCATAGACTGTAAACACCCTCAAATCCTGGCATTGCTTCCATTTGTGTGTGTTACTTTGCACTTTGGTCCTAATCACATTTCCAGCTGCATATATAATATAAATAACTTTCCTGCCTATGCATTAAATACACAGAAAATGCTGGAATACTGCCATGAATGCTGTCTGAAAGAGAATCAGTGTTGCAGATTTATTTTTTGAAGTGTGCAGGAGTTCTTTTTTTAAGATTGTTTCAGTTTTTGAGATGTTTGTCAATGGATTTTGCAGTCTCTCCAGCAATCTCAGGGCAGCTGTAGTGAATGGTAGTGTAGAAGATGGGCAAGAGAAGAGAGAACGTAGATGCTGACAGAGAAGTTGAATAAGAGTGTATGTGTGCATGGACAGCACACAAAAATGAGAGTAATGAGGGGGTTTGCCTGAATCACTGCTAGCTGAGAACTCTTGCATAAAGCCAAAGGTAGAAGGTAGAAGAAAATAAAGGTAGAAGAAAATAAAGACAAAAAAACCCCCAAAACCTTCAGGCAAAACCCCAACAAACAAACAACTAACCATGAGGACAGCAGGAAAGTAAGGGAGAGGAGCTGTGTGCAATAACAAGCAGCACTTTCTTGAGGAGATGTTTAATCCAGACCATGACTACTACTGCCACACTCTGCTCACACCTGCAGTGTTGTTGTAGCAGCAGTTCCCACTCAGCTTAAAAACAAAAGCACACTTCTAATAATTGTTTTTTCTAACCCTAAATTCGGGAGGAGTATGATTGGTCATGAGCCATAGAAGTGATGGGTTATGGCATTGCTTCATTTCCTATGATGGCTGTGCTGCTTCCTTTTTTTTCTTATAATTTTGGAAGGGAAGAGAAAAGGTTGTGTTTTAGTCATGAAACAGCATCTTTCCCATGTGCCAAAAGTGCTTGAAAGTCTGTGCCTCTAAACCTCCTTATGGAAAGGAGAAATACTGTTGCTTTATTTCAGGTTTATTTAAACCTCAGGAGAACAGACTTGCATCCTTTTTCATTCCTTCAGGAGAAGCTTTGTTTTGTTTTCCTTGCTTGCTTGCACGCCAAAACAAACTGGCAATTTTTAATTCAGAATCTTCCTTCAGACTAGGAAATAATAGAATTAGATTTTTTTTTCTCACTACTGGTGCCAGCAAAATGGAAAAACACAGTACATTGGGACAGCAGGTGGCAGGTTGGCACCATTGGCGAGTGCCAGATACTGGAAACAAATGTCAGAAAACCTTAATTTGTCCCAGTAGAGATCAAACGAGACATCACATACTTCTCTGGTTATCCTCTGGAAATACAAAATGTATAGCACTTCCAAATGCAAGGGATTTTTACCTCATTCTTGCATGTCACCTTTCCTGCTAAGACTTCCGAGCGTTTTGGCTTTAGTTTTCTTTATTTTGGTGATTCCTGGTTTTGCCTCCTTTCCTGAGAACTGCTATTGCTTGTCTTCCCCATTCATATTCTTTTTTCTTTCTTTTTTGCTGCATGGAGACTCTCTGCTGTACAAGTGTAAGTATTTTTTTAGCTCTGCTGTTTCTGGCCTACTTGTTTATGTTTTTGTGCTCCATTTGCCTCTGTACTGCCTTGAGAGTCTCCTGGGAGACTGTAGTGCCATCCATCTGCACCTACAAATGAAATAGGCAGTGGTTCAGGAATGAGTTTGGATTTACAAAAAGGTTCAGCTAATGTAGCACCTGATTTAAAGGATCCCTTGGTTTAAAGACCAAACCAAAGCAGAGTGCTGATGTTGGAGATATAAGCACAAATATTACTGCTCAGAAGGAAAATCTGTTGATTTGGTTTTATATTCCATCATACAGCTTAATGAAAGAATAGTCCTTAACAGGTTCTTGAAGCTGAAAACCCATATGTTGAAGGGAGACTGGTTGGGGAGATGAATTTCAAGAGGGAGCAGTAAGTTGTTCGTTAGTTTGTTTGAAATCTTTTGAAAGGGAAGTGACAGGAGGGTCACAGAGCATCTCTGTATCTAATAGGATTGAATATAAATTACTTTGGAGTGGGAGGAGAAAAACATGGAAATAAGCAAATCCCTCAGCACTGAGAGTAATTTCAATTATCTGTATAAACAAGGAGAGTATCTGAGATCCTGTTTCTGAAAGTACTTTGTTTTCTAGCATTCAAAACAGAATGATTTCAGTTGTTGTTTTTTATTCCCAAGGTACTAGCGTTCTTCCACAACTGGTGATATCATTTCAGGAAACTCCAGAGAGCTCAGACAGCTTTGTGAGGAAGGCAGTCAGAAGGGAGAAATCTGGAAAAGAGATCATGGGAAGAGATCCTGGGAGCTTAAAGTTAGCAAGGACACGTGACGGTGTCTAAGTAAGCCCTTATTTGGAAGTGTGATAGAGATTGGCCGGCTCACATCTGCTGCAGAGGGGCACACTCATAGAGCCATCTCCTGACATCTCAGTGGCGTAGGTGCATGCAGACTTCCTGGAGGTCCTCTCAAATTCCAGAGATGCAGTTTGTTTCTGTCTATTCTGCCAAGCAGCCTACAATGTGCTCATGGAAAAGTAGGCAAAAGAAGGAAGAATTCAGGAGGTGGTGTAGTAGAATGGAAAGTCCATGGAAGATGTGTGTGAGGGGAGGTTGATACTAACAGCTATTCCTCTGTAAAGGCCACAAGGGAAGCATAAGGCAGGAGAGACACATTGTGCTTTTGAGGCCAGAGATGGTGGGAAGGCAGAAGATGTGTTTCTGCCAAAGCTGAACTGCTTCCATGAAGTATAGGAAATGAGGCTCAGGCTGGAGAGTTCAGATATCTCCTCTAGCAATGACATGTGCACTGCTGCTGTAGCAGACTGTGTGGTGGCTGAGATGTTAAGCAGAGATTAAGCCTGATATTTTGTAAAAGAGCACACTGGCCTATTTAAATTAATGCTTTGACCCATTTTGCTGTGTGTGTGATCTAGAAAGTTCACTTGGCAAGAAGCCTTTCATCTGTGCACTTCCTAAACAGGCTAGAAAACAGAAGGTTTTCAAATAAAAGTGTTTGTGGAGCTGTTATTCATGCTGTTAAAGCAAATGGGAAGCATCTCTATCCCTCTGCCTTTATCCCCAGCAACCAGGCTGCTGATGGATCATGCCAAGCTGACAGTAAGTTATAGCAGAGGCTGGCTTATGGTCGTCAGCAAAAGCTCTGCAGGGTCACCTGGGGGCATTTTCTTGTCTGGGAAGGAAAATGAAATAATTCTGTTCCTGGCTTTTGGAGATGTATTTGGAGCATTCCAGTCCGTGCACAGGAACCTCAACACTTGCCCTGTGCTGTTTTGCGTTGGTGCCCTGGGCTGATGCAGCTCTCAGCTTGTCTGTGTCCCTCCACTCCAAACACTGGCCGTGGCTGTGCAGCTGCTGAGTGACCAGAGGTCTCCCATCAGCCATGTTTTCTGTCCACCTTTCTAATCTTCTTTAGCACAGGAGTTGCTGTACATACCAGATGTAACTTCCAGTCACACCACCAAAAAAAATTGGGAAACAGACCAAAATGCATGTGAATATACCTTAACAAGAGAAATGGGCTATGTCTGGAAATAAAACCAGGACTACCGATAGTGACTTGTAATTGCTGTCCCCCAAATGCTGAGCTGGTTCAACTCTTTCTTACATGAAGTGTGAATGCTTTGGTTGTTACAGGTTTGGGTGATGGATGGACAGCTGTTGAGGTGTGCAGTTCAGAGGCTGCCCAGCTGCCTACCTCTTGCACAGTCCACTGCAGTTTTGGCTGAAAAATTCAGCACCTCTCCAGCCACTCGCCACTGAATCCATTGCATTTAGTTTATTGGTAACTCTGAAAGTAGTGTCTGACCTTTTGATGCAGCAACACTTTGCCTGCTCATTAGTGTCAGAGTAAGTCTGCTCAGGTGGCAAGCTACCTCCTGGCTGGTCTTGAAACTGTTGTGTCGTTTACTGATGGTTGTCAAATGTGGAAGTGGAAACCTGCAATGGCTGAAGCTATCTTTTTTTCCCAACATGGCAATAAAACCAGAGGTCTGTTGCCCAGGCAGTGCTATCACTGCCCACTCTGTAGTCTTCAAGTCCTTTTCTGGTCCTGAGAACATGGGTAATAGCTGTCCTGTTACAAAAATCTGTCATAAACCTGAGCATGTGAACAGTGGCATAATGATCTTCGGGACTACTTTGGAAATATGAATTCAGTACATGCGAGTCTGTGCACTGAACTTTACATACATAAAAACTAGCAAATGTTTGCCTTAAACAGTTCATGGTTTGTCTGAAATGTTAATGCCAACTATGTCTTTTCTGGCTGATAGAAAATTGATACTACTAAGCTTTATTAACAATTCTGTTAATGAGTTGGAAGCCGTAACAGCTTCCTGACTGATACTCTAGAAGCCACTAGATTTGCAGTCACTAGGCTTCAAGACTAGCAAGTTAATGTAAAAGTATATGGATATCACTAAAGCCAGCACGTACAACTCTACCACAAAAGGAGCCCATCTTTGTAGAAGCTGAGTCGTTTTAAATTAGCTCTTGAGAAAACCTGCAGGTCAGCTTTTACATGAAAACTCTGACAATGCTGAGCTATGTTAAGAGGTTTGGAATTGGTGATGCATCCATTTCCTGAAGCAAAACTGTCTTTCTCGCTGTTTTTTCTTTTCGCCATGTGAACTTTCAGAAGGCTTCAGGCAAGAAAAGAAAGACAATTTTCTTCCAAAAAGAACAAACTTGAATCTTAAGTCTGGGTATTTGTGCTCTCAAGGCAACATACTCCTTTTTCTGGCAATGTGAAAATCAGAAGGCTGATAGCACATAATTCAGTAACTGTTGAATGTATGCTGAACTTTCCACCTATTCTCAATGTGCCTAAAGTCCAGGGAAATTGTGTATTTGCTATAGATACTGCCAACACTGACATGATGGCTTTGTTTTTTGAAGAAGGGCTGTATTCTCCAAGGCTTGTTTTCCTAGGGAAGTTCAGTGAGCTGTGTGGTGGTATCCAGAAGCACAGATTCCCATAACGTGCCACTAACAAATGAACTGAGGAAGTGTATTTTGTAGCAAAAATAAAAGCCAGAACAAGGGGTAGACTATACCTTGTATTGTCATTAACTGTGCAATGTTGGACAAAGTAATTAAGTCTCAAATGAGTCCCTTGTGATCTCAAATGCAGAGGTGAGATTTTAATAGTTTCCTTGTTTTACAATTGGGGATCAAAGAGTTAATGCTTGGACAATTTCAATTATCATCCTGTGTACAGCCTGCAGTTTTAGTGGGAAAAATAAATTACCTCCCTGCTTCTGTTAAAAGTCAGTTGAACAAAATATCAATTTAGAAAAAGTTCTGACTGTATGAGAGAGAGAGGAAAAAACCCATTCCCTTCTGGTGTTAAATCAAATCAGATCTTGAAATGGTTTACAGGCTTGAAAAACTGGTTTGTTGTAATTTCTTTTGTCCCCTAAAGTAATTTTTGGGGTTTTTTGTGTTGATAGATGACTCCTAAATCAAAAAGGAAAAGCATCCACAGTAGAATGCTTCGGCCAGTGTCCAGAGCTTTTGGTAAGTGAGAATTTCTTAAAACCATTTGGTTTCCTTGCTTGCCTGAGGTGGTTCTAGGTGCTTCTTGGTTGAAAAGCACAGATGATTCTCCCTCCCCCTGGATTGCATTTTTGGTCCACACTGGCTGCTTTGTTTTGGGACTCTGCTAATGTGTTTGATAGTTAATAGTTGCTCACAGTCCTCTGTTTGCTCACAGACATGTTATGGCTAAGTTCCCTGAATGTGCTCATAATTATTTACCACCAAAAAGAGGAATGGCATTGTCTTTTGTTTTAAATTTCATGTTAAATCTAATTAGAAAGTTTTGATTTCTCTTAGAAATGGAATTTGATCTAGATAAAGCACTGGAAGAAGTACCTATCCATATAGAAGACCCACCATTTCCTTCCAGCAGGCCAGACAAACGAACTTCTGGATTCATTTCAGAGCTGCCATCAGAAGAAGGGAGGAAACTGGAACACTTTACAAAACTAAGACCCAAAAGGAATAAAAAGCAGCAGCCCAGCCAAGCAGCGGTGAGTCTACATTAAAATATTGCTGGCAATGTTGTGTGTTGATTGCTTTTTGCCATGAGTCAGGTCTTACAATGTAATGAGGACAATGATTGCAGGTGTGAAAGCCATAAGCAGCTACTTAATTTTTCTTCTGGTATTCATGTCTTTCAGTGTGCTATCCCTATTACAAGCTTTTTGTCTTGTTTGACACAGCCTAAGTCCAGGATATGTTTTATCCTTTTTTATTTTGTGCCTTTTTTTTTATGAAAGCAGTTTCTGGAGGTACTTGGAGCTTTCACAGGAAATGCACAAAATATCATGAGACTTTTCAATTATGTTGCAAGGGTTCGTTAAGTCTTAATCCTTTTTTCTGCCTGCATTAAGATGTGGTAACTTGGCATGAATTCTTATTTCTATCAGCTCTCAGAGGAGCTACTCTGTGACACCCAGCTTCCCACAGCTCCTAAACTGAAGATGGTGTTTGGGCCAGCAAATCTGCATAGTCACAGATCTGCTTTTCATGCTGGAGCCTGCCTTAGAAAGGCAAAACAGAAGAGCACTGTCTGTTCACGAAAGGCATTGGTGTGAACTCAATATACACGCGTGGAGTTCCCACAGTTCAATTTCCTTGGCACACCACATCAGTAAAGATTTATTTCTGTGATGGTGTGTCCTCGGGGTATATAAGGACAGATCTGGAGGAGTTACTGAGTTATCTCACAGCAACAGAGCACAGCTGATATGATAAGTAGCCCTATCAAGGGGCAGCCGTTGCTTCTCTTGAGTTACGCAGCCTCATAATAAATGCCTGTGGCCTCTTCTGCTTCCTGAGGATTTTCAGTTGTGAGGATCCTTGGAAATTTCCCTAACACTGGGAAAGATCATATCAGGCAGTGGAGTGGTTTTTGTACCACTTGGAAAGGGAGAAACATTCAAGCAAAGGGAATATTCAAGCCAACTTTCCATTCCCTTGTGCTTTACAGGGAACATTAGAGGTAGCAGAAGAATGGATTTATCTCCATGTAGTGAAAACACATCTGTGTTTATTTCTCCCAGTTCCACTGCTGCAGAATGCACATGTTTTCCCAGTTGCTTCCAAACTCAGCGCATCCTGTGCCATCAGCACAGGAAGGTGGAAGGAGTGGGGGCATGGGAAGGGCAAGTGCTTCACTAGCAGGCATGCAATTAGGACATACAATATCTTCTTCAACAGCAACAAAAAGCTTACTCCTTAGAGAGGAGAAGTCTGACTTCCCATGATAATGCAGTGTTGTGGGAATGCTCATCTATTTTGAATTAATTAGGAAATTGAGAATTGATTTAGTTGCAGAAATTGAAAGGAGCTTTATTTACTTAAACTCATTTTTCCCTGTCTTGTTTTTATGAACCATTTAGTTCCTTACTAGTTCTGACCTCAAAACGAGTCCAAACAAATTTTTCAAAGAGTTAAGATGTTTGTTTTGATGCTTCTGAAAATGAAAGAGCCAGATTTCAAAGGTCAGAGTCACAAGTGGACTGTGACATTGCTTGCAGAGTTTGCTGCTGATTTTGCCACTTCAGGAATACAGAAAGCAGTGCTTAGGAAAAGTACTTGAAATGTGAGAAGCAAAATCTTGACCTTTTCTGCCTCTTACAGCAGGACTGTTGGGTTGTTTGCTGTTCCCATTATTTGTATTTAGTCATTCAAGGGGTCTCAGATGATAATAGTTGTACTTCTCTGTTTTTGCTGGAAAACAGATTTGTTTTTTGTAAGCTGAAAAATGTAAGAAAAGAAAGGAGAAAATTAAGAAAAAAGAGAAACAGACTTTTAACTTGCTTTGGGTGGACAGGCAGAAGAAAGATTTATAGTTTTGCCAGAGTTTCTACTGAAATGAGTGTTCAGAAAGGGGGAAAAGGAGAGGGGAAAAAAGAAAAATTAAAAACCACCCACTCTCAAGTAGCTTTAACTTTGAAGCAAAACGATAAAACAGTTGTTTATCATTTAGATTTTTGTGAGATCTTAAACTCATGAGTTCTTCCCTCGTGTGTGAAGATATAGTACAGCAAAAGAGATTAATTTCTAATGTATGAAAGAGATTGTGATTCATCTTATTTATTTCTGCTTCAGAGCCGGTTTTTTCCTTAACAAAGAAACATACTTGCTTTTAAACTTGAACTGAAAAAGAGATAAAAAAGGGCAAATGAAAATTTAACGCTTTCTTCTCTCTTTTTTTTTTTTNTTTTTTTTTTTTTTTTAGTTAGGAGAGTAAAACACAAGATAAACCAGAGCTCAGTCTTACAGTTAATGCTGATACTAAAAGGTGTTACAATAAACAGCTATAAGAATATCATGTGCCTTGAGGACATTATTAGACCCTCAACATTTCTGTACATCTTTCGTTAATTTTTAGGAACTTCCTGCTGTTCCAGATGCAAATTGTTTTCTTTTTTTTGAGGTAGATCTTCTCATTTTCTGTAGATCCCTGGATTCTGAAATTAGTTCCCCTTCAGGAGATGCTTTTGCTTTTGATACTTACATGTTTATCCCTACTATCTGGAGGACTCCCCTATCAATATGAAGTGGTTTCTCATTTCTGTTAAAATGCGTCACTCGCTTTCATTTTGTGTTTCGGCTGAGATGCCAGTGATAAGAAGTTTGTGACCCAGACCAACCCAGCTGAAAGCATGTGCACTCCTGAGTAGTGTCAGATGTTCCAGCTAAACAAGTTCTCTACAGAACATACCAAAGGTGGCATAGTAGGAAATCTGATAAATCATTGTGCTAATTTCAAATAGAACTGTTCTTTATAAAGAACAGAAAATCTGCTGCCAGTTTGACTGGCAGCAAAGTAGTCATTACCAGGTGGGCTCCTTTCAGATCAGTATTAGATTGCTACAGAAGGTATCAATAAAATATTAACTATTATCTTTGATAACAAAACTAAATACTAGACTTCTAACAGGGTTCAGCCAGGAAAGTAAAAAGTTTCATGGTTGTGTCGAAGCATTAGTTCATATGAAGCCCCTTGTCCTGACTTAAGGAGACTGGGATTGATATTAGCAGGAGCTTTTAAGAGTATTGAAGCATAGAAAAGAGTTTGTATTCCACATCAAAAGAGAGGTTGGGATTACTCTTGAGTTATGGCGGCAACTAGGAGATTCCTTGACTGGAATTGTTTCAAATTACAAACCCTGCTGTATTGTGTCCTGGTCCCTAGTACTACTAAGAATACAACTGGGTTGGGTCTTGGGGAGTCTACTCTTGTCATCTAAAAGGTTTCCATATGGCATTTAAATTGAAGAAAGTCTCTTAACTGGTAATAAAGCTTTTCCACATCAAAGGCACGTACAGGAGCTAGACCACATGAGAAATCCTTGCAAGAGACTACTTGTTTCATCTTTAGGAGGCTGCAGAGTCACCAGCTAATCTTTACAGGGCCTTTGTGGTTGGCAGGTATTTCAAAGCCAGCCTGGTTTATATGCCTGAGGTCACCCATATTCAAAATGTGGGCATTGAAACCAAAGAGGGAGAGCAGGTTTGCTGTTTTCAGACACTGAGCAGAGGTCTGTGTTTGGTTCCTAAAGTGGAACACCTGATTCTGTATTTAGAGTCTCTGCTTTTGGAAGTGCTAGACTGAATGAATTATAAAAGGCTGTGTTAGCCTGCTGGAGCTCTGTTTCTAAATGTCTAAGTCCAGAATCCAGAACATAGGTTTTTCTCCAAATAGGGAGACAACTGGCTTTTGAAAATACTTTCCCTTCAGGTTGTCACCTGATCAAGATTTATTTTTTCTGCTTCTTTTGCTTGTCTAACTGGCCTAGTGCTCTATTCTTTCAAGCCCAAGGCATTTGATTCCTGGCCTCATGCATTGCAGTATCCATTTTGTCACTGATGTTTTGGGTTACTTTGCATTTGAAGTAATGCATCAGCTGGCCTGGCTAGAGGGGGAATTCCAGTGGTGATTCTGTTGTCTGCACTGAGTTTTGGTTGGCACACATAATTTTTATAATGTGTTCACTCTTAAATTATTATCACTGGAGCAAACATGCTAAGATTATTATATACCAGAGAGTTTTTTCTTCTGTCAGGTGTCTGCTGGAGTACCACCAGAAGGGGATCAGAATGGCCTCATGGGGAGAGTGGATGAAGGTGTGGATGAATTTTTCACTAAGAAAGTGACAAAAATGGATTCAAAGTAAGTTTTAAAAGTTTTTTAGAAGTTATTTTTTAAAAAGCTCCATCTTGATAGCTGGGCAAGCAGCACCTTCAAGCTGTGTTTGACTCCTGTTCCTAATATCTAGGGTTGCTGTTGTCAAAGTCAGAAAATACCTTAGTGGTCAAGACATTGTGAATTTGACTACCTACTCTTAGAAGTGGCTACTTTGAAATAAATTGCTTTACTATACCGTGTTGGGGGGATTAATGACTAATGTGTATTTTTATAATTCAGTTGACTTCATTTTACCCTTCAGTGAAGCTCGTGAGAGCTGAAGCAGAGCTTTGTATTGGTTGAGAGTCTCCCCAGTGCTCGTTGTACACATGGGTGTTTCTCTCTGGTGAGGAGTGCTGTTGGGTACCTTGTTTTCAAAGAAGACAGTAGATTTATGCTGGTTTTGAAATACGTTGAAGACATGTTTGACCAATCTGTAGTATTCCAGGTTTCAGCAAAACATTCATCTGAAAGATGTGTCCTTCAGCTTTATATAAGGGTTATATAGCTTATACAGTTGCTTTGTAGCTGGCTGTATACTTACAGAGCCACGCATGTAGATGCTCTTGAATTCATGCATGTTTGTGCACATGCACACACAGAGTATTCCCATAAATAAATGAGAAAGCAAGGGCGATTTTCAAGCAACTTGGAATGACCCTTTCTGTGCTGTATGTGACATCCAGTAAAGAAAATAGTAAGTGTTAACTGGTAGATAGCTGTGTCAGGAAAAGCAAATGTTTTAAAGTCACTATGAGTTGTCTATAGTGACATGTGAAGCCATGTGTGATATACTATGTGGAGGCATGAAATTATGGTTGCTTTGAAATACGTCCTAGCCAGATTAAGTTCAGGGTGTTCACAGGCTTGCATTCTCCTGTGCTTCCCTTGGGTGCTTGCCAGCTGCTCATTTCAGATGTCCCTGAGAACTTGAACCATCCCAGTTTACCCATGCCTGGCCATGCTCTTTGCTGAGGATCTTTATTTGGGACACCAGGGGCTTTCTTTCCAGGTTGGGTGCTTTTATGTGAATGTGTATGAGCTCAGCTTTGCCCTTAAGTGTGAATACTCTGCTCAGAAGATGCCTCTAGAAAATCTTAGTGGCAGGTGGGTTGTTTAGGGGTTGGTTTTTCTTGTTTGTTCTTTCAGGGTTTGTACCTTTTTTTTTTTTTAAGGATGAGCATCTGCACTATAAAAGTGAAAATACCTCTGTATTCCTTACTGAGAGAAAGTGGCTGTGCCAGCTGGTTCCTGTTTCAAGCAGGGCCCTTAAGGAGCAAGATCTCCCAAAAGCTGTGTTAAACATGTGCCTAGAGCAGTTCTTCTCCTTTTACTAATGGGCAGATGCAAACCGCAGGTAGTGAGCTCTGGAAACAGAGCAGAGTGAAATTATACGTTGTGGTGGTGGGTTGACCCTGTGCCCACCATAGCTGCTGTACCACTCCCCTCCTGCTGGACAGAGGAGAGAAAATATAATGAAAGGCTTGTGAGTTGAGACAAGGGCAGGGAGAGATGTCTTGCCAGTTACCATCATAGGCAAAACAGACTCGACTTGGGGGGAAAGAAATTAATATATTACCAGTCAAATCAGAGTATGATAATGAGAAGTAAACCAAATCTTACAAATACTTCTCTCCACCACTCCCTCTTTCCAGGGCTCAACTTCACTCCTGATTTTCTCTGCCTTCTCCCCAGTGGCACAGGGGGACAGGGAATGGTGGCTGCAATCAGTTCATCAAACATTCTCTGCTACTCCTTCCTCCTCAGCAAGAGCACCCCTCACACAGAAGCCACTCTGGTAGACCCCCTGCTTACCAAAACCTGGCCGTGAAAACCCAAAATATATGGGCATAAACAGCTTGATTAGAGCTGTCTCGTGTTAGAAACAGGTGGATGCCCGGTGCAGATGAAACAACTGCACAAAGCAGCACAGAAGTCCTCAAGATGGTATGATCAGTGCTAATTGTGCAGTTTTTAATATAGAGATGCCAGGTAATGATTTGGCCTAGGGCAACATATGGGTCATATAAAAGACTGGCTTTGCCTGGAAGAAGTTGTTTGGTACTATTTTAAAAAGGGAGGAGGGGAGTGGAGAAATGTTTGAAATGTCTGTATCTTTTTTAGGAGACCATCGACTAAAAGTTCAGACAGCAGTGAGCCCAGTGAAGCAGGTGATGAGAAGAAGAAAAGGGACTCGAGGAAGAGTGGCTTCCTTAACTTAATCAAATCCAGAGGCTCCAAATCAGAACGTCCCCAGACTGTGTCGGTGGCAGAGGAGCCCTCCTCACCCAAGGTTGCTGCAAAAAGTCCAGCTTTAGACACAAGCAAGAAGGAGGCAAAGCCTGCAGAGCAGAACGGTGGCGCAGACCGGTCCGAGGAATTAAAGACGCCAGACTCACTGGAAGAGATGCAGACAGATGATATGGCAAAACCTGAGAGGGGTGACAGCAAGGGCAGCCCCCAGGGAGGCCGGAGGTACGGTGTGCAAGTGATGGGCAGTGGACTTCTCGCAGAAATGAAAGCCAAGCAGGAGAAGAGAGCAGCCTCTGCTCAGAAGGTGAAGGCAATTTGATTTCTTTTGAGTTGTTAAAAAAAAATGAGCAAAACTATGTGTCTTCAGGAGAGGTGGGTTGGGACTGCAAGGATGGGTGGCTGGGGCTTGACACATCAGTCCTGCTTTCCAACAGGGGTTGTGGTGTTCTTGTGAGAGCATTGCTCTGGGCTGTGGTGGTTGAACACAAACAGCCTGGCCAGGGCACAGGAGTTGCACCCTTAAGCTCCATGTGGAGCAGGAGTTGCACCCTTAAGCGTGCACTTTCTCTCCCCTTGGGGAGGGGATGACACCTGCCCTTGCACTTGGTGTCAGACCATCACAAACACCAAAGAGACCATTTAATTGTTTGTACATATCACAGAATAATTTGGGGCTGACTAATAAGCCCAGCTCAGTATCTCCACTCTGTATGGTGTGTGGTTTGTTCACAGTGCATACTGGAATTGCTTCAGAAAAGGTAAAACTAGGACAGGCTTCTTACTGTGTGCCCCCTGCACACCGGTACCTCAGGTATGTGGCAGAGTTAACTACAGTGGTAGCTGTACCTTTCTCTTTTGGAAAGTGATGTAGACAGATGGAGAGGTCTGCTGTATATTAAATTATATATTCCATGCAGAGAAGCAAATCTGGCTACCAGTCACTGTTTACAATATTTGGCATATACTTTTCTTGTTGCACTTTTTGATTTTTATGTTCTTTTGTACCACACCTAATTATTTTTATGCCTTTGATTTATATATTTCAAATAATAACAATGAAAGAAAATAACCTGTTAAAAAAATAAATAAATGGTCTGTCCAGATTCCCTTTGCTCGCTGTAATTTTCTCTTTTGTGAAGTGCCGATACTGGGCAGGAATTCTGCTTCACTCTGCAAATGTACAGAGTGGAAGATCCTTGTGTTCCTCCAAAGCATTCTGTGCTGGCCTATTTTGCCTGATGCCCATTTGCCATTGGTCTTCCCCATCATTATCCTCTGCTTCCTGCCAGCTGCAAGTGGCATGTTTCACAACTACCAGAGAATCAGCCTTTTTTCACTTCTCTCATCCTCTTCCATGTGCGGGGCACTGAAAGGTTCTCCATTCCCGACCACTGTTCCCTGTAATTTAAGAGGTGTTACCTTACAACAAAGCTTTGTTGTGTTTTCTTTCCTTTAACACGTACTGAGTTGTCTTGCTGTGACCAAGCAAGGCACCCTAAGTCCATTTTTCCCTTTCTACATAGTCTTACAGTGCTTTGCCATGATGTGTGAGCCATTCCCGCAGACACCAGACTCTTGTCATAAGCAGATTCGAATTAATGCAGCTGTCTATGGATCATTAGAGGGATCCTCAGTGCAAAAATGATTTTTCTAAAGAATGAACAATTCCCACCTTTCTCACTGGTATTAAATAACACCCATGAATAGTCTCATTGACCTCTAAAGCAGCAAGTTTTCAAATAAAATGCGATATGATTTTAAATAAGAGTATTATGCCCTTCCTGTAATTTATAAAATACCAAGCTATTCCAGATTATATGAATTTTTACAAGTACATAATTGTGTATGCTTCATGCTCTTTGAGTTCTTAACACTTGTTATCTACAGTGAGTCAAACCTGGAAGGACATGACTGAGGCAGAATATTAGCATGTGTCATTTCTTTTTAAGTGGGGAGAGTAAAAGTCCTCTTCGACTGGTGAGCTTTTGTTACATTAATTGAAAACTTTCATTTCATTCCACAAAAGGAAAAGTTGTTGCCTATTCCCAGGTTTTAGGGGTTTTTTGCCACACTTAGCTTAATTACTGGCTGGAAAGGTTAGTCCTCTTATTTCAGGTTTAAATTACAAAAAAATAATATTATTGATTTTATTTTTTGTACAAATTTATATTTATGGAATGCAAAACTATGTCTTTATACAAATATATATATTAAAGAGTGACAAGAAAACTGAACTAAAATAGGTATCTCTACACAGCAGAGTACTGAGTTATCTGTTCTTAATGTTGCTCAGAGGACACAAAATTGAACTGCTGTTCAAAAGCGTTTTTCACATACTTCATCCACATCACAATATCAAATAATTCAGGTTTGCACTTTTATTCATGATACTGATGAAGGTGGAAATTATACAGTATCCTGATGCTTGAGCTGCAGAAGACAGCATCCCACTGCTACATTGTTTAGGATGGTTATAATATCAAGTTCTGTAACATCTTCAAATTTATCAGAATTTCAGTGTGATAGAAGATTTTATTTTCCTTTAAGGTACAGATGGCTGCTTATATTCTGAGCTCTTTTACATGAAAACAAAGCCAGAAGGAATTTACTACTTCATTCATACCCTACCATAGTCTTGTTGCAGATAGAAGTCATGAGCAGGTGCAGAGTAGATGGAAAGATGGTAAATGCGCTTTTGTTTTCTTTTGCTTAGAATACAACGTGGGAATTGGCACTAATGGTAGAGTCAAGTACTTGCGGATCAGCGTTGCCTCAGGGCGCACATAAAAAGATCTTTTAGCTCCATCTAGTGTTACACACTGGATTCTTAAATACCTGGAGCATTCCTATGAGGAAACCGTCATTCACAACCTGCTCTTTCTTTCTCAACGATACCCAACTCTGCAGTGTTTCCCAGCCTTGCGTGAATTCCTATTAAAAATACAGCCCGGGCATTATTTATCTACATGATGAATTCACCTGCGTTGATCTGACTTTTCAGGGTAAATTTTTGCAGCCAGTGTTTAGTGTTGTCTGGGGACCATAAGCTGTTTGTAATGTGTGTACAGTAGGTAGCCAAACATGCTCACATCCTAATTGCATTTTTAAGTACTACTCTAATAGGTGCCAGCACTGGCTTTTGTACATGTCTCGGTACGTGGTCACATTTCCCCAGTAGTCCCATAACTACAGAGGGAGGAAGGAATTACAGTGAAATTGGTTTCATATGGTCATGCAGCTCTCCTAAGTCAATTACTGTAGCTAAGTGTTATGCATCGATCTTCAATATTTACATAAGAAAATTAGTTTCTCGGTGAAAGTTCATGAGAATTTACGTTCCATGAAAAGATTGTTGCAAAAAATGGTGGTTTTTCCAAGGTACAGAATTAAAATCCAGTAAAAGGAGAGTGGTATTCCCTTTAAAAATATATAGTCAACACAGTCTTATAGAGAAACATGTAACTTTAGGAGGTGAAGAGATGAGAATTTAGCCAAAATATCAATGACAGTCAAGAAATGGGAATAAAAACTGAGTTTCTACCCAGTGGGACAAAGCTTTAATGTTTCTGCTGTCTTTGGAGGTGACTTTGTTTTGTCCGTATGGACACCATAGCTAAATATTCTGGCCCTACAGGTCACAGCAGTTCTAGAGTGCATCTGTCCAGAAGACTTCATTGTATCAGGGTAGTTTTACAGCACAGGAAGTTTAATGATTATTCTAGTAGCACCCTCCTTAATGTAGTGTGCCATTTTAGGTGTTCACCTGTTCATAGAGGAGAGGTTGGGAGACAGCATCACCCTGCCAGGTCTTATACAGGAGTGGCAAACACTCAGCATCTCCACTGTCTTTGTTGTATTGAAGAGAGGCTTTGTTTCAGGAGCTGAGAAATTACATGAGCAAAGTGGAGGTATCAGTAAATCTGTAAGGCAAACAACTCTGTCTTCTGCATCACTCCCCAAAATCATCTTTTCTTGAAATGCCTGTTTTGTATTACCACCACAAGGAAAGGCACATGGCCAGCATGGATGTTTAGAGATCATTTCTTTATGCTTGTATTTGAAATACTATTTTCACTCTAAATGCATCAGTTTTTCTGTAATGGGTATGTACTCTTGCTACTCATAACCATTTTCTCCCTTCCTGCGTTTCCCATTGTCCCATTTTTAACTACGTGCTATACTTAGCAGTCTTTCAGATCATAACCCCCAAAGGGCAGTGATCATGTTTGTTCACTGTGTGGCACGTGGTGGTGATTTCTGAATGCCACGGGACAGTCAGAGTTGGTGTTGCAGTAGTAGTAACAGTGACCTGAACGCGTCAGCGTGACCTACGTGTGGGTATATAACCAAATGCAGTGGTCATCAGAACAAATAATTTGCTTTAAGTCATTTGCCTTACTAACTGTCTTGAAATAGCAAATAAAGATCAAGGTTGAAGCTACCTGCCTGCAGAAGTCTATCCCTACTGTTTTAGTTTCAAAAAAATCTCACTTTTATCCCTAGTCTTATCTTTATAAGGCTTTCTCTCTTAGTATATCCTGCACCTACTTCTATGTACTTTTTTTGAATCCTCTCATTTGTCCTTCTGCCTAAGCTTTGGTAGCAGGCAAGGCAGTAAAAGGAGTCTGGTTCTTTTACAAGTGCTGCGTATCTAAGCTTCTCCTGGTGAATACACAGGTTTCAAGCATACTTATCTATGACGTGACAAAAGTCTCTGCAGTTTTGGTTTTTTTTGAGGCCAAGATGTTAGGAAACCTATTTTGACAATAGAAGACTTAAGCAAAATATCAGCACATCAACCAGAAGTCCCCTTTCTAATGAGGTGCTGAGCACCCAGCAGTGCTTGTGATGAGTAGCTTTAAACATTTTTCAGTAAGTAAGGTCTGTTGGTTTTTAGAGGAATGGAATCCTGTAAATATGTGAGCACTCCTACTTCTGTAGTAGTAGTTTTATCTAAAATAAGAAGGTACTCTTCTGTGTAGTAGATCATAAGATCCATTCAGCAGTCATATTCAAAATCTGGATCTTCAGAAAAAGGCAAGTTTCAAACAAGTTTCAAACAAGTTCTTAGATACAGAGCTATCTTTGGAGAAAAGGCTGCTTCCAGCTAGCACCTACAGTTTCAACTCCTGTACTTTAGGAGACCTGTCACATAGGAGGCAGTGTGTCATTGCAGCTCTGATAGGCATGTGGCAGTGTTAGTTACAAATCAGGGTAGTTTTCTTCCCACTTAGCTCTCCAAGATCTGAAACAAAGAGAGAGAATGCACCATTTCTTGCTATCACTGATTTCTCTGCCTCGTGGCTCCCAAATTAGAGGGTTTTTCTTAACAGAACCACTGAATTGTGTTAATTGCAGATATATTACTAATATGAGAGCTTTTCTCCCTCTTTCAGAAACTTGGGAATGACACGGCTCCCAGAGAGTCTTTTGACACAACAGTGAGCTCAGAACGACTGGATGGAAGCGGTACAGGTACAGTATAAGTTTCCTGGTATAAACTTTATAGAAAATCCAAAATGCCTGATGTTCAAAATCTCACTTCCCTCTTCAGATTGAATGTCTACAATTGGTTAAACAAAATAGGAGCTTACACTATGTGAAGAGCATTAGAAACAAGCTCACTTTTTGTGCTATGGATGCCACTCTTCATGAAGTCAGCCCTAGGGTTGAGTTTATGGCTCACTTTTTCCTCTTGTTGCACAGGAAAGTACTTGGTACAGGTGCCTGGGGCACCTTTGAAAGAAGACTGGCTTTTAATGGGATCAGCAAAGCCAGCAGAAATGTCTGTGCACAAAGAAGTGGAAGTGCTCAATATATCTGAGGATGGAAATAGGACCAGTTTTCAAGGTTTAAGTCTGCTCATACTAACTTGAGTAGTCCTGACTTTCAGCTGACTGTAGTGCTGTCCGTCTGTCAGCAGTCCTGACTCATAGTCAATGGCAGCTGGCTCTTCCCAGGATTTACCCAGTTTGATTGAAGCCAGGGCTGTCTGCAAAGCTGTGGGGGCCCCTGGACACTGCTCATGTGCACAAAGCGACTCTCCACTGTGTACAAAGTGGTGTTCAGCCTTGCAGTCCTTACAGCACCGATTCCCTCTGCACCTCGTCTTTCTGTGTCCTTGTCAAGCCGCAGTTCTGGGCCCTCACGTGGCAGTGCCACACTGCAGCCACCTGAGGGCAAGTTGAGAGACTTGTTTCCATATATATTTTTGGGACTGGCCAGTGATAGCTTCAAAAGGGATTCAGCTCTGGTGGTTTGTGTTTACTACAAGAAAGGATTGGTCTGAACTAGGAAATCCAGGTCTGATTTCTCAGCAGCTGTGGTATCCTGCAAACCTGGCACACAGGATTTCTAAAACATACAGAAGCAAGGCTGGAAAAACAGGCTGAAATCAAAATCCAAATGTGGCCATCTTGATTGAGCACTCCAAATATCAATTTTGAAGTTTTATGTCTTTCTAAAGCTTTTTTTAAAAAGCGTATTCAAAGCATGCCATAATCTATAAATCAGTGCTTTTAAAGCCTGCTCGTCTTTTGAGGAGGACCTTGTGGACTGTATGTGTCCCCTGATGACAGCATACTGAAGTCAGAGGAGCAAGGATAGTCTGCACTTTGGGCATTGGATTAGCTGGGGGTATCTGACCTCAACTTTTCTCTGGTCTTTGTCTCTATAAATGACACATTTCACCCCCACTTCACTGCACTGTGCTTGCCCCTTCCTTCTGGCCTCCAGCTGTCAGTTGTTTCCTTACCACTCTTGCTTGAGAGCTCCCCAAGGCTCCTTTTCATTGTTGCAACTACAGTTTGGCTTGGGCTAATTTATTTTAAATCACTGTGTCCTAATAATGTTAGAAGGCCTGAGGTCAGGAAGAAAAGAAAGAAAGTTAATGGAAAATTGCTGAATATTGTTACAGGAGAACTACAGATAGTGGTGCAGAAGGAGAATAAGTTTGGGGGGTTTTATTCCTTGTTTTGTGTCTGGATGTTGCCTGCTATTTTTTTTGTGCACACACGCACAGGTGCAGGCGGTGTCCCGCTGTTTCACTTGCAGCAAGAAAGTATTTCATGTGTGCAGACACAAACTCTCCCTGTCACGCACTCACCCTCATCTCTATGCGCCACACAGCTGTCTGGTTTGCCAGAGTTTAACTCCAGCTGGGCTGGAAAACAGCTACATAGGCCGGAAGAACATATTGGAGATTGGCTTGCAATGAACTGTATAAACACTGCCCTCCCTCCCACTGCCATTAAAATGTCTGTGCTCAGCATTTCCGTGTTCAGTCGGATTTCTGAATGGGAATAGCAGGTAGGTAGGTCAAGTCAGCGTCTGTGAGCACACACTCAGTTTTGCCAAGTACCAAGGCTACCAGTCTGCATTTCAGTTAGTCTGAAATTCTGTTTTGAGATTAAAGATGTGACAACTGCTGAAAGTCCCAGGCTAACATACAAGATCCAAGATTATCATTGAAACTGCCGGATATAAGCCTTCAATCTCCTGAAAGCTGCCGAATAGGAAAGTAGGGCAGGCTTTTTGCTTGTTAGCAACCTGGAGTCCAGCAGGCTTTCTACCAGCTTTCTACCAGCTTTCTACCAGCTTGCACAGCCAGACTTACTGCTTGGAAGTCACTGTAAATTTATCTCTAAATACCTTGGTCTTTGTTTGGGATAAATAACACGTTGGTAAAATTACTAATGTGTGGAAACTGTAATCCATGTACAGTGTTATTAGGTAAATCAAAATACTATATAAAGGATACTTCGATCTGGGCTAAGCTTCAAAATCTCTTCTAGAGCTTGCTAGAAGCAGCAAACAAAAAGAGGTAGCCTCCTGGTCACACACTTGGGATTTATTTTGTGGGCCGGGATTTCTCTGTTGATCTTGGAAACCCAGTATTTTGTCTGTAGAGACACAAAACAGTCAAGAGCTGCCTTTTCCACTGATCCATTACTGTTGTCTCAGCAGGTAGGCTGTGCCATCTGCTCTTAGAAATATGAAGGAGGAGTAAGGTCCAGCTAGCCATCATCCCAAATATATTAAAAAGGGGAACATGCAATTGCTGTCTTGGGCAATTGAATCAAAAACCTTAGCACATGTCAAAATTAGCAGGTTTAGATGCTTTGCTTGCAGTGATTTTGAATAAGACATTAGGGATCTTCTTACACAGCCACATAGCAGTGCATGTGTTAGGTTGTGGTGGTATTTTCCACACCTTTATACCTGTGCATGGAGCCTTCTGTGTTGCAGCAGACTTTATTTTATGTGTCTACTTATTTCAGTGCCTAAACAACAGCAGACCCTTCCAGAGAGTCGGTTTGCATCGAATAAAGGCGACTCCATCTCAGCATCATCCGAAAAAAATTCAAAAGCTGAACCAAAGGCAGAAGCTGGTGCAAAGGCAAGAAGTTCTTCCAATACACCGACTAGTCCAAAACCCCCACTGCAGTCAACGAAGCCCAGCCTGGCAGGACGACCCACAGTGCCACAGAAACCACGCTCTGCCTCTCGTACTGGTGAGAAGCTCTTCTGGACAGTTGTTGTCCCCAGCTCTGGGTGCTTCTGGTTGCTGTTTGTGTGGGCTGAGGAGGAGACACCCATGGCCACATCTGGAACAGAAGTTAAATGGAGTGGGACAGGTTCTTCATTGCCTTGCTCTTGTCTCACATCCTTCTTTTCCACCTCCTTTTGCCCTAATTCGAATAAACTTATCAAAATCGTTTAATCTGTGATCCTCAATAGTAAAGTGTGAGAAGCAGTATGGCAGTGGCAGAGCTGTTTTGAGTTAGCCTGCTTTCACAGAAGAGGTGAGCACAGAAAGCTACTTCAGCATCAAAGCTCATTTTAGTAGCACTGACAAAAATAAATGTATTTTCTCTAAACACCTGGCTCTAAATACTGAAGTCCTCGGGGTTTTGTGGCAGGCTGCTCTTAGCCCCTCAAATGAGTGCCTGTTATTCTTAATAACTTGCACAAACCAACTGCCTCTTACTTTTTCCTTGTTTAGCCTTTGTTTCTTTCCTTATTGCTTTTGACTGAAAATAATTGTAACTGTGCTTTTATAACCCTGCAAGACTGCCTCCTGCCCAGGTATTATCTGAAGGTTTCCGGTAGTGGGAAATGCTTCAGCAGATCTCCCATGCATTTGTGTGTCTGCTCTTTAACAGGCCAGTGTCACAACCCCCTCTTCCCAAAGTGCAGCCACTGCAATTGAGGGGAATTAAAAGCCGGTTACAGACTTCCCAAGTATCTACAGGAAATACACCTTATTAACTGTCAGGGAGTGAAAAATGTGAGTGTGGCCATCTGTAAGAGCTTGCAGCCCTCTTGACTTTTCCCATAATCACTATTGACCTTAGAATGACATAATTTCTGGTAAGGATGAGGAGTCAAAGGGATGTTACAGCCTCCTCCCTGTCCTTGATGTGAAACCTGAGCATTACTTAGTCTCTGCACTCCAGTGGGCAGAATGTTGTTCAAATACAAAATCACCTTCAGATTTTAGGTGGATTTACATTTACTTTATTGACCATTTTAGAAATGGTCGTTGAAGTGAGAGATGTTGGGTAAGATGCTCATGAAGATGAATGCAACAGGAAAGCATGGGTTATTTAGTGGTGCTTTTTCTGTTAAATAGCCAGTGCTATGTCAAAATCTTGGGTATCAGAAAGACCTGAGCCGTCTGTTTCTGCCAGCTCCTATTTCCTGCAGAGACAGCATACTGTGGGTTTAACACAAGGGAGTAATTAATACTTACCCCACTGTCGATAGTAAAAGCAACACAGCTCTGTTGCAGTCTGTCCTAGTACTTGTAGTAACCCACCGCCTAAGGATGCCCAGGCAACGTGATGAAAAAAACCAAGCAATCATCCTTTCTGTGCTCTTGCTCTCGCTGTTCTTCTCACCAGTGTGGCCACACAAATGGTAGCAAATTTTTGCTAAGTAATCTGGGTGCAAAGGAACACAGCTCAGATGTCCACAAATTGTCAAAGACTGAAAGGCTATATCTAGCTGTGTTTGCTAGTCACTGTGCTCCTCCTTGTGTTGATATTGAGCTTCCCCAAGCAAATGGCCTCACAGGCATATCAAATACATGGAGAAGGTCCAAGAATTGTATCTGTTCATACCAAGTTGCATTTGAGAAGGTCATTGCTTTCCTGTGCTGAAAGTGAAATTATTGACTCTTCATGGTGGCTCCTCAGCAGAGATAAATTTCTATTAATTTGTAGTACGCAACTGAATTAACTCTTTGTGCAATACAGGTGATACTCTGAGTTCCTTTTGTTCTTCTGTCAGTGCTAATGTATCTTCCTAGTTCCTCTGTTGTATACATATGCCACTGTTAACTCCTTGAGAAGCAAACTTAAAAGCAGTTTAAGTAACCCACTTCCTTACTGTCCAAATGAGAGCTGTCTAGTGTAAGAATGAAAAGGTCTTCCTGTCAGGACTGTAAAGATAGTAGTCAACGTGCCTTACATGATCCATATCCAGCCTTTTAGAAAACCAAGATATCCAGATGGTTTTAAACTATGGATTTGTATTTAAGTTCCAGATTTCCTTACAGTCCAGAAGATAGAAGTATTTTTTTCTTTTTAGCAAGTCTTTATGGATGCCCTTGTGTTATGCTCTGGGAAGTTATTTGTGGAAGTACAGAGTTCTATAAGGCTTTTTATATAAATTGTTTCCCTGGTTCACTTTTAGGCCCTATAAATGTGAAACAGGACATCTAAATTGATCCGTTCATTATGTTTCAGGACAATAAAAATATAACTAGAACAAATATTTCCAAAAAACCATCCCAATTTTTTCAGCTGTTCTTTACAAATTGCGTGCTTACGTCTTGCAGGTAAATCACTTGGTCCCATCAGCTTTTTTATTTGCACTATAATAGCAGCCCACATGAAAAATGCTGCAATTGAGATCTTCTCTTTGACTGCTAGAAGTCTTTCAGCTGGACTGAGGTCCATGTAATTTGTTCTCTTGTCGTACTGTGAATTCCTGAGTCCTTCTTTTTCTGGCTAGGTGCTGGTAATTTCTTGTTTGTGTATTGTGTTGATGTTTGGCCCATCATAAACAGCACTGTTTCTGTGAGCTTCAGTGCACCTGTAATTTCTTCTTCTCACCCTTTTGTTTGTGGTACTCCACAGAGGATGCTCCAGAGTCTCCCTCCGGCCCCAGTTCCCCAAAAGTTGCCCTGCTTCCACCGGTGCTGAAGAAAGTTCCTTCTGACAAAGAAAAGGATGGTCAGAGCAGCCCCTCAGTCAGATCATTTTCTCAAGAAGGTAGAGTGTTTGTATAACTGGTGTCTTCTAGTGAAATTTGATGTGTCATTGTCCCCTGATTTGTTTTCACTTGGAAGGGAAGGGTGTTATTCATTTAAAGGTGAAAAGCACGAGGAAAATGTATTGGGTCACCTATTCAGCATCTCTTCTACCCACCTTCCTTTGATCAAATCAAGTGAACAATTAATCCCTGGGTATTAATAATGTAAACGAACAATTAAGTGACTCATGTTGTGAATATTTATGGTTAGTTTGGTCTGAACTAAGATGCTGGTTGATTTTGGTCACACAATAATGTGAAATGCAGCTCTGTGGTTCAGCACGTTTTCAGGGGAGCAGCCATGACTTGGTTCCTAGCAGCCAACCCACTGCTGTCTTTGATTTCCTTTCCGTGGGGTCTCTGCATGTGACTGAGTTTACCTCCCTCTCCTCAGGCAATGAGTCTCTTGTGTGCCAGGGCAAGGCTTGGTACCTTTCATCTTTCATGCACAACAGTAGGCTGCTCTCTTCTCTTTGTTGATTTTCATGTGTGCACTATATTTCTACCTTTGCTGATGCATTTTCATGCCCTGAGTTGGCTCTTAGAAGAGCTAAAGCTTCCTCTGATAGCATAGGCTATGTGGAGAAGTAGTCACAGGAATGTTGCTTAGCATGGTGTTAGCTGGCACAAGTGATGATGTTTGAAATCTGGGGGTGAGATGTCTTCCTTCCTGGGTCTCTCCTCAAGAAAGACATCTAAGGTGATTCCCATCACTTAAGCTGTGAAACAAAGGGGTGCCCTTTCACACTCTGACAGCAGATTTTCACAGCATAGAATGGGGACAAATGAGTTGAGGCAGCTACATAAGGCTGGGTTGTGAAGACTGAGAAGTTGTGCTGCCTACAGAGGCCACTGCCATCATTTAGAATTATCCATGTTGCCAAAAGCAGCAGGAGTCAGGCACTGTGCTTCACTACTCCTTGCTCCCTTAAACCTCTCCAGTCAAATTAGCCAAACACAGGATTTTTTGTTTGGCTCTACATGGCACCGTGCTTATTTTATTGATAATTGCCAGGTTCTTAAGGAGCTGCTGTGCTTTGCATAAAATTATATGGAAAAGAGTAAATTCTGTTTATTTTATTTTTATTTCTTTTCACATTTTCTTTTTTATTCATTACCGTCCTACTTCCTCATTCAGCCATTCCTCTGTCCTTGCTTTCAGCCTCTCTTCAGGCTAGCATGTTCAATTCATTTCTGCAACTGGTAAATCACTGCAAATCTGTCTGAGTTAGCAACAAAATCGTATCTCCTGTGAAACAAAGCTACAAATTAGATTATACTTGATTATAAAATTGCTTTGTGTTGATGACTTTAACTGTACTTCATGGGACAATCTGCAAATACACTTCTTTGCACTGCACAGCTGTGAGATTGGGCTGCAGTTACCAACACCCCAAAATATCTGGACTACATTTAAGCAAGCAACTGGCTTACTGATTACTGCCCTCTGAATAATTGATTAAATGGGTTGGATAAGTGAAATTTTTCATATTACCTTCTGTACACGGGCCTACAGAACAGCTTAGGAGTATGAATTAATCCTTTTCCTTGCTAGAGCAAACAGGAGATTGTCAAAAAAGAGATGCAGCTCTTGACTGTGCCAAGCCATCTGGCAGCGTGAAAACCACTCCGGGGCAATATTCTACCAGTGCAGAAGAGGAAGCTAATGTGCTTGGGCAGAGGATGGCACAGCCAACTTCTGGTTAGAAGTTTTCATTTTTCATCAAGATGGTACTTGATAACTGGCACTAACAAATGTTAAGAAACGGTAATAGCAAAGAAGCCACAGAAGAGTGTGGGTTTGTCATTTGTCACTATGCAAAAGGTAAAAATCTCATGGGGTTCTAATCATCTTTCTGTCCCCATGGGATTTACATGGCATGAAAAAATTCCCAGGTAAAACGTGTGTGCATTTTTCCTTTGTGGCAACTCCAGTGACCAGTCCCATCTAGCACATGCAGCCCCTCTGCAGAAGAGCACTCACTACAATCTGTGACTGCTCAGTGCAGCGACACCGGCACACTGCAGGTAGGCTGGCTGCTGCTTGCTGTGCTTGCACACCTGTCATTTCTAAGATCATGCACTTTAGTATTTCAAATTACATTTCAGCTTGAATATTGTTAGTGCCAGTTTCAGTGCATCACTCACAAAACCATTTGAGAACTGGGTAAATTGGATTATTTATTGTTACTTTGATTTTCAGTTGCAAAAGCAAACCAAAATATCACCAACAGAAGCCAAGCCCAGCACGGTGCTGCATTGAGGAGCAGCTTTGACTTACAGTGAGCTCATTCAGCAGGCTATAAAAGTGTTTGGTTCCTTAATTGGTTCCTATATTGGTGCTTTTAAAATATAAAAACTCCTGTTCTCAAATGGTATATGTTTACATGTTTCTCTTTACCTCTTAATTGGTTGGTTTAAACAGTTGTTCAAAATTTCTTTTTTCTAAAGTATTTTAATTGTGTATTTGAAGATCTTATGCAACTCCATTTACCCACAGTTTTTCTATTTATAAGACATCACATTAACCCTTCCTCAGCCCAAAATTTATAGACTGAATTCCTTTTCATGTTGTAGAATCAAACTTAGTGCATCCAAACTGGTAATCTCCCCTCCCTATCATAATCAAATTATTATATTTTAGTTCATTCTGAGATAACTCTCTGACAAAGTAAGTTTTGAAACCTGGGATTCTGCCGTAGAACACTGCAGGTAATCTGTGTAAGGTTTCATCAAGGTAAGGGTAAGCTCTTCTGGCAGAAGCCTGCTTGCATTATGTGGACTTAAATGCCTGATACATCTTTCAGTCATTTATGGGGCAAACTACTTGCCTATGTTTATCAGACCATAAACTAAAATGGTTGCTGCAGGATGTGTTTGGGTTTTGTTTGAAGAGTCAATGAAGGCCAGACAAAGGCCGGGTAATTATTAGGAGGTACTGGTGTTCAAATATGACTCAAAAAATTTCCAGGCACCTATTTCTTTAAAGAGCATTGGTGTTTTGGAAAGTGGAAATGCCTGAATATTTTTTACAGGATTTCGGTACCATAATCCTCTCCAATTCTATGAAATGGCTTTAAAAACCTTTCCCTAAATCCCTTCCTGTTTCCCGACTTGCAAAGCCAGGATAAGAATGCAGTGAGTAGCTGCTGGCCCTCATTTCCTCACATATTTTGGCTAGCACAAATGAGAAAACAGGTATCTTGGACTCAGAAGAGCTATTTGGCTGCCTTGGGATCCCTCTCTGTACTTCCCATATTCCTGGCAGTCCCTAAAACAGCCTGCCACAATTAGGAGTGGCTGCAGAGATGGTCAGTGGCAGGCTGCTGCTGTGGCTGGAGCTGCGTGCTGGTGACAGGGCAGGCTGTCCCTTGCAGTGGTGAGGCTACAGGTGAGTGGTACGTGGGGAAGGAGAGGTGGTGCTGCATGGCCACAGCAGCTCCTGGTGCCTTGTCCACAGAGGGATTCGCAAAAGCGGGCAGGCACAAGGATCAGTGCAAACCAAAGCTGACCATCCTTACCCAAAATGGTGGAGCAAAGAAGGTCTTGTAATGGCAACATTTAATTTTGTGGGGTGAAGTGAGGTGATTTGCAACAAAGTCACATTTAAGGGCCACTGTGTGATTGAAGTTTGATTTTAAGTGCAAGTATGAGATTTCTGATACTATCAGTCCTTGGGTATGGTCACCCTGGTTGATCTGTATAACCATCTTGTTACCATAGCAGTTGTAGGCCACTGATTAGATCAGGAATCTCAACAAGGTTTTACAACCATCTTTTCCAATTTATTTTGAAGCTTATAGGTTTGGAGAAAGCCTTGGCTTTACAGAGCTTTCAGAGCACTGGGTGGACAAAATGGGTACTGTTATCATTTAGATCAGGGGAAGTGAGTGGGTATGCCCTCCTGCTTTCCCCATTCCTGACCACAGCAAGGTGCAGAGCCCGTGGTCTCATCTGGAAGAGACAGTGGTTGGGCTTGGAGCCATAGGTGTCCCTCCTGTCAGGGGACAGAGAGGACATTGGGACCTGGCAGTGTAGTGGGGCAGGGAGAAGCAGTTTGGGTAACAGTGGATGCCAAGGTGAATGTCTGTCCTGATCAAAGCTGCTGAGTCAAAAGGGAGAACACAAATGTGTCCTGCTAGGGAAACAGACCTGTCTGGGATGTGCATCACTGGTCTGAGGGATGCCCAGCAGGGGCATCCACCTGAGGAGTCAGGAGTGCACTGTCTGAGATCTATCCCAGCTGGAAAAAAGAATGCTGTTCTGGTTTGGAAGTGGTGTGATGAGAAGAAAATCTCCATGCCATTTCTAACTAATGTTTCTCCATGTCACAGTGAAGTACTAAGTGTCATATTTCAAGTTTGCCTGCTTGCCAACCAGCAGTGGAATAAAGCTTGCTCAAACTCTCTCTTCTCACCTTTTTCTGGCTGGAAGAATTAATAGGCCTATGCTGCTCCTACTAGTGCAAATTAATTCAGTAGGATCAGGATAAGGTCCCATGTGCCTTAATGACTTGTTTTATTGTTGTTTTTTCTTCTTCTTCCTCTCTCTTCTTTCAATTGTTAGTAAGACCTATTTCTGTTTTATGCAGCTGCAAAAAGAAGCCCTGGGCAGCAGTCTCATGAGTTCCAGGAACTGAAGCAGAGGTCCTTAAGTAAAGACGGCCATCAGGGAAGCAAGTCCAGTGACTCTGGCGAAGAAGCAGATAAAGATTTTATTTTTGTTTAGCAATCAGTATAAGTGCTTTGTAGCGCAAGAGCTTTTTATAACAATTGGGGTTCAGCAATCAACAGCCCTTTATAGTCAGCTGCTCTTTCACCACAGGTACATTTCCATGCAGAAAACCTGATCTTCCAATCGTGATTTACCGTACACTTGGCATTGATTTGGTCCTTAATTTCTGGTCTGTACAGTGCAGACATTCTTTTCCATGCCTTTGCCTACAGCCAGCCATTCTTTCATGTACTTGAACTTCTCTGAAGCAGCTACAAAGAGTGCCCTGCATTAGGGCATTTAGAAAGCAAAGCAAATTAACTGGACACTGTCTTACATTAATACACTGTACAGCAGGTAATGTGTTGTACTGCTGAATGTAAATGTGTCAGATCTGCACGTGACTTACCTATAAATATATTCTTGCGGTATGCAATTGCACATTGTAATTATATTAAAAGAGCACACTAATAAAATAATTTGTATAGATTATATATATTAAATGCTTGGGTATGGTTTTTACATTCTCCCATAGGGAGCTTCTTTCTTCCTGTTCTCTTATTGTACATAAAGCTCCAATGCTTACATTTGTGTACCGTCAGAAAGCACAACAGAGAAGGATTTGGATTACGTATAACCATGGTATGCTTCCATTCGTATATTAATGTATATAGTTGATTGGAATGAGGGCAATTGAAATTTTATTAATGTTGGTGTTTTCTGGAGGCCTTCCTCGGTTCTGTCTGCATATTAGCTTCCTTTCAATGTGTAATTCTATGAGAAACATAGTTCAACATCTGTAAAAACATTTCGGCTTTTGAGGGAGGGGATGCAAATTTCACAGCTACCCACTTACATTACAGGTTGAAGGGATTTTATTCATATGTATATTTGTAACAATAAAAAAAAAGATTTTACAACTGAAATACTAGTCTTTGTTTTTACAGTTCTGTTTGTGGTCTGATGGGCTCCGCTCTTTGCGTGCTGGCATTGGGTCAGGTAGGCAAAGTGTGCAGTTGAGACAAAACCTGTATGAGTTTTCTGCTTCTAGTAAAGTGCCTGTTCCAGATGAAAGGGACACACACACGTCATAAAACTGCTGAAGGAAGATCTCTTTGCTATTCTCCTCCCTTGGAATCTTCAGCAAAGTAGCCTTCATGTGACCCAGAAACACCTGCTGTCTAAATTCTCAATTTTGGTCCAGTAGGACAGAATAAAATTAGTTTGGTAACTCTCTCCCAAGAGCAATTTCTCTGGCTCTTTTGTGGCTTCTTGACTGGAGAAAAGTGCTCCGATACCTGCCTGTCTAATGGCCTTCTGTCTGATCCCTGTGCACATGCCTGCTGTTGCCACTTCTCCTATGGCACTATAAAGGGCTGCTCAGTCAAAACAGAACATCTTAGAAGCACTTGGTAGAGGTTTACATTTCAAAAGTCAACTACAAGCTGGTGGGAAAGAGGTCCTGAAAGCTGGGGGCTCCTTCTTGGGTTTGCCCTGACTTGAAATTATGCACTTGTCTAAAATCATTAAGAGATAGCCTTCATATTCACATATATACTCTTGATTTATTTGGCATCAGTAAGAACAAGAGACAAATTGCAAAGGAAAACTTGAAATACTTGTATTAGAAATCAAAATTAATTTATTCATAAGTAAACTGCAATTCTTATTCCTCTAGGACATAGAAAAGACAATGTCTGAGAAGTGCAAGGGTTGCTGTAATTATTGGGTTTGTGAATTTAAGAAAATTAACAGCAAGGATTGTGGTATTAATTAAGACAAAATTTTAAATAGTCTCTAACTTCCAGAGCAGTTAGTTGCTGAGAGTTTCTTACTTGTGCTTGATGTCCTTCTCATCAGAGGTACTGTTCTGGTCCTGCTGTGAGAAACCACGGCAGTAGTGTGTGCTCATCACCCTGGTATCAGTAAACCAAAGACAGGGATGTCTCAAATGCTGAAGACAAAGTATGTGTTTGTGCTGTTAAGAAGAAAAGCTTTAGTGCTGTAACATTTGTTTGCTGGAGTATGAGGATTTCATTACATATCAGTGTTTTTCCATATTAGTTATGGAAAGCCATTCCAGTCTTTATTCCAGCCATCAGTGTGTTGTGGGCAGGCTGAGTGATGGAGAAACAACTTGAAAGGAGTGCTAGTGAGAGCTCTTGAAGACCTGGGGTTTGGCTTTTTGTGTGTGTGGCTTTGGGTGTGGGGAGGAGCGATGGTTTTCATTTCTTTACTTTCTTTCTGCCTGGCACACCCAGCACTGTCAGCCCCAATGCAAAGAATTCACATTGCATCCAGAGCACCCCTCTTGTACCTCTTCTGCATATAAGGAATAATGTCTTTTACTTTCATTATCTTGAGCCCACAGGGGCCATGGGTAAGTGCCAGTGTGTTTCAGGAAGGGAACAGCCACTGTGCCCTGGTGCCAAGCCAAGTTGGGAGGTTTGGGGGGATCCTTGCAGAGCAGGGAAGGTGCTGCTGAGGGCCCTCCAAGCAGGTGTGCAGCTTGGCAGAACCCTCATTTCTCATTTCCCCCCTGCTGCCTGAGCGGCTCTGGGGGTGGCCTCCTGTGATCCCTGCCTATCCTGGCCCATGTGCTTCTCTGAGAGGGTATGGGGCAGAGCCCAGAAGCCACGTTCAGCTGCTTTGGTGGGCTGCCAGTGGCAAGGATCCCTGGAGTTCCTGGGAGTCTGAACAGAGATTGGGTAGAGGTACCACTGAAGGAAAGGGCTGCTACTTGTTCTCCCAGGGCACCCAGTGTCTTTGATTATCACCGATGCTCTGTGTTCCTCCCTGTCACACACTGGTGCTGCCTGAGCACCTCCACCTGTGCTGGCAGAGTTTGGCCTGGAGAAGGGGTGGCCTGCCTCCCAGCCATGCTGCTGGCATTCCCCTTGCAGCTGAGAGCATCTCCACAGTGCTGTGCTATGTGGTCTGGTCACACAGAAAGGGCTCGGAGGCTCCAGCTGGGGTTATGCCTGACACTATGTCTTGGTCCCCGGGCCGTGACTGGTGTCAGACAGGACAGCAGCTGCATGTTGCCTTCACCATATTTAGGGGTGACAGAAAAACCCTCAGCTTCCCCCCATGCACATAAGCACATGTACGTACTATATGAGCAAACGAGAGAGGGACCAGCAGCTCTGGTCACCCAGTTAGAAATGCTGCCCTGGAAGGGGTCTGACCATGAGCATCTCGGTTCAGAGCTGCACCTAACTGATCCACCTTTAGGAAAGGGGGCAAAAAGCTCTTCTGGAGGGTGCTGCTCTGCACTTTTCTTCTCTTAAATCTGGTTCATAGGTTTTGCCATTGAGGAATTTCATCCCTGATGTATATAGTGGGAGCATCTCCGCCTCTGAGAGGCACTGAAGAAGGGCTGTGGCTGCCTGCCAGGCTCCAGTGTGAACTCAGACAGCTCTGTGCCACAGCTGCAGGACCTACTTCCCACTCCCTGCTAAAGGAGATTAAAATCGGAATGATAGATTTTGAGCTTTAAAAAGTATTCCCCGATGTGCAGTAACAACAGTAAATAGTTGCTTCCTAAGATGGGAACTGCAATCATCCTAAATCTTCCCCCTCCACCAGAGCCAGCCGTCCAGGCTGAGACAATTTGGGAATTAATGTGGCCCATTAGTCACAAATCTGCACAACCCAACACACTTAGCTGAGAGCTGCCACAAGCACAAGCTCTTGTCTCCACTGCTTATTAATTGATTAATGTGGAGATGATTTCTCTCTCCTATTGCAAACAAAAAAAGGTACTGAGAAGAATTTTTGGGAAAATACCGGAAGGCTCTGCTCCTGTTCAAAATGCATGAGAGCTGTGCTGCTTTCCCCATGCCCAGGGATGCTAATACTGGGTGGGCTGTGCCTGAATCCCACCCCTGGAGATTATCCTCCGCTTGTGCTGAAGTTTGGGGAAGGTTTCAGGTACAAACACTGTCCTCTGCTTCTCCTGGAGCCATGAGCCAGAGGATCTTGTAACAAACAGTGCTGGTAAGTAACATTATCATTTAATGCCAGACTCCTACTGATCTGGCCTGAAAAGCAGAGTGGTCTTTCCCCATCCTAAGAAAACGGAGAGAATGAAAATCACAACATAAACACGTGGTGCCAATCTTCTCTTTCCTTGAGATGTAGGAGCTCTCCATCCTGGAAATAAGGGATCATAGGAAGATCTGCCAGGCACCTTCACAGGCACCTTCACAGCCTTCCTACCCATCTCTGTGCCCGTCCTCCTGCAGTTCTTCATGCCTCCTCCCAACAGGAGCACCTCACCAGCACCACAGCAAGTGCCTCTAGAGCCACCTGAGCCATCCTCCACTAGTGTCCAACATTTCCAAAGTCTCCTGATCACAGGCAGGGCAGGGCCCCACAGCAGCTGGGGTATCTTCCCTGGGGGGGCGCGTTTGTTTTTAGTTGTGAGCAATCAGCTTCACCAAACAGACAGTGCTTCCTCTTCCTCAGGCCATGATGGCACCTTGTTTCAGCAGGCACTGCCAGTGACTGGCAGCTTAAAATGCTGCTCTGATCATTGCATGTGGAAGTCTTCCCATCCTGAAACAGATGTCTCCAGCTTTGGAGGGCAGTTTTCCAGGGCTGCACAGAGTTCACGTATTCAGAGCCCTGGGAATAGGCGTGTGAATGGGTGAAGAAATGCAGAAGTGAGGCCTCAGGGTGTTCTGCAGGACAGGGAAATAAATCAAATAGCGTAAAAGCTGTTGGCAAGTCCCTAGAAAGCAGCCTGGTAGGGGGCTGCATCCAAGTGCCCCTTGGGAATGTGAGATGATCCAGAGGTTTCAGGATCACATGTGGTGAGGAGAGGAGAAATCCCAGCTGGTGGAGAAAGGCTGGTTCAGGGCAGTGGCTGAGCTCCTGATAAAACTCTTTTTTCCTCTGAATCCAGGACAGAGATGTCAGTTCTCAACCAGCATGCAGCCAGGGACAAGGTCGTCCTTGGGATGAGGCACTTGCTTGGGCAGGAACCAGGACCAGGATGCCAGCTCTCCCTGTCCCTGGGCTTTCTCACCCGTGGTTGCTCCTGCTGCGTCAGGGAAATCCTGCAGGGGCAGGGGATGCAACTGTCCTGGGGGTGCAAATTCCCTCCATGTCAAGCACCAAAGAGAAATCGCTGTGAGAGCAACGATGCTCATCAGCACCAAGAAGCTGAACAGTGAGACCCTGTATTTTTGAGTAGAGAGAAAACAATCTGTGAGTCTCTGCACAGAAGATGGTGTCATTACGAGGGATCTGTTATTACAGGACTTAATTTCTTATGCTGTATCCCACAGCAAACTGAAGCAGCTCCTGCTGATAGAGTCTCTTCCCAGTTAGAAAGCCACTCTGCATCAGCTGTCCTAGGGATTTATTAGATGCAGATTCCAAGTGCCTGTGTTTGGGAAGCCTTAATGGAAAAGCAGATATGCTGCCATGATCCCTCCCAGCCATGTGCTGAGGTCTTTGCTCTGATGCCTCTGTGCTGATGCTGCTTTGGCTGTTTGTGATGAGTTCTGCCAGCTGACGCTGAATCCAATCCTTCAGAGCCTGGTTTTTTCTGCTTTTCCAGTAAGTTGAACTGAGGAGAAAAAATCTGTGTGGGGGAAAGTGTATTTAATTAGATTGATACCAGCCAGGGAAGGCAGGAGCTGGGCTGCCAGCTTGGCAAATCCAATTTGGTTTCACTGAATGGAGGAGTCAAGTTAACTCTGTAATCTCTGTTTAGCATCATTCCAGGAATGCCTCCTTCCCTTCCCGTTTGCTTAGGTGGGTTAGACCCAGCAGAGGGTAGAGGAGCGTGCTGTGGAGGCTGCACAGCTCAAGCTTTATTTGGACAACATTAAATTCTAGCCAAAGACTGAAATAATGAAAGTTATGAACTGTAACTGAGACTGCAGTCCCTGGGTAGCATTGAGCAGCATGCAACTGAGGGAAATATCAGCTTTTCCTTTGGGAAATCTCAGATCCCTTCTGATGGCCTGAGTCCTGACCCCTCATTTCAGTGGAATCCTTGTGGGAAGAGGTTGGCTGCTTCCTTATAACACTCAAGAGATCCCATTGCTGGTCCAAAATGAAGAAGATGACAGAGGACTGAAGCCTCACAGCTTGGAGGGCTGGCTGGGAAGGCTGGAAAAACTTGGCCTTGGTGGGAATCTGTGGATGGAAATGTCTGTGGGATGGTAGTCTTTGTGTCACACCACATCCATCCGTACCTGACCTGAACTGTCACTGCACCTCTTTGCACCCCAAACCCACACACTCTGCACCACCCGAGCCAGAAAGATGGATCCAGGATCTAGCCCAGCACAGGAATGTGGGATTTGTCAGGCAGGGGGAGGGAGCGGGATGGAAGGAGAGGCAAGAGAAGGGCATCCTTTTTGGAAAGTGAGGTTCTGCTGCTAATAAGCAGCTTGTACCCATCTAAGGGTGGGTTAGAAAAAAGAGTCTTTATTTTCTGCAGCAGACTGCTTCATCTCTGACTTGATTTCCAAGAAATGGTAGGAATGGTAGGGGGCTTCACTGACTATTATTTCCACTTTGATTTCCTTTCAGTTTACCTTTCGCTGCTTCTGCAGCATTTTCCTTTGCTGGGATGCTGACACCCCTTGCCAGGCAGGAGAGCATCATCCCCATCCTCAGCAGCCCCGGCTGTGCACAGCAGCTCACCCAGCACACCCACCTCCCACTGCCCTGATACACATCAGGGTCTGGGGAAAACAGGACACACTGAGGATCCAGACTGGGGCTTTCTCCAGGACCCATGCAGGACCCAAACCACCTATGAAACACCTGCTCAGGGCAGGATGAAGTGCTGATGGTGCCAGTGTTGTCTTCCTCGGTGTCTCTGGTCAGTGCAAACCTGAGGGAAGCTGAGGCTGTTTGATGAGGAAAATTATTTCCATTTATCTGTGTCTGCATGTATTTGGAATTTTCTTCTGTAAAGGGGAGGAGCAAAGTCATACCCCAAATCCAAATGTTGGATTTGGCTTTTTGTTCTCTAGTCTGTTCATGAAAACCCCAATGTTTCATTTCACATCAATACTTTGAGTCTGGCCCTAAGAATGAGGCATTTGTCAGCTGTCCTTTATTTCCATTTCCAGATCAGCAATCTGCACTTTTATCCATGCTTTCCCATTTACAGTTGCCTGGTTAAGCCTTTCTACAAAACTATCCTGGCCTGGGGTTTGGCCATGTTTTGCTCTTGTTTTGCTCTTTACTTGGCAAAAATTGCCATTTATTAACTGATTATCAATATCGGTTAAATAATACAGCATTACTGCTGTCCTCAGCTGGGGGGTTCCTTGACCCACAGCAGGGCCAGGCAATGGTCATGCAAATGCTTCCAGCCTCAAGGCACCTACTGAAGCACACTCATTTAAGAGCCAAGTCCCTCTGTGGTCAGGGTGAATACACTTGCTTTTTTTTTTTTAAACTTTTCAAAACACAGATTTGAAATCTTCAACCTTGAGCGTTACTGCACAGTGCAAAGCTGAAGCCAAAGTCCTTAATCAAAAGTGTCTATTACTTTTTTAAAATACTGCCTACCTTTAATTCTTATTTATTCCTCTAAGGAAATAGGCCAAGGCAGAGTGGTTGCTGAGTTTGTTACATGAGCTGCACACACAGCAGCCATCTTCAGTGTGTTGCTTTGATACTGATGCCAATAGACCCACAGTTCAATATCCTCCTCAAATTTTGTGTTCCACAGAAAGTCCAACTGGATGAGTAAAAATTGTTCTGAGCTGTTTTTTGTTTAGTTTGTTTTTTTCTCATTCAGGGTTTACTGAGTCACCTAAAGAAATTGGAGAAGCTGAACACCTTTTAGGCATGCGGCAGGATGGCCACAACTCACTGCAGGGTAGGATTTACCTGGTTCCAGTCCCTTTGAGCTAAATTTTGCAATTTCACCCCTAAGAACCCTGAATCCATTTTGTGCAATACGTGAGGTGGGGCAGAGCAGTTAAGCTGTGCATCTATGTGGTGACCCCTGTATCTATAGGGTTTTTCAGTGGAGGGTTTTGTGGGGGGAGCAAAGGCATAGCTGGTGCAAACAAAAGAGGAATCCATCATCTCTGCTCCTTTTTCCCCCTGTGCAGGTATGATCTGCTGCTCTGTGAAATCAAAATCTCTCTCTGCCAGCATGGAGAGTGCCTGGGATGACAAGAATGCTCAAATGGATGCATACATATCACCCACATCCTCATGCACAGGTAACAATGAGCTCTTGTGAGAGCCCTTTAAGCTTCAAGGTCCTTTTCTCTCTCCAACCTGGACCTGGTGTCACTGGAGTTGTGTGAGATGCTGAATATACACTGCTGTAGCTTTAAACTACTACTGTAGTTTAAATCAGGTGTCACTTCTTGCCTGCTCTTCCTCCTGAGAGGGCATGGGGGAGAACCAGATATGAGAAGCTCTTCCCAATGCCCTGAGCTTTGCATCCAATCCCATAAAATCTCACTGCCTCCATCCCTGCCAAATGGCAGGGTTCCTCCACTTGCAAAATATTTCAAAACATGGGTACTGTTTCCTCTTAAGTTAGTTTTGTTAAAAATATTTTGTAGTAAGAAACTGGTTGTCATGATCATACTAAAAAGGGATCTTGTTGGTTATCAGCCATGGTGGTGGTATCCAAAGCTGGGTTACAAACCATGCTAGAAACTGATGAACATCTCTTTTCTAAAAACCTGGGTCAGGATGCTCCCAGTCTGAGGCAGATGGGTTCTGAGTCCTGGGAAAAGAGACAGGGACAAAAAGTGATCTTCATGCCATGAAGCAGTGCCCGGTGACCTCATCCCACACAGGTGATCAGGCAGCTCCCAAGGGGCACACGAGGCCACCACTGCCAGGGAGCCATGGTGGGAAACACTGGGAAGAAGAGACTGCAGGAGGTGTTCCATGGGGGAGCCCTCACCCCAAGGCAAGGCATGACTTTTGGCAGTGAGGCAAGGAGAGATGATAGAGAAACCTGTGGAGTGACTCTGGTCTTGCTTGCAAGGGACTTGGGCAGGTGTCCCCTAAAAATTTAGACTTTTCCATGTCATTACCTAATGAGTTCCTCTCCCATGTTGGGGTTCCTCACCTGAGCATGGTCAGGGGATGCTTTTGGCCTTGCTGCTGCATTAAGATCTCAATGATAATTTTTCTGACGTCCAAGGGTGATCCCAGGCTGCTGTCCAGGGAATCACTGTACTGAGACGCTCCCATGCTGGTGTTCAAGCACATCAGCTTTACAGTGTCTCCTTTTTCTTTGCATACTGGAAAAGCTGGACATTGCTGCGTGGTCTCTGTTGTGATCTCCCCGAGTAAAACACAACTCAGTTCTTCAGGGTTTTTTCCCCCTCAGATCAAATAGGAACCTTCTCAGGGCAAACATTAAATACTTTTAAAAAGCCTTTTCTGCTGCTTCTGAGAGCCTCTCTAAAGCAATCAGTATGTGAATAAAATTGAAATAAGTATATATTGAATCAAAGGCAACCTGGTAAAAACTGTCTGGAAAGGGTCTCAAAGGAGATAATAATGATTCTGGGAGCACACGTGGAGACACGCAGACCAGTCCCAGGTGCCGGAAATCACTGCAGGTGAATACAGAGGTGACATTCAAATCAAATCTAATCCCAAGAAAGGCTACCGCAAATATGACGCTCTGTCCACACGGAGACCTCGAACCCCACGGTTTCTCCTTTTGATTAGTATTACAGGAGGAAGACAATGCAGGTTTCTGTCCATCTTCGTCCTGCGGCTCTTCATTCTGGCGAGGGAAACCCTCCCGAGGGCTGTGAGGAATGAGAAGGTGAGAGAACCCTGCCTACTGCTGCTCTGCTTTCATAAACTGAGGAGGAGAATTACAAGTTTTAGAAAACCCCTTTCCACCCCCGCCCCCCAAACTCCACTACTTCTCTGATGTCTCACATTTCCCTCCAGCTCTTCTGCCTTCGTTCGGGTTCCTTTGAAACTTTAAAGGTGGTTTGCAAGGGGCGCACGGTTCTCCCGAAGCGGGAAGGGCCGCGGGGTCGGGCTCCTCCAGCCCACCTCGATGGCTGAGCTCCGTCCTGCCACAACCCGAGCACACCCGGGTGGGATCCGGGCGGGGGGAGCTCGGTGGCACGAGTCCCGGGAAGGGGGAGACTTCTCCCCGCGACCCCGCGGGGCCGCCCCCGGGGCGGGGCCGGCGCCCTGAAAGCCGGGGCCGGCGGCGGGGCCGGGGCAGAGTCTGCGCCGCCGAGTGAGGGTGAGGGTGAGGGCCGGCAGCAGCACCATGGAGAGCGGCGCCGAGGGGAGCCTGGACGCCGCCGCCTTCCTCGGTGCCTGGCGGCGCTTCGACGCCGACGGCAAGTGGGGACAGTGTGGGGGGAGCCGGCTGAGGGGTGCGCGGGTGCCCGTCCCGGTGGGTGCCATGCAGGGGTCTGCCCGTGCAGGGGAGAGGTGGGACTGCTGGGGTGGGTGCAGTGCAGGTGCCTGGGATGCTGCACATGGGGCCGGCTGTCTGCCGACATGTCCAAGCTTCACCCCCACGAGGTCCTGCAGGTGTTTTCGAGCCCTCTTCCTCCTCCTTACCATGAATATCACAGCCGCAAATCCCCCTTTTCACCCTGAAAGTTTTGCCTTTTCATCACTTCCCTGTTTTATCTGCTGTTCTCTCTTTCGGTCCCAGTTTGGGGGATTTATTTTTGTTTCTGAAAAGTTTTCTGTAACGAAAACTCCAAAGGGAGCCCCACAGCTGTGCCCAGCCCTCACTTAGAAGTGAACACATGAAATTGAATAGAACGTGGGGCTGCCCTGAGTGGGCAGGCAGGGCCCTGGCTGAGATCCTGACCGTGAAGCCTTGGGCTACCTGCATGCAGCCCGTGACACGGTTCCTGGAACTCAGGCAGTACTCTTGGCCATTAATACATTTATTTTTTTATTTAGACAATGGTTACATAGAAGGGAAGGAGCTGGATGATTTTTTCCATCATCTCCTGGAGAAACTGGGACCAGAAGTAAGTACAGTGCTGCATTGTGCATCAGGTCCAAGCAAAAAAGTTATGCTGAGAGATGATTTGTGTTTGTTCTTCCCTGGTTGCTGACTTCCTTAGCAATCCCGTGGTAAAGAGCTTTTCTCTTGGCAACAGGGTGGCGTTTAAGCAGGTACAACAACAAGTGCAGTCACCTGAGCAGTTTGATCAGTTGTTTCCAGCCCAACAGCTGCTGGCTGGGGTGAGATCACAGCTGGCACCAGCTGAAGGGGCTGGTTGGCAGCGTGGAGAGAAAGGCATTTACTGTTGTTGAGTAGAAACAAGTGCAAAAGCACCAGCACACAGCCTGGCTGGCTGAGCGGGAGGGCAATGTTCATGTTTTATTTATTCAAGCCTGTGCTGATTAGTTTTGTTAATATGATAGGTTTCTTTCCCAGGTCAATTTTTAACAAATATACTGTCATTAATTTTAAATGGTGCTTAGGAAGAAGGCTTATGTCTATATTGCCATAAATGGCTAAAAGCCAAATGAAAGTCAATTCTATTGCTTCTAAGATCCAGACCTGGCTCTACAGTGTTTCTGAGTTTCTCCCCTGGTTTCCTTTCTTGGTTTTGGCAGCACTTTCCCTCTCTCACTCTCTGCATTCAGTACAACCAGAAGTTGCACGACAGTTTACTGGGGCTGGTTTCCTTGGCTCCAGGTCATACATTGCCTGTAAGTGTCATCATCAGTGAAGGAGAAATCCTGCCACGCAGGAGAATCCTGCCTCCTTCAATCCAGGCCAGCACGCAGAAGTATACAAAGAATATATTAATATTTTCACTACACAGCGTGTGCCCAGATAGGAAAAGAAGGAAACACCTTACAAAAGGAAGGAGAGGGTGTGCCAAAAACCAAAGATGAAACAATTCTTTTAAGCAAAAAGTATTAAACAAAGAGAGAAAAGGTTGCTGATAAAAGGTAAAATTCATGAGTATCAAATGTAAAACCAGAATTGTACTTACAAGCCAATTAGTATTCTTAGATCTTTAGGGCTACAATAAAATATTAGAAGCTGTGAGTAATTTTTTTCAAGCATATATTTATTTAATTTGCAAGTAAATTTGGATTGAAATATTGGCAGTTTCTGCAGAAATGTCTTTCAAAGCATGGGTGGTTAGACAAACAGATAGGCATGTAAAAAGACTTCAAACAAATCAAAAAAGATTCAGCAATAAGAATCTTTAGGGACACGGAAAAGCTGATTTAAAGAGAAATCAGAAAGCTCGTGACTGTTTACCCAGGAACGAAAGATGAAATTAGGAGCTGCTGGTGCTGGGGTATTGAAACAGCTGCACAAAGCATGCCCAAACAAACTCAGTGACAGCAAACATGAGATGTTGAAGGAGACACTTAAAATGAGGCTGCAGAGGTCAATGCTGCAGTGGGTAGCTGAAGCAAGGGACCTCCAAGTGGGGCTCTCTGGAGTGAGCTGATGGTGAAAAAACCAAGGGTTCACCTGGGATCTCATGCTGCAGGCAGCTTCCTAAGGATGTGAGTCAAGAGAAACTCCAAGCCCCACTCTAGCCTGTAGCTGCCCTTACGTGTCCCTCACATGATGCTCTGGGACAGCATCACACCAGCTGGGTTGCAAACCCAATATGTTATAGCAGTTTTTGTGGTCTTGCTGGTATCAGTGTGAGCTCCATTACACTGTGTTAGTTATTGGGACACAGAACTTGCAAAATGAGGGTGTTCTAGAAATGAATTTCCTGCTTTAAGAAATCAATAATAGTTTTATTGCTTGTTAGAAGCCCCTGCTTGGATGACTCCAGCTTAATTCAGCACCCCGATCCAGTTTACATCTCCTTTGCTTCTGCTATCTAAGTTTTGCCATTAAAAGAAATAGCTTAACACAAATTGAATGGAAAAAGAACCAACTCCCTCTCCTCCTATTAAATAGAAAAAACAGGCTAATTCTGGAAGACAGTGCTCACTAACTTTCAGGGTGCTCAGATAGGCTCTCAAGTGCTTTTGATTTTTTTCCTCTAGTCTTCTTGCTTATTTTTTGGCAATATTTCCAGTCTGGTACTTTTAGGGATAAAACTACATGACAGGCTGCAGGCAGAGCAGGCTGTCTTTGTGGCAGAAAACCCAAGGGGAGCTTTGTCCTGGGAGGCTGAGAGCAGTCCTCTGCCCACACCCCTGGGTATGGGGATCACTTGTAGCACCAGATTAAACAAAGGTCTCTATACCTTTGTACAATGAGTTTGTCTAATAACACTGAGCTGGTTTTTTTCACGTGATTTATATTGTGCAGGCTTGTGATTGTAACAGGAGGGGTAAAGGGTCCCCTCTGCATTGGTTTTACCATCCTACAGAAAGATAGCGTCCTCTGTGATAGAAGCAGTGAGCTTGGACTGAGCATCTCTCTGCTGTACCACTCATCCTGACCTTTACTCCTCTGGGTTCTTAATGTCTCTGTTTCCTTGCGCAGTAGAAGGGGGAGACAGCAATACACTGGCGTAACTTACAGATGTGTCACAAGGATTAATTAGTGACTGTGTCTGAAGTGCTACACAAGTGATAAATAATGTTATCAGCACTGGAAGTTGTCTCTGCTTGAATAGAGAATGGCTTCATAATTGTATTTTTTCAGCCTGCGTTCCCTAAGCTGTTATTTTTCTTAATGACCACTGTGGTCCTTCAGCTCTGTTGTTCTTCCCAGCTATACTGCAGCATCCCCAGCTGACACTGAATGCCAGGGGATGGGAGCAGCTGGGAAAACAGTGCAAGAACGAGCCTGTCAGGAAGTTGAGAGACACAGCTCTTCCTGAAAACTCTGAGTGAGGAAAGAAACTTGAAATAGAATCCAGTCATGGAGGCCAATTCATTGCGTTTTATTGAACCATCAACAGTTGCGGGGGGGAAGGGAAAACTTTGCAACAAAGACAGACCTGCAGTAAACCAACCAAATCCCAGAGGCTGCTTCTTGTCTCTTCTCCTCCAATGGGTGATTGCTGGAGGCATTTGGACAATGCACTTAACAACAAACTTTAACTTTTGTCCAGCCCCAAAGTGGTCAGATGATTGGACTAGATGGTTGTTGTAGGTGCCTTCCAACTGGAGTATTCCATTCCATTCCATTCCATTCCATTCCAAATGGCTTCAGTTTCCAGGTGTGTGTAATTCATCCTCACACCAGCATTATGATTGCAAGGTGCTGGCATTATCCACCTGCTTCTGTTATCACTCCTATGGCTTCTCCCTGACCATTTGAGCCTCCAGCTTCCAGCCTGCTACTGCCTGGCTGCCATGAGCTGCCTGGGCTCTCTTCTGCTCTCTCATAAACCTCTTTCTTCTACGTTATAGCACCTCTTTCCTTGCATTTTCTAGAAGTTTATTATATTGAGGTGAAATCTCAATGGAAAGGACAGTTTCTTTCCTCATCAAAGAAGTAATTTTATTAGAACAGGAACTACAGCTCCTGCACGTCTGTCTTATATTCCTGTACATCTTTCTTTCTGTATCAAGATCGTTAAGGACCTTCCTTACTTTCTCTTTTCTGTGGTTTTAAGGAAGCTCTATGTATATTCTCATAGTGATTAGATAAGATTTTTATAGATGAATGGCTATAAACGTTGGGGTTGGATTACTGAAAGTTTCCATAAAACCAATGATGTCTGGGCAGATATGGAGAGAAATGCATGTTGACATTTGGCTTTCTGAGAAAGGTATTTCACTTTGCTTTAATTATACCCAAATTAGATAGAAAACATTCAGATAAAGGATGGTTACCTTCACCTAACTGTAAGTGTGTAGGAGACCACAAAAATTTTTGAAGTATAAATTTGATCAGACAAGATAGGTATTAGCCTTGTTATAATCCCTCCTGCCTGAAAACCACATGGATAGTTATGAGTGGAAGGGACTGAAGGTAATCCTCTGGAGCTCACTCTGAGCAGCTATTAAGGATTTGTCCTTGCTTTTTACTTCCAAAGAATAGAAGCACCCTCCAGCTACTCTGGCACTTCCTCCTTGCCTTGCACACTGTATTATCTATCTAAATAATGTGTGTAATTTAGCACAGTCAGGAATGCAACAGATAGTCAAACAAAGTTTAATGGTCAAAATATCAGCCAGCCTCAAAGCCATCCAAAGCAGACTTCCCCTGTGCTTCACCACCCCAAGAGACCTAAGGTCACTGGTGACCAGCAGGTCAACAGCAAGAAGATCCCTAGAAGGAAGCAATCAACTTGCATCCACATCCAGAATATTTCAGATTTCTAACCTCCGGGCAATCCTGGCTATTTAAATATTAGGAAAGTATTCTTTACTGTTGGGGTGGAGAGGCACTGGAACAGGGTGCCCAAAGAAGCTGTGGATGCCCCATCCCTGGAAGTGTTCGAAGCCAGGTTGGATGGGGCTTTGAGCAGCCTGGTCTAGGGGAAGGTATTGGAACTGGATGATCTTTGAGGTTCCTTTCAGCCCAAACCATTCTATCATTCTGATTATTGCCAAACAGAGTTATTTCTTTAGGTGTGGCTTTCATCAGCCTTGATTAGCCTGGCCAGTTCCTATTCCTGTCCCTCCACATTAAGGCATGGAAGTGCCTTGAGGTATTTCTAATGGAAACTAAACATGCCCATGGTAAAAAATACACGATGTGTTTTCATCTCCCAAATGCACATCAAGCAACTTTCAGCCTAGCAGAAAGGATAGAAAAAAGAACCTGTTCAAAGCCTAACCCCAAAACCACGATGGCACAAGGATGCATCATAGCACAAGATGGCTGCAGTAGCCTTTCTTGGGTGCTGGTGTCTACTACATGAAGAAAGCTTTCCCACATTTGTGCTGATGAGGGTTAAAAAGGGAACCAAAAATGCAACGTGGGATGACAGGATAAGTGCTCATCTATTGTAGCATGCAAGAGTACAGTAAATCCTAACCAAAAATCCTAACCGAAGTAAGAGGCCGAATTCTCAAGTGATAGCACTGAAGTTAAGTGAGCAAGATTGGCCCAAAGGAGAAATTTGCCCTGGAGCTGTAGGGCAATGTCCCACAGTTATGCAGGCAATCCAACCTACAACTGCATGGGGGTAAGAGAGCCAGTCATGAGATTAGTTTTTACAATGAAGAAATGTTTGGCCCCAAAAATGAAAGGTTCTTTTTCTAAAGTCAAAGCGTACGTTGCTGATGTCTCTCATCTGGTCCTTGCTGGCCTCATATCTGTACTGTGTGGCTTTTGGCATGATAATAGTTGTTGATTTTGTTTTCCAACTCTCCTTGGCAGACACAATTTATTTTCATAGATCTTGTAGGAACTCGATATCTGTGGGACCCTTGGCCTTTCTATCATATTTGGCTGAAACACTAGAAGACGTATGTGCTTGAGCCAGCATTTTCAGAAAATTCTCTGGGTTTTTTTCAAGAAACAGGGTATAATAGTCACTTAAATGTAGTTTCATCTTTTTTTTATACCCTAATCAATATAGTGGCTTGCTTCTAAAATCATGTCAAGAAGGAAAAATAAATCAATTTATTACAGGATCGTCTTGACCAGCAGGAATTAAATGAGACATCCCATTTCATCAAGTAGGAAAGGCTCTGCAGTGCTCCATACATTCGCTTTTTTCCCCCCAAACCAAGTGACTCATAGTTGTGTTTTCATCCAGGCAAACTTCTGCCAAGCACATGAATCCCTCAAGGAGCAAAAATATAATTAGTCAGCGTGAGGAAAAGAGTGCAACAATATAAAAGGAATGGATTAACACAGAAGACAGATTACAGCCAGGTTTCCAAACAATCATAACCAGCCATGACAAAGAAATTAAATGCCGTAGAAATTTTAAAAATATGTGATCATGCCCTTTCTATGATTACAAACACTATTATAAACCAGATTACTTTTGTGATGCTAAATACTTCTAAAGGGTTTTCACAATAGGGAAGATGGAGACTGGACATGGAAAGGACAAAGCAGAAAATTCATTTGTTATGGCAACTTGAAGCACAGAAGCTTTTTTTTGTGAGACTCTGTGGAAGAACATTCATAGTAAGAAATTTACTTGTTAACTTTGAAAAATATGTGAACAAAGTAATGGTGATATTTTAAACTGTGTTCTTTTATGAGAATAAAAATCACATGGCCTTCTCCTCATGGTAAGTAGTAAAGATTTCTTTTCTGGCTGCACATTGAGAACATGCAGCAGCCCTTGGAAACCATACAGCATCCACAAACTCAGGGAGGTGCATGCACCAGGGAAAACAAGGAATTTTGAGAAAGGCTTCTCTGTACAAACAGTGACTGGAAAGGATGCAACAGCATTCCCTTAAACCCTCACAAAAGTTAAAGCTTTGCAAACCTTTGAAACTGGTTAAGGATTTGTTTCTTGAGACAGGCAACATAATCAAGACAGCATTCTCTGATAAAGAAAGATGTGCTCAGCTGCCGACATTTATTTGCTGCAAAGCCATTTCTCCTGTTCCATCTTATGAGACGAGGCACATTTTTGTATGCTGCTCTTTGTTACGTTATGGTTTAACCCAGCAGGCAGCTCAGCCCCACACAGCCACTCAGTCACTCACTCACTCATTCCCCAGTGAAATGGGAGAGGGAATCAGAAGAGTAAAGTGAGAAAACTCGTGGGCTGAGATAAAGACATTTTAATAGGTAAAGCAAAACCCACGGGCACAAGCCAAGGCAAAACAAAGAATTTATTCTTCACTTCCCATGGGCAGGTATGTATTCAGCCATCTCCAGGAAAGCAGGGCTCCATCCTACTGACTTGGGAAGACAAACACCACACTCCAAATATCTTCCTTTCCTCCTTCTTCCCCCAGCTCTGTATGCTGAACACCACTCCATATGGTATGGTATATGTTTTGGGTCGGTTCGGGTCAGCTGTCCTGGCTGTGTCCCCTCCCAGCTTTTTGTGCACCCCCAGCATCCTTGCTGGAGGGGTAAAGTGAGTCTTCTGATCATGTCCTTGCTTGGACAAGGGGAACAGATCATATAGATTATGGGGTTTTTCCGGCTTTTTAAATGTTTTTGGAATAGAAAGGCAATTAGAGCAAGCTACTTGTTTGCACCACCAGTAGGTCAGTCTTGAAAACCAGGTCTCCTAACCTTAGTTTCTGCTTGGAATGTCTTATTTGATCTATTTTTTTTTCAGTGTTCTGGGATGTTTTTTGATGAACAGAAAGGTCCCCTTTGAAACCTAATAGTCATAATATAAGATTTATCGTTCTTAGTGTAAAAAATTGTAATATACAAATAATTTTGTCTTGTACACACATCTTTGGAAAACCAGTTTGTATAGTACCTTTTATTCTTTGTGGGTAAAGGCTGGGTTTTGGTGGCGCTATTACCAGTTTTGTTTCATAAGTAGAATATTTATGAAGAGAGAAAGATTGTCCAAGTTGAAAAATCCACTGTAGAGCAACCCCTTGGACTAAAAGCTTTTGGAGTTGTGTAAATATTGTAAGTATGCCAGGCATTTACTTGATGTATCCCATAGTTTAAATCAGTTTATAAAAAGAAGGAGGCTGTCCTATTTTTACGCAGGTAACAGTGTCCCTGCCACAGAAAGCTCAATGAAGTGGTGGCTAATAGCGGACACCAAGTTGAGCAATAAGCATTTTAACAAATGACTAGTTTGAAATGCACAGCACACTTCCCAAATATCAGCTATGCTTGTCATTTTGGAAATAACTCATCCTACTGGGCACGGAGGAGGATCATTTCAGAGTACTTCGCAGGCCTATTGAAGTCGGCAACTGATAGGCTTGCCTAACTCCTGGGAGGTGTCTCAAGACATCAAGGTGCTGTCAGAAGGCAGTTTAAATAGTGTGAGGGTGAGTTATAATGACAAGGGGAAAGAAAACCAAAGCGTGTGCTCAGAGATGTGCTGTGCCCCCCATACCCAAGCCCACAAGACTTTCTGGACACTACCATGGGAAAGGAGGATCCGGCAGCCATGCCCTGGCACCCACTCAGCCCCCACTCCTGGGGCCAGCCATCTTGGGTGCATCCCTGTGGGATCACTGGTGGGTGTTTCATCCCCAAACTGGGAGCTGCCAGCCCTCGGTGTTACATAGCAAGGATGCACCCCAAGGGCTGCACCACATGGAGCTGTGCACAGAGTAAATTTGGGAAAGTCACTCATGGTCTTGTGTCATAGTAATAAAAAAGGGAGTGTACAACCTAATGGAGCTTCAATAGCAGCTGGAAAGAATGAGAAACTGCATTAGAAGACTCAGGAAGGAATAGCTGTAGTCCTAAATCCACCTGGTTGTAGAGAAGATAAAAACTTTGAAGGACTTTTATTCAGGGGTTGGGAAGAAATTAATTCATTGTCATGTAAAAATTGCTACAAAGGTATGCCACAAGCTAGTGTGAGTTATCTTTCTCCCTTCCTTCCTTCCTTCCCCTCCCAGAGAGGGCCACCTCCCACACGACTGGGAGAGAAGCCAGGACCTGCTCAATGTGGGTACTGAGGGTAACGTAGCACTTAATTGCTTGGGCAAGATTAACTAGGTGTGCTTCCCAGCCCAGCCACAAAGCTCATATGACCAGAAGCCTTTTCACAGGGTGAGGAAATGGTATTTTGTGTAGTCCAGTCAGAGTGGGTACCCTCATGGTTGCTGCTGAAGAAACCATGCCTGATGAACCTAAGCATTGTATTTCACCTGTCACAGCGATGCCTGTCAAAACACATAACTTGACAAGTCCAGAGAGCTCCTCACTATGTATAAATCGATTAAGGGGTTGAGCAGATACAAGGAGAATGTCAATTGCTTGAAATTCTATGCTATTAACCCAGGAGCACTGACAGGGCTTGGTGCCAGGTCTTAAATCAGCTGACAGGCAATAATAAGCAACTATCTAGCTCCACTGACACCTTTCAAGGGTGATGATCTAATGAACTGCAGAGATGTCATTCAAGGATATGGATATCTTCCTGAAAAGCACAAGATGAAAACAAGCAGGATGGAAACTGCTGTAACACACACTTGAGCAAAACCAAACCCCAGTGATATAATGGGAACAGTTGGCTAAAGAAACAGGTGTCACTGAAATATCTTGGGGTTTCCAAACACTGATCTTCCAAGTGAAAGTTCAGTAGCTACAAAGATATGTATAGGACTTATTTCCAAAAATTTGTTCACAATGGTGTGTCTGTGGGCTTTTAAAAGCATTACCGCCGACTGTAAGGATGTGATGATCCTGGTGATTATCTGTGCGTGAGGAGAGATTTCCTCCAGGAGGGTCTTCTAGTGCCCTCAGCAATTTTTGTGCACTTGTTGTTTTCCCCCTGGCAGAGCACCATCACAGAAGAAGAAGTTCAGAGGATGAAGGAGCAATTCATGTCTGTCTACGATGTCACCACAGATGGACGCTTGCAAATCCAGGAGGTATCTCTGCCCGACCCCAACCCAGGATTTCTTTTGCAGAAGGACAGAGAATTAGAACAGACTTTTTATAGGGTCTGTAGGAATAGGGCAAGGGGTAATGGTTTTAATCTGAAAGAGGGAAGATTAAGAGTAGATTAAGGAAGACTTTTTTTAATGAGCGTGGTGAAGGACTGGAAGGGGTTGCCCAGAGGGGTTGATGTCCCATCCCTAGAAACATCAAAAGTCAGGTTGGACGGCTCTCTGAACCACCTGATCTAGTTGAAGATGTGCCTGCCCATTGCAGGGGGTTGGATTGGATGACCTTTAAAAGTCCCTTCCAACCCAAACCATTCTATGGTTAAGAACAGTAGCAGACTTGGGAGAACTGGAAGGTAGAGCCTGGGTGTGGAGGAGGTGACTCACGGAGTATTACATTAGCCACATCTTTTGGTCTCGAGTTTATTTCCAAGGGAGAAACAAGCCAAACTTGTATTTCACATACTGGGTCAGCAGCCACCCGAGTTTTTTCTTTTCTTTAGTTTCATGATGTGTCTCTGGTTTTTGTTGTGGGGGTTTTTTGAAATGTTTTTTATCCAGCTTGCAAATGTGATCTTGCCGGATGACGAGAACTTCCTACTGCTTTTCCGACGGGAAACTCCCTTGGACAACAGTGTGGAATTCATGCGGGTCTGTATCTCCATATTGCCTTCTCCCCCTCACACACCACCAGCTTCTTCAACACCAATCCCTCTGCCCTCTGTAGAACACAACTTGGGAAATAGATGGGTATTGTGGAAGCAAAACACGTTCTGACCTGTTCAGGTAGGGAAGGTTTTACATTATTTACACCAGCAAAAGAGAGTGGTACCTAGGACTGGACCAAGGGTACCCAGAGAGCTCATTACATTTCATAAACATGCTCTTAGCCACCTATCAGTCATGCCACCACAGACAAAACCTCCCCACTCATCAATTCACCCCTGTAGCGCCTCAGCTGCAGTACAGCGTAGACCAAGAGGGCAGACCAGGCACATTTTGAGCATCATTTTATCCTGAAACATTAGGCTGTCAGCGCATGGAGAGGAAACCTGCATACATTGGGTCAACAAGCCCATACAACTTTGCCCAACCTTCCTCTGATCTCTGCCCCTAAGTATCCCAACATGGAATTTCAATCTTTCCAAGACCACATGCGGTTACTTCTATTTCACATACAAGCTGGGGGCTTCTGCAGATCAATGGCCAGTTGTGTATGGCCTTGACTCAGAGCAATAAAAGAAGCTGTATGTACAAATTAGGTGAGAAATGCAAAGCAGTTTCTTAGTATTGTCTTCCTTTTATAGACAGTGTGTCTGCATTAAACATGTGATAGCAGCATGTAGCATGTACAGCATCCAAGTGTGAGTAAGAGCTATTGTGTGAAAAGTTTATTTTATTTAATCTAAAATTAATTAAATGTTGAATAGTGCAACAACTTGCTCATTATGGAAGTTCTGCTTAGAATCTTTACCATCTATCACGGAGCAGATGAGTAACTGCAATATTTATGTGCTTGCATCAATCTATCCCCGTTCAGATCTGGCGCAGTTACGATGCTGACAGCAGTGGATTTATTTCAGCTGGTGAACTCAAAGTAAGTTATTCTAACAAATCTCTCTGGGCTTGACCTACAGCTCATTGATGTCAATGGGAGCCCTTCCATTGGCTTTACCGATTTGCTGCCTTTTTGTATGGTTGACAAACGGCATTTCTGGGTTGTTCATAGTGAGTTTAAGGACTTGTGCCTCCCGGCGTGGTCTCAGGGGCCCTGCAGGAAGGAGGATGGTTTGTTGTTGCCCTCAGTATCCTGCTTCCCCCTAACCTTGTCCCATGACCCCAGTTGTCTTGGTGACCTGAGGCATCCAGTGAGCCCCACAAGCACTGCCTCACCTTGGCTTTGCATGTGGGCCTCCCCCAGCTAAACAGAGCCAAAGCCACTGTGTTTTATTAATGGGATTTCTTCACAATCTCTTCCTGAACCTGCAGATTTTCTGAACACTGATTTCTCTTTAAAGCTCAGGCTACTGAGGCAAGAGCCTGTTCAGAAGCCATAACTCAAACACTTTGAGCCAGCAAGCACAAAAAGTCCATCCCTGGGCTTCACACCACGTCTCAGTGTGTGTGGCTTCTGCCTGTGTCCCACCAAAGACGTAAGAGGATGCTTGAGTGTTTTGCTGAATGGCAAATATTTTGATTTGAGATCAATTAGCAAGTATTGCAGGACTTATGTTCTCTTTTGCTTATGTCATGAGTTTATTAGGACTCACTCCAGTATGCCTACTCTGGGGAAATTTGGTTATTTTCTAATTTATTTGAAAAAATGTGTTTCAGCTAAAAAAATGTGAACTTTGTCTAACTGAAGACACTAGTACTAACCAGGAATGTAAAACTAGATTTGTGTAACCCTGCTGAATTTGAATTGAATTTCCTACTGTTATTTCTTGATTTTACTCTAGAGAGTAAAATTTCTCTCTTTTCTTACTACAGGATTTCCTGCGAGATCTCTTTTTGCAGCATAACAAAATGGTTGCTGAAGTAAAGCTGGAAGAATATACTGATACTATGGTAAGAAAAGGTAGAATTAATGTTATTTAGATCAGAGTACAGCCTAAAATCTCCTTTAGGGTCAATGTCTGTAGGGCCATAAAAGCCCTCTTAAAATGTGTGTCAGAGATCCCTTGGGGGAGTTAGCACACACTGCTACTAGCAGTTCTTTGCACTGGACATCAGCTGTGAAGACATTGCAAATATTTTTGCTTAGAGTTGAACTATGTCCTACAAGAAAGGAGCTCAACTTTACACCAAAGCAGGCTGAGCTCTAAACTCCTTTAAATATAGGTGAGGTGCATCCTTCTTCAGGATATGCTCAGCCTCAGCCAAATCTCCAGCTCATTCACTTTCTCCTTCCCTCCCTCCCTCCCTCCTAGCAAATCCTTTTGCTCCCAAAATATGCAGGTATCTGGCTTTTCTGCTCTGCGAAGCCCAGCAAGCCTTGCTGGCTCCCTGCTGCTTCCCTGAAAGACTGAGAGATTGAAAGTTTCAATTCTCCACCTGGCTTATCACAATATAGCTTTTATACTGCAATCAACAACATAATATTTAGTATGGGTTTAGCATCAGTCACCTGGATTTCAGAGCAACTTATTATATCTAAACATCTAAAAACAAGAAAAGAAGGAAAAACAAAATCTCATTTCTGATGTCATTCTCAAGGGTATAATTTGAATTCCACTATCAGACATTTATCACTGCAATTTTCTAAATGATTTTCAGATGGGACTGCCTTGTTTCTTGGCACAAAATCTGTGTTTGTACCTAAAAACCAGCTTGGTATGCAAGCAAACAAGGAGCTGCCCACATATTTTGCAATACCAAGTTATGTATGCGTGATGTGTGTATGCCTAGAGATGTGACTCTTTAGAGCAATGTGGGAAACTGTACTGTTACAGAAGAGTGTATATTTTGTTTTTCATATTTATAAGACAGTGAAGAGAGAGGAATGCCAGCTGCAGAAATTATTTTCCAACTGGCAGAGCTTGGAAACAATAAAAACCCAGAAGTTACAGCTAGGACAAAAATCTTTCTGGTAGCATTTGCTGGTAGCAAATATCTTTCATTCTGCTCCATTAAGGTTTCCATCCCCAGCGCCTAATCTGTGATCAGGTGCTGGGGAACAGGTGATCTGAAGCTTGTAGACAGTGGGTGGTTCATTTTCTCCAACTCCTTTCCATTCCCTTTAATTTCCCAAGAAAGGTCTGTGATTCCACTACCCCAACACTGTTAGGTATCAATGCAGCCCAGGGCTGAGAGCCAGGAGGTCTGGTTTCTATTCCCATGGTTTCCTGTAGAAGGGCTTTGTATCTCCAGACAGACAGTTTAATCTCTATGTTAGAAGATAAGATTTGATCTGGGAAAAGGGATGCTTTGTATATCTAGGGAAATCTATGATCTGAAATGCAAATCTGGCTCCTGAGGACAAAGGTTTGCCAAGCTGCAATGCCAAAAGAATCAGGGATGTTAATGGTTATTAGAAAATGAGGATATGGCAGATGATTTTTTTTTCCTTGCAATTATTTTCTCTAAGCTGAAGCTCAAGGATGTTTATAAATACACCTGATCCCAAAAGCTAAGGCAGGGTGTGAAGCTACCACAGGCATAATCTTATCCTGTGATATCCTGGAATAAAATAGAGGATATGAATTCTGTGTGTAACAGCAAATTATCCTCATAGGCAGTATCCTATTGATGCCATGATTTTTTTTGCTTTCTATATATACCCCCTCTATATACTCTTTTGTATAACTTTTATGTATTCTTAAGGGCCTTTTAGCCCACATACTTCTAATTGTTCAGGCTTGATAAGTAGCATAGGCCCAGTATTCCGTTAAGCCAGGAGACCAAACATCTCAGAAGGCTCAGACACCAAGGTCTTCTCTGGAACACATTTTGTAAACTAAGATAGGCCTGTCCATGGGGAGAAGGTTCCTCGGGGAGGGGGGTTCACTCAGCCTCCCACTGGGGAATCTTTGATAGATATGCTAATTGGTAAAGCCTATAATTTTATACTCAAACTATTGTGTGTGTGCATTTCGGGGGTACCCACGGGGGAGCATTTTGGTGTGCATTTGGATGTGCATTCCAGCGTGCTCCACCTGGACGGAGTGTACCAAGGATCCTTAAAATAAATACCAAGGTAAAATCCCTTTTTCCCTTCTAACCGTGTTTGGTTCTTGATTTTAAGACCAAGAAAAGGCATCACTATAGCATCAGATACACTGCACAAATGATTGCATAGGAACTTATCTGAAGTAAGAAGGCAAAATTCCGAGGAGGTAAGAAAGATTCAGCCTTGCATTTGCAGGGCTGGATTGAAGAGGGAGAAGTCACTCAAGGAGCAAATGTTTGATTTCAAAGCCCAGGGTAATGGCAACCCTTTGCGTTCTCTCTCTCTCTTTTCCACGTGGAGTGAGGAGCTGCTGGAGTGCAGAGTCCCACTGCCACTGGACTTTGCCACCATCATCACTGTTTAGGATAAAGGGGTCAGTGGCCCATCCATTTTTTTGCTGACAACAGACTTTCTGTTTTATCTTTAGCAACCAGCAGCAGCGATTCCTTTACGGCAGGTTGAACATACATATATTTCTCTCCCCTATTGCTTTGCTCCCACCCTTTTATCTTTTTAGAGCACAAAGTCCTTGGGACCGGGGCCTGTTTCTGCTGCACACAACTACAGTGTCTCCCAGGGTGGCCCATCTATCCAACTCAGGGCTTTCAAGGGCCAATGTAATTATTATTCAGTTGAAAGAAGCTGTGTCCCAAGGAGCTGTAAACCCATCTGTCTCCACAGGAATATACAGATCTCTGCCCTTTTTTCTGTACATGCACAGCTGGCTGCACACATCTTAAGCAGCTACTGATATCCTGAGTGGACCCTAGGGCCTTCTGGAGATAGAGATAAAGGGGAAAAGGCAGAAAATATAATTTTAAAGATGCTAGCTCAGGCTTGAGGAAAAAAAAAAGGCAGCATTTTATGGTTGTGTGCTAAGTATTTGCAGTTTGTGAGCAGTGTGAGCAGATATCATATAAACCAACAAGGGCATGCTAAATTCTTGCCCCTTGTGCTGCTATGAATGATCTCATACCACATTAAAAAAAAAAAAAAAGGCTCAGAAGAAGGGGGAAAGTATTTCTTTTGGAAGAGATTGGTCAGTTCTGGAAAGGAGCATCACTTTATCAGGTTGCTTAGCAGCCGCTTCTTAAGAGGCTATTCTGTTTCCTTGTGACCTTGACATCCTTTCTTCAGAGAACACTGATATAGATCAGGGATTTGATGAACAAGTGATGAACTCCTGTAAAGAAGACAGGTAGTGAACACATTGGCATTGCACAAGCTCCGTGAGTCTGCTAAATCAAATCTTAAAGAGCACTAAAGCCACTGGGGAAAATCACAAAAGAACATTTGAGTTCTCAAGACTCTTCATGGGGGAATTAAAGTACAAGGCTGTGCTGAGGAAGCCCCTTTGTGGGCACTGTTCTTGTTTTTTATTCATACCTACATAGATACATATTTGTCATTATTAATAGTCTTTAAGTGTGTATTAATAATTATTTACATGCACCCACTTGCAGTTCTGAGTCTTTGAAAACAATCTGTAGGTTTGCTGCCTTCCCATTGGCACCGACCAAGAGCTGTTGGCGAGGAGCTGTTGGAGGTTGAAGTGAAGCCTGGTATTGCTCTGAGCCTGCTGAGAAGAGGCCCCTGGGGTCCTGCAATGTGTGCTATGGGAGACAGAGTGAGCATAGCTGAAAATGGATAGAGGGTTTAAATATCTTGGTGAGAATTTTCTGCCTTCCTGAATTAACACAAGCTGGAGAAATGAAGACAGGCCCCCTTGATGCTTCATGATGAGGATACTGTGGATGATGACGGTAGAACAACCTTTTCCAATCCCTTCCCACCTCCCCTCAGCCCCTGAAGTCAAGCTGTTAGTAGGTTTCTGTATCCTGGTGAAATTTCAGCTCAGAAATACCCATCTCACTTATGCATTTGACAACATTTTTTTATGAGTGACAGATTCCCTACCTGTGCATGCACACAGCTGTGTACTTAAATAGAATATTGTAAATGCCAAGATATGAACTAGATTTAAGATATGGTTTCTGATAGTCCACAGCTTCCCAGACAGCAGCACGTTACTTCCAGTTTGTAATCCCAATGTCTGCAAGCAGCATGCAGGGCAAGCTCATTTCTGAGTCAAACTTCAGCAGTTTAAGATACATATTCTGCTGAAACAGTCACACGTGCAACACTGACATTCACTTTTCACATTGCCTTCTGTTGATAATGTCAGATGGAGCATAAAAAACTCCTTTAATCTGAGCACTATTGTATTTCAGTAAAATGTATAGTTCTTGCCCAGCCAGCATGCCATCTTTGCCCACCACAGGTTGATATTCTAGAGAGGCAATAATGTAAGTGCAGTGACTAATAACAAATATTGTTCATGAACTACAGCATTTGAAAGCTTGTAGATGGTGATGACTGAGGATGAAATCTTAATCCCAGAGAAGTCAGAATAGATTTTTTTTTTCACAGTTGTAATGACACTAGGGTTTTGCTTGGCTTACTTGCAGAGATTCTCCTGGGTACTGAGTTATGTGCCCTGAGCCCACAAGCCTGCAGCTGAGGGCTCCTCATCATCTCAAAGCAAAGGGAAAGAGGTTGGCTTCTCCCTGGGGATGGTCTATGTCCACAAGTATGCATTGTGAACTGCCTTTATGGTACATTGAGGGGATTTCTGGTGCTTTTGTTTCTGCTGCATGTCCCCTTTGCAAGGATAATGCCAGAGTCTCGATGTGGTCAGTTCCATGGCTGTGAAAGTCTGTCTGTGCTCCGTGCTAATGCCAGTGTACTTATGCAGGTAAATAAAAGCCAGAGCACAGAAAATTCAGGTGATTTAGACCCTTAACATCTAACTGGTCAAGCTGGCATATCTTTGTTAACAAAGTCTCATATGGCCACCAAAGAAATGGTGTAATAATAGAAAGACAAATATTTATTGTGTTGAAAAAAGGCCTAAACAGAGTTTGTTATGTTTGTGAACGCACTGAGCAAACTTCCCGAAGCTCTAGAAATACAGTAGGAGTGGAGTGTGGCCTACAAGACTGATTCCTGAAGAGCAGTTTTTGCTCATCCTTTCTCCTCCTGGTAGTGGTCCATGCCGGCCTCCCTCCCAGGCAACTCTCTAAGGATGCTGAGAGGACCCACACAGCTGATGAACACAAATCTGCCTCCTGTGTCCCTTCTCAATTTAATGCCAGTGGTGCTGTCACCTCCAATTTTGCACCACACTTGCCGTGGCATAAGCCAAGGGAAGCAGAAAATCCCATTTGAACTCAAATTTCATTTCTGAAGATCAAAACCAACAGAACTCAGGAGCCTGCAGGCTCTTAAAACCCCGATAGATAATGCCGAGGTCTCTTAGGAATTAAAACACTCTTAGAAATCCTGCACTAAAGGACTTGTCCTTGTGACACAGGTGATCTGTGGGCATGTGTATTGGTTTGAAAACAAACCAGTGGGAGACCACAAGTCAGAACTATAATTTAATAGGAAAATTAAAATAAATGCAACAGTACAAGAACACTGACAGAGTCAGTATACAACCTGACACCCTGTTAATCAGGGTGCTTGTAGCAGTCCAGATGAAGTGGTCCTGTTGAAGCAGTGATCCTGTAGAAAAGGGTCTGGTCTTACCTGAAGGTCCAATGGTAGCTCTTGTCCTCTGGGAATCCAGTAGGTAGGGCTGCTTGTGCTATTCCAAACCTCAGATTATGTCCAGGTGGGAATGTTTGGCTCCTCCCCCCTGAGCAGAGCATCTCACAATGGGCTGATGTAATTCCATGAGTCATTCAGTGGGTCCTTGATGGCCGATTAACAGAGATGGCTCCCAGAGGGATTTATCAGGGATGAGTCAAGGTAGGAGATAACAAACACTGCCCCACGTGCTTTAACAGCTTGTGAAGATGGTGATACAATATGTGCTTTTGGTTACATCTTACATTGTAACCTAGGACAGCAAGGCACTGAGCTTTTGTGCTGAGGATAACTTGCTGGCCACAGGGCCCTCTTGCCACTCCGCAAATGCCTTTGTGATCCCGTCCTTCCCTAAAGAAAGAGGCCATAGGCAGTCCTGGAGCTTGGGCTAATGACTGTCTTTATACAGTCTCAATAACCTCTGTACTCCCTGGCCAACTTTTGTTTCAGCTGTTGGGCATAGATGCCCATGTTTTGTACATTAAAATATATTTGTGAGAGTAGGAGGTCAAGTAAAACTGACTCTCTCTCAGTGTCCTACTTTATTACACACAAAGAAAGAGAACCAGAGAAGGTATAAAAGCAGGTTTTAGTGAGTCTGCTGATCACAGAACTATTTATTTTGGTTGTTTACTTCTTTCCTTATCTCTGTCATGGAAAATAACTCAGATTTATAGTCTTATATTGCTCTTCAAAGAATGTGTGTGTTTGTCATATTGTGTTTCAGTGGCCTTTACCACACTGGACTGGGAAAGCAGAGATATTTCCTTTCCTGAATTAAAAGCCAATGGTAGTTTTGATTTTTTAATTAAAAAAACAGAGATGTAACAACTTTTATTTGCAAACCAAGCTCTTACACATTCTCTGTCTGCCTCAGAGTGCCTCAGAGTACATTCAAACAAACAGAGGGTGTGCCCTTGGTGCACTGCCATTAAAATGTCAGTGAATTAATTTGTGGAAACACTTTAAAACATGGGGTAGCTTGACAGTAAAGGAAATGCATCATTTTATAAAGCATACTGATAGATGCAACAAAGCTTTTAGTAAAATTGAGTGCTACTTAAACATGCCAGACCTTGTCCTTAACCACATTGAGATGTTTCGTATCAGCCTGGCAGCATAAATATACCTTTCAAGAGTGTAAACTGAAAATCCATCAAATTTAACATATCAAGATGGTGTGTGAAGGCAAAAGTTTAAATTAGAAACAACCTCATAACCATTTCAATTATCTGCTTCTCCCATGATGTATGCTTTGTCACATGGGGTGGGTACCCTCCGTCATTCTTTGTGTACTCATGCACACAACTAGCAGATCAGATCAAACACTCACATGCTTGAAACTTGAAAGTTTAATTAAAAAACATTTCCCCAGGCTGTTCCCTGAGTAATGCAGTGCACCATTGCCATGTAGTGGGTATGCATGCTCTCCATTTGTCCAGATAACAGGATTAGGTCTATCTTGTTCGCTGTGGTACCTGAACTAATTTGGTGAACACTAGCCCTTCTTCCCTACGTGTTTTCCATCTTTCATGTGTTAGTCATTGGCAAGAATTAGCTCGGCCTAGCTCTTCCAACCAGACTTTTATTTTCCTCCAGTTGACTGGTATGGACAATCAAAATACTGCATTTGTTTGAAAATTGTATTCGGGGTAGTTGTGGCAGAAAAAGGCCAAACAAATAGAAAACACAAAGGTTCTCTCTTGCAGAGCTGAGTGAAGGAGGTCAGGGAAGGGAGTTGGTTATCTGTAAGTAGACATGGTCAGCCACTGAAAGTTGAATATCAAGCTGAAAAATAGGGTGCAAGAGAAGAATGTTTCTTTTCATTAAGCAATCCACCAAGGAGTTTATTATCTCTCTATTACATGTGTTTTAATGGGGTCTGCACTGCTGCAGGAATATTGTAAAGGGGTCAGAAATGGGTAGGGTCAAAAACCATATGCTTACAAAATTGATAATGAAGCAGAAAGCCTTTCCCATCTAAACCACCATCTCTAATCTAGTCTGTTTCATTAAGGATGCACAAAACTCTTCAGCCTCCTGGCTATTTGCAACTTCTGAAACGATGAAAATATGCTGCACCCACAAAGTAGAGCAGATGCAGGGCAGGTGGGACACATACAGTCTCAAGGCAAGGACAGCCATGCTGGGGTGTTTATTTATTTATTCCCTGGAAAATGACATGAGCCTGGAGATGTTTCACTGGAAAAGAAACTTGAGACTTGTCTCAGACAAGCCTATGTGAAATGAAAATCGTGCCCCAAATCTGGCTCTTGGACAGGAAACCACCAGTTCTGTCCTGGTCCCATAACGTACCACCACAGTGTTTATCAGTGAGCTCATACGGAGATCAGACATTGAGATCATGGAGTTGAACTTCTCCCAAAAACTCTGTTTGCTTTTCTGAGGCGTCACAGAGGGAAAAACACATCTGAATTTGAAGCCTTGGCTGAAGCACCAAATTTTAGTCTCAAGACAGTCATTCTGAGATGTACCAGAAATGGGAGAAAATAAAACTCACTTTCAGTAGCTCAGAAACGAGTAGGAGAATCCAAGTGAAGTTCAAAGACTGCTAAAGGAAGTAAGTTTTCGTGTGTTTTGGTAAGGACATTGTATCTTTGTATGAAGAAAAGACCAGTGCCTTCAGCCAGAGCTGCCCTGACCTGGCAGCAGAGTTCCTGAGAGCTGGGCCTTGTGTTTCCCACCAAAAGCTGTCCTTTCCCAGCAAATGCTGTCCTCTCTCACCACACCAGCTGCACTGCTTTGTGGTTAGTTCCTACAGACCATGCGGGTAACTAATGCTCCTTGGTGGCCTTAACCAAGGGATTTAGTGTGATATTTTCATATGCACTGAATTTACTGTGGAGGCCAAGTACTATGATATTCCCACTACACTCATGCTGGTACTTTTTCTAGCCATCTAAATAGGGGTTGTCTCCATAAGCTTCCTTTAAGCAGCATATTTTAGAGCCATGATGTAAGCTGGATGTTGCAAAGTCCCCTCTGGTGAAGAGTGTGCAAAAGTGAAGAAGTAGGGATGTCTCTATCTGTCCTCAAATAACAGGAAAAAAAAGGTTAGGCACTGATGTTCTGTCTGGAGAGAGGCTTTTAAAACCTTATCTGTGATTATTTATTTCTAGAAAGAACATTAATCATTTTCTGTGACCTGCAGAATAACTCGTTTATCAGCCAAGAACTGAAGGCTTGGGTTTATCTCTCTGATGGCAGTGGGAGGCTGTCATTGCAAGGACATTTCTCCCCTTGGTGGCACCAGCAAAGGCAGCTTCTGCCCCCATCCCTTCCTCCAGCCTTGTCCCATTGCTGCTCCAGCAGAGACCAGGGAAAAGCACCATATTGTTGTAGGAGAGCTAACGGGACAGGAAGCAGGATGCAAGAAGTTAGATCAGCTGGAAAGGGGCAGCTTGGACTGATGCAAGCAGAGTGAAGTCCTCAGGATGGCTTGGCAGCTTTATTCGTCTCCATCTCTAGAGCAAAGGAAGATTCAGAAGTCTTTCCTCTGTCATTTAGTGGCTCTGCACAGAGCATGTTTGGCAGAGGCTAGTTAAATGGGAAAATGGCTTTCCTTGTGCCACTGAACACCCACATGGCTCCCATGATGTCATTTTTCCAAATATCTCCATATGGACCTTCAATCATTCATAGGACTTTTATACTGTCTTTCAGTGGGAGGAAAAGTGAGCCCATACCAAATGCCTCTTCAAAAAATCCACCCAAACCTCAGTAGTGTAAAATACTCAGAATAATTAATGGTATACAGTCTGTTGCAGAATCTCAGTCTAAACATAGGACGATTGTTGCCTTTCCCTGGTCATAAAATCAGAGCCAAGCACGGTTAAAAGGGAGAAGGGATTTACCTGGGTATTTATTTAAGGATCCTTAAGGTGCACTCTCTGTCCAGGTGGAATGCGCTGAGCAGCACACACCGAAATGCACCCCCACGATACACCACATGTACAGTTATAGGCCTTGGGAATCAGCACATCTATCAAAGATTCCCCAGTGAGAGGCTCGAGTGAACCCCTCGTGCGAGGAACTTTTCCCCTGGATGGGCCTATCTTAGTTTACAGAATGTGTTCTGGAGAGGACCTTGGTGTCTGGGGCTTTCTGACCCCCAACTGCGAGGCTTCCAGGATGTTTGGTCTCCTGGCTCAATGGAATATTGGGTCTATGCTAGTTACCAAACCTAAGAGTTAAAAATATGTGGGCTAAAAAGCACTAAGAATACATAAGAGCTGTATAAAAGAGTATATAAAAAGGAGTGTATAAAAAGGCAAAAAATCATCATGGCATCACAATAAAGGGTTTGCTGCCCTTGAGCAAGGGGCAGGGAAGAGGCAGCACTGACAAAACAGGCAAAGTGTCCCTGAGAAATGACAGCTCTCCAGATGCTACCTTTTCTCACACAAGTGTTAGGATCTGCCCTGGCTCCACTGCTGGGAAGTGCTCAGGTCATGCTGCTGGCTCCCACATGTTCAGGCTATGTCCTAGGGGATAATCCTGTCCCTCTGAGCTTTGTCAGATGGGAACTGGTCCGGGCCTTCTCCAGCAGCTGTGCAGTACACAAAAGATCCGTAGTGAACTGAATACTCTGCATAACCACTAAACAAGCGAATGTGATCTGTCAAGGTAAGATTAATGCATATTCCTTAACCGAGTATTTGACAAAGAAAGGTAATCTGTCATAGTAAAATACTCATCTTCCCCCTTTCCCCCACAATGTGGAATATATATTTTCTAGAACTTTTGAGCCATTCAGGTTTGCAACTCATTAAACATCCCCCCCACCCCTTTGCTTGTAACAGACCCTTTTTTGTGCCTTGAAGAGAAATGTAGAACCAAATAAAACAAACAAATTAATATTTTGGGGGGATGGCTCATCAAAATGATGCTATTCAGGAAAAGAAAAGGATGCGTTTTGAATTCACACAGATTAACCTCTTGATGTTGGCAGCCTGAACCTTCTTCCCAGTCTTAGTATATTCTAACAGCAGACCTTGAGCCAAACAAGCCCCACAGCTTTAGAGGTGTAAAATCCTGAGTGCTGATTAGAAGGTGACATTTTTACCTCAGCTGCTCAGTAGCCACAGCAACAGTCAAAGGTAAGGATGGAGTCCATCTAGAAGTGTTTAAAAGTTTCCCCCTTTTTTGGCATTTTTTTTCAGGGGCCAAGGCAATGTCAGTATTTAGTTTCTGAAGGTGTTTGCTGCAGACCTGCTTTATCCCCACGTAAGGGTGGAAGGGAGCAGTGCTAGTATTTGATTTCTTTGGGTTGTTTCTGTCAAAAAGCTGGTGGGTTTTGCTATTCCTTTGTGCCACCCTTGCACTTGGTGCTAGCACAGGATGCCACGATGCCCAGGATTTGGGCAAGCACCCTGAGCAGGCAGAGGGAAGGGCACAGGGCAGACCAAAATGTATATTGGCTTTTTTTGTATGTGTGTTCTCCTCATGGCCTGTCTATTTTATCTCTGTCTTCTTGATTTATAGATGAAAATCTTTGACAAAAACAAAGATGGACGGCTGGACCTGAACGACCTGGCAAGGTAGGATTTAATAATGTTGATGGGGTGTTTCAGTTCACAATGGTAGATCCAGGCAAGGTGATGTTCTCCCTCTAGGGACATGCAGTTGAATTCTACCTCCTTTTGAATTAAATCTGCTCTGATCCCATCTCTCCAACACAATAATCTGAGAATCTAGAGCCAGTGATAGGAGCAATGCCAGGATCTTTCTGTACAACACCAATGTGCATGATCAGTGCTACCTCTGAGACACTTTCCAGGATGTGGCACAGCAACCAGTGGCTCTGTTTCTCCAAAAGAAGAAAATCCTTTCACAGACACAGACATGCATTTATTTTACATCATTATGTGCAGCAGGGGCTGCAAAGAATTTTTACTGCATTTTGAATAATAAAAAGTGCCACCACAAAAGAGTTTGGTAGTGGCAGTAAGAAAGAATTTGGAGAGCCAAGGTGAGATGCTAGTAAATGAAGCTGGGGACTCAGTCATGGGCCTCTGTCTCTTTTCTGTCCTTGATACCTCAGAGGCTTTTAGATTATTTTCATTGCTTGCTGATAGAGAGTATGCCTCTCTCTGTAAAACTATGTGTATTAATTGGATAGGACTTTAAACATGCAGCTACAGTCTTAAAACACCAGTTTAAAGGATGAGGGGAGAGAGGTGCTGGTTTGCCACTGTTACTTTCTGCTTGGTATCACAAAAAATGCCAGCACAAATAACTGCAGTGCATACAGCAGTTCCCTTTGACCATGAAATCTATGACAGGAATCAGAGGCAGGATGGAGAATATCTAAAGGAGGGTGCTGTTAGAATTTTCTCTTAAATACAGTTCTCTATTGGGAACCAGGCCATCCGAGGCTCTCCTCCAGTCTGAGCATATTTCTCACACTCCCAATCCCTCCATGTCCAGACGCAACTCAGCATGCCCTGTGTCACGGGCTCTAAAAACCTCAGGTTTAGCAGAGCAGTTGGAGAGAGAAAAGAGTTTATCAGTGCTTGATAGGCTTTAGGAGATGAAAAGAGAGGAATTCTGCCAGTCTTGGTGCACAGGCCAGTATTACTTGGTCCTTTAGTTTTACAACCACCGAGTCTCCCTCCAACAGAAAGCCATAAATCACTCTTTCTTTAATGCAGCACAGCAGTCTGGTTACAAGGAATGATTGTCTGGTAGCTCTTGCTTTGGAAGCTAACACCCTTCGTTGTGCAGGACCACCAGAAATGCTCTGGGAGAAGCAATGGTGCTAATAGGCATGTCTGTGGTGATCCAAAGGGCACCCTCTGTGCCCCATCAGACAGGGAGGAAGGAGTATGTTCCCACAGCAGCCCTCTCTAAATAACCCCACAGGCAATTTTCTCCTTTATAGGCCTCTAATCTAACATCCCTTTGCTTTACAAATGAGGAGAGCTCAGAATAGTTTGTGTGCAGATGATAAAGTGAAAAGATCATAATTTAAATCTCTCCATTCAGGATTCTGGCACTCCAGGAAAATTTCCTTCTACAATTTAAAATGGATGTAAGTAGTGCTAATTTTTGATACATTGATCCTGTCTCTCTCAGCTAAGATGGCCTAGGCCCAAACTTGAATTTTTTGCTTTAAATTTTCATTTGCTTTTCCTCTCTGTATGCAGGCTTGCAGCACAGAAGAAAGAAGGAGAGATTTTGAGAAGATCTTTGCACACTATGACGTTGTGGGTCCCGTGAGCCTGTTCATTCCCTTGTGGTTTGTAAATGACAGATTTAGCATATGCTGCTGAGACTTCTTCCTCCTACTGGGTGCTGTTGGAGTCACTCAGGAGCAGCAGCTCTGCCCAAGCCCATGGCCCATGAGCCCAGATGCCAGACTGGGAGGGGTAAAGTAGGGACAGAGGGGAGCAATGCTCAGAGATCTTGTGTCAAGGACCCATTTTGATTTTCTGCATTGCCATGGCCAGTGCTGCTGCATTAGCAGTTTTCCTGCAGGAGATGCAAGGGAGGCAGAGGAGGTGGTAGCTTTAGTGCTCACAGCCTCTAGCAGCTCAGGACCTAAATCACCACCATGTTGAAAAATAAACCCCCTCCCAACACTGAACCCCTGGTTGTTTAGGGAGTCTGGCCCAGGATAGACACGACCGTTTAATTGCCTGTTAGACATCAGCAATTCAGTGCCACTTCTGACAGTCACACAGTTCCCTCATGGTGGTGGGAGATACTGCTCCCACTTGCTGGGAAGAGATGGTTTGAGAAAAACAAAGGGATCTTAGATATTAGATATTAAGAAGAAATTCTTTACTGTGAGGGTAGTGAAGCACTGGAATAGGTTTGCCCAGAGAAGCTGTGGATTTCCCAGCCCCAGTAGTATTCAAGGCCAGGTTGGATGGGGCTTTGAGCAATCTGGGCTAGTGGAAGGTGTCCTTGGCCATGGTGGAATGGTTGGAACTGGATGATTTTTAATGTCCCTTCCCATTCAAACCATTTTATGATGCTATGAACCTTATCCTATAAAGCTTGGTGACCAGGTGGTGGTACTGACCAGTAAATAAACACTGTAGTATTTTTGACTCACTGGGGAGTTCTGATGTTTATTCCTTCTTTCAGAGTAAAACAGGAGCACTTGAAGGCCCAGAAGTGGATGGGTTTGTCAAAGACATGATGGAACTGGTCAAGGTATCTTCATGGCTCTGTTTGTTAATACTCTGTTTTTCTTAAAGATCAGTGCTTTTGGAAATGCTACACAGAGATACTAGTAAGAGCACAGAGTCAAATTTTAGTTTAATCATCAGCAGAAGGGAATGTCACCATCTCAGTATACATAATGCAGAGCATTTCACCACATCACAGAGATTCTGCCTCACAAATTAATACATCTTCCCTCAGCAACTCTATTTTTAAAAGATCCGTTCTTGTTCATACTTTGAATTAAGGAGATGTTACAGCATGACAAACTGTGTTGTCGTGGATGAGTCATCACAATTTCTTTCTTCTCTTTTCCCTGTGGATGTGGTTCTCACCAGAATGACCTCATGGTTCATTAGTTTATCTCAGGGCTATACTTGAAAATTACTTGAGGTCTATCTCTGATTGAGAATACTGTACTTGGTGTGTTGCTTCAGCTTCTGATGGACAGAAGAGTCTGTCGTCATTGGATTATCTTGAGTTTCCAGATGCAGTCTGAGATAGAGGTTTTGACCCAAACAGGATCTGGTCTTTGCTTCCTCTGAGCCTGAGCTGTTGCATTTCCACACAACGTGACCTGGCACAGGGATATCTGCGCTGCCACATCCATTTAGGAGAGAGCAGAAAGTGGCAGATGTGTGCTGATGGCTGCATGTGTGTGTTCTGGCCATGTAGTGTGCAGGGAAAGGTGTGGGGACAGGCATGTGGCTGGATTTGTGCTGTGTAAAGGAGGGAAGTTTGTACTTTGCCTAAGGGCCTTCATCAGCATTGCCCTTGGACACCGCAAGCTGTGCATGTGAATTTGATCCCCTCCTGAGAATGTGGGAAGCAGAGCAGGCAGTACAGTGTTAGAAGCATACAGAGACTGTGTAGCCTGTAAAATGTGTCTTCAACACGAACTTGATCCACAAAAGGTATTTTTACATTGCTGACTAGGCTGTAAAATAGGACTATGCTGACAGAAATGTCACATTAGTTGTTGCACAGCAGATTTGAAAGAGGAAACCAGATGACAGCACAGGTCTGGTAGAGCAGGGATTTGCATTGCACAACTTTCTGAAGTTTTGTTTTATGTGGATCAGATACTGATGGCCTTGACTGAGCACAAAAATCATGGTGCATTTCTATACAGTCGACTCAAAGTCCCATGTCCCTTCTGCTTTTTCAGGGCACCCTTTCCCCATCTTCTGTTTGCTTCCCCACCACACATGAGCTGATGTGGGGCCTTTTGGTCACTCTTCCTTGGGTGGATTTGCCAGTTGCTGCAGGGTGGGCTGCTTTACAAGCTGGGGAAATCCAGAACCATTTTCTCTCTCAGCACTGTTTTTCTCTTTGCCCACAGCCCAGCATTAGCGGGGTGGACCTAGACAAGTTCCGCCAGATCCTGCTCAACCACTGCGATGTCAACAAGGATGGGAAAATTCAGAAATCTGAACTGGCTTTGTGTCTCGGGCTGAAAATTAACCCATAGCTGGGAAAGTGCTTGTGGTTGTGTTTCCCTTGGAGGATTTGCCTGTTGCTCCTTGTAGAAGTGTGTCTGTGCTGCTGTGGGAGAGGTGGGGAGCTGAGGCACCGTGCTGCCAGGCTGGAGAGTGGGATTTGCACGGGGGCATCCTCGTTCCACCAGCTCCTTTGTGGTGTTCACTTGCTGCTGCCACTTGTGGGTCCCTTTAGCAATGTCTCTGCCCACCAGCAGATGAGCTGCTCAGAAAAGAGATTGCTGTTCTTCTGCCCTCATGAAACGCTCCCCTGCCCATTCTCCTAGGATAGGAGCAAGCATCTCCTCAAAAACATCCCCTTAGTGCTCTCGGAGTGCAGCTACTAGGTGTTTCTGATGGTCAGTTTGTATGTGTGAAGTCATTGTGAAGTCTGGTGAACATTGTGCTTTGTGCATTTAAAATATTGGATGGATCACAGTGTATTTGTGCAGAAATAAAATGTCAATTACAGAAATTCAGTGACATCAAAGTTTATGTGTTATGTACAGAAAGCCATCTGCCACGGGCTGGCAGACTGTACATAGTAGCCTCTTATGTAAGATGCATCAAATGGCAAGAGGTTTTGTGATGTCTGTCAATTGTGGGGTTTAAATCTGCAATGAAAAATGGTAGAACCTTCCCATGGGGAAACCACACACACCCTGTGTTGTTTGTGTGTCACCCTCACACATGACCCTCAGGATGAAGCCACAGAGTAACATCACTTCTGGAGGACACTCATCTTCTGACCCAAACTGAAATAACCTACAAGGTTTCAATACACTGGAAAACTGGAAGGACTGAAGTCTGATGAGAGCAAAGCTCCTACACATGCTTGGGGTTTTTTTAAATCTATTAGAGCTGGTAGGTTCTTGTAACTCGTATTGAACTTAAAGCTTCCTGTCACTTCTGGGCCATGAGTGTAATCCCAGAGCCCAGTGGCAGCAGCATCATTTGTGCCACGTATTTCCCTATTCCAAAGGCTTTGACTGAATATTCAGAAGGTGTCATGCCTACATTATCATGCCCATATAATTCTTTCTTCCTTTCCTAAGAGAAAATTGTGGAGGAAGGGTTTCCTCACATTTCACAGCTTTTATCTCCTACAAATGACAGACCCACACTTGACACTACTGGGGTCTTTCTGGTTTTGTTTTCCACACCGGGCAGCACAATGAAACACTCCCATTATACTCCATTTTATGAAAATTAATTAGAAATTGCCTTCAGTCAACACAAGTAGAGATGTAAACACGGATTACATAAAGCTCTTAAGAACATACTCAACTTATGCTCATTTTCTATTTTCATTGATGATAATCTCACAGACCAAACAAGTGCTAAGTGCTTGTTTAACCCCCGCACAGAGCTAGGGCTTTCAACTCTGAAACTGCCTTTTATCACAGCAGCAACACAAATCACAACCACAATAACAGAGCTTTACAACTGTTCAGAAAAACCATAAACAAGGAATCAAGCCTTAGCAGCAGCTCCTCAAGCCAGCAGGGATGCAGTTTTACTCATGGATGCTCGAGCACCTCTAAGGAAAGGGTTGTGGAGTGCAGGACCACCAGCAGAGAAATCCCACACTGCTGTTTATTAGACATGCTTTATCATCATCTTTGAACATCTTGTAACACATTTAGCAGGGTACAACAACTATTGTTTTATTGTACCTCAAATAGGATGTAAGATGGGACTGATCAGCATAAAGAGTTACACCTTTAAGTATATTCTTCTGTTTCTCTCTCTTCCTTCAGTCTTTATATAGTTCTAATTGTTATTATTGTTTTCTTAAACTACAGTTTTTATTCCTTTAGACATGGGAGCTATTTCTGTACCATCCCCTTCAATATATTTCCACACATAGATGTAGGATCATTTTACTATTTGTATTTCTCAGTGATGGCAGGTCTATTTTCTGTTTTCCCTCTGTTTAATCTTACTCATATCAGTAGAAATTTTTCTTATTTATTAAAGTGTAAATTCAAGCATATCCTGTCCTGCCTCACCAAAAATACAGCAACTCTTAACCTAAAGGGAAAACTAGTTTTTAGAAACTTCGTACAACCACAGCTCTCATTTCAAGAATTATACAACACTTCCTCTTTATCGAAACCCTATGCTTTTGACATCCTCTACAGCCAATAGTTTTTGTTCAACAGACACTGAGCAGTAATGAATTTGAGGTGTCCATGTCATGATGTATTTTGCTTCTTTTGTACAAGTCTGGGATTTATTTTTTTTTAAATACTGATTTTGCCAGAGGCTTCACACAACTAGTTTTACTAGCTTTTAATAAGTGAGCACATAGCCTCCAGTAAATGAGTTTAAAAGAGCATTTTACAAAACATTGGCAAGAAGTAATTTGGAATTATGGATTAAAAAGTTATATATAGAACTCAGAGAGTGAGGTTCTATGATTTTTTTTAGTTAGTTTTCCATTCCCATGACTGTTTGTGGTTTTTTTGTTGTGTCCTGGCCAGAAACCAGAGAGCAGGAAAACAGACATACATGCTGTCTTGTTTGCAAGGACCATAAGGGAGAGCCATATCCCAGTGGGACTACAGCCTCAGTGAGCTGCAGATCCCCTCTAAGCAAAACAAAATGTCAGGTGCAATGGGATTTGAGCCCACATTACAAAGGTCAGCAAGGCAATTACTAGTGAGACATGGTTTTATAAACTTGTTGCCTCTGAAAGTCAACATTAAGGCAGGAAACAGGCATCTTGAGGCTTCTTGCAGAGAAGACCTGTTCCTTGCAGAGCTTTCTTCGGGGTTTTTTTTTTGTTATTTTCATTTCAGTAATAAATCATCTACAAGGTCCTTCTGTCTCAGGCTCTGGTAATTTCAACCTTTTAGGTTCCTGTATATATAAAGCTGGGCAATGCATCTGATAAAATATAGCTTCCATTCTTTGTATGTTTTCCATTTTGCAAATTTGAAGGGCTTTTACGTGTGCTCCTATGTACAAAACACAAGATAATATTTCACATTTGAAGGGTTACACAAAAATACTTGGTTTGCGTTAGATATATGAAAACAGCAACAATTTCTGTGGCTATCACTTTTTAGGAGGCTGCATCATGGTAACTAGCATTTGAAAGCAGAAAGTGATTACAAATGTTTGCAAAGAGAGTTTTCCCTTGGTATTTTCATGTTTTTCTTTAGAAAACAGGGGTTAAGGGATTCACAGTTTTATATTTCTTCATAGTGTGGAAATCTACTGAAATAAACTTTTAGCTGAGTCATCATATTTCATAAGTGTATTTGCAAAGCACATTTAGCAACCACAGGCGTAGGGGTCGATATGCACAGTGCTCCCAAATGTGCCTTTTTATGGTTGGTTTTCTTCTTTTGCTTGTTTAACTGGCAAGCTGCTGGATCTGGAAATCAACGTGTGAATTTCCTCAGAGCAAAGCTGTTCCTTTGCTTCCCTTTTCACCGTGAGTTGTATGAGATCATGCCCTGCACTCCTTTCACGCTCCTTGCTTGTCTTGGCCCTTCTCATTTTTGGTACTTGACATAGATTTTATTGGATGACTAGCCATGACACCTTCGTTCAGGAGAAGCTGACTCTGACAGCTTCAGTTGACTGCGTAGAACAGATATCCTTGTAAAACTAACATTTATAGGGCTTTTTAACTCAAATCCATCCCTTGTTTTACTTCATTGGTTCTACTGGAAATGAAGGTCTCTTTTCTTCCGTCATTTTGAAACTCAACACACCCTTTGCTCATCCCAAGCCATCATCACGGGGACCTGCCACTGGAGGCCCCCATTTTCCTGAGTCAGCCTCACAACCCCAAATTGCTCATGTGCCAGTTGTGCCTTGCTCTGTGCAATTTTTTCCCCAAGATAATGAAGCCATATATGAGTGTTCACCTCATTCCCCAGTCTGAACACACTCAAGCAATCTCACATCACTGACACACAAACTGGAAACAAATGGGATGTTTAGGAATTGTAGCATTTAAATTTCATCAGTGCTTTATTTTCAGATTTTCAAAAAAATAATTATCTCTCTTTGTTCTCACAATGTTGCTTTAAATAACATGGGTGAAGCTGCCTGCACATCTTACAAAAACTGCTCTTTATTCCAACTGAAAGCTAAGAATTGAGCATCAGTCCAAAAGAGGGGTTCAGAGCATAGGAAACCAGCACATTATTTTGATTAATCTCCTTTTCTGTTTGTCTGGTAAGAGAATAGTGTCAATATTAATGAAAACAATTGTGACTAATGCAGCCAACAAGACTATCAGAGAATCTTCTGCCACGTTATAATAGGAACCCATCACCAGAAACACCTTAATTACAGCTATTATCTCTTGAAATGTCTGGGTAACTCTTAACATTAATCTGATTTGAAATAGAAAGTTTCCATTATGTAGTGAGATGTTAAACAGGGCTTTGCTGTGTAATTACATGGGGTAAAGTAACTATGAAAGCCATTTTTGTATGAAGGCTACACTGACTGCTAATGAAAAGCTCTCATTTTCTGGCACCTGTATTTTCAGTATTTCCCTGGAGAACTGAGTCCCATTTTGAGTAACATTTTCACATGGGAAAAGGGGAAGTAAAGAATGCAGTTATGACCACTATGAGAGAAAATAAGGGAACCATTTGTCTAATGCCAGTAGACATCTACAGGGAGCTCCAGCTGGGTCCCAGAGGTGAAATAATTTCCCTGCCCTCTCTTGCTTAGCTGGAAATCACTGATTTTCACAAACCTGTTCCATGGTAAAGAGTTCTGCTTGCTGCCTGCCATATGCTTAGCCTTTACACTGGTTTCAGGCACTTCAGTTTGTTCCTTCAAAGTTGCTCTAGTCCATAAAAAAACATGCCCCAGGTGTGCTGGACACCTTGCATAGATGATGGCAGAACCAGAGAGGATGTCTCTGCCCAGGAGAAATGTTTGGCTCAATGGCACACACAGTGTGGACAAATGTTCAGGCTAGTGTCTCTGACATCATCTGGTGTCTCTTTAGATGAGCTCTTTCAGGAAAAAATTAATTTGAGTGGATTTTAGGCAGGGACCATAGCCCATGAGAGACAATATTATTAGGCAACATGGCTGGAGAATGGGTGTCTGCTCCAGGCTCAGAGAGACCTGGTTTGGGGTCACTGCTCTCCCCAGCATCGTGGCTGTGAATCCGGAATTATTTCAACCTGCTCAGTCTTACCAGGGGAAGGTTTCTGTTGTGGGTGATGAGAGCACATAACTGCATATTTAAAAGGAGTAATTTTGTTTTGGAAGTGTACTTTCGAGAGAGATATTCACAATGACAGCCATGATAGAACGATAGAATCATGTTCCCACTAAAGGAGAGCTGACGGTTCCAGTGCCCACGTGCAGTGTGAGAGACTGCATGGGTTGCACTTTACTCTGAACCTGGTCCCCCCTTTGAGGTCCTTCTGCACCAGACCCTGGATTCAAAACCCAGGGAAGGATCTCCAGAGGAAATGCAGGGAATTTAAGCCCAAAATTTATTTTCAATCCAGCTGTGGCCTGCATCCCTGCACAGTAATGTTTGCTCCAATTCTTCCACGCTTCTGTTTTGTAATCAACGCTAGAATGTAAAGAGAGAGAAAAGAGTCACTGCTGATGTGGTATGAAGAAATCACCCTTCCTGCATTTCTCTGTGAGGTGGTAGATGGCCTTTAATGACAGAAGGCTGAGTCCTCTTCCCCCAGCTGCTGCCAGCCTGCAGAGTCCCCTTAGCTCCAATGGAGCAAGACCAGCTCAGGACGGCAGGAGAAATGGCTGTGGCTCCATTTCCAGACATATTCTAAAACTTTTAAAGCTGAAGGTTTCTAAATTAAATAGTGTCAGTGCTACGAAGGGGCATGTCCTAGGTTACAATGTAAGATGCAACCAAAAGCATGTATTCTATCACCATCTCCACAAGCTGTTAAAACAGGTGGGGCAGTGTTCATTTTCTCCTACCATGACTCATCCCTGATAACTCCCTCCGGGATCTATCTCTGTTTAATGGGCAATCAAGGACCCTTCCGCATGACTCATAGATAACTCCCACCGACTATCTCCTGTTAGTGGGCCTATCAATGCCTTGCCTCGTGACTCACCATCCCATTGTGAGATGCTCCACCCAGGAGGAGGAACTGAGCATTCCCACCTGTATATAATCAGAGGTTTGGAACAGCACAGCAGCCCTTACCTATGGGGCTCCCGGAGGACAAGAGCTACACCACTGGACCCTCAGGCGAAGACCAGACTCTTTTCTACAGGATCACTGCTTCAACAGAACCACATCCATCACTTCAGGAGGACAGCAGCCACCATTTTATTGGACTGCTACCGCCACCCTGACTAACAGGGTGTCAGGTTGTATTCTGACTCTGTCAGTGGTTTTCTTTGTACTATTGCGTTTATTTTACTTTTTCCTATTAAATTGTATTTCTGACTTAGTGTCTCTCGCTGGTTTGCTTTCAAACCTGTACAGGGCAGCATGAAGGCTTTCTCAGGTTGACACCACAGTGAAATACCTCTTGCTCTGAGGGAGGCTGTTGTCTGCTTTACACAAATAAAGGGCTGTTACAGGGTTATCAAGGGGCTTCTAGCAGCTGGTAGAGCTAAGGAGAACATGTTCTCAGTTTTTGATTCCCTGCCAAGTCTCATGTAAAATATCCCTCCCAATTCCTCATAGAGAGGAGGATGAAGATGTGCTCAGCAGTCTTGTTTAGGTGGCTGTTTGAATAGATTTCTATCATCTGTCACTTTGGCTAATATGTTTCTTAACTCTGATGGTGTGGCCAAATAGCTTTTATTTATTACTGTTAAAACTTAGGAAAGGGGTTCATTTCTCCTGCATATAAAAACTAGGAGCCAGGAGATTGCCAGGGTTTTCTGTGCCAGGGACGAGTATGAGCCTGGACAAATTTTGGTTTTAGATGAGGATCCAGGCAGCAGCTGAGTGGCAGAGCCTGGAGGAACGTAGAATCTCTAGGTTTTAGATGAGCCCCAATTCAGCTGAGAGACAGAGCAAGGACACCCGGTTGCTGCAGATTAGGGGAAGAGCAGTGCCTTTTCGGACACGCTAACCAGATCATTGGGAAACCCACAAATGCACACGAAATTCAGGCCAACCCATTCTTCTTTCAGTTCTTCCTGAAAGCAGAGAGAATACACACGGATGGCTCAGATGATACGTGGCGTTGCCAAGGTGCCACAATAACTTGATTTTTTGCCTAAGACCTAATTAATGAGATCATCAAAGGCAACTGTTTACACCTTCCTGATGAGTGAATGTGCTCAGGAGCATGGACATGAGTCTGGGACATTTTCTGGTCACTAAGCTGAGAGTGATCTGTTTGGGTTTAGGCTGTGTAGGAGTTTCTAAACACATCAATAGATACTTTCTATCTATACTTTATTATAAGGCATAAAATGCTAATATGGGTGGCATGTTACAAGGACCTCAAAAGATTGATACAATGACAAGATGACATTTAGAGACTCATTCTAGAATTTCTTTAACCATCTCTGTCTAATACAGCTCTGTCTTTTCAGTAAGGATTTCTTTTTACATCTAAACAATGGAAGATTCTATGAGCTTGCCATTGATGACATTCAGAAAGCTGTATTTTAGTTTTTAAGAACTAGAAATTGCCTGATGTTAAAATGGTCTTGTAGGTGTTATTTGAGGTTCCAATAAATTATCATTCATCTTCTGACTTCTGACTTGCTAACTATGAAATTTAGCATATGTTTGCACTGGCCACCATTTCCACTCTCTGGCTGATGGGATACTGAAGTGCTGTTGCCCACACCTGGCATTCAGTGCTTATGAATCAGGCCCCATCAGATTGAGCAGCTGGCTTTAAAACTGAAAGTCTCTCGTTTTTCCTTCTCTCATTGCCCTCCTGCATCTTTGCCTTGTTTTTACTTTTTAAAGCAACCTGTGGGACTCTTTCTGTCCTGTCTTCTGTTTCTGAAACACGTAGCTGCCACATCCACAACTTTGCTCTTCCCTGATCCACTGCTCTGGGAGACAGAGAAATCCAGCCAGGTAGGTGGAAAGAAGAAAAAATGGTGAGAGTATGCCAGTTCAAGGGAGAGGGCTGTGCCATGCCGTCACCAAACATGCATCCTGTGCCTAAATTCACACCTTTAGGCACCTCTGTTGAGAAGTGCAGCTCTTCCCCTGTACTGAGAAGATGTCTCAGAGCTTCTGGGGTGTTGGTTAAGCTCTCAGCAGGCTCCCATCAGAGCTCAAGCTCATTGAAGCAGGGAGCTGTACAGCTTTTCAGTCCGCACAGAGAAGGGCATGAGGGATGGCATCAAGCACAGTCCTGATGGATGCCTGAGACTTTCCCCTCAACTTCTTTCCACTGCCTTTGAGGCTGCTGGTGCTGGGGGTGTCCTCTTTTGCAGCCTTAAATATATATTTTGTTGGCCACATTCCTAGTTTTTAAAAGCCCTCCTGATCCTGCTGGGCCTTTGGAAGCAGGCGTGGACATTTCTTGGGCTCACTTGTGGGGAACCACATTGTTGAGGCTGCTCCTGGCCACATGAAATCCCCAAAAGCTATGTGTGAGGAGCTGCAGCACACAAGCTGAGGAAATTCCACGTACCTCTGGCATTTCAAAGCAATCCAGGGAAAATGCTCCAAGAGTGGGGAAGGCATTGCCTCTCAGCTGGAGGGATTTTGAAAAGGAAGATGCAAAATACCTCATCCCAAAGTACGGAGCCCCCAGGGGCTGTCTGGAAAGATGCTGTGGCCCCAGTTGGGGCAGGTAGCTGAGGAGCCCTGGTGTCTGTCACACAGCTTTCCCCTAATACATTTCCTTACATCCAGTACCTTACAGAGGAGCACCAGCAGTGCACAACTGATGGCCCAACACCAAAACCCTTCAAAGGGAGGGGACAACTCACATCAGTGAGATATTTATCCTTTCTTGAACTTCAAGCTTTTCCCCGCGATTCATTTTTTTCCATTAAAAAAGCAGCAAAAAATTCATTCACAATGAATCTATTTGTTTATGCCAATTTTTGCCATTTTGCCAGAGAAAAATTTAGCTTAGAAAAGACCTTTCAGATGCTCAAGTCCAACTGCAGCTTTTCATCACAAAAAAATTCATTACAATTCAGCTCTAATGCCATAGCAAACACCTAGAAACATGTATCACTTTGGCATAGGACAATATCAATAATTTTCCCAAAGTGATAAATTTGGGAAGGAAGCAGAAACTGAGACAAAGTCTCCTAACTTTGTGGAGAAGTTTTAGTGACAATAGGCAGAACTGAGGCAGCGCTGTTATATGTACCCCTCTCCCTGGATCATCCCTCTGTGTTAGAAGGACATCCCTTGGTCAGGGGCACCTGGCAGGACTGACAAGCCTTAAAGTGTCTGTAGAGGTTCAGGGCTCCTCTGCCCTTGGGACATTTTATCACTTTACTTGCCCTGTGCCTGTGCCTGGCAGTGCCTCCGGGTGCCGCTCAGCTGTTACTTTTCCTGCCCCAGCTACAGGATGTCTTTCTTTAGCTTTGCAAATAGGCTTTCCTTGTTTTTCTGATCTCTTCCTGCTCTGCTTAAGGAGTCTTAAATCACTGCGTGGCAACTGCGTCTTGGGGGGATTTGGGGTTCAGACCTGGGTTACGTGTGATAACAGCTCTTCATGCCAGCCACAGCAGGCTGAGAGCAGCACTGCAGGAAATAGGGGTTATTTCAGGAAACTGCCTGGGAAAAGGACGTCTTGCCTTTTCTGGAGATGCTGGGTCTGTCCAGGCTGTTTCACAAGGTAGGATATGATGTAGGAATCAGCTCCACATGAAATGATGCAGATGGTCCCTGCCAGGCACAGCAGCCATCAAGCAGGGACTGTTGCCAGATGTCACACAAATATCTCAGGTTCACCTATGGCCAATGGTGCCATCAAGCTGGCTGATTGATCAACACCAACATTCACACTTTCAGGTAGCATACTTGGATGTTTCCCAGGTCAAATCCCGTCCTCATGTCAACACATCCCAGCCCATTAATGTCAACTGAGAAGAAATTCAGCCTCAAGCCTGTAAGGGACACCACAAATGCAATAGCCCAGACTATGAACTCCCCTCTTGAGCTGTTTAAAGCCATCCAGCAGCACAGGAGCTACACAGGGATCCCCACAGGGTGGAGAAGCACTGAGGAGAGATGAGCTCCCTTCCTGTTAACCTGGTGGGCACTGCTTTTCCTCAGCAGCAATGAATGGTTTAACAACAGCACAGGTCCCCAAAACCACATAGTGTGTGGGTAGAAATGGATGTGAAAAGACTGATGCATTAGTCAGTGACAAAGTTGTTTCTTACCTTAGTGGAAGAGTAACAAAAAGAAATGGCTTGTGTTAGCATCCTCTGTGTTATCTTCTGCTGCATAATAATGCATTAGTATGTTAAAATATAGTACATGTCTGTACATTTTCTCCTTCAGGAGATTGTCTGGTTTTCCTTTTTTTAAAGGCCATCTCAGTAAGGATCAGTGTTCTACCACACTGGTAATTTCTTTGGAGTTTCAGTAGGGAAGGAGACACACAGTAGCTGCCAGCTCCAAATTTTGGCAGGCTCCTCCATCTCTGATTTGAACCATCAGCACAGCTAACTTGGTGTCCACAGAAAAATAATAGGAATCTCAGCTGATTTTAACGAGCATGGATAGGCTCTCCAACCACCCAGACATAAAAGACTTCTCACAAATAATTGGTGGTGAATAACTGATGCAATTAAAACATCCACTTTTCCTATCCACGGGAGCAGATCGTTCATTTCTGATTGCTTCAGCACTTTCTGAGGGATCTTTGATCAGCTCTATAAAGCACACTGTACATTTCCATTTTCTGCTTCAGATAAGTTTTATCACTGGGCCAAAGGCTTAAGGAATTAATTTAGCCCGTGAGTCTGTCAGGCTTAGATTTCAGTCTAGGAAGAAATGGAAATCTCCTAAATGCCAAAGCCTTCCCTTTAAGGGCCATGTAAGTCTGTGATAGGTGCCCTGCTTTGAAATAGGAGTGCATATGAAATGCAGCACTTGGATGCAGAGATAACAAAGCCCATGACTGTTATAAATGCATCAGATATTCATTCTTGTTTGGTTTAACAGTCCTATTAGAGACTTTTAGGCCACACCACTAAATAAGCAGGCACATGTCCACGTGTTTCTGTCTTATTGCAGTAAAGGGAGTTCTTTGAAAGAGCAGGAAATTAGTGATTCATTAATTTAAATTGCTGCACATTGCATTTGCGAGTTGTGTTAAGGGTACTCACTGCATCCAGATCTCAGTTCTTCTAACACTCCTGTAAATTGCAATACTACATCAATGTAAAATCATCACACTGCAGAACATCAGCTTTGAAAAATCTAAACTGGCTTCAAAAAATCATCTTAGTCTCCCTTTTTTGAGTTCTCAGTGTAATTTTCCAGTGGGGATTATTTTACAGTCTTAAAATTCACTTACCACAAACCAGTGTGGAAAGCAGACTTCAGCCAGTCACAAGCATATGAGAAATGAAGGAACAGAGACCAGTGGTCAATGATCTACGTTTCAGCCAGGACTTCTGGGAGTATTTTCACATCTTCATTTCTACAGAAAATTTTGCATGGGCCAATATTAAGACAAATTATAGCTCAGGGTAGGCTCTGTCTTGTTTATGTCAGAGCTGTTTTCTTGTCAGCACAGAATCTATAAGTCTTTTTTGCTGTATGCGACCAGTGTCCATTCTGCATAGTTCATCCTCTCCCTGCTCCTTTCCAAAGGAAGCAACTATGTGTAGCATAACGTGGTAGGATTTTGTAACTGATGTAAAGGACTACGAGGAAAAGCAGCCCCAGTTCACAGGTTAAATCAGTCCTGTGGATATCTGCAACAGATGTGAGCTAATTAAAATTAGCATTAAATGAAATTAACTTTAAATGAACTACATTATATTTGAAGATCCACTTGAATTTAATGACTCCTGTTTCCTTCTCTTTATTTTTTCTATTACTAATATTACCATTTAAAGGTCACGCTATTTTCTGAAGCCTTTTCGTGACGTTTGTTGTTTTGCTGGTGCTTCTTAAATCCCACAGTCCAGATGTGCAGCGGTCTGTGCTTGTGTAGTTGAGCCCCCTTGCCCACAGACATGACTCCTCATGCAAACAAGCATTTGAAACTACAAATTAGAAAATTAGATTCAATTGCCTCATGGCATTCAAGGAAATGGCTATTTCATGCACAAATTAGAGGTTTTGCCAAAGTGAACACACAGAGCAACATGGAGGAAGATGGGCTGAAAATGCCACCTGCAGAACATATGCCCAGAGCACCCAGGCTGGTATGCACAGACTCTGGGAGATTTTCTCTGTGTTGCTGTACCTGCAGTGGGCTGCACAGGCATCCCTTTAGGATCTCCAATTAGGGTTAAATGCGGTATATTTAACTGCAGTCAGACTCCCGACCTGTGAGGCTCATAGAGCTTTCCATAATTTTCCAAGGATTTTTTTTTCTGGGTTTTCCTTTGAACAAAGAAAAGTAGAGGTTTTGATGCATCCGTCAGAGTGCAGCTCTTTCCAAGAAGGACATGGCCCATAACATCTAAGTATCAGCTTAAGCTTGTCTTTATTTCACTGGCACTATGCACTTATTTGCTAATAGGAACACAGGAAGGTTTCTGTCCAGGGGTGATATTTGTATGATTTTGACTACAGTGCCAGTTGACATTTGTACCTCCAGCTCATAGCACCTGGCTGAACCCAGACACATCCAGAGTTAGCACAAAGCTGGAAACTCACAGGGCTTGGCTTCTGCCAAGTCAGGCTCTTCCCTCATGTCAGTCTCCCACCAGTGAGGGAATCCCTGTATTCCATCTTCAGCCTAACTTCTGAGGACACGGAGAGTCCCTTCTCATCCCCCTCCTTTTTTTTCCTGTGCTTCTCTCCTGTAAGAATAGGCACTTTGTTTCCTATTTGTAAGTGATGCTGAAGGACAACAAAACTGTGCTTATGGCAGTTATGCTTAGCAGCTGTAACAAGGATCTGTTTTATTCATAACCAGAGAAAAAAGAGCAGTGAAAACCAGGAGATTAGTTCGCGTAATTACAGCAGATGAGGAATTGGGTCTTGATCAGGAGTTTTCATTGCTCCTGTCCCACCCTGCATGAACACTGGGAGCCAGTGTTAAACCAACAGAGAGCTTGAGAAAAATTATGAAGTCTTACTGTTTTAACCCGCTTATCCTGCGCCCCACAAAGCTGTTGCCCAGAGCACTCCCAAACACTGCTTGCCTGACAGGGAAGGGAGGTGCATGGACACTCCAAGGGCTTGTGGGTGATGGGGAATAAATGGGGCACAACAGCAGCCTTAGTGCTGCATCCCCAGCTCGGAGGCTGCTCAGCACCTGTTTGGCACAATACAAGTTAAAAACAGCTCAGAGGCATGAGCCTTAAGCTCTTTTCTGGACTGGGGCTAGAGTGTTCACTCAATGCTACAAGTGTCACGTTAATACCTTCCAGTCACTCATAACTGATCGAACTCTGAGTAAATATTTTACAGAAGACACTTAAGCATCAGTGTAGATTAGCTCCTAATTTGTAGTCTAGGAGCACATGTGGAAAACTCGAGATGTGCTTTACTCCTGCTGTGGTGTCAAAATAAATATTGTGCTCCAGAATTTTTCATGGTTTCTTATCTATCTTATTTAGTCTGTTTTACTAAAACTGATTAATATTTCTGCTCACATTGGTATGAGGACAGAGCCACAACCTGCAGGTTTGCCAGCCTTGCCTGGCTCAGGAACACTTTCCAGCCGGTACAGTCTGGGCTGAGAGCACCTTGCCTCTGACTTGAAGCCCTGTGCACCAAGGAGACATTGGTGCTGGTAACAGCTTTGGTGTGCAACTGTGCTTCTCAGACAGGAATCCAAAATGAAGTTGTAACCACAATCAGGCAATCCCGAATTACTGGGGACGACATGTATCAGTCACACATTGCTACACTTAGTGACCGTGTATATGCAAATATATTAACACACATGCACAGATTAAATTCCAGAATTTCTGTATAGTAACTAAGCATGTGCATATTTATTTTATTTGGAGGTTGCATGTACCCTTTCAATCAAACAAAAAACAACAGGGATGTCTTATTAGGAAAACCATGATGGAAGCATGCATGGGATGCCAGAGACAGTGAAATTACCCTCTAAGTAATTCAAGTCTTCTGGAGGTTTGCTTTACACTGTAATTTAACATTTCTGGTGTAAGCAACTCAGTCAGACCAACATTTAATTTCGATGGTTTGGAACTGTGGAGCCACTGCGAAGCTGGGAATAGCTGGCTGCCACTGAGTCTGGTCCAGCCTGCTCCAGCAGCCAATTTCTGCTGTTGGCAGGGAAAGAAAGCTTTGACATAGCTTCTCCCCAGCTGCAGGACTAGCCAGCATGCATCCGCCAGCCACGTGGCCAGGGAGCTCCACAGGGCTGCTAGGTAGAGTTCCTGAGCAAACAGAGTGCCTGGCATTAACAGCACCTTTTGGACCAATCAATTGTTAAAGTTAACCTACATAATGATTAGTGCACAGGTGGTAATTATTAGTAACAAGTAATTATTAAATTACACTTGAAAACCTTGTTGTGCCAGCTTCTGAATAAATACACCTGAGGAAAGATATCCCTGCCCTGAGTTCTTAAAGCCTTGTTTGGTGACTGTTCCCAGGGTGTGGCCAGAAGAAAAAAAACAAATCACAAAATATGTTTTGATCTTTATGGTTCAGGGGAAATTCTGTACTAAGCACTTGCAAAGACTATGTGCCCCTCAGCTGCTGGGTATCATGACTCACAAAGGTGAGCTGGTAGAGGAGAAGTTTGCAAAAAGCCTTGCAAAAAATTTTTGAGACAGCATTCCACATTATGACATAGAGTCATAGAATCTTTTAATTTGGAAAAGACCTTTAAGATCATTGAGTCCAACCATTAACCCAGCACTGCCAAATCCACCACGAAACCATGTCTTCAAGTGCCACATCTACATGCCCTTTAAACACTTCCAGGGATCGTGACTCCACCACTTCCCTGGGTAGCCTGTTCCAATGGCTGACCATCCCTCCAATGAAGAAATTTTTCCTGATATCTAACCTAAAGCTCCCCTGGTGCAACTTGAGGCCATTTCCTCTCTCCTGGCACTTGTTACCTGGGAGAAAAGACCAACCCCCGCCTGCAACAACCTCCCATCAGATAGTTGCAGAAAGCAAAAAAATACCATTCCTGAACCTCCTTTTCTTCAGGGTAAACACCCCCAGCTCCCTTAGCTGTTCCTCATAAGACTTGTGATCCAGACCCCTCCAGCTCTGTTGCCCTTCTCTGGACACACTTTAGCACCTCAATGTCGTTTTTGTTGTTAGGGGCCCAAAACTGAACACAGGATTTGAGGTGCAGCCTCACCAGTGCTGAGTACAAGAGGATGATCTCTTCTCTGCTCCTGCTGGCCCCACTACTGCTGACCCAGGCCAGGATGCCATTGCCTCCTTGGCCACCTGGGCACACCCTGGCTCATGTTCAGCCACTGTCAATCAGCACCCCCAGGTCCTTTTCCACCAGCAGCTTTCCAGCCACTCTGCCCCCAGCCTGTAGCGCTGCCTGGGGTTGTTGTGACCCAAGGGCAGGACCTGGCACTGGACCTTGTTGAACCTCACACAAATGGCCTCAGCCCATTGATCCAGCCTGTCCAGATCCCTCTGCACAGCATTCCTGCCCTCCAGCAGATCAACACTCCCACACAACTTGGTGTCATCTGCGAAATGACTGGGGATGCACTTGATCTCCTTGTCAGGTCAGCAATGAAGATATTAAACAGGACTGACCCCAGCGCAGAGCCCAGGGGGACACCCCTTGTGACTAGCCACAAACTGGATTTAACTCCAGAGGTACTTAATGCCTCCTTTACCCCAGTGTTTAACAGTACGAGCAGTTGTCCTAGGGATACACAGCCCCCTGAGCTGGAAGACAAAGATGGGGAGCAGAATGAAGCAGCTACAGTCCAAGCAGAAATGGTCTACAACACTGAGACACACACAAGCCCTGCACTTGCATTACAACAACTCCATGCAATGCTACAGGCTTGGGAAAGAGTGGCTGGAAAGTTGCCTGGAGAGGGATAACCACATCCAGCATTTTGAAGGAAAGTGTGCAAAGCATTAAATAGCTGCAAAATATAGCAAGACTAAGTGATGACATATAGATTAAAAGCATCCTTTCACTGCATTTAGCCTGATTGGAATTGTTTCTGTGCAGTTGCAGGGTGGATTAAAGACAGGATTTGGATAACATAGTATCATGGTCCCAGGGGACTAGTTATTCAAAGTTATCTTCATACAATCATTGCAGTGTACAGTTTAAAATAAGAAAAGGATTTTAATCTGTTTCTATCTAGATACGTTTTCTCATCACAGAAAGCACCACTGAAATTTTTAAGTAAAGAAAGTATCCTACCACCACTGGGATAGACAGCAGCTCATTTTGGGGCTGGAATGGTCCTCATTCAGGTTACTGTACTGCTGGCCCTTTGCAGAGTGGGTGCCCCTTTCTTTTTGTCATCAGGATCTCTTTCTCCTCTGGGTCCTTCATTTCAAGTGAAGATCATAAAAAGGCAAATCCTCTTGAGATGTGTGTTTGTTGGGCAGTTGTGAAAACCCACCTGAGCAGAAGCAAACCAGACACACGGGATCCCAGCAGGTCCCAGTACCCTGTGTCCTGAAGAAACACTCATGTCAGGCTTGTTCCCTTAAAGCTTTCCCATACCTTATGAAATCTACTATCCTATTTTGCCTGGGATCATTTTTTCATTAAACATCAACATCCTTATTTTCAAAGTAATGACATTTAAAAGGTATTGCCACAGGGAGGCCAAATTAGATCAGGGTCGCTGCTGTGCCAGGCACTGTGCGTGCACAGAAATGGATCTGCGGCTGGGAAGACTCTTTTTCTCTTAATCTCTTCCTGCCAGACCTTCAGACACTTGTTGAAGCCCGATGATGACTGTGGTAGGTACTGTCAGCAGCTGGCTGACCACAGAGTGGGGAAAATCGCATGCAGCTGTGAGGAGGGAGAAACTCCCTTCTGCCATGTATGGTTCATCACTTCAAAAATTCAACCTTAGCCTGACCAGAGCTACTACCAGGAAGGTCGAGTAAACAACTGAAACAGTGCAGAGAGCCCTGTCTGCTGGGGTGAGAAGATGGACTCAGAGTGATGTGCTTAAGCTGTACAGCCCCATGCGACAGCATCAGCAACAGCACCAGAAATTCCATCTGTTACAATGCAACCGCTCTTCATAAAATACAAAGTTGAAATTCATTAGGCCAGAGGAAGTGTCCCCTGTCCCACTACCCACAGAGTACTCTTCTTCTCCGAGCCGTGCCTTCTTATACTCCTATGCCGCTCCTCTTCATGCTACCAAACATGTTAACGCACTGAGGTCCTTTCCCACAGTATTATGGAAGACTGTTATTCCTGAGCTGGTAAGAGGAATTCTCGAGGACACAGGTAGGCATAATTTCCACATCATCCATGGACTTGCCTATTGTCTGTTACTGGTGATAGGGAGGCAAGTTGACTGGCTTCCTTCAGTTTGCACTGTGAAGAACTTCCTCTAGTATAAAGACACACCCAGTGCAGAATACAAAAATCAAAATATGAAATCTCTCTCACTTTATCTGGGCCCTCTCTGTGATAAGAGGTTTCCAAAGGGCAGGGATTCACCATGGAGTTTGAATACCCTTTGACTGCTGTTAATCCTTATGGGGTAATAGTGGGGGGAACTCCTTACCAATCATGGAGCTTGGAAATTAAATCCCTGTAGAAGGATGCCTGGAAAACAGCCATGACATTCCACTCCCTGCAGAGACTATATAGGGGAAGGAGAGAGCTGGGCAGACAAATTTGTTCTACTTCAAAATGGCCCCCAAAGGGTGCCCTGGGTCAAGGTACTCCATGGCTGGTGAGTGGCTCTATAGCACCAAAGTTTAGTTGACAAAATTTGTCTCATCTCTTAGAAAAAACTGCACTGAGCAGAAAGCTCAGAGGAGGAACATGCGACAGATGCTAACAGCAATTACTGTTTTTTCCAGGTAACTACGGTCACTGGTCCTAAGCCAGATTTTAAGACAGTGTGAGCTTGTCTTCCTTGATATTATTTGTACCTCATCCTAAATCTCAGGTTGTGGTAATGCTGAAAAATAACTTATTGCTTGTTTCCATTCTGTTATTTTTAATGACTTTGGGGATTCATGAACGTATATTTTTTATGTTCTTAGAGCAGCTGAGGTGCTCTTCTTGCTGTGTGGTGTCAGCTGAGAAGACAGGTTAGTATTAGGTTTCAGTTACTCACATTTCTTTGTTAAGCTACGCTCTAAAACTGCCCTGCCATCGGTAGCATATTTAATGTACAAAGGAAGGAGTGAAAGCATATGGGGAAATTCAAGTTCCATCAAAGTCCCTGGCCCTTGCCTTTCATAGGCAGGGCTGTATCCAGGCCTCCTGCAGGAAGTCTCTCACCCTGACATCCCAGTTCTGGCAACTAAAGTCGAGGACATCCGTGAGCTATCCAGGCTACATATGGTGTTCGTAGCAAAAAGTTGGTATCCCAATAAAGGGCAAACCTGTAATAGAAGTTTCCCGTACTTGTCCGTAGCTTTGCTGCTAGAGTACATGGACTTCTGTAGGGCAGGGCACCAATTCCCTGGGCTCTGCTCTAAGCTGTTCGCTTAGCTATGAATTCCCAGAGAAAGCTAACGAAGCCAGCAATGCTTTCCTAACTTCAGTATTCTGGGCACTATCACAGACTCAATGTGCTGCTGCTGCAGCTTTCTGAGTCCTCTCAAGGAAGGATGACAAGAATGGGATTTAAAGGAGATAATTTGCATTCAGAACTATTCAGGTTCCTCTCAGCCAAGCAGCCTTCAAGAACAGCATGCGCATGTCAAAACTCACCAAGCAAGCCAAGCAACCTCACTGAAACAACAGAGGCAGATGCCTGTGAGGCCTTTGCCGGGCTGTTTGCCCTGGCACCTGAGCAGAAGCAAATGCACCCTTGCTGATAAGCGTAGGCTTGCTGTGTAACCTGGTTACTCTGCACAGTGTGGCTTCCAGACGGCTCCTTTCCCTGGTCCATATGAGCTCTCTCTCTGGTAGCATTAACACCCCTTGTATGTAAATGACTGCAATACATCCTTGGAAATAATTATGTGCTTACTTTTAATGAGGCATACTGATAAACAAGCAGATTATAACGTTGTTGTTGCCTTAATACTGATGAGAATGTTTAACTAACTCACCTGAGTGTGAGTAACTGGTGTCAGCTGGGTGAAGAAGTTTCCAGTATCCCTCTTAAAGACAAATATTTTAAACCAGACACAAACAGAAAAAGCAGTAGGGATCTAGACTTGCTTGACTGACTGCTCACACTCATGGCCAGGATAGCTACTGAGAGAGCCAGCCTGGTCTTGAGGCACTCCTGGGAAGGAGGGTAGGCTGCGGTATGCCACTTTCCAAGGAGCCCCTTGGTGAGGCTGCAAATGCCACGTGGGGATATCAGTTGAATATTGCTGGTCTAGAAGTCACTAAACCTCTTAGTTTTATTTCTTGACTGTAACCTAGAGATAAGCTTCTTGCTGTGATAAATGGTAGGAGATGCATAATTAGGCTTCCAGAGGCACACAGATGATGCAGTTTTCCTTAGTATTTAAGGCTGAGGCTGACAACTCAGCCTTTGCCAACCAATATTCCAGCCTAGGGGTATCCTTTAATCATGCCTTGGATACCACAGTCTAACTGCTGACAACGTTGTATTTGTGCTTTGTTTCTCATGTTGTGTACACTGAAAACAAGGCATTTCAAACTGCAAAGCACAGCTGATGTGAATAAGAAAATACAGCTGTTACCAAGAAACAGCTGATCAATATGCAGTGCCTCAGGAGCATATGGAGAGTAGAATAAACCTAGACTAGAATAAAGGGTTGGCAGGAGCCATGCCCAGGGTATTTTGTACCTGGGGGACAGGAAAAATATCCATAAAAGGAAAGAATGGTTATAGATAAGAGCTTTTTGTACAAAAGCAAGGCTTCTACTCAACTGCAAGGGATGAAGTTCAAAACGGGTTAACTGAATAACATGGACCTCTCAAGGAGTTTGGAGATTAACCATCAAAACAGGTCCAGATGCAGCTGCTGGTGATTAAAGGCTGTTGACCTCAAAGTAGCAGGAGGACATCAGGTGTCCTCATCTATATCACATGAAAAATTTGGACAGTGATACCAAACAGCAAAGCTTGCAGGAATGACCCTTCTAATTATTCTTTTCTGCTCTTGATTTGCTGTCGTCAGGAGATCAGCAATTTTCTTAGGTTAAAGCAAAATGACCTTGTTCTGCTGCCTTGTGAAAAGGCTTTTCTGTCTTTACAACTGTCTCAAAGATTGGTGAAGGCACTGAACAGCTGAAAGTCATACTGTTTGTTTCCCTGGGGTTTTTGGCAGAGTTACTCTTTACTGTCTTTAGGAGTTGAAAATCTCCTTTCCTTAGGAGATTTTCTTAGTGTTATGTGTGTTCATTGCAGGGATGAGAAAAAGAATTTTCTGGCAGACCTTTCCCCTTTCCTCAGTTATATACCTTCTTGCCTTGCTCATCTCTCCCAGATAACTAACTGGGACCATCTACACGAGTAAATAGTAGGTACTGGAAAGAATTGAGGTTTAAAGTATATATTATATGCTTCTACCATCTTTTATATTTTCTCCACACTGTGTAATAAGGTATTTTATGGAAACATTTAGGCCACAGTTCTAGAACAGTAAAGTTCCTTGAAAAATTCAGTTTGCACGTGGTTGTGGCACCTAAGACTGTGCTAATCTTCAAACTCAAAACAATGGAAGTACCCCTACGAAAAGTGAATCTATGTGAGGTTTGGGGGTTTGTTTTATTTTTCTTTTTGCATGTATGTTTCCCTGTGGTCCTTCTTTTACGTTGTTTATGGTGAAAAAGCATTCTGATCAACTAGGGGGTTGGTGGTAATTCTTTCTGCTCTTATACACTGTACCCCTTGCAGAGAGTGGAAGAGAAGAATCTGGAGTGCAAAATAAAGATATTACATTACAACAGAAGGACTAACAGGACTGATGCACAGGGGCCTCTGCATCTGAGAAACAGAGAAACTATTCTAAAGAGAAAGAATGAATTCCACCTCTTCTATAGGATATGTCTTCATTTTATCAATACTCTCTGGTTTGTGCAGACATCTTCACACTAATTAATCTGTCAAAAGAGTTGTTGTGCAGGATTTGTAGAAATTTAGTTAATCCTGAGTCTAGAAAAATCACTGTGATCGTTATCACTTTCCCAGTTAATTCTGTGCTGATAATGGCTTGTGTCTCACTGCACAAAACCTTTATCTTGTAGTGCTCAATTCTGCCTGCCTTCCCTGAAAGACTGACACAAATAATTCCTTTGAGGTGGAAAAACCATCGCTTGCTTAAGGTCTGAATCCTGCAAACGTGTAAGATTGTATTTAACCGTGCTCTAGTTTTCATTCCCATTGACGTCAGGAGAGATGTTCAGACAGGGAGAATGAAGTGTTTATATGCTTTGTAGCAATATTAAGTTTTGCCCTTCCTCTTGCTATCAGTCCCGGCTCTCCCAAGTGCCTGTGGAGGCATGAGGCTGTCCAAGCATAGATGACCCGTGAAATAAGCTCTGAACAATTAAAGGGGAAGTCCAGCTGTGCATCCATGGCCTCTGCTTTCAAATGCTGCTTTTAATGGTGTAGCAAGAGCTGTTCAAAACAGCAACATTTTCTTTGAGAGAGGGAGAATTTGTATCACAAAGATTAAATAAGTCATCAAAGAGGCGGGAGCAAGCTCAGTTACAGGGAATTTTCAGTCCTCCTTTCCTCCTGTTACACAACTGCTGCAGAGACACAATCGCTTTAATGCCGGCTGCTGATGGGAGAAGGTCAAAGCCTTTGGCTCCAGAGGGAAGGATCCCAGGCACTTTGCCTGCAGCGTAACAGGGAGGCAAAGGCCAATGAAGTGGTTGCTTCTGGCATGATTTTTTTTGATATAACAGAAACCTAGTTGGAAAACACATGACAGTCACAGGCTGCGTTAATACAGCTGGGGGAAAATAGAGAGATGCAGAGGCTGTTGACCTTTGGGGTATCCCTCAGCATATCTGAAAGCAGATCATGATGGAGTTGACTTTGCTGTGCTTAGTCTCAGGAGTATTGACAGACTGCCAGAGGGCGAGGTATAGGGAAAAATCTGGAATCAACCTTAATTCCGCTAGAGAGGATGGTGTCTGTTATTCTTTGGGGGTCCTCTTGTTTTTGTCTGATGTCAGCTATTCTGCTAAATTAGGTAACACACTGGGCTTCTCTCACTTGGAAGTTCTACTTATCTATTCAGCATGAGCCTCCCTGGAGCAGAAGTCTTCCTCCCTGGGACAAAGGGCCTGAGTCACTCCTCTCCTCTCCACCACAAGTGGTCACGAATGCCCAGGGCCAAGCAAGTACATTCAGTGCTTTGTGGTGAGATGGGGAGCAGGTGTAAAGGGCTGGGTGATGAGCTGAGAGCCACCTGCCTTTGTTTGGGAGCCAGAGACAACCTGCGGGCTGTGAGCCTGGAACCTGTGTCCTCCTGGTCAGGGAAAGGTACAGAGAGGAATCTGATGACAAGAAGACATGAAACTTTAAAGATGGGAGGGAAAACTGATGTCTGGTTTTGCTCCTCTTGTTCAGTAGGGGATGTAATACCAGCATCATCAGACTGCCAAAAAGAAGCGGCTGGGCTGCTCTCTAGGTGATGACTAGACTAGGGCTGCCCAAAACCAAGGCACCTTATCCTCAGCATGAGCCCACACAGCCACAGACCAAGCTACTCCCAGGCTACAACTTTTCCCATGCGGAAAAAACAGTTTCTAGGATTCGGGAGTCTCTTATCCTGGAGGATTTGGCTTCTGTAGAGCACCAGAAGCATTATTAGCCAACCACGGGGGTAACTCCTGCCAAACTTGGCCACCTGTCAGTCTCGTCAGGAAGCACCATACTCAGCACTGGGCAGATACCAACAGTGCAGCTGTGAATTTAGTGTGATGGACATGTCCTGAATGCACCCTGACATGGCAGATGTAAGGATCCTTTACAAAGTGATACAGATGATGTCAACAAATTTAGATTCATTATCTTAATTAATTTGTAGCCATTAAAAGAGAAGCTGGGCCATGATCTTAACTTGTCTTAAAAATAAATTGTAGTAGCTTTGTCATAAAGACGTTTAGAAAAAATTCATTTTGCTTAAGATATTCTACAGAAATGTGAGTTACCTAAACATCAGTTCTGTTTCCCCACTGAGAGCAAGGACTGAATTGGCAGGTGGAGGAACAAGGAATTTTCTGAGCTTTTGGGGAAAAACTGCCTGGCACCACCAGGCTCTGCATTTTAATTTCATCATTTGCAATAGTCATTCATGTTGGTATCAGAGAAGCAACATGATACAAAACCAGACCTAGAATATCTTGTACATAACCTGTATCAGACGTAATGACCCTAAAGTGGACAGAACGGTAGAGACCTGGATCTGTGAGCTCAGTAAAGGAGTTCTTGGCACAGCCCCTCCACTCTGTTCTCCTTTCTGCAGATCTGCTGTGCTGCATCTTCCAGAGGTGCAGCGGCACCCTGCCAATGTGTGAGTGCAGTACCACGAAACAGCCTCACACCAACTTCGGGGTGATGCTAAAGGGGAACAGTTCAGTGAAAATGGAGAGCACGAGCTTGGAGACGTCGTGTGTCATCCACACTCCCCCTCCCCTCACTGCTGCACATGTGCTCAGGGAGTTCCCCACCGTGCAGAGGAACCTGCTGCTGAGCTCCAGGGTGGGCAAGTGCATGGTCCGTCCTCAGAAACAATTCCTCCGGCAATTCAGCTTGGTTTAATCTCTTTAATCCTTTCCTCAGCTGCCTGTTGGAACCACAGAGAACAAAGCACCTTTTCTTTTTGCTGCGTGCTGATGAGGCATGGTGTCTTAATTACAAACATCTACCCCAGAAGGAGACAGACTACCTCTCCAGCCCGACTTTAGCATGGAAGAGCTAGCTGTGCTGCAATCACATTGATCCCTGTATAGAAACCACATTCACCTATGCTGCCCTCTGTTTTCTGTTTGTCTTTTAAGCTGAAGAATACATAGATACAGCGCGTCATTAAAAAACCCGAACAAACCAAACCCAACAAACACAACACAAAAAACCGGATTGTGTAAATGTTATTTTAAAAAATCTATATTTGATATTTTTCCTGTAGCCGTATCTTTTCTCTGATTTCCTTCAATACTCCTTTCATTTATTTACATACTGCATGTAAGTCAGTATGGTATCTGCTGGTACAGATATGGATTAATGTCTTAAGCTGTTCATTCGTAGTGGGTGCAGCTTTCTTGAAAAACAGCTCTGTTTAATTGCATTTGGACAGTGGGTGTTAAGACAGTACTCTACAGTACTCAGTTCAGGCTCAAGTATGCTGTGAGTGGGGGTACTGTCCCTCAAAAATCCTATTTAGTAAATTGAACTGCTTCTAGGGCTTTGTTTTATACACACTGTTGGGCAATTCAGTCCTTTACACTGAGTGTATGACTAAAGGCACAGTGGAGCGCTCTGGTACCTGAGCCTGGGATCTGTTCCAAAGGGCAGGAGGTGGAGAACAGCTTGCAGGCGTCAGACCAAGGTCTCTGCTGTGACCTGCAAGAGTTTAAAGTACAGTGCAGATGGGGGGGGTTTTAAAGTTTAAAAAAATGTATACGTGGATGGACTTCATAAGAAAATCTTAATTTTGATATAAAGTTAGAGAGGACCCAATAGTTCAAGTACTGAATCAATCAAAAGAGAAATAAAGCTTAAGTTTACCTTCTTGTTTTTCATAAGACTACTTACAAAAATGAATGACAGGCAGCGGCCCCATGCTGACAGTTCCATAAACCAAGGCTTTGTGTCTCTTATCACGTTTAATTAAGGTCTGAAAAACTTGTGGCCAACAACACTTGTCGTGGCTGCGTTCATTTGTAATTAGCATGTCAATCCCTTCCACTTAACTGGCTGTCTGAAAGTCCATAGCAGGCCACCATCCAAAACATTGGCTTCTGGGTGGTGATGGCTGCTAAGTCTTTTATGTCCCTGCTGAAAGAAGAGGTGCCCTCTATGGTGTTCTTCATAAATATTCCTGACTCTCCTTGCCTCTGTTATTGTGTCTTGCTCATGTAGGATTTGATTGTTCATTTCTGAAGGCAATTTTAAAACATCTGGAAGCAATTACTTTGCTTTCAGGGGTTTTTTTATACTTGCCTTCCTTTTTTTGCACTTCAATCAATTTCATTCGGCCACTGCGGACTCCAAAGAGCCCCTCTCTGTGCACACCCCAGCACGTGTGAAATAAAACATCATACTTTGCTTACTGCCATAGGGCAGGTTTTATTTCTGCTTAATCCTTAACTGATGTTCTCAGGCCTAATCCTGCTTCCCCTGTGGGTTCCTGTGCAGGGAATGTTGTCCAGAGCAGGCTACAAAAGCCTGGTGGATCTCTGTGCACTCATCCAACAAGACCCGTGTGCCCAGCACCAAAAAGGATTGTGTTAATTCACTGTTTTCTTAATACCTCCTTCCAAACAGGTGACTCCAAGGACGTCCATGGGGACCTCCTCCACAGGTCTGCTGGGAACATCCCCATTGCAGCCCACTGTCCCAGCACAATATCTCCCATTGATATGGGGATCTTTTCAGCTGCATCTGTGCAGATTCACCTGTAGCTTCTCTCCTGGTCTCCACGAGCTGGTGCTAGTAAAAAAGGTGAGGGAAAAAACACCACCAGCCACTCTGAGCTGTTTGACTGGGGCTCCTGGGCACAACCACAGGGTAGCCAGTGCCAGGTCCCATGCTTCTTTTCCTGCCTGTGGGCACCATCAGGAGTTTCAGATGGAAGTGAAGGACGTGCCACTGCTCCCCATGAGAGGAAGTTTCTGAAGGTGCTGCGTGCTTTGTGCTGTATGCCAATACAAGATTATCTGTGGCCCTTCTCACAGGACTCTTCATCCTTGGCTGCTTGATTCACCAAACATCCTCTTGTGTGAGCCCAGCCCTGCCAATGTGTCCTGTTTACAAAATCTCTGGTCCTGTGTGACTCCTGTGTGACTCCTTGTGCACCAGGGCACAGAAAGGCAACAGCACATTGCACTGGAGCCCCAGACATAGGGAGCATTTTTGACACTTGTATGTGTTTTCAGTAACTATTCTCATTCTTATCATTCTCTTATGTTTTGGTGTTTATTTTGACTCTTATTTAACACATCCAATAGAAATTATTAAATCTTGCAAGAAACATACACAAATTTTCTGTATTACTGGAACATTTTATTTGCTCCCATTGAACAGACTGGGCTGGAGAAAGGGAAGAATATTTTTGTATACAAGATTGCAAACACTTCTAACTTTCAACCATATAAATAACAAAAAAAGAGTAATGTATGATATACAACTTATTCTTTAAAAAAGCTGCATCTGTTTGAAAAAATGACTGATCCTGCATAGTTTGGGATTCTTACCTAGTTTTTTCAATCATCTAATTCAATGGGGCTTTTTACGTCTTACTACTAATTTTTGAGTTTTAAAATATACTCATTCTGACCCATGGAAAAGGCATCTCAAAGCATCACATCTTTACATGTAAGTGTATATGTACACACACTCACACACAGTAAGTCCATCTATTCTAACACACACATATATATATATACTTTTTTCAATATACTTCTAGAAGCAAAACCACAAGGAAAATCTTCTTGTCTCCTTGACAGCTCTTTGTGTCTTTGACAGATGTTTCTAATAAAGCAAATGCAAAGGGTTAAACAATAGTTCTGTTGAAGTCAGCATGGCTTCTGCCATTCATTCCTTGTGGGGCCAGTACTGTGCTCCAATCTCTGCCCAGACCGAATTAACAGAAATGTTAACAACACAAGCTTTCCACATGGGTTTGGATTCAGTGTGAATGTCAAATCATCTGTGACACACCCCCTGCTCCCTGAGTGCTGTTAACAGCTTGAAAGGATCATCTCTAATGTTATTAGGAAAGCAGAAAATATTTGAATAATGTAATTTGCTGTCGCTTATGCATTTGTCATGTTTTCTGCTATTGCAATATAAAAAATAAAAAGATACAGTTCCCTATTTGCATATTATGTCAATTGAACACTTTTATACAACACATTAAATATGTTTCTCTAGCTTTATCTCCAGGAGACAGAGCAAATATCCCCAGATTGAGGGTAACACAGGGCACTTGGCAAAGTGTCTGAATCCAGAAATAATTTGGAGAAGCGCTGCTGCAGGGTGTAATTCTTTTTCAGCCTGCTTTTTGCTCCTTTCCTTCCATGGGGAAAGAAATGGGAGGGGTTAATTAGAAACATTTCTGTTACCCATCTTTGAAATGGTTCTGTGTTAAAGCTGAAGGGAGACAGGAGACATTTCTCTCCTTATTACCTTCAGAGTGACCTCAGCACTGTTTTTGCCTATGGAATGCAGGGGTACATCTGCTCCACATCAAAGTTCATTCCACATTTTTCTGTCCTCTGTCATCCCATATTTGCAGTACATTCCCCTCTCTTTCCTTAGTTTTCTTTTGCTTTTCCCCATTCTTGGCAGACTTCAAGGACACTGGAAAATTCACCATAGCATGTGTTAAAAAAACAAAGAAGAATAAGCCTTTGTTATTTGAAGATCATTAGAACAATTTCTGATGAATTCACAGCACTCTTGCATGTGGCCTGCTTTTCTAATGCTGTTATTGATATAATTTCCAATATAAACTTTTTCCATCCACTGTTTATTTTATTAGGTCTTGGTGAGCTTCACTGCACATGGATTGCACTTTGGACTACAAAGGTACCTTTAACCCTGCAACAGCAAACTTTGCTATGTAAAACATGAGTTTTTCTTTTGTTTTTGGTGCAGAGGTGCCGAAATCTACACACACACACACGAAAGTGTAACAAACCTCAATAAAGGTTGACTCCTCAGCATAGCACACAAGCACTCATTTACTAAAATGAGATGCTGCTGATCTCTCTGCTAGCAGATATGCTCCTCATATGTTCCAAGAAGTGTACAGGCAGATCTCTGCAGTACTTTCCTCACAAGGATGGAGACAAGAGATTATTTGACTCTAGCCTGACTAACCTATGAGTCAGTAATGGTCAGAGTAAATTTCAAACGCGAGATAATTTTGTTGCCTGGTCTGCAACTTTTAACCATCTGCACTGCACAGGGGATACTGAGCTTCTTTGGTTTCCTTTTTAACAAGTTTTCTGATTTCCTCTAGGACAATTTCTGGAGCTCGTCTTCTAAAGGACTAAATTATTCATGTTCTAAAGAACAACACTGGAACTACATAGGTTTTAGTCCCACTCACCACCACATTTTGTACTCCCAGGCTGCTCCCTGTGCCACAAGTTAGCGCATGCAATGTGCAAACTTTAGCCTCCTGCTGCTAAAACTCCCACTCTGGCTGCAGTACATCCTTTTTAGATGCACTGAAATCAAAAACAAAGGTATTTTTGGGGCGCCACATTGGGCACAATAGAACCAGGCCACGTAATTTGCAGGGCAGGTGGAACTAGGCTGCCCTGGGGGTGGCTACCATGAGCGACATGGATAAGACTTTCTCTGTGCCATTTGGCCTGGCCACACAAGTGCTTCATGTCCTGCCGTAGACACTGTTGTGGCTGCAGAGATGTATCTGAAGACATTGAAAACAGCCCCACCAGTGATGACAAGAAGCATTATTCCTTCTTACTGCACAGTGAAATATGTAACATCCCTGAGCATCGATTTTGCTGAGCTAGAAGTGAATTTGGCTTCTGTGATGGGTACATGGCTAATCAGAAATGTTTTAGGCATCCTCCCTGTCCCTTCTACCCCAGGCTACTCCTGCTGAAGGCTGCGTTGGTTTATCCCATGTTTACATGTGAGCCTCTCAGTACCAGAACGCAGCATACCAGGTTAGTGATGGTCACAGCAGGCTAATAATTAGGTCTGCTCGTAAACTGCTTTGAGAGCATAAGATCTTCTTCTCTTCACACAAATCAGCTTACTCATCCGTAACTAATTCCCAAATTATTTCGCTATTTGTCCCCAGCTACCTAACTCTCTATATAGAATCTGCATGCATCATTTGCATGGATTTGAGACAGGAGAGGAAGAGACAATTTTAGTTTTATTCGAACTCTTGGATTTGACTTTGGTATAGGAAGCTCAAAACCAAAGGCCCAGAAGGGTCAACTGGGTCCTACTTCATTTGCACATATTTTATCCTCTTCAGGCTTTTTAACAGACATCTCTCTCAGTGAACAAACTTGAGTCCTTTTTCTTTCCCTTGTGTTGCCTTTCTTGTCCAGGAAGGTCACTCACTGGTGTAACACTTTCAGCAGCTTCACCAGTGTGACAAGGACCATTGCAGTGCTGAGATCAATATAAAGCAGGCATGGAAGAGAGTCTCTGGCTCTTCTTGAATTCATTGGTGGTGTGGTTTTTTCTGTAGTTCCCATCTGCATTACATTTAGTGCCTCATTTTCCAGTCGCTTTTGTTTTCAGGAAAACAGAAACAATTAGTACCATCACATTGCATTTCTTGTCTATAGTTGGACAAAGGGTAAATGGTGAGAATCCATTGTGAGCATTCACTGAGTCTTCTCTGAGCTTCTCACTTCTCTGCCTTTGAATTCCAGGGAAAAAACACTGCTATTCTCTTTTGCCTGTGAAGAAACATTTCAGTTTCAATCTTGCCTTTTAGGTTGTTCTGCTCCCCAGCCCACTGCTGGTTTCACAGAACACAAATAGTTGGAATATGCCATCTATGGGCCTGAGGAAGGCTTGCAAGCTTTAATAATTGGTTACAGAGACCTGTTCTGCTATTTAAAGAGGGAGGCAAGCTGTATATTCCATTAAAGAAGTAATGACAATGTTTGGAGGCAACTCCCATCCCTCATCTTAAACCACTCTGATTCTAAATATAAACCTGCCTGGCCACACAAGTGCTTCCTGTTAGGAAGCAAGTATTTATTGTGTCTGATTCAATAGCACTTTACAGTGGTGATAGGAAGGAGAAACAGAGGGAACAAAACTCTCCTGATGTTTTGGTGTTTGGTTGGGGGCTTTTGAAGTAAAATATAAGTGTGTTATTCATGCGGATTAATGTCTTATTTCACACAGCTCCTACCAAAGTCCCAGCTGCTGAGCCAGCCTAAGGCTGTCTAAGACCGGAGCTGGACTTTCTGTTGCTCCTGTCAAAGTCATATTTGGGAATAAATAAGGCTCATTTGGCTGGCAGCACCTTTGTGAGAGAAACATCATTTCAGCCAGTAAAAGGCTGTGAGGTGAAAACTTTGGCTAGATCTAACAGGGAACTGAGCAAAGAAAGCTTGTCCTGAAAGTGCACAGCATGACAAATCGTGAGAAATCTGGATGTAACCAAACCTCGGCAGCAGTGAGAGGTACTTAGGAGGGGACAAGGCTAATACTCTTATTCACGAGGCTGGATTCACTGCTTTTCACGCTGGAGCTGCTCACGTGTCAGTAGAGCCAGAATCCAGCCCTGGTCCATGGTGCGCTCTTCAGTGACACGCTGGAGGAGGAGAGAGGATTCAAGGTACACAAAGTAGTTGTTGCTCCATGTAATTTGTGGCAATTACTCATGTGCATGCTTTAGCCCAAAGTTGATTGAATACCCCCCAGTGAGAGACAGTTAGCTGATCAACTCAGATCATCTGAAATTTATCTTGACCTTAGAGCACATGGGGACACTCATAATGAACAAGAACAACCTGTGGCCAGGGCTTAAATTCCCCTCACCACCCAGTGGTGCAAATTCTGCTCTTTGTTACACATGCCTATTAAACAGACAAATCAGGGACTGAGACGAGTGAAAAGAGGTTCATGTCCCAGTTCAAGTCATGGCCACCAGGAACTAACTCAGTGAGACAACAACAATATCAGCAAGCACTTTCAAATTTGGAATCTTTGGTGCAGACCCTGAGATCTATATTTAGCATCTTTTGACAAATTAAGGAACATTGTCCAGCACCTATCAAGAGAAAGCAGCTTTGGTTTTTAAATATTCTAGGCATTTAAGTCAAAGAGGACAGCTGTTACTGTCTCCTCAGAGGTTGCCTATTAACTGCATGTGAAGCCCAGTCTTTCCTGGAATGAACCTGTCGCTTTGTGTTAAGAGTTTGTGTTAAACCTGTGTAAACCTGTTTGTTCATTGATGGCCAGAAAGGTTGTTCCCAGAGCAAAATCAAACGTAAAAGTCCCCAAATTCTCATGGGGATAGTGTTCAGAATCTATTTGCTGAAAAGTATTACAAGGGCATGCAGTAGAAAAGGCAACCTAGTCAAGAGACAGCCACTAGCAGGCACTTTACAGTGGACACCAAGAATAAGCAAAGAAAGAGGCCTCTGGCGAGAGACACTGAAGCTGCTCACACCACAAGCAGAAGCAACCTCTGAATTAACTCTCCTGACACCTTCTTGAGTAAGGCTGACTTTCACTGATGTGTTGGTGTGGTTCACTAGATGCTCCCTCAGAGAAGAAGTGAAGCAAAGCCCAGATATTCTCCTCAGCCAGCCTCCAGGTGATTCTTGGTTATGCCTCCCAGTGAAGTTATCTTGAGGTTAGTGGCGTTGAGAAACAGTGACCAAGTCAATTACACTCATTAAAGGGAATGGCAAGGCTGAAAGGAGAAGGTTTTAAAGGTGTGTGAGTGGTTTCTATAAACAGTGAGCTAATCCAGAAGGGGCAGCTTCTCTGCACTCTCATTTAATTGTTTCTGAATAAACACGTTCTTCAGCAGTGTGATATCTATTCTCTTGCTTGCTGCAGACATCACTGCCATTAGGCTCCTCTCATACATTCAGAGCTTATCCATGAACTGCTACTTTGACTTGCTACTCCTTTTTCATATCCTCAGACACTGGCAGCATCTAAATCATGCCAATTTTCTGCACAGTTTCTTGCTCAGCTCATACACATATGTAAATATTAATCTTTTTCTAATCTCCTAAAGCTCTCCTCCAGGCTCGTGTTACTTTCTTTGCATCCCTACCACGGCTCCCACTTCTCAACAGCATCAAATACATGCATTCTCAGAGCCCTTCATAAGTGAATTAAGGATCCCGTCTCCCTTTCTGGATACAGACAGGACTCTTGAAGACCTTCAGCAATGGGCAGAGAGGACTGTGGGTGTCCACTTCTTGTAAGTTAAAAACCTAAAAGAATAAAATGGTAGTTGCTAGCTGTACTCAGATGAGTGCCAGTGGTCTTCCTCATCACATAGCTCCACAAGGAACTCCAGGAACCACTGTGGAGGAGACTCCTCTGAGCAGCACAAGCAGCACATCTTCCCTCCTTCTTGTCTTTCTCCATTGAGTGTAACTCATGAAAGAAAGGGAGTACCAGGAGGACGTGAGGATCTGTCGCAGAAGTTGCTAGTGCTCCTTTGGTGGATCTCAGACCTGTGTGCGGAGTGCTGTGCATTTGACTTGAAACAACATGGGCATACCACCACTGGTGTCATGGCATTACGAGATTTGTGCTCTGGTGAAGCACCAACATGTGCTCATGCAGAAGTCCACAGTTAAGTGGGAAAACAGATTCCAGATGCATCAGCCCAAATTTCCCGTTCTTTATTCACAGTTTGTTAGATGAGACAGGTAGTTCACTGTGGAGTTCTGCTTTTCAAATCCGTAGAGCTGCTGAAATTGATGGTTACATTATTACGCCAGGTGCAGAGGGATGAGTAGGAATACTTAGCTTTTCATCCACAAATAAACATTTTTCCAAAACGTTTTTGAAGTAGCCATCCCAGCATTTAGCTTTTCTTATGCTTAATTCCATTGTTTTTCCTGTGGGTTTGTTTAAAAACAGGAGAGAAAGAGGAGAGGAAGTTTGTCATTTAGTAACTACTGTAACTTTTCCAAGGACAAAAAGGAGATCTGATGATGTGTGTGTGCTTTTTGATGGGACACAGGAAGGCAAAAAAATAGACTAGTCTAGACTAGACTAGAAGCTCAGTGTGGAGACATAGTGGCTCACCTTTATCCACTATAAATGCATTCTTCCAGACACATGCCCTAAGTCTGATATGCATAAACCACATGATGTGAACTGCTGGGCCTAAAAGTCCAAAATATCTCAGAGACCACAGAATACATCTCATTACGGCCTGGTGGCTGTTGTGCAAAGCTTTAAATTCATGTCTTATTCTTACCTTTGCGGGCTTCGGATGGGGAGCAGAATGTTAATATTTCCTTCACTTGGCAGGAGATGGCTGCACACCCCACACCATCCAGCGCTCACACGTTTTGTTGCTCCATTTGTGGCTGGCTCTCTTCTTCCACTGCATTGGCACAAACACCAGTGAAATCCAGTGTTTCCAGCTGGCTGAGTGAATGAAGCCACTAAAAGAGCTTACTAAAAGAGCAGCCCTTGGAAGTGTGAAGCAATTAACACCTTCACTAGGGTGATAAAAGAAATAATGGTAGTGGGGACAAAAAGGCTTCCCAAGGTCACAGCAGGGTCGGGGCAATGCCAGTGGCAAAACCTATGGCTCTCCCTTCCAGGACTTGGCTTCAGTCACCTCTGCCCTGGCTCAGCACTGCTCCCACTGACCAGAGCACAGGGTACATGCTGCTCTTTGTGACACGGCCACCTTGGTTCACAAACAAGAACTCTGGGGTTTAATTCTGCTTTCTTTGACTGGCTCAAATTCATGCAGCAGTTCCAACACATCAATACTGTAAATAAAAGGGAGACATGAAACTGAGGGGGTTTTAGACTGCTACCACAAATGGTTATTTATTTTTCTTTGCTTTGTGGTCTCACTGGCATGCTGCCTGTCTCATTTTACAGTTAACAAATGTGGACCTCCATCACATGGTACTTGTCACCCAACTCCAGACAAGCTCTGACATCTCCTTTTATAATCTCTAGATGAATAAAACAGAAGAAACAACTGGTGTATATGGAAAAGTTACACATCTTGTGATTTCAAAAGAACGACATCTTCATCTAGTCTTTATGGAGAAGGTTTTGGTGCTTCAGGAGTCCTTGGACATCCTCCATTTGAGTCTCAGTGAAACCAGGTGACACCCAGTGCCTCCCTGCTTCCCTGTGCTGGGCTCTCTGTCTGCTCAGTAAGTTTTACCAGTGCCAGAAACTCAGAAATGGTAATTTATGCTTGCTCATGGGAACAAGCATTGCCTGCAACAAGAGCTCCTGCTCCCGTGTAAGAGACTTTCCACTTTGCAAGATGATCAGTCCTGCCCATCCTTCCTTCCCACACTATAGCACCTGATTTGGAGTTGCCCCAGAAATCCTGGTTTAAAAGCTTGCACTGTGCTTGAGGATGGACCACTCCGAGCCCTTCAACATACCACTGTAAGCCAAAGACAAAAGGATTAAGGCTTGTACTCCAGATGTGCAATAACTCTACTCATGAGAGGCTGAAAGTCCAAACAAAGTCGAGGCACGTGCTTCCATGCATTATATACATTGCATAATGAAACACCAATCTTCACTCTCATGTAGCAAAGTGCAGCAAGTGTTTCATGGACACAACCTGGGAGCAGTGAAAATATGGATAGAAAGTACTGGACTAGGCAAAACAGGGTAATGTCAGTCTCCGGGAACAAGTTCTAAGAAAGCAGGACTAGTATAACACGAGGTTGTTTTTTAAATTGCTATTTACCAGATAGGACGTATGTCTATTTGAAATTAACAGCAGCATTAGTCAAAAAATCTACCTAAACTGCTGGAGTCAACAGAAAAGACAGTTGGCCACTGAAGTATCTCCAGATCAAAATTAATTTCTGCATAGGAAGGTAGATTTGGGATTTAAAAGGACAGTCCATACCAAAACAGGGATGTCCAAATGCCGTGTTAAATGCTTGTTAAATAGAACTTTTTTTCCTTCCTGTTCCCACTTTTGCAAAAAATTGGTAGGTGGGATAAATAATGCATCTGATTGGTGGAGATTGGATACCTCTGCTGCTGGCTGGAGACAGCACGGCACTCCTCAGATGGCAAAAGCAGGAGGAATTCCTTTCGTAACATCTGCCTACGTGAGGGTCCTGGAATTTGCATCTTCCCTGAGCCTGCTTTAGCTCACCTCTCTGCCTTCTTGACATTCCCCTCTTGTCCAGCAGATAAGAGCACATTTTCAGAACCAGTTTTGCAATTACCCATCTTCTCAGCTTTCTTTCCTGACCTTTAAAGGGGATGCACCGAATAAATGCCTTTGTACAAGCGCCAGACTTTCTGCAGGGTGGCTGTTTCAAAGGAGTAAATATGATCTTTTCATAAATACCATGTCAGGCCCATGTAACTCTCAACTTATTTATTACAGTCCTAATGCACACCGTGGAAGCCAGGGCTAGTGTTGCACAAGAACATCCATCTAAAGCATTCCAGAACTGTAGAGCAAGGTAGACAGCTAAATTTTTTGTGCAAGCTGCTTGGCCATTGTTGAGTCTAGCTTTTACTTGAGTTTCATGAAGCATTTAAAACTATTCAGAGTTTAGAAGAAAATGATAAAAATATTGCAGCCTGTGAATTGTTTGTTAGGCATGTGGTCTTGGCATTTAAAATCCAAACTAGTGACCTAGGTACAAGGACACAAAACTCTTCTGTGACATTGAGTGTATCAGCTTGTCCCCACTGACGAAGCCTCCTTCAAAGTCTTTTGGTGTTTATGCATCCCCACAGGGCTCACCTGAACTGGACAGAAAGCAGCTTTAATGAAAAGCTTTCCCACACTTTACTGGCTGTCAGGATATCCTCAGGAGGGAAAAATGGCCCCTGTCTTTGGTATGTATCTGTTCCACACTTGTGTCCCCAAACCTGGACAGTGGGAAGCCAAGAGAAATTCCTTGTTTGGTGGAGAAGCTCAGCATGGACCTGGGGTGCCCTTACCCAGATGGCAATCAAAAAGCAAAACTTGTTGGGAAGCATGGCAGGGTCACAAGTGTCACTGCTTTGGTTAACCCCTTCATTTCCCAAATACAGCAGCATATGAGAGGATTTCATGCAGTATGGAAGAGCCATGAGTTCAGAGCATCCCACCCTGCGGCTGGCTTTCCTGCCATACACGTGTAGCATAAATAGCTAAGTCTTCCTTCACTCCTCTGTCTTCCCCTGGTGCACAAATGCCTGGTGCATTGTGAACCTTGAGGAGGTGGTGCGTTCCTGTGCTTCAATGCAGTTGTGGTCAATGTGGTTGTGTTCAATGCCTGTGCTCACAGTTTCTGCCGTGGAAACTGTGTGTGTGGCTCTAACAGATCAGGGACAAATATTTCATACTTAGCAAAAGCAGAGAAACCAGCTCAGGGGTTTTTTTGGTCCCATTGAGTATGCCTTGGCATTTTTACAGGCCTGGATTCTTCTCGAAAATGTGGCTCTAAGACCTTTGGTGGAAACAATTTGTCCTTAAGATGCAAAAACTTTCAAGGCCCTTTCTGTCTGCTGTCATCCCGCACAAAATCAATAGCATTTGGTACATCCTGAGACAAAGGCTGCCATAACAATAGTAAATGAACGAGATAAAAATCGTTAATGAGCAAGCTGCACTTGCTTCACTCTGTGCTTTACGGTTAGTCATAGAGAGATCTTAACCTAAAAAGCTCTGATGTAGCATGCATTGCTGCCAAGGTGAAAACACTTGTATACTCTTCATCTCACACAGCCTGGTTTTGTTCATCAAGACAGAAGTAGGTATCAGCACTGGATGCTTAGCTTTCACCTCTAAATCGGGCTTTCAGAAGTAGTGGCCAGATTGCTTCCATTTTTCGGGGGTTTGAATTAAACATCAATTCTTTTTGGTGGTGAAAGCGTTTTAAAAGCAGCAACTCCTCCAAGAGGTTTTGAGAGACAGCTTGCTTGAGAGCAAGTATAATAAAATTGTGAGTAACTGTGCTTTTTCACTGTAATTTTCAGATGGGAAGAATAAATCAGAACCACAAAAGGGATGTTAGCAGAGCCAAAGTCATTTAGAGTTTAGGTTTCATTGAGCCATTGGCAAGATAAAGCCTTTTGTGGCTCTATATCAACCTTCTTACAAATAATCCAGAAAGCTGTACTTTCTGCTGAGCCCAGGGGTGACTTCATTAGTACTCACCACATCTTATTTGAATTACACATACAGTTGGGTGTTTAAATTACAGGAAGACTTTGTGTTTAAGAGTTTCCGCATCATGCCGAGGCTCGGGAAAAAAAGTCAGGTTTGACACATAATAGGGATTGATGTGCTACTTCAAATGCTGGTGTTACTGGAAAGGAAGGAACTTCCACAGGAAGAGCAAAGGAAATTATACAGGAATCAATAAAGGATGCTAAAAATAGTGCTTGACTTACCTTCCATGTGAGTCAAAATACCCTACTAAAGGGATACACACGCTACGTCCTGGCTGGTATACCCAAACTGCTCTTACTGATGTACAGGATGTCAGGATTTCCTCATAAGTCAATGGAGAGAGACAAGCATCTCTAGAGCACAGTTCACCCCACCTACCTAAGGAATTGCCAGCAAAAAGAGAGTGCTGTAGAACCTTCCATTTTCCTCATTTCCATCAGCTTCACGTGCTTCAAGTCAAGCATGCGCTTAATTAATTTCCTGGGGGGAGCTCAGGGAGCTGAGCACCTGACAGGACTGAACAGCTAGCTTGGAGGAAAACGAAGAAATTTGCAAATATTCTGGATGAACCTGATGAACAAAACTGGGAAATGAGGAGAGCTTGCCTGCAAGGATGACTAAGTTGCAAGCTCGGAAGCGTAATAGGTCCCAGGAGAGAGAATATGATTAGTCAGGTAATTTACAGGTAATACGCTTTCATCATTTTCTACTTAGCATTAATTTTCTAAAACACCAGGCAGGAGCTTGCTTAGAGGGGAGGAGGGAGGTAGAGATGGAGCAAGGTGCTGGGGTGGCATTGTCCTGGGGGCTGCCATGCCACATAGGGAGCAGAGCTCTGGTCCCTGAATCCCCCCACGCCCAGCCTTGTCTGGCTACGCTTTTGCTTAGACAGAAGCTCCCTGGCAGCATCCATGAGCATCCTGTTTCCATCCACCAGGCCCCTCTGACAGGGTCAGCACAGGGCAGTCATGCTCGGGAAGGGGAACCACCACATCCACAGCCATTTGTCTACACACTGGAAAAGGCTTGGTATTTTGGGATTTGAAGCAGAAGCTTCAGCTCAGAAGTTCACAGGGATTTTAGCTGTGCAAAGCAGAAGCAAAACTGAGCAGTGTGAGTTGGGAGATGGCGTTGTTAACCAAGGCCCTAACAAACAGTGGAGAATGTGACAGGGAAAATGACGGGTGTAGGGAGAATTCTAGTGGGGAGAGAGGATGTCACTTGGCTTAATTCACATTCGGGATTAACCTTTCTCTGCTGTAGTGGCTATTATATCTGACTAGGCAGCTGGTCAGATCTGTTAATTAGATCTATTTAAAGCCCACGTTTAGATGAGCACCCTTAAAGAACAACAGATTATATGAAGGACAAATACAGTAGTATCCAAGGTCCTTCTGCAAAATGTGAGAAAAGATGGTTTGGGCAAAATTAAGGAGGAGATTTTTGTTTCTTAGATACTATTAAAGCCTATTACACAAATTCCTCAGGGCTCTCTACACTCCTTAATGGGGATTCTGTGACTAGATTGAGAGCAATACAGGGCCCTAAATTTGAAGATTATAGCCTGTAATATGTCACAGAAAGTTTTTAACATCTCCCCTGTTAATCAGCACCAGACAAACATGTGCAAGGAATAATACCCTCCCTACACGCCTCCCACCTCCAACCTCCCCATCTTGAAAACAAAAAACTACAAGAGCCAGCAGATCTGTTCTGGCTTGTTTTATTTCACTTTGAGCTTATTAAAATGCTGTGTTTGCAGTTTATATTTCTTGGCACACTGTTACTTCAACGACATTTTAACAAGATCTACATAAGCAACAGGCAGATCAAGAGAGTAGCTTGTTTCATTCTGTGTTTTGAAGGGATCCTATGCAGTCTTATAATCACCAATTACATTATCTGTGCTATTTATTTGCTTCTGATTTACTTACTTCAGAGATGAACACTAACTCAGCTGTTTCCCTTTGTTTTCTACTTGTTTCTGCTTTCAGTTTCTCGAGTACCTGCATGACAAATAGAGCAACAACCAAATTAATCTACCAAAAGCAAGTGTTTACAACCCTAAAGGATTGCCTGTGTGGATGTTTAAATTAAATAGGGAAAAAAAATCCTTATTAACAACAGTATTTGTAACATGTGACATCATTCCCTTCTCCTCTACAAATCCAGACCTTGGTATCCAAAGTCCCTGGCACGGAGCGAGTGCTGCTTCCATGGCTGGCCATCCCCCAGCTGATAGCTGCTCTCTTACTGGTGTGAGGTTTGGACAGGGCAGCAGCAAAGACTTCAAGGGTTGGTATCATTCAGAGCCTTATTGCTGGCCTTTGTTTTGGCTTGGTAAACACCCTTTTTAAAGTCATTGCTGGTTCCCAAATAGGTTGCTCAGGAGCACTCAAATCAAGCTGTTACCTTCTCCGTACAAGTTGTAGCTGCATCTGTACAAGAAAATTCACTGTGCCCTGCTCCACTCCCTGGCACTAAGGGCCCCACGAAAGTATGTTTAACCCCTGCTACCCACCAAAGACTGTGCCTATGCTCAAGTTGCCTTTTGGGAACAGTTTCTGGGCCAGGAGATCTCTGGGAGATGCTCTTAGGCAGGAGCTATGCTAACAATTTAACAATACTTCGCAATTGTTCAACAGTTTGAACAAAATTGTTTAACAACAGAACAAGCAAGTTCTGCCTCCTGGGAATGGTCCCAGGCATTGTTAGTGGTTGTGTGCTTGGACTAGTAAATTAATGTTTGCAAGTGACTCCTCTTCCTGCTGCTCAGCAAAGCTTGATTTGGTCCCACCCAGAGTTCCAGCTTTGTACTCCTTCATCCCAGAACTGAATGTCCATAGCCAGGCAGCACAAACCTGATGCCACCCACAAACTGCATGAACTTCGCCCCCTTGTTGTGTCTTTCAAACAATCAGCAAATCAGTTGGGACTCTAATTTGAACATCCTTAATAAATGTGAGCCTTTTTTATTATGTACTGAGCTTATGCAATTCCCAGGAAATCCATACAACTTTTTCCTAAATTCAGGAACCAAAATTCAATTGATTTCACTGGTACAGAGCTAGTATCACAGCTCTGTGGATGCTCTGCTTCCCTGCATACACCGGTGCTTTCAGATGGTGAGGAGTTGGGCTTCAGCTAAAAAGTTCTAAGATAAATTCATCTTCTGTGAGCTGCACAAGGCAGCTTTAGCTCTATCTCCTGAAACCAAGCCAAGATGAGAAGGAAAAATGTTTCCTTTCCCATAGTCCAACAACGATAACATTTTTCATATCAGGTTCTTTTAAGAAAAAAACATACTATGCCTGCATATATGGGAAATAAGTTCATCTGACTATTTCATCTCCATAATTTCTTCCCTTTCTTGTCAGCTTCATTTTTTCCATAGGCTCTGAGAAATGAGCAATTCTTCCCTCTTTATCACTGGAAATAAACAACTATTCTGTGTGCGCTTTTCCATCAGGAAGCAAAGCTGAATCTACTATTCCCCTACACACTGATTATTGACTGTTTGGTCTCTTGAGTGTAATGGTGCTCTTTCTGTCCTGTCAAGGGTGATATCAATGGTGAAACCTCTGACAAAGGTCAGTGAAAATTTGAATCCTGTTATATATATGCAACCCAGAATAATTCTGGATCAGGCTTCACTGTCTACCAAGACCTCCCTCATCCTTACTGGGAGCCCTGAATGTCTTTCCTGTTCTCCACTGGGAAATACAAGCTAGTCATCTTCTAAAGGTTAAGGAAGCTGGTGTGACAGTCAGTCACTCTGCAGCGGACCTGTTGTAGGTTAGCGTAACAGTGCCAAAATGAATCTACACTTCAACCACAGGAGAGCTTTGCCTTCCTCTTAGAAACAGAATTGAGAATGGTTTATACCAGATTACCCAAACAGGCAGGGAAATGGGAAAAACAGTCAGAAATTATTAGGTCTTGGTGAAATGAACACAAGGCATTTGGACAGTAAGTGGTCTATGGCCTGAAGGAAAGAAAATCCTGTATCAGGAAATGACAAGGTGATGTGTAAATGCAGATGAAGAAGGGATGGTAAGTTTGTGGCAGTACGTTCTTAAAGGCTAGAGGAAAATCTTATCATGATGTGGGGTCCGGTATCAAAGCCCCACTCTGAAACCTGAGGAGCTGAATACAGTCCAGTCTGATGTCCTGCCACTGAAAACACAGAAGAAAACATTTCCCATAGCTTTCTTTTCTAGGAGGAGGGAGTCTTACCGGTATCACAAAGCCACTGGGTTATCCCCAGCTGGGGAAACAAGGAGGTGAATCAAAATTTCCCAGGCTTCTTGGAAATGGAAGAAGAACAACGGTGGGGAATGCCACCATGGAGAAGATCAGTGGTGGGGAATGCCAAGGCAAAAGCAAAGAGCTGCTCCATGCTGTGTCAGACTGTGCCCAAACACAGCAGTCACTTCAGTGCCATCAGCAACCTCACAACAAAGTGATGGTGGACAGTAGAGGAGGCAAAACATGGGGTATCTGAAAGGCAAGTTGCCTAAATCTACCTACTTCCACTGGCAACAGGTTTGAGGTTCTTTATTCAGAGGTGGAATGATCTGGATGAGTCCTGAAGGCATCAGACAGCAGTGTCCTAAGGAGCTTCAGACAAATTCCTACAGGAATAAATAAGCAAACAAGAAGGACTCCTGGCCTGTTTTCGATGTTCTTTCACTCATACAGGTTCGTTAGCAGACAAAATTGTCTCGCAGGCAGCACAGGCTCTTCTTCGTCACACTGCTTTTCCAGCTTCTCTGACAGGAGATAATGACTTGCCAACTGTCTGAGGCTCATTAGCAACATAATTTCACATTTTTACTTTCTTGCTGCTATGTTTGAGGCCCAAATCCTGGCTTCCCTGTCCCTGTGAACTAACTCTTCCTGTTGTAGAGAAAACTCTTGGCAGTGTATTAAAGGGAAAAGATACCTTTAGAGATTTTTTTTTTCCAGGATCACTCTTCAGTCATTCACTTTGAAGCTGATTTAAACTGGAAGACCTGCTTCTGCAATCTGGTGGCTGGCTTAAAAACTCACAGGTTCCAAGGTACTGTTTATCTTCTCAGGAGTACCCAAATTGCACGTGACAAGCTCAGTAACGCAGGGCTCACCATTATTTTTTTATGTTTATGCCCGTCACCTACTCCTTTACTTAATCTATTTCCAGAACACCTAACTGGTAGCACATTTTTCAAAAAATAATTTTAAATAGCAAACCTAGACATTTCCCATGAGAATCCCCAGGAAGAAATATGTAGGTTTTATCAGTATTAATTCTTAGCCGGCACTTCCTCCCAAGAATTATTGTTCCCCCAAGAAATGGTTTTGAGGCAACTATACAACGTAACTTAAAACATGCTGCACATTACTCCAATCTCATCCTTTTTATGAAGAGAGAAGACCAGCAGCCAGCCAAAGCACTCTTTGTACTTGTCTTGCTTATGGCTATTTTATAAACTGTAACCTTCCTAAGGAAGCACAATCCACCAAACCTAGCTGGAAGGGATTAGTGCTCCAAGCGACTACTTGTAGTACAAAATGAACTGTACAAATTGATGCCTGATGTAGCTCTGCTGATGGGGTGTTAATGAACTTCCAGCCCAGAGAACCCTGTCTCAGACGTGTTGTTTTCCTCAGTTGCCTCAAATGATAGATGGTGCATTTCCACAGTTGTTGCGCTGCAAGTGAAACAACCACCTTATGTGTAACGCCACTCAGCCTGTAGCCTCAGAAAAATGTTAGGATTGAATACAAAAGGAATACATAAAAAAATTTAAAAATCAAGGATTGGAACCACCATATGGTACTGCTCCTCCTGATGTGCTGTTCTGGCTTCTAGCAGCTGGCAGACAGAGGTTTCTAGAGCCAAAGAACATACCTGCAGCTCTGTGTTTACAAGCCCTGATAGCATGTCTTCCGTAAGTCTAAAAGTGCTTTAGAACTAATTGAATCTTTCAGCCTTCACAGCATCCTACACCATTGTTTAATGAAGTGCTATGAGGGAAAAATACTTTCCCTTCTTTGCTTTATACCTCCATCTGAAGCTTCCTGATTTTTGTCTTATGAGCAAGTGCCAATAATTACTCCTTATTCACCTTCCTGTCCCCAGCACAGGAAGGACATCAACCTCTTGAAGTGAGTCCAGGGCCACCAAGATGACTGGAGAGATAGAGCACCTCTCCTACGAAGAAAGGCTGAGAGAATTTGTTTTGTTCAGACTGGAAAAGAGAAGGCTTAGGGGTGACTTAATTGTGTCCTTCCAGTAACCTGAAGGGAGTCCACAAGAAAGATAGAGAGGGACAATTTACAAGAGCATGTAGTGACAGCACAAACTGAGAGTAGGTTTAGATTAGATATTAGGAAAAAATTCTTTACTGTGAGGGTGGTGAGGCACTGGAACAGGTTGCCCAGAGAAGCTGTGGATGTCCCTTTCCTGGCAGTGTTCCAAGACCAGGTTGGATGGAGCTCTGAGCAGCCTGGTCTAGTGAAGGTTGTCTGTGCCTGCGGCAGGAGGTTGGAACTTGATGATCTTTAAGGTCTCTTTCAACCCAAAGCATTCTGTGATTCATTCACAGAATAATTTTATAACCTCTCCAGTTTCTCCTCTCAGTCCTCTTTTTTCCCAGACTGCAGAAATTCAGGTTCATCTTCTGTATTAGAGGCTGTATCACACCTCAGGTCAGCTTTTTTGGCCCTTTATGCACCTTTTCAAATTCTACTATGCCACCTTTGAGAGACAGGGCTGGGACCAGGCACCAGATAATTAAGAGCAATATTCACTGTGGGTTTATATAATGGCATTGCTGAAGCTTTGCCCCTCCCCTCCTAATAAACCCAAGAGTCCATTTGTGTTTTCCACGAATACTGAATCAGTGTCCCAAGGAAACTGCTGTTTTAGAAACTGGGTACCAAATCTCTGCACAGTTGTTACCCAAGTGGCCTCACGTAATCCTTACTACTTCACAGGCTTCAAACTGTTTTGCATTTTAAAAAAAGTCACTGTACAGCCTTTCAGGTGCAGGCTTGCCAGCAGGAATTCTTAACAGAGGCTACCTGCCATACACAGCAAACGCACCTGGAATGGGGTGCCGAGTGTCCAGGCCAGCTCAGTGGGCAAGAGGAGCAGCCTGCCTCAGGCTCAGGTTGCCTGGCATTTTCTGGCATGAGACCCTGCCTTTGCTTCCTTACGGCCCTGCCAAAAGTGAGCAAGCTGAAATCTTCCCCGGGTGCCTACCTCAGGCTAGTTTAGTCTTGTTGGGAGTTGATTTCAGTTTGGGATTTTTGTGGTTTGGAGGGGGTTGTTTGGGATTATTCTGTGTTGTTTCTCCCAGGCAAAACAGCTCCACCATTGCCAAGGAAGAAGCTAGAGAAGGTACCTCTTACCCATACTTAAAAGAAATAAATTGTGTGATCTTTCATTTGGAAATTACTAACACTAGCAGGACTTGAGAGAAAGATTGTATTAATGCAGATGACATTTATGCAGTGTTTTGCTGAGTACACTGAGTAAGAGACTGACGGCATCACCACTGACATGTACCTAACTTTTTCCAAACATGTGAGGAGTCCTAGTTCGAACAACTTTCAGAGATCTGAGTGGTTAAATTTGCAGAAAACCTATCCTGGTTAGCCACTCACAGCTCCTGCAGGTCATGCTAGGCCAGGGCACTCTAGTGGAGTAAAAGCCCCATCAGTCCTGTAAGCAGCAAGGACCCCAGGCTTGCTGGGAAACAGCTCCAGGCTGCAACAGAAGAAACAAGCATTCAGCTAAGGAGGAGGATCAGTGAAGCAAAGCAGGCAGGGAACTTTAAAAAAGCAGCAGGGGAAGAGCAGGATAACCAAGATTCACCTTGATGCAAAGGAGTGACTTGCTCTGGAGAGGAAGGACAGTAATGAGGGAAGTTGTTATTTACAGGATCCTGTTTTAACTCTGTCCTCCAGCCTGGATCCAGACCGTTGAGCTTCCAGCTCTTATCTAGCGTAGATACCTTCATCTCCCTCCTGTCCATGTGTGTCACTGCCACAAGCACCACAGCTACCAAAGGACTGGATCCCTGCTCTGCAGACACACATTTTTTTCTAACAAGCTTCAAGTTTGAAATATGGAGCAGTCTAAAACCAAACATCATCACTTCCCCCTGAAAATCAACTGAAGCCCATCAACATTATGCCGACTCCTCCCAAACACCCACTCTCCAGGGACTGCTTTCTCCTGGCACTTGGGGGAATAATGTCAGATCCCAGCCAGCTGCACGGCACCAGTGCAAAGGGAACAAAAGCCAAGGCAGTTGTGGGAAAAAGGCCATTGTTCCAAAAAATTTAAATGATGTCACTCTGCTCCCTAACAGTGTCAGTAAAGCATGCTTTCCAATAGCAAGTGCCTCTCTCTGCAGTTGCCTGCAGTGAGGGTAGAAGGCATGGAACAGATTAATCTGCTTTGCAGAGGCTTCATGATTATCATAAAAGACCATTTTTCAGCATAGTCTCTCTTTCCCCCTGGACACAGAACTGAGCAGCACCATGGTGTGAGCCTGGATCCCTTGAAGGGACCTCACCCAACATGAGGGTGAGTGGGCAGCAGTGATGGCGTGAGTGTACCTGTCCTCAAAGGCAGGAGAGCTGCTCGTGCTCCTCGTTACTGTACCCCCACTTACAAGTCATCGCCATTCGCATTGTGACATCTGCTAGAAATCTTAATCATGGGTTGTGGCCCCAGTGGAGTAGTCCTGAACAGATGTAAGAGTTACATTTCTAATTATCCTAACACCTTTCCGGCAGGGTGTCATAAACACAAGTCAATTAAGCCTCGTGCTAAGCCCGTGATGCAGAGTTACAGCTATTTCTCTTCATTCTGATTTACAGATGAAGATGAGGGACCAGCTTATACCTGTTACTCATTCCTAAATCCCAAGCCCTCTGCTGGCCTCTCCCCTTTAGCCACCAGGTGCTTTCCCACCTTCCAGGTCATCAACAAGTTTTGACCTGTTGCTGATAAAATTAACAGACTACATCCAGTATCCCTGCAAAATCCTAACAAAATTTTCTTACAAAGATGAAAATCACCAAGAATTGCAATGTTTGTTATTCTCCCTATATCACTGCCTGGAAGTGCCTCCCCCCTTTGAAAAACCTGGGAGCTCACCATGGATGCACTCCTGAAGACACCCATACCCATGTGAATCATTAGGCAGGCAAGGGATGACTCTTTATTGTCCATGGGTTGTATCTCTCTGTCACTGCCCAGCATGTGGCCCTCATGACACCTGCACCTACAGAGGAATCCAAGGAGTGAAAGCCAGACATATCTCCATTGCACCCTACAGTCCACTCACGCTGAACAGCCTGCACCGTGGTAAATCCCAGCCAGCATGAAAATCTGTGCAGTGGGTGACACTGGTAATACCTACGTCTTGTGGGAAACATCACGGAAGATCAGGATGCTGGCACCCTCTGGTGATGCATCCCAGAGCTGTATGTATAGGAGGACTACAGGAAAGAGGTGGCTCTGCTGCACCAGACGTGCTCAGGTGGACTTTGGGCAGGAAAGGGTGGAATAAGGCTTGATAGATATCTTGCCCTCCCTCTGAATCTTTACAGGAAAGGAGAAAATAACTTCAGCCCCTGTCTTGACATCTCCCTTTAGCCCTCCTGCTACTCTCCATGATCTGGGTACAAGTATTTCCAGGCTCCTCTAGCCTGGAGACAAGGGATGTTGGGGCAAACTGGGCTTGGTGGGCATCACTCTTTGCCCACAGGCAAAGCATGTGTACCAGCAAGGCTGGCTCCCCAGACCAACAATGATCCCTTTCCACAGACAAGCATTGAAATTGCATTTATTTCTCAGATCAGATTCTCTAAGGAAAGGCACAAGCAGAGCTGTCAAGGGAACCTCAGTCAGATGGAGCAACTGTTAAGAGTACTTTCAAGTAACTCAGAGCAGACACTTAGAAATAGAGATAGGCAGAATTAAGCAACTATAAAACTCTAACCTGTTGTTTCCGTAAGTTCTTCATTGCACTTGCTAAGCAAAATTTGCTGATGTTCACGGTGACGGTAAAAATCCCAGGCACCAGTCCTCAGTTAGTGAATCTCGTAAATTAAATCCTCTCTCTTTTATTTCATAATCTTTTTATTGCAGAATCACTCTAGTAAACTAGCCTAAACCTAGAGTGCTGCAGTCAGGCACCCTTTATTCAAAACTCTTCGAGCTGTCAAGGGAAAAAAAAAAGAAGTCTATTTTAGCCCAATTTTAATCCATCAGTTCTGAGATTAATGGCTTTTTTTTCTTTTTTATTCCTTTATTATGGATTCAGAAGAATTGGCAAAACTGATCACAGAGGAGGCTTAATTTATGAGTGAGTGCTCTAGTGCTCTACTACTCTGCAGTGCCCTTAGCAGTCAAAACAGTATTTAAGAAAATACATCTTGGCAAATGTGCAAATTATTATGAACTTCTTTCTGCTGGTGTCTTGTATTTTGAAGAAAACATTATCATTGAAAACTGAGGCTCCTTTGTTGAGCTGCTTATGCTGGTGAGCTACAGGCAGAACTGTACTTAGTGGGAATGCTGTTGAACAGATGGGATCCCTGTTTTGCACATGATTCTGGAATGCAATAAAATTGTTTGGTTCTGGGAAACAGTTTTTTTCTCCCATGACACTGTCGAAATGACCAAAAGGTCTGATTCTGAAATCCATAGTCCCATGAGTAATTCGCATTCACGCTTCAGGAAGATGCAAGTTATGAAGGAAAAAAAAATACAGGAACATCACCTCTACTTAGAAATATTCTCATTTCCTGAACTTAAGAGGGCGGAAAAGTGAACTTGCTTTGGGAGTAAACAGATATAAAGAACCCACGTACATTGCTAGCAGAAGAAACATGAGAAGGAAAATACGGAAATACATCACAACCAAAAACCTGTGCTTGCTTCAGCAATCTGGCCTGGAGAAGTGGTGTCAGGAATCTTCTGAGAGATCTCTCTTTTCAGCACCTTCAGCCAGCGATCCTGAACACTTCTCACCTCATAAAATCATGCTCTTCAGCAGCAGAGGTTGGGGAAGTCAATTGGCTGAAACACAAAGGGCCAGATTCTTGGCTGGTATAAATCATCGTGGCCCCCCAAAAAAGCCACACGGAGGCTCTCTTGCTTTACACCCACTGAACATCTGGCCCTCAGCCTGTGGGAAGAGAATATAATGTGCCTCATGCTTCATGAATTTCTAAACAGCTGCTCTGAAGGACTTCTTCAAGCCTCACATGAGGCTGTCTGCCTTCACTGAAAGCTCTGGAAAGGATTGATTGTGCACAACTGATTTAAATTTCAGTGTTTGCAGGGCACAAAGGCACACTGAAGGACATCTCCAATGTAGTAAGCCGCTTCTCGGCAAATCTCCTTGCAAATCAGGTGGGTGAAGAAGAGATTATGTCCAGTCCCAGCCAATTAGTGCTTCATAGTGCCTTTCCATACAGGAGTTTGCTTCAGTAGCTCTGACAGGATCAGGTGATTTCAGCCTGGTACAGCTTTGTGCGGTAAACATCAGATGGAGTTTGCTATGTGAATATGTGACCTTTCCCTCTAACCTTTTTTTATTATTATATTTAATCAGGAATGACATCTTTGAATCTACCTTTATCTTAACACTGCCGCTGGTCTAGCAAATCTGCCAAAGAAGTTTTGCAAAGAGCAGACTTAAAACGTCATCTGACAATTTTTAATCTTTTTTTAACTAAGAAGCTTTCAGCTGCAGCTTGTTACATTTTTTAGGAATTCAAGTCAGTAAGCAAACAGACAAGATTTGATTGTTATATCACTTGAATAGCTAGGACAGTTTCTTACTATTTTCCTTTCTTAGCAGGTGAGACCACAAACCACCACTTTTGAGAGGGCTTGACTTATTAGCTAGACATAGTGCCTTACAAATTGCCTAAAGCTGCAATTCAGGAATATTGGGGTTGTTTATTTAAGGTGACATTTAGTCACTTCCCAAATTGTAGTTCTCAATAAATTATATTCTCACAAAGATTTTGGTTGCTCCTTGCAGTTAACTGCATTCCATGCAAAGCTAAAAACCTCTCTGAGCACTTGGTGAGGGACTGAGTCAGTCTGGGCAAAATTCATACTCTCTTACCCTGCTACCAGACCCTACACTTCAGCTGCCAGGAAATAAAGATGGTAGATGGCATTCAGATGAGTTAAATTGTTACCCAAAAGAGATTAAAGCCAGTTTGTGATTGAGAAGAATGGCAGAAGGGTTCCACAGGCAGGATTCTCTGTTCACTGAGCAAGTTAGATAAGCACTTCAAAGGAAGGCGTGATTATATCTTTATGATAGCAGCTTTCTCTTAAAGACATTAACTTCGAAAATTAACAATACTAATTTTCTTTCTAGATCTGGTCAGCTTAACTCCATTGGAAAATTTGGTAACTGCTGCAGAAAAATCACTCCAGTGTCATAGTGTGTTTCAATATTCATAGTTTCACACAGAGAAAGTGCTTGGGAAGACAAAGATGATGCCATCTGCACAAATTATTTGATAGCATTGGACTAATTAGAAGATGTATGCTGCACTTGCCAACTCCCAATTATGCTTCAGTTTCCTGTAGAAGTAGGACCAACAATAAAGGGAAAAGAAAACCAGGTAGACCCTTGCACACTCTAGGCCTGTGATCAGCAGTACTTCCTTTAAATCAATTATATTTTAAAAGCATTTGCAGTGATCATTCTAACATCATGAGTAGCTGCTATCTGCAGAGCAGCACATTGTAAACAATGTTTCTAACCCAGAAGGAAGCAGAAGGACCTACTTCTGGACACTGGGAGTGGATGATAACTATTTTTCTGCTGCAATAAATGACATCAGGGAAACATTGATTTTTCCTGTTTTTCTCCTTTTTTGATTCAAAAAAGAATCAAAGCAATTGAAAGGGAGGTAAAGATTATTAAATTCAGCAGATTCATGTACGGAACAAACACAGTATGAATATTTCTGTATTTCGTGGGAAATGTCGAATCCTGGCGAGTCATGTAGTTAAAGCATACTTTGGATCCAGAACAAGGAGCATGAGCCTCTCTCTTCCCTCCTCCCAGTCCTGAACTGTCAACCAATCTCACCTTTCCCATCCTTGTAAAGGACTGTTGCTTTTAATCCCAAATGAGGCGTAATTTGGAAAATGGACAAATGATCTCATAACCCACCTTACTCCCTCTCTTGTTGCTCAGAGTTTGGCTGCTGGGATGGTGGTGTCCCAGCAGCTCTGGTTCCTGAATTATTTTCATACTGAGACTAAAGCATAACTGGTTTTGTAATATTCACCAGTAAAGCCAAACAGGAAATTTTCTGCTGACACTAGATCATGTTGGTCTGATCTGCTGACGCCAGAGTACCTGTGTGCAGACAGCCTGGGGACCTTCATCCACTCTCCCTGGCGCATCTCTCTGGATAAATACTGGGAGCTGCAATGGCAAATGCTCATCCTCGTGCTTGCTTGTGAGCTCTGCATGCGGCTCAGCAGGTGTCATTCTCTCAACTACTGCTCTGGTCTCTCCTCTTCAAGTGTTTTGTACTAAAGTCACACAAGATGTTTCCTCAATGCTTCATCATCCTTGGTAGAAAAGAAGGATCAAGTTCCCCATGCCTTGAGAACAATCCCCGTCTCTCTGTTCTTTCTCCTTTTAAATGCACTTACATCTCTTGTAGGCCTGAAGGCAAAAGCTCTTAGAAAGGAAAGAAAAAGAAGACCTTTCACTACCACAAGGGATGGAACAATGGAAAACCATCGGAGCAGCCAGTCTCTTGTCCTGGAGCATCGATTAATGCTGTGGCTGGTGTCATCATTCTTCTTGTTCCATTCTAGGTAACTCCTGCACTAGGGGAATGGATGTTCCCTGACATTGTAGTCTGAGTTTGATGAAGTAGAAACCATCTTCACTGTGGCAGGAGCATCGCTCGCTATAAGCAAAACAATACTTGTCATCCCTCCTCTTTCCTTCTTCGTGCTATGCTTCATTTTGGTTTACATTTAAAGAAACCAAAACCAGTCTGTCGTTGCAGCAGTTTCCCCAAGCCCTTAGGATGTGCTATTTGTAACCCTTGCAAATTCAATGCAGGGTGTAGAGTTAGGAAAATAACTCAGTGGATGTGAGTCTGGGGTATTTTTTCCTCTCAGAGCATGTAGATGACTTGTTTATACTGATGAGGCATGCAGCAAGTCAGAGGGAAGCCCCTTGCATGCTGAAAAACAGCATTGCAGAAATGTGAGTCTGGCACATGTTTTAGCATTTTTTGTTGGTCTGGTAAATAAAAAGCAGTAAAACCAGGAAAACCTGAATATTTTTTTAAATGGCCTGTTAGGATCCCTGGACTGTGGCTCCCTGCCCAGTTTAGGGCAAGAAACAAGAGTATTTGGTGTGGTGCTGCACGCAGGAAGGGGCTGCGTGACAGCAAATGTGCCCCCATGTTCCACGTGCATCTGGGAACAAGGCTGCAAGGAAGGGCTGAGAGACGGGCACCCAGGAAGAAATGGTGATTTAAAAGCTCTGCAGGTCAGAAACGGGGTAAAGTAACCACAGATTACTAAAACAGACGAAGATTTATAGAAATTGTCAAAGGAATGCCGTGCCCTTGGCAAGCGATGAGAAAAAAAAAACAACCCTGAAAGGTGGCTGAGCAAAAGCAGTTAAATTAAAACCATCTTTGTGACCGAGTCTGAGGAGGAAAACAGCTGGGCAGGGGCTGCAACGCCTCGTGCAGCCCGGGCTGGGGCAGCCTGCGAGCACACCCAGAGCTCTGGCTCCTGCTGCTGTGTGGAGCCCAAGTCACCGCTCATTACAGCACAGCACGGGCACGGAAAGCGGAGGCAAGAGAAAAAGGAACTTTCTCAAGCTGTCCCAGTCGTGCCTCAGCTCTGCTCTGGAGGAAAGGGACTAAAGCTGCGACTAATTTGGAAACAGGGAAAAGGAAAGTGTGTCTTAGGGAATTTACAAGAATGGACTGAATTGGGTTTCGGTGAAGCTTGATTGAGAAGCATTAACTTTTAATAAATTATTAAATGCTATTGAGAAATAATATTGATAAATCATACATAATTTATAAGCATGTAATATTCTATTTTTCTACTAACAAAAGAATACAGCCAGTTTTTCATACTGTGACCCCCTATTTTAGCCTAAATAATAAGCTATCCAGAAACGGATCATTTCTCAGATCAGAATGGGTTTAAGGCATCTGCACTGATCTACAAAAGGATAGATATCCAACTCAGATTGACAAAAAACAGCAGAAACCAGATTTTATTGAAGTAATTTGAAAGGAACCTTTCCTAGCAGTAGTCTCTTTGGAAGTAAGCGTATTTCCTCATATTAGTATATTCACCTTGTTTCCTATAATAAGTGTATAATGCAAGGTTGAAAAATTGGGATGGAATGGAACAGCCAAAAAGCAGCTTTTCTTATAGGTGAATTTAAAAAAAAAAGGAGAGGCAGTAATCCACCATTTCTAAATTCTTGTAGGGTAGAAGAAATAGAAAAAATATTAGCTCCGCTCCTCAAATAAAGTAATTTTTGTCCTCAGTATACCTGTTAGCTTCAAAGACAGGGCAGATGAGAAGAAGACGATTGTCTATTCATGTGGTGGTGGAAATATGAACAGGATCTGCAATGGCTGGGGAAGGAAGAGTGGAAATCCCTTTAGCTCTGCTGGTAAACAAACCCGTTTCATGCTTTGAAACATATATCTCCATCCTTTATGAATTCAGTATGGCTTACCAGCTTTTATCTCACCCAAAAATATTTATTTTTTTATTCATTTTCATTGAATTCTCATTCTGGTTACACACAACTTGGTAGGCATTATTAGTTTGAAGAGTCTTTATTAATATAAAAGAGATGGTAATGAAACATTTGTGCTCCCTGAAGTAGGCATAAAATAAAAGACAAGCGAGTTTAGTCTGTACTTCTCAAATGGGCACCACAAATACAACAAGTACCAAATTTAAAGTTAAGACTAAAATTTCTTGCTGGTTTCTGCCTATTGAGAATTTTGTTTCTTAAAAAAAAAAAAAAGACATTTAAACAAAAAATTAATACAGCTCTTCCTTCGAAGAGAGGTTGTGATTCTAAACTCAGCCACATCACCACGTGTGTAAAGCGTAATTCCCAGGACTGTCTCCTGACCCGAGAGGTAATGCAAGCAGCAGGGTCCCTTTCCGAGGGTCAGCTGGAGGACAGGCAGGCTGGAATACCATCCCACCCAAAAGTCCCTCTGCTGCTCCCAGTGATGTGGGCAACACCAGCACTAGAGCAGTCCTTCAGCTACTGACTAACTTCATGCCAGTGAACTGGCCTTGTTGCTCCAGATGTTGAACCACTAAGCCATATAGATCCAGCTGGATTTCAAGATCCATCTTTACATCAAAACATCCCAAAAGGGGTGTTCAGCCTCTGAGCACCCCAGGGATGCTGTATCTCCACAGCTTGGCCTTGGCTATCACAGCAGGAAAGCAAAGCTGCTGCATTGCTCATGCTAAGATGAAACGAGGAAAAGATCAAGTTCATACAAACATTTCTTTTCTCAGCTTGCAGGACTTTATTTTTCCAGTTTAACTTACAGCAAGCCTTCCAAACACAGTGAAAGCCCAGAACATGTGGCAAATGTTCATTTCAGGTCCATTTTCCAATAAGATGGAGCTGGTTTGTATTTCGGGCATGTGCTTTGATCCTCCTGCTTGGAGTCACATGAAAAGCCAACTCAGTTCTTGTTTTTTGCCCCTAAATTCGTGGGTATTCCCATCACTGCCATTGACACCGGCGAGTCTGGAGAAGAGATGGGTGACTTGCAATGTCTGTTAGGACTTTATGCTCCTTGCTTACACGGGCAGACGATCCTAGGAGATGTCGAGCAGCAGAAAACTGGTTGCACAGGTCTGCACCGTGTCCTGAGCTTGTGTACATCACGACTGATGTTTTGGGCAGGATTGTGTAGGAAAAAAATACCACTTTAAAAGGCTCTCAGTGACTAAAAGAAGCTGACTGAAGGAAAAAGGTCTGTTAAGATTAAAAAGATCCTTGGCAGAAGACGTAAAGAAGTTAAGTTTTTTCGAGATTCTCAAATTAATAACCTACCTAATTAGTAAGAGCTGCTAGCAGAGAGAGGCAGTCCACCGATTTATTTCAAGGAGGGCGTGGTGGAAACTCTCCTCCCAAACCTGGTGATCTGTGGTCTCAAATTAATGAATCGCAGCACTTTCCAGATCCCAACCCTCTTTAAAGAATAATCAGCGCCGTCTGGAAAAGTTTGTGCGGGTCTCGTTTGTGGCACACAACGGGCACCTCCGAGCGCGGGAGTGCATCCGGGGAGCCACCGTCCGGCGGTACCGCGGGTGCGCTTTATGCTCCGTGCGCGGCTGCGGCAGCGGGGCCCTCCGGCTGCCCGAGACACCGAATCCCGCACCAATTCCTGCTGCGCGGCAGCTCCGCCGGGAGCGCCGGAGCCCCGCGGCCGCCGAGGGGCGTGTCCGGGCCAAGCGGGGGCGTGTCCGGGGCGTGTCCCGCAGCCCAAGGCGCCCGCCCGCCGCCGGCCC
>VZRV01002758.1:1736300-2039967 GCA_013398115.1 Falcunculus frontatus | reverse complement strand
GTTTCAACAAATCTCAGACTCTGCGGTATCTGGAGTGCAGCGCGGTGGAAGTGAAGAGTAAGGTGAGCAGACCGCGGCGCGGCCTCGGCCGGGAGCGCCCCTGCCCGGTGGTGTGCCCGAAAATGAATGGAGCCCTCCCCCCTTTCCCCGGATCTCCCCTCCCCGCCCGGTGCGCCCGGAGCCGTGTCCCAGGCGCAGCCCGCAGAGCGGTGACGGGCTGGCAGNTCACCACTCCGGGCGCAGCTCCCGGCGAGCCGCCCCTGCCCGGCCGGAGGCGGCGGCGCGACCCTTCCCTGCCCGCCCCCGGCGCGGCGCCCGCCGCTCCTGCTCCATCTTTTGTTTCGCCGCGGGGACTCCGGCGGTAACTTTGTGGGGCGGCTCGGGAAGCGCCGCTGTCCTCGCCTGGCGGGCGGGCTGGGGCTCGGCCCGGGGGCAGCGGGAGGCGCGGCGGCGGTGCCGCTCTCGCCCCACCCCGGCACGTTTCAGCCCCACCATGCTCCAACCGGCTCCCGGTGGGCAAGATGGGTGCCCCGACGCGTTCTGAGGAGAGGGCCGGACGACCGGGAGGGAGAAGGGCCGGCTCCACCCGCCGGTCCTGCCGTAGGTCCAAGTCGGAGGGGCTGGAGAGAGACCTGCGGAAAGCTTCCCCCTCCTGCGGCGGCTGTGCCGGGATGCCGGTGCCGGCATGGCTTGTGCACGCTGGTGGTGTTGGGGAAGGAGCCGAGGTCGGCAGGGCTGCCGGAGCTGGCCGCCTCAAATGATGGTGTCGGGTGGCTGTGCCTCACTTTGGTCTTTCTGAGCTCTCGTCAAGAGGCTTTGGTCGCTCTCGTTTGAACCAGCACGTCAAAATCTTGCCTGTCCCTCTGAGGACAAAAATAAGTAGCATTTAAGCAAAACTGAGAAATCTGCCCGGAAGCCTGTGTTTTATACACATGTACCAGGCAAGGTGTAGGTGATGCATAAGTTGAAAAGAGTACGGATAACGTTAGCCTTTCCTGGAGTCCCTGATCATCCGGTGAGATAGTGTTGAGGGTGATGTCTTTGGGACTCTGTGCTTGGTGCTGCTCATTTTTTTCCATTGCTGCTGTTAAAATTTGCATTCAGATCAAATGGCCTTGAGCAACACCTAGAGCGGAGATGGCTTCAGTGGGAGAAGTATCTTGTGTCCAAGGGAACCTCCAATCATTTCTAAACCTGGCACCTGAAATGTGGGTTCAGGCCCTTATTCCCTAACCTCCTGTTGCTGCTTCAAAGGGTGCAACTGGCCTAGAAAGTTCCATTCTGCTACCGTAGCTGGAAAGTTTTGATTCGGCTTGTACTGGTTCTAAGATGTAACCCACCCACAACATTCCTTGTGGCTCCCAAAAGCTCCAGAACCTGTCTCTGTCTACTGAATTATACCCCTTGTATTCTATGGGTTTTAAACTAAAGCCTTGACCACATACGAAAATTTTTAAGTTCATCCTCTCTCTTCTACTTCAATGTTGCCATAGCTTGAGTTTGTTCTATTAACAATTAGAAAGCAACCTTGTAGTAAAGAGCTCTTAGCTTCCCTTACAGCTGCAGGAATTCCGTAAGTGAGTCCTACCTGGTTCTGTAGGCACAGAGTGATATATAGGGAGGTTGTAAGCCTCTGAATGATTGTGGATTTTTAGAGGGAAGGAAAATAAACTTCTGTGGATGGGAGGGGTTTACTGGAGGCCTTCTGTAGCTCAGGGTTCACTGCTGATGTCCCAGAAGTTACTATAGAGAGCTCTACTGCATTGAAGAAAACTCAAAATAGAGGCTAAATTCAAAATATCCTGTTGAGGGCCTATACCCAGTGATGATCTGTGAAGCTGCAGTGTGTCAGTGGAAGCTGTGCCATTGAATTTCCTGGTGCTGGTGGGTTTTACTGTTAGCATGACTTGGGCACAAAACCAGCTAGGCTGTTGATGTAGCAGGCTGGTGCTGACATTGCAAGATGGTTTTATTTTGCCTGTAAAGCTCGTAGGTTCCCTCTCACAGAGTTACTCTTCAGTGGTCTGAAGGAGGTCCAGTGAAAAGCTCTGGCCAATGGTACCTGGCAAAGTGCTGTATAAAGACCTTATACTTCTTACAAAACCACAGTGGTCTTGTAGGGTCGGTTGTGATGCTGGCAGCCTTGTCCGTGTGGATCACTGTGTTGTTGTGCTGTGATCATCTAGAAATATGTATTGTTGAGGTTTTTTTGTCTGCGTGGACTATCTAAGGCTGGGGAAACAAAAAGATACAGTAATGCTACTTTTGGTAGCCGTATGTAGTCAACCTTTTAAACACTTAGTTGCTTGTGTTTTGTAAGTATGAGGCCTGTCTGGGCTTGCCTGAGAACTTGAAAGTTGAGTCTGAGAACTCATGATTTTGCAGCTATCGCCTGAGAGCGCAGGCTGCCAGGTGAGCGGAGGTGGGTGCAGCTCAGCCTCTGCGCCGGGGCATGCTGCTGGCCGCGGATCAAGGGATTCTTGGTGGCTTTTCAAAGGCTGAGGAAGTGGCAGTCCGTGGGCAGGTGGAATCCCTTTTAGCAGAGGAGCTGAGTGTGAGAGAGTCCTGCTTTTACACAATGGTGTGAAATAGCTTTTCTCCTCTGAAGATCGAGTTTGATCAGAAGGAGCTCTGGAAAAAATGGTTGTGGGGAGTTGGATGGGAGATAGTTTGCAGATGCTGGGGTTTTGATATCCCTGCCTCTGTTACGATAACCGGGTGGTTCCTTACTTAAGGATAAACCTGCATCCAGCTGGTGTCTTGCATTAGTCACAATTCAGAAATGGCTCCTGTGAAATCTGTTTTTCCTGGATTTTCAGATTTTCTTTCCTTTTCTCAAAAAACAAGTTCTTGAAAGTCAGTTTATGCTCTTGGTTATTGAAAGGGGAGAGTTTGTCAGCGCCAAGTACCATACTGGATAAGACACTTATTGGAAATCCCCAAGAATCCTTAAGTTATAAGGTTCCTGATGTGTGCCAGAGGGTTGTTAAAAACAAAGCAGGGTGGGGGGTGGGGAGGAGAAGGAGGGAGCATATTGATGGCTGAACTCACTCCAGTTTTTAACATCCTTCTTGTGCCAAAGGGCCAAAAACTGCAGGCGGTATTTCTCTTTTCTTGTCCAGTAGACCTGTGAGGATTGTGTATGATCAGATTTCAGTGGGTCTGAACCAGCCTGTACCTCTGCTGAACCTAGCCTGACCCATCACCCCTGCTGAGAATGTGGCCCAAAGCATGCTTCAGCTCCCGATTCTTGTGTCCGTGGATTTTTAACGTCTGTGACTACATGGTGGGGACACGGTCAGTGATACGTTCTCTGGCTATGTGTCATTGCAGAAAGATGAGCTTTGTGGCACTGTGTTGTACCTTTTGGTGTATGTCAGGTCACTTTTTCTCTGTGTGACTGTAAGGTGCTGCAAAAGCTTCATGGATCTCTCTGCTGCAGCAAATACTGAAGGGGAAAACCCTCCATCGTCTATGCACACCTCTGTTTTCAGACATGGCAGTGGTGGAAATTGATGCAGTCTTCTGCTTTAAGAAGTCCCTTCCCGGCTCCCTGCTTTCTCCCTTCTTCTGCCTTATCCTCAGAGAGCTGGCCTTAAAATCAAAACACTTCAAGCTTATTGCTAGATAGAAAAGAGGAAGGGTAAAGAGAAACCTGCTTAGAAGTTGCCACAGGTCATAGCAAAATATTAATTGAATTGTGATTACACTGTAGCCCTTCTCTCCCGTCTTTCATGACTAAATTAGAAGCTCAGTTCTTATCTAGGTGTTGTCTCTGTAGCTCAGGATTAATGTTTCAGCCCTTTTAGACAGGATCTGAAAACACATTATCTTGCTGGCTTAGAACAACTGTGTATTCTCATGTGTCTAGTACTCACTGGCTCCTTTCCTCTGTTGGGTGACAAGTGAACTATCTGTCCCCTCTCAAGAAACTGCCTCTAATCTCTGCAAAAGGTTTCCAGATGACCCTTTCTCTCCCCCTTTTTCCCTTTTAGCAAGAGCTCCAGTGCTTGCAATGTGTGGGGCTTTTTCTGTTTGTTTTGTTTGGGATCTCATGGCCACAGGCAGAGTTCTTAACCTATTTTTCATTTTCTGTCTTTAGCTCTACAGAGAGGTTACAGGCTTCTTTGCCTGTGAGTATAAGCCTACAGAAGAACAAATGCTTTTAAAATACATTGGGGTGGGACTTCTCTTTAATTATAACTCCCTGTAGCCAATCTTCTTTCGTCTTGCTGAGTGAAAGGAGATTTTATTTTTTGTTCCCTTGAATTGTATACACAATTTTTCAAACAGGAGGGTAGCCCAAATGTGTATTTCTTTTCCAGTCTCTTAGATATTTTGGAATAGTAGAAGTATAAGATTGCCTCAGTCCTTTAAATGATAGCATTTTGAATTGTTTGTGAAAGTATGTGTTGGGGTTTTTTTCCCCTTTGAAATTGACTGTTCCATGTTTCTGGCTGAAAAGCGGCAGAGTACTGTTTTTCTGTTACTACTATATGTATTCTTGTAAACTGTATGTACTAGTAAGAATTAATTTTCATGATTTCAAAAATGGCTAAATGTACTCATCGTTCCCTGATAAAAGTCCTTTGCAAAAGAACCCTTTGTTGTTGATGAATCCTCTGGGACAATGGAACTTTTGATAGTGGCTGAGGATTGTAAAAGCACAGCTACCTGACTCACGTGCTGACTGTTGCATTTCTGCCTTATTAATAATGTTGTGTTTTCTTGCATTGCAAACTGATTTACAAATTAACAATAATGTGACTAACATCCTACTACTATAAACAAACCCATTAAGATAGATAGAACCAGTTAATTATAACCATATATTTTATTTTATACTCTCTTCTCCTATCCTGTTTTGGCTCTCATTAAATGTTGGTGTTTAGATGGGTGCTGCAAATGGATTTTTAATAAATTTTCAATCATTTTATGATGTGTCCTGAGGAGCTGTGATACTGTTATGGTGTTCAAAGACAAAAAGCGTGTTTGGGATCGGCTGTGCTCTTACAAAGTCAGTAGCAGCTGAAAGACTGTTTTGGTCTGAGGCACGTGTAGCAGTCAGGGCTTTAGCAAGCCTGCCCAGCTGCCAGATAGGTGTAGCATTCAAACAGCTTGTGGGTGCTTTGTCCCGCTCACGTGTTGTCTCCCCTTCTTAAAAAACGTGTGCCTGTGCTGTTACAATAAAGATCGCTGGTTTAAACCTTTCGCATCTTCCTCCTCTGCCAAAGTTGCTGGTATTGCCTGTCCACACGACTGTTCAGTTATGGCAGTATATGTATACATACTGTGTATTTGAAAGGTATAAAGTATAACATCAAGCAGTGTTAAAACTGCAGCAGTAGCAGTAAGAGCAAGCTTACTTTTAATAGCCTCCTCTAAAGAGATTTTAAAGGTCTGGTTCTGCACTGTCTGGTGTTAACTAAGTGAGAAAGGTCTACAAATTGTGTTTTCCAGCCTTTTGTACTTTGATTCTAACCCTGAAGCTGTACAGGCCTTCTGAAGTTTTAAGAAAAGTTTTCCATGTGTAGCACACTTCAAAATAGATCAAAAAGCAGCACTCCTTTTAAATGCTACAGAATGTTAAAACAGACTTTAAGTCTGCTTAAAGTTTTTAAGCAGTACTTTAGATTCTTCCAAGTTAAGGTCATACTTGTCGTACCTGGAGTAAAACCAAAATAAGTGCAGTAAAAAGCCCTGTAACCAGCTGATTTAACTTCTGTTTTTGAGCTTGAACACATAATCGATTATATGCAAACCAAATGTGGCACGGACTCAGAAAACCGCAGTGCTTCCCCGTCTTTCATGACGACAGTGTGCCACAGTAATAGCAACTTGAGACGGTCTGGATTGTTGCAAAACATGTCAAGAGAAAGAGACTGTAAACATTAATCTCTTAAGAAGTGTTGCCTCTGTTCCTTTCCCTCCCAGTTTGCTGGGCTTCTCACAGCAGGTATTTTGCTTATTCTGATGTGCTAAATAGCACCTCCTAAACTCCTGGTTCCTCTCTCATTACCAGTCTTTGTTTTTCATAGTAGAATAGCTTTCTGAAGTGGTCATACCTAGTAACCTTAAGTCTGTCTGCTAGGTGACATGAGAGAAAGTGACCACAGCTTTCAGCTGAGCCATGACAGTGGGTACTGTGCGTGCTTGCTGCCCTTCACGGACGAGAGGCCAAACCTTTTGTCTGAGAAATGTTACACAGACAAGTTGTCTTGTGATAGTTCTGTTCAGGTGTCAGCTGCAATAAGCACCAGCACGGTGTAACTCTCTTCTCTGACCTGTACTCTGGCACTGTGGGAGTAGTAATGCCTGTAGGAGATACAGGGAAGGCTGGAACGTGGGCTGTGAGCTACCTGGTGTCACAGAGCATGTCTGTGTGTGGTGGAGGATATGCTCTGGTGCTCAGGTTTTGTGTAGTCTTGGGTCTGTCTGGTCTCAGAAAGATGGTAGGTCCTCCAACAATGTTCCTGAAGCAAGTATATTGGTATGGGCTTGGGTGCTAGCTGTGCTAACTGCATGGTTGGCACTGACCAGAAGGGCTAGGGCTGCTACCTTCTGTTCCACTATTCCCATGCTCTCCCTTTCTTGATCTTGCCTCCAGCTTCTCTCCTGTTTGTAATACTTTTTAGTCTAGTAACTTGGGAATTTCTGATCTGCTTAAAACTTCGTCCAGCCAGTCTGTCTTATGTGAGTAGTCTTCTCAAATTTAGTCTCGCCACACTGAAACAGTCCTAAAGGACACTGAACAATGGACCTTTACACTTTAAAGAGCACCTCAGAAAATTAAATGTTGTTTACAGTCAAGTCAGAAAGGAATGTCTCCCGTGTGAGGTTAAAATACCTGTGGAGGCTCTGTCTAACAGGCTCCAGGACTAGCCACCTCCAAGGAGTTCTTCAGAGGTGCAATTAATAGTGCCTTCCTCTGTAGTCCCTTATCATTCCCTTTGAGAGAGACTTTGTGTGCACTTAATCTGAGCTTTTAGGAACCAAGAAAGGTTTTGCAGGGATTGACTGCTTGCCCCTAATTACCTTTACAATGGCAGGCCAGGAGTTAAAACATGAAATGTGCCTTGGGAGATACTGCCTCCCTCTAACTGAAGGCAAAATCTCCCAGTACAGAGGTAGTCCCGTTCCCATTGGAAATACCTGAAGTTAATTCAGGCAGAAATGTCTGGGGAAGGGTGTGGTGCACCAGCCCCAGGGCCACCCAGGCTTGTGCCATCCCTCCTGCTTCTGCCCTGCACAGCTGTTCCCAGTCCCTCTTCAGGTCTGGCCAGGGGTGTGCGTGCATGTGCATCGAATTACTTCTCTGCAGCTGTTGCTGGCACTGAGATCACGGGGAAACCTCTGGTGGCAGCTAAAAGGCTTTTAAGTAAGTTTGTAACCAGCCGGAGCCCTTACTGGTTACAAGTTTCCTGTATCCACCTAGATACCTCTCAGTAAATGTTCTGAAAGCGGTTTGTTCTTGCTTGAGACCTGTGGTAGGGCAGGGCTGCCTTTCTGCAGGAAGCTAGGCTCATGGGCTTATCACAGTATTGACCAGACCTCATTCCTTTGTCCCTCTAGGTGGCAAGGTGCCAAATCTTCCTTTTCCTCCTCATGCTGATGGGGACATGCCATGGATATATGCATCCTGTGCTGTATTTGTGCTTAAGCTCTGTGGTTTGTTAGAGTGTGTATTGCTTGAAAATACAGGACCATCTTGGTCTACATCGTTTGCAGACAGACTTTGGTTTGTTCCCAGAGGTGAAGGGAACTGGAATAAAAAAGGGAAGAGATTTGCTTTTGGAAAGGTAGACTTGGCACTTAAATCACAGATTTATTTAAGGGTTTTGCTTTCCTGCGAACGATTGTTTCTTGAAGGAGAACAGCACTGAGGGTTTAAATATCAAGAGGTGAGGCAGTGAGGAAGGCTGGCAGTGTGCTGCTTGGAGGCAGTGCTGACAGAGATGGTAGGGAGAAAACAGCTACGTGGGTGACCTGATATGAGAGGACCTACTGGAGCAAGGGTGGCAAAGAAAGGGTTGATGGGTTCAAACAAACAGGCTGATAAAATTGTTTTTGTGGATAACTATTTTCACAGACTGCCATGTGGTGGTGAGGCAAAATAGGCAGTGTAGTGGTCTAGTTCCCAAAAATCGTGAAATAGAGTGAGGCAGGGGAAGGGGTAACTTTGGCTTTAAGTTGCCCTTGAGCTGACAGCCAAGCATCTGTGAAGAGATCTATATGAGAATGAATGAGAGGTGCATCTCATGAGCAGAAGGTGATCTGAGAGTGATGGGACCAGAGAAAGAATTTCTCTTCTAAGATGCAGAAGAGAGAAAAGTGTTGTCATGAACTGAGCCTTACAGACCATTGGAGAGGGTTGAAGGAGTTACAAGGGTTGTTCTTCAAACGAAAAGCAGAGATGTGAAGCGTTGTGTCAAAAAAGCACAAAAAAGAAGGGGAACCACTGGTTTTCTTTGGTAAGAGAAACTATTCTAAGCATTTAAGATACTAAAGCATGGCTGTGTTTTTCTGGGAGAGTAAAAGGAGGGAATAGAAGGAAGAAAGGTACAAGTACGGCATCATGTCAATCAGGAAAAAATGTTTGGAGGAGAAAGTAGTGAAATTGTGTCCCTGGTGGGATTTCTCTGAAGAGCAAATACAAGAGCAAGACAGCCTCTCTTCTGAGTCTCTTTTGAAAGAAATTGCAAGATGTGAGCAAGGGACTGAGCAGAACATGAAATCTCACTCTTTCCACCAGCTAGATCATTTTAGTGAAGCAGAGCTGCTCTGGAGCAAACCACTGTAGAGAGAACTTCTTGCAGAGAACTTCTGCTTGTTTAGTAGCTTCTTGCCACTAGTGACAACCACTCTGAGACTGGGAGCAGAACAAGAGAATGCTCTGTGAGCTGGGGAAGATGTAACTGGGGGAGAAAAAGGGGACGGAGAATGTAACAGAGGCAGGAATGTAACAACAGAGCTCTGAAGTCCCAGGTGCAGTCAGCAAGTGCAAAACCATTTACACTGTCTTCCCTCCTCCTCTTTCTTGCCCTCTGCTCATTCTCACTGATAATGCATCCCTGATTAGGCCTTCCCAGTTTTGAAAATCTCACATGTAAGCAGAAATTACAGTCTATGCAAGGATGAAAGTGTTTAGTTTTCTTTCTGTTCTTGATTTTTTTACTTCGTGAGAGAAGTAGGTGGCTAATGTAATTCATGTTTATTGCTAAATGTTGCTCTTTGATGTCTTCTTATTACAATAGCCTGATTTCAAAGGCAGCAATAAACTAGAGGGATGGCACCTCATAAAAACAGGGCTTCATTTTTGGCCCTGTAAGCGTCTTGAAACTTAAAATTTAAAGAAAAAAAATTTGCTCTCTTTTGCTTGCAAATAACTCTTTCATTTCACAAAATAACAGCTCTCTAAGTAAACAAACCTCAAAATGCTGCTCCCTCATCTCCTCTGACCTCGTGTACCCTTTAGCCAGAAAAAAAGCCAAAGAAAGCAGTTGATTGCTCTTGATCAGCCTGTGTAAGTTTTGATCAGCTAGCTGTGTCTTCCTTCTTCTTTAACACAACTTTTATCAGAACACTTTTCTGGGCATCTGTTTTTTCTTGGGGTTCCTGCCTGATGTGTTATATTTTGTTGTGTGCTTTTTGTCATTAAACTGCAGACAACAAATGTAGTGGTTGGCTGATACTTTGAGGATGTTGGGACAGAGGTTATTTTTGTGAAACAATGTACAGTTCTAAGTTGGTTTTTTCAGTAATAATAAGCTCTGCCAGACTAAATTCTTTTAAGTTCCTTATGTCCCTCCCATCCTCTGACTTCTGCAATATTGGATGCAGTATTTGCATTAGTTAAATAGGCCTGAGTAATTTACTTCATTATGGAAAACTAATCTGCTTATTAAAACTGTTAGTTTATCAAACAGTGTGATACAGTATTGTTTTGGCAGAGTCTTTGCTGGCAGACACCAGTCTTTGTGTATCTTTCTGTGAAGGGATATGATAAGATTAACTTTGTGACTTAGAGAAGCAGTTCAGTCGTTTTGGCTATCAGAATTTGTAGTTTCTGTAAGGCACACGGTGGATGTTATCTTGAAATCCTGGCTGAATACAATGCAGAGCACTCGGTCTCCAAGCTGAGTGGTACTGCAAACCCCATTATTACTGTGATACTCTCTATCAGCCTCATTAGGGATGATGAATGAGCTGAAGCATTTTTTTCCCCTCATCTGAAAAGAGCTGCTGACAATGGTTGCTGCCTATGTATATGCACAGGGTGAATAAATCAGCTAAACTATTACTACAGTAATACTAACCTTTAAGCAAAAAGAAAATAATTCTCATTATCTGCTGAAATCTCTTGACTCTTCCTCTCTACGGAATCACCTTCTAGCTCCCTTGCCTCGAAAAGCTGGGTTGTGCAGAAAGCATAAGTGAAATCTCTTGCATTTGTTTACTATTGTGCTATTCCCAGGCAAATGAAATTGACTCTTGGGCTTTCCTAAGGCTGAACATGTGAACAAGTCAATTTGACTGTACAGCATTCCTGTCAGACCTCAGTGCCCCAAGCCCGCAATTGCATTCCCACATGTCAGGCTCCACTGATCCAGTAGTTTCCAGTGTGCCTGCAGGGGTTAGGCTGGGAGGCTTGGCCCTTTTGCCAGCTGTCTTCTCATGTGGCAACTTAAGCTGAGCTTTGGGTCATAGCAGCCAAGTGCAAGTAACCATCCTTAGTTCTTTCCTCCGTCCTTTTCCATTGTCACTTTCCTGCTGTGTGCAATGTCCCTGCACAGGACCTGCCTCGGCTGTGTGTTTGGCAGAGCAGGATGGATGGGTTCCCCCAGCAGACCATGGGTCCGAGGGGGCTGTGTAGGATGGGTGTTGTACTGCCTGGGGTCACACTGCACAGCAGCTGCTTCCTCGAAAGTATCGTGTGTGCTAATGGTCCTGAACAAGCTGTCCAGTGAACAAATGGTTACTGGGATTGGCATCTGAGCGCCCTGGCATTTTGGCTAAGGGAATCCCAAGGAATCCTGGATTCACAGTCAGGTGTGCAGAGCAGTAGATGAAGCTCTAAGCAAACCTGCAAAGACCTTATTCCTGCCCCTTTAGTTTATCATGTAGATAGGTATTAAACTTGACACTTGAAGATGGCTTTGTCTAGCTTGAATCTAGGAAAAAGAAAACTTTAAGATACTTATTAAATAGAAAGGCTTAAGGTTTTTTTTTTCCTCAGTTTGAAGTGTGTCCACAGAAGTAAGTTGCCACTTGGATTTTTCTGGAGAGGAGCAGGGGGTGGAGGACAAAGGAGGAACGTTTTTTCCTCCATTGGAACCAGCTGTGGTTTGTTGGCGTTTTGTGCATTTGGATGGGCACTCTGAAATCCTAACTGGAACTAGCAGTTAATATTACAAACAAGCAGCATAATTTGACTAAACAAGCTTTCAGATGATCACAACTAGGCTTTGATTCTCAAGAGTGGGATTTTCATAACTGCGGAAGTAATTTGAGAACATGCTTGTGCCCAAAGCCAGTAGGGTTATGTCGGCTTCTTTTTTTCCTTTTTGCTTGAAGATGATTATGGTGATGATTCATACTTTTGTTAGTCTCAGCAAAAGAGTGGCTTGCGTGTATAGTTGATTTAACAGCCGAGAACCTCTAAGCAAGTCATTCTCCATTTTGAGGAAGAATTTGTCAAGAGAAGAGTCTCCCCCTTATTTTTTTCTTTGGTGTTCTTGTTAGTGTTGTGTCTTTGGTTTCTAGCCCTGGTATTGGCTGACTCTGCAAATAAGAACTTCCCTGAGGTCCTAGTTACAGCCTTACTTGTTCTTGGATTTGTGGCTGTGGTTCCATGTGTTCAAGAGTGAGTTAGGATGGTTTTAGAGGTTCAGTTGATGAACAGTAGTTTACTCATACTATACAATCTGAAAAATTAAATGTACTAGAAAGGTGATTTAAGCTGTTTAGTCTGACTAGATGCCTGTTTTCATTATTCTAATTTCCTTAAATAGAGGATCAAATTTTTCCCTCCTGTTCTTAATAGCATATTTTGTTTCTAATATCAGTTCATTGAAATCTTCTCCTCAATCATTTTGACTTACTTTAAAGAGCTTCATGGATTTATAACATTTTCTATTGTCTTGTGCCAAATCACACCCTCCTCCCCCCACTTTTTTTTTTTTTTTGACAACCACTTAATGGTCTATAAAGCTTTAAAAATAAAAACCAGTGGAGTGACAAAAAAATTAAAGCCACGAGAACTAACTTTCCTTCTGCTGCATGGATTGCCAGGAAATTTAGGGGTCATGTAAAGTGAGTGTATTTTCTAATAACAAGCTGTGTGCTCACATACCATGCTTCTTTAAAGGTCTTGCGGTTGGGATCCCAGTGGTATTGATGGGAAACGTGCAAAGAATTTTTATAAGGTTGTTTGAATAGCTGAGTAACTTCTTTTGAAATCAGTAGAGTGAATACTTCTGCTTTGGAGAAGAATGGTTTTGTGGATGCCTGAGATGATGATAATGAATGATGGACCTTTAAAGTTAAATCCTACAAATGCAGTTATCCTCTAGAGGATTTAATGAAAACTTAATATTTTAAAAATGTTATTTCTTTTAAGATGGAACACTTGAGTATACCTGTGGTGTCTTGGTAGCCATGGTTATGTTCTCATGGGAGGACCTAAAAGGCCATTAGTAGACTTGTAAGCATCATGTGGCTGTATTCAACATGGAATAGGTTTGAATGGTAGATGTTGGACTCGATCTCAGAAGTCTTTTTCAACCTGATTGATTCTGTGGCTCTCTAATTCTGTGAAAAGAGAGGTGATGTATATCACACTCAAATGCCAAACTGGAGCATTGGCTTGTGGTGACACATCTGCTGATGTGTGTTTGCTTTCTCTTGCAGTTTGGGGCAGAGTTCAGAAGGTTCTCTCTGGATCGCTACAAGCCAGGAAAGTTTGAAGACTTCTACAAACTAATTCTTCACATTCATCACATAGCCAACCTGGAAGTGATGATTGGATATGCTGATGTGCATGGAGACCTTCTCCCTATAAATAATGATGACAACTTCTTCAAGGCTGTTTCAAGTGCTCATCCACTGCTCAGGGTTTTTATCCAAAGACAAGGTAAGATGCAGTTTCATTTCAGTGCCTCAGAGTGTGCTGCAGCAAGAGGAAGAGTGGATTTGTGGCACCCATTTAAAGGCTGAAATTATGTAAGAGGCATCTAGGAGCCATCTTGCTCTTCCTCACAGGCACTTCATTGCAGCTGGCAGAAATGTCATGGCTTCATAGCAGGTAGAGGGACTGCACTGCTGCCTGTAAGGTGTTTGAAGGAGACCATGAGAATCACCATGAGCCCCTTTATTTTCTGAGGGGAATGTACCTTCTGCTGCTGGTACTGTGTCATCACTTGAGCATGCCAAGTGCACCATTCCTCTTGGTGGAGGGAGGGGATCTTAGTACTACTACTTCACGTTTAGAAATCTTATCTATCCTTCTTGATAGTGTCATACCCAAGTTATTCATGCCTGTGTAGTGTGTGAATGCACACAGATATGTAGTTCTGAAAGGAAAAAAAATTGTCACAGATGACATCGTTTGGCTTTGTTAACCTGGCATACAGGCAAATCATGACTTTTTCCCCTCTGTCCTTACACTAAGGAGTGCTGATTCTTCCCATTTTGAATCATCAAGCAAACCTTGGGCAGAATTGCCTAAATGTCAAGATGACATCAGGTTTAAGTGGCCTGTGTGTTGTTCTCCTTAAGGACCATGTTTGGCAGTTGCTTCAGAAGAGGATTTGCTTTTATAACAAGGTGTCTTCTCACAGAGCTCCTTAAATCCCAGGGGAACCTCACACTGTTAACACTTCCTCCACAGTTTTGTTTTTTCAGCCATGTAGTGATTTATAGCACAGGGCTTTTGAAATTAAAGGCTCGTCAGCAACAGATTCAGAAACAAGACTTGATTTGAGACTTAGAGCTGTCATGTAGCTTTTTTTGGCCTGGACTCTTGCTGTGTACTGATAAGGATTTAGCAGAAGGCTCCAGCCTGCTCACTGGTGTGAACTGGTGTAGTGTGTGGTTTGATTTGGTGTTATCAAATACATCCAGGGCTGTGTGGCTCCTGTCTGTTCAGAGTATATTGTCTGCCACCTTTTAGATGTGATTTTTTAGATGCTCTCTTTAGATGCTCAAGGAGGCAATTAAGAAGAGGATTTAGAGCAGTTTAGTTGGTGTGTCTGTTAGGTGAGTGGAAATGTCTATGGGAGAAAACTTGCTCCTCCTTCTTGTGCAGGAAGTGCAAATGTGGATCACAAATCCAATTAGGTCTTCCTGCTATGCCTGTTAGGGCTTGTGAATGTTCATGGTGGGTCAAGTCATGAGAAATCCTTTGTGTGACTTTGTCATGCCTACTTCAGTTCAAGTTTATTCATGTCTCTGGATCAGTCCTGTTCAGAACACAGTTGTCCCTGCTCTGCTTTGGACAGACTGCTGAAACTGAGTATTCCTAACTCTACACTGGGAGGGGGTTGCCACTGAAATGCTGATCACAGAAGCTGGCAAATCAGAGAAGTGTTGTCTATGTATAGAAAAAATTCTCCCTCTTCTTCTGGGAGCAGTGTGCTGGTTATGAAGGTTTCTAACTTTTAACCTTAATGGAAAAGGGCATTATTTCCTTTTTTAAAAGCTTTTCTTTTACCTGTTGCTCAGTGAGAAGGATCATGGTGACAAGTGAAGGAAGACAGGCCTGTTCTTTCTCCCTTGTGGCAAAGTCTGAAAGCTTTCCCAAGACACCAACACACCTTCTCCCTCTATAAAGCTGAAGGGAACAGTAAATTCTGGCCCATCCCTTTGCTTAGTGCTTTCATGAGGGACTCCTGAGGTTAACATTTGAGATTCGTACTTGTGGATGGTCCCTAACAGTTGTGCTCATTTCCTTTGCTTAGACAAAGCCTTTAGAAATTCTTCCCTTCCAGAATGGAGGTGAAATCTTCATCTTTTTCCTTTGCTCTGCAGCTCTCTTTGTCTTCAGACTGGGGTGACAGTGCAGTGCTGGTCCTTCTGTTGGAGACCTGCACAAGAGAATGAGGTGACTAGCACCATGAAATCATTGTGCCATTCTGGGGGATGTGGTGTGCCTGCAGGGCTTCAGCTCACACCCTAAATTCTGACTTCAGAGGCAGGAAATTAGGGTGACAGGGATGCTAGTAAAATATGTGAGCAGTACTCTCTTGGGACTTTGAAGGAGACTGCAGACCATGGGCTCTCTAGATTGTTGGATCAAGGATCACTGCTTTTCAGTGGGAGCTGGCTGCCGGAGGTTGTTCTCGCAGTGTTGTAAGAGTAGGGAAGGTTTCAGGGAACATGGCAGAAGTGTGCAGGCATAGAAGGACTGAGTAGTTGAAGGTCAGGTCTCTTTTTCTAGCAAAGCAAACTGTTTATCAACTGCATGATTAGTCATCCTGTCTGTTTTCCCAGTTCATAGCTGAGTTATCCTTTCTCTCGTCAGGTCAATTTTACAGTCATGTTAAAACACTTAAAACATTCTCAGAGTGGCAAAATAGGTAACTTAGTCTTTGCACAATAATCAAGCAACGATTTCCTAGTTTGATGATTTTGTTTGCCTGGGTGTTTTCCATCTGAGCTTAGTCTTGCACTTTGTCAGTTCAAAAACCTTTCTCTCACTTGTCCCCAGAGGCAAACTTTGTGCTCATTGCTTGGACTCTTCATGCCAGGTTGGTGTCTAGGTATGGGATGGCTGTTATACTCCCTTTTTTTTTTTTTTTTTTTTTTTTGTTCCTGAAAGTCTCCTGAGCCCCAGATTTTTCAGCATCACAGTAGTCCCACACAGGGGATGTTAGTGCTTAATACCCAGCCATTCTAATAAGGACTAGAATTGATGTTCCCAGTGTGCTTGCAAAAATTGCTGTTCCTAGTTTTTGGATCTTGAAGAATCTAGGACATTTGCGGGTTATGTTTGAGTAAATTCAGCTATAGCAAGTTTTTATAGCTCATAGTGATTTGTCTGCTGAAAGTATATGGTGCTCTTTTTTTTTTTTTTTTCCTCCAATACCAAATTACAGTGCAGACAAAAATCCTAATTAGAGAACCAGGCTATAAAAAGAAAAAGCAGTTTTCCTTTGACTTGTTTTCCCAGGCTGCAGTGTGGGTCATGTCCTGTGTTGTAAACTGACGTGGCTCTTTTGGCTTCACTATTACAGTAGTGATTTACATCAATTGATGCTTTGAGCATGAGGATTTGTTCACTCAGCTGTAACTGATACCAGCCATACACAGAACCCTCTATGGATGGTGCCTGCTGCTGTGGAAGAGATGGATGTCCCAAAGACCTTAGAACAATGCAGGAACTTAAGGATGTGTTTGACTTGCTCCATGATAACTGAACTCTTGCATTTTAGCCAAGACCTGCATCAAGGAAGAGCTTATCTGATGATGCTGATCATGTTTTTCAAGACTGTTTGGTCTGTGACTGACTTAAACTACAGCACTTGAGACAATCTCTTGTACACTGCAAAAATATTTAAGTGTAAGCTATGAATTCAAGCAGAAACAAAACAGAAAAACTGAAAGGCGTTAGTATTACATTGTGTAAATGCATTACATTATTTCTTGTATGATTAAATGGAATGAAATTATTATCAAATCTTGCTTTAATGCCTCTTACAGAGGCACAGTATGTGTTCAAACTGATCTGTATTGGAGCATCTTAAATAGAGTGGAATAAACAGCAGAATTATAATGAGTTCTCCATTGTAACCCTGCCTCAAATGACTCCTTGAACTTTGCAGGGGGGTATAAGGACGTAAGTGGAGGTCTACCAAGTAAAAGGGATTTCAGAATTTCTCCTCTTTTGCTTGGGTTACCTACTGGGGTGTGTTCAACCTAGAAAGTTCAGAAACTCAGGGAAGTGTGGCAAAATGAACCAGCTGATCACCCTGTAAGTACTCTGTGCAGTGCTTTTTTCCCAAGGTTTCTTTTTTTCCAAGTGGTATGTCTAGGACCAAGTACAGCAAGCAGAGTGAACGGAGTGGTTAACTGAGCACACTGCTGTAAATCCAGGCTAATGATTCTGATTCTGGGAGAGCTGAGGAAGGCTGCTGCTGACCAGGCTTTCGCTTCCTACCAGTCATTAGGGTATATAGGGTTTGTATGGGCAGTACCAGAAAATGTGCTGTTGCTCAAATTGCAGAGGTGGTGGGAGAGGCAGTGTGCAGCCTGTCTGGTCTCATCTTGATCCCAGACGGAGGTCAAATGAGCTCGCCTGAGAAGCCTTTTTGTTTTGTCCCCATCACAACAGGAGGTACGTTCTGATTCTATAAAAATAACAATAAATTAGTGAATGTGGTGGCACTTTGTCAATCCTAAAGCAAATTCTAGATCAAATTCACAATCTTCCATCAGTAGAGTTAATTTTAAAGCTTTCTAAAGGTTTAAATGGTTTCATTATAAGTGTCCTGCAAGTAGGAGACAGATGAAGCACTGAAATGTCAGGTGACAAATTTGTATGTCAGGTTAACTTTGTCAAGTATTACACTTCTTGCAGGAACATGAAAGGCAAAAAAAATCCGAACAAGCTGAAAAGCATTCTAAATAGCCAATACCCTAAACCACACTCCACAGCTAAATGGAGCAGGGCTTTACATTGTAAGTAAGTAAATACCACAAATTAACTGCAGCTGTTAATTGACACGGATGGAAGTTAGAGAAGGCTGATGACTTCTGATATCTGTGTTGTCTTGCATTTTGCTGTCTGGAAAACTGATAGTGTGTAAAAAGCCATCAAGTATCATCTTCAGAAACTTGGTATAAGTGCCTTTCTTTTGTAGTTACATTTTTTAATAGTCCATTACTGTTACAGTAAGCCAGTACTGAACACCAGTCATTGCTTTCCTCCTTGGAGTGGTTAGAACTGGTGTCTACCATCAGTTCTCACTTAAAGCTTGATCCAAAATCAACAGGGGAAAAATGTGCATTTACCTGGTTGGGTTTTGGATTTGGCTTGTTTTAATGTAAAGATTGGAAGATACTGTTTTTCTTTAACTGCATACAGTGACTAATGCATTTAAACTGCTGTGCCATGCAATATATTTGTGCATGTTCAGAAGCAGTTCGTAATTCTGCAATTCGTTATTTACCTCGCAAAGTTTTGTTCAGCTCTGAGTACCAACATCTGTGCTTAGCTTTCTTGTATTATAAAATCAGAGCAATCGCACTCAGTTTTAAAATAAAAATGTGCTAATGGGAATCATGCCCAGGTCTGCCTGAAAATACGATGGTGGGTTGTTTTATTGTCTTTCATACTCTGAGCAGATAATCCCCAGGAATGGTTGTTGGCTGTCTAACCACATGTGTTAAACACAAAAACTGGCTTTGAGGCAGCAGCTATTTCCAGCTACCTAAAACTTTTAACTCTCTGCTCAGCCGTCTAGAATGGGTACAGTTACAAAAGTTTGAGTTCAGTTCTTTCACATCTTCTTTTTGGTTCTTCAGTAATCCTCCTATTTGTTTTGCAGCACAGGCATTGACTTTGCTCTCTCAAAATGTTGTATTTCCAAACAAGAACATTGTGATTTTACTGCTCTTGTCAAAGGTATTTGATATATTAAATAATAAAGCAGGTTGCAGCACATTTGGAGGGAGAATACTGAATTCCTTCTGGTCTTCCTTTTGGCTGAGCTGAGCAGATTTTCACAGTGGTCTGCTAGGAGTCTGAAGGAATAAAATAAATTTTAAGTGCAGAGATAGTAATGAGGTCTTCAGTTTGTCTGCTCCTGTATAAGGAGGGTGGGAGGGTGAAGAAGAAACTTTGCTGGCACTCGGTGTAGCTCATGGATGCACTGGAGGATGTGGCTCTGCTGTTGGTCAGACTGTCCCAGGGCTGTCACCTTGTCTCCTCTGCCCTGGCACTGATGTGACCCAGTGGCTGAGCTCCCTGAGCCAGCTCTTTGGCAGAAAACAAGTTGCTTGAGTGAGGAGCTAGCATGGGATGGGTAGATCTAAAGCAGCTTAACACTGCCATGAAGCCTCTTCTTCCCTGGGGGGAAGAACTTGTCTGCTTCTAGCCTTTGGAAGTGGGCAATTCCACTGGATTTGGAAAGGAGGCAAAGCATCTTTGTCTTAGCTTTGACAAGATTAGAGGATGGTGGTAAATTTTGTGTTTGTATAATAGGAATTGCTGCTAGGCTTATATTAAATCCTTTCATGATTTTCTTCAGAAACATCTCTGGTTTTGAGCTGGAGGGGTCTTTGAAAGCTTGTCAAGCCAAGTAATCTTTGTCCCACTCAAGTCCTTTGATATTTGAAGATAAGTAAAATGCAGCTGTTTGTTCCAGTGAAGTCTGGCAACAAATTACTGTAACTTCTCTGTTCCACCTTTCATGTGCAAATGATGAGACTGGGTAATCATTATCTTTCTACTGGTTTATTAAGCAACTTTAAAAACATAAAGTTTTTAATCTGGCTTGTCAGACAAACAAAAACAGGCTTGGATTTTGTTGCTGGCTTAGTTAGTGATACCTGGTGGCTAAGCAGAGCCATTGTGAGGCTGCTGCTTCCCTTCTCCTTGAAAACTCCATTTCTAGAGTATGAGGATATTTGATTTTCATCACCAGTTACTTTTAATTGCAACCAGAACAGCTGCTAAGGAAGACTTTTCAGTGAAAGAGGGGTGGAAATAGCATAGCCTACAGCTAGGCTTTGTGTGGTCAGTTGATAGCTGATAGTGGGAACTGTCATGGAAATATGCACTGCATAAATATTTGTAGTTGCAGTGTACAGTAAGCACGGAACAGAAGCCTGGCAAAAACGGCAAACATTGGTTGCACTTCCATGTTAAAGCTACATGGGATTTGTTTTCAGTTTCAAAGTTTAATAACTTAATAATAAATACACATAACCAACTATATTAAGAATAAAAATAGACTTTCACAGTCTTAAAAATTGCATCAAGCTCATACCAGCACCACAGACTGTGCTGAATTTAGGCTAAAGAAACTTGTTTACAATGGGAACTTTTGCAGCCTTTAATAGGAGCCTCTCCTCAACTCCATGCCTATCTTCAGCTCGTAACCCATGTAAGAACAAGCAAACAAATGCTCTTCTGTCCCTCCAAACTTCTGTTTGTTGTCTTGTAGTTGTGGATTGCTGCCCTGAGAGTACTTAAAAAAAACCCAAAATACAAGAGCTCCCAAATTATGTGTACTCACAGATAGTCTCAAGTTACGCTATTTCTTGTTTCCTTCCTTGGTCTGATGCTTTTTATTTAAGATAGTGAAGCCACTCTGACAGGTGGCTTGGCTGTATAAAAACAGTGGTGAGGAAGACTTGTCAAATCATCCACCTCTGTTATAGTCCCTATGAGGGGAATTTTCCACTATTTACCTTTTCTTACCTTAGTAGTCAAAACAAGAGATTCTGTTTCCTGCTCATGGCTCAGGTTTTTTCCTGTTGTGCCTAGTTGTCATTTCCCTTCTGTGGCTGATGGAAACAACTATAATGTGCAGATAATAATGAGTGGACAGTCTCTTCTTTGACACTGGATTTTACCCGACAAGACCTCACAAGGTCAAAGTAGCTCTCACATAGCAAATGAAGGGTAGATGGCACAGTGCAAATACAAACACTAACTCAAGATTCAGGCCTTCAGGAATAGGTTTTCTGCTAAATTTTTGAAGTATTCTAAACTCTTAAGTACATTAAAGGTCTTAGGACAACTTAATTAAGCTCTTGCACTGAAAACCACCATGCAGTGAAGGATATTTCTGCTAGATGTTTGTAGTAGGCATTGAAAAATTAACTCCAAATGTAGTTCAACAAATATAGCTCCACTCAAACTATTTTTTTAAGTAAATGAAACCTCCTTTGTCTTCAGTCTGCCTGTGTTGTTGGGATTGCATGTTTCGAATTTAAATGTGTCAGTATTAATACTGCATAAGAACTCTGGATATTTTTCAGCTGCAAGAGAGAAAGCAGTTTGGGGGAGGTTGAAAGAACCCTTTCTTGAACCTGCCCCTGATGATGATCTCCGTGGATCTTATTTTTTCCTCTGTGCTATGTTTAGAGTAGTAAAGAATCCTGTGGGAATATTAAGGAAACTATTAACCTAGAAAACTTCACTGTTGTTCTTGCTCTTCAGGCCCCTGCCATATGTTGATATTAAGTAACCTCTAAAAGTTCCACATGAATAACTCCTGCGCCACTATCTCCTCCACCACCCCCAGTTTTCTTGCAGTTTTTCTCTTCTTTTCCTCCCATGTTTTCCTTTTTATTCCTCTCAGCTGTCTGTTTTCTTCTCCTTGCCTCAGCTTTTTGATTGCTCTTCAATGCTGCTGCTCCCTGCGCAGGAGAATGCATTAGGTGAAAGCACACAAGTGCTCTTGTTGTTTTACTCCTAGCACTAGAAAAAGGCTTGGAGAGCTGTGATAGAACAGGTATGGAAGTAACACTTGATGAGGAGAATTGGCCTTTTGCTATGAGTCTTGGACCAGTTAGTTTTCTTCTCTGATTATCCCTTTGCATTAGAAATAATACATTACTTGAGAATTAAAAAAAATAAAATGGTAATGTTTTGAAGGAAAATTATTATTTAATTTGAATTGATATATAAATAAGAAATTCTGTACTGTCTGGTGTCTTTGGAAATCAGCTGGGATTCAGTGGAGTTGGGGAAAAGCTCTGTCTCTGCAAGGGCCCTGCAAGGCTACCTGGCTGCTAGCAGCAGCGAGCTCTGAGCCAGCTTTTCTGCCTCTTCAGCTGCCGTAGGTGAACACAACTGTTTCCTTTAAAGCTGAGTTACCAGCTGAGGATTTGAAAAGGGCTAAAGCTGTTTTCCTCATCTCTGGATACCATGGAGGTTAGTTATGACCTCAGGACGGACACTGGTGGCAACCCGTTTGTTCACTTTATTAGCCTGGTTTATTGTGGCTTTGTTTTCATTCTGACAAGCAGTTTGGTAGTTTTGTTAGTATTATGCAGTGATTTTGTTTACAAAATAATGCAATCTCTACATTTTTACTTTTGTGTGCTTACTAAGGTCTAGTTTTAAATGCAGCTGACATGAGTAAAGGGGAGGAAAACCTGTTGCATTAAGAAAATGCATTGTGTTAATCAGAAAACCATTAAGTTTCTTGCAGTTTGGGAGAAATTCTTTCGGACTCCGAGTGAATAAATGAATGCTTTGTAATAGAGCCCATAAATAAGTCCAGGGGTAGTGCCTTTGTGGCTAATAAAAATTAAAAATGGGAGTTTCCTAAGCCTGTATTTCTTGAAATAGCATAACTCTAACATGCCTTATCCTTTGTAGAGGGGGGGAAAAGTATAGCATGTTTGGAGTACAGTATGCAACAAGAAATGTTAAAAATTTTGTTTCAAAACGCTTCTTAGCTGAGACAAATAATGTCAGTAGCAGGAGGAATGTCTGTGCCTGCACTATTCTTCAGTCACTTAAAAGCACACTGAACACTGCTGCAGTGTACTCATTGCATTTTAAAAGCCCTGCATGTTAGAGAGGAGAAGGTAGCACGTGGGGAGTCAACATTTGTGAATCAAATCCTGGTACAGGATTTATCTGTACTGCTTACAAAATGAGAGATCCTTGTTTCCAGTGTTAGACTGAACTTGGGTCATACAGTGCTATGGTTCAAAAGTTGCTTCTTCATCCATGAGGTTCTTTAACAGGGGAGTTACTTTTCTGTATGGGTAACCATGTGATGTCTCCATTTATCAGCCTGTACCCGAAAGTATCCCAAATGTTTGCCCTGGACAGACAATAATTGAGGCCAAACAGTGCTGACAATGATCTGCTAGTGAGCTTAACATGTGCATGGGTGACTGAGAATGCTAATACTCGTCATGATTTTTGCTAGATCTGGCTAACGCTTCTTGTGTAAATAGACCGAGCCCAGAGGCACATCAGATTACTTTTTTTTTTTTTAGTTGATTTCAGTAGTTGTGTGGCTGGTGCCTTTCTGACCTCATCAACAGTATCTGTGCTTGTAATGGGCTGTGACACTGAAAAACAGGAAACTTTTTTATTTAACTTAGTTTTCTGTTCAAATCTCTTGCCCTTTGCTTGTGGATGCAAAGGTGCTGGTGATAGTATTGTGGAATTTTCCCTTCCCTGTTTTTCTGGCTGACTTCAAAGGCAATGTGACAGCATTACCTGGCAGCTTTTGTCACCCATGTGTGGAGTTAACATTTCTTGCCATGAAAGAGAGGAATGGAATAGCTGTCTGCAGGCTGTCCTGAGGGTCCCAGCCTCCCCCTAGAAGAACACTAGTTCCCTGTGCTGTATTTTGCTTAAAGTGGGATTTAATTTCTCCTTCCTTGATGGACTTGGCTACCATACCACAGCACCCCTCCCCTGCCACATGTAGTTTCCAGCCACCTGGCAGGGAACATGCTGAGTAACACAGAAGTGTGGTACCTGTGGGTGTAAGAGAGGGTCTGTGTTAGAGGTTGTTCTTTGCTGTACTCTGCTCTCTGTTGCACAGAGCACTGCTGGGCACTCTGGGGTGCAGGAAGGTTTTTAAGCTCATCTCACAGGCATGCCATGTCGTCTAGGAAGGATGGAGAGAGGAGGAGAGGGGGAGCTCTGGGAGAAGCTGCAGACTGGGTATCTGTTATGATTTAACATGTGCTGCTGTGGGCAGAGTGGCTTGGCAGTACCTCAGAACCCATCTCCTGTCTTTGAAACATTCCCAGAAGCAGCTGGCCACAGGAGCCAGCTCATGGGGTGCAGGTCACAGGAAACAGCTTGCCACGACAAACTCATCTTCCTTTGCTCAGATGACCCCTCAGCAAGGGTACGTGTCATCTGCATCAACTCTGGCAAGTGCACAGTGGTGGTGAGCAAGAGGAAGGATATTGTTGGAGGTGTGCACAACGCCCTGTCTTACAGTGGACTGCACCAGACCATGTGGAGAGCATCCCTGCAGTTAGCTTGTCCTGCCTCTGGAGGCCTGGAATAATAATTTCCCTGGTGGTTTTTATTTAGCACTGTACCTCATTCGGTCCCAGTTCAGCTGGTAAGTGTCAGCGATGTCCCACACCCTTCCTCTCACCAGTTGCATCCTGAGATCCCAGAGCTGCATTGCATCATGAGGAAGTACTGGAGCTGCAGAGTGTGGTGCAGGTGCCTTTCTACCACGATGGGTGTCATACAGTGTGTGGGTAGCATGCTCCTGAGTCTTGTTAGTCTTGTTTATGGGTGTGTGCTTATCTTGGAAAATTGGAGTTACTAGCTCCATCTGTCTTCAGAAATGTTATTGCCTCTGTTTCAGATCACTTCAGTTCCATGTGGATGTTCCAAGAGAGCTGAAAGAGATCAATGTGATGAAGATGCTTAATGTATGTGCATCAGCAGCAGCTGTGAGGGGGAACCTGCTAGTGTAACCTCGGTTAGCTAGGCTGCTTGCCAGTATCTTGCTGAATGGTACCTTTCCTAGGTGGGCTCTCACGTCTGGTGTGGACTGAGCAATTCCAGCAAACCTTAGAGGCCTCCTGGCCCAACAAGGCGTGTCAGTGTCAGTAACATAAATTGCTGGATAGCTGCTTGCACGTGGAAGTAACAAGCAGAGGTTGCATCCCTGCTGAGGAGGGATCACTGTGGAGGGAATGCTGCTGAGGGTATTTCAGGGGTTGTGCTGAGATCCCAAGGTCTGAAAAGGTGACTTGCTGCAGTCCCATGTCTGTAAGGTGCACAAAGGCTCTGGCATGGCTTTGCACCCCTCCTGCATGATAAGGTTGTGTCAGCTCCGTGCCATGCAGTTATGGGGTCTCTGTCTCTGCTCATTGCAGGGGGTTTGGACTAGGTGACCTTTAAAGCTACCTTCCAACCCAAACTCTTCTGTGATTACTCACATTTGGTTCCTGCTGTCTTGCTGAGACATTGTTCCCTGACTCTTAGTGTTTGTACTGTTTGAAGGCAAACATAAGATTTGCTTATGTTATTAGCTTTCATGCAGACTAAAATAAATCAGGAATGCTTGTTATTGCATGCAGTGAACCCTGTCCCGTTGAACACTGTGTTTGGCTGCAGTGCACGTGGATGGGCTTGATGAGCTGACCCAGAGGTTGGTGCACTTTGGTGCAGAGCACTGGGGCAGGGTTCAGGATCAAAGGGAAAGTCTTGTCCCTGTTCAGGTGCAGTCTGGGCCTCTTTGGGCTCACATGGCACCTAACTTCCAACTGTGCACCTAGCTGCTTCCTTAGCTTGCAGGAAGTCTGATGGTTCTGAGATTGCTGTCTTCATATCTCTGAGGTTTCCTCCAGAATCCACCTCCCATAAACACAAAGTTTTAGTAAAATTCAAAATGCAGGGGAGGAGAGAATGCATAGGAAATATCTGTGGGAAAGATGGGGAGGGGAAAAAAAAGGGCAAAACCTCACTGGTTTTAAAAAGAAAGACTTCAGTTCCAAATTCACGTATTTTATCTGCAAAACCTTGCTTCCTAGATCTTTTGCCTAAAGACTTTTTCTTAATGTCGTTAAAAGAGGAATCATTTAAAAACAAATAATCAGTTTAACTCTGTAGCACTTAGCATTCTCAACCAGCTGGCTTGAAAATACAAGTGCAGAAACAGTAGCTGTTCTGAACAGCAAGTTGAGAGGCTTAGGTAGCTTATATCCAACAGTCTGGCTAGAATGGCTTTGGAGAAACCCTACCACAGAGGACATCACAAGGAGGCTGGGTGCTGAATTTGGATAGAGAAGTACAGTATAAAGTTCAAGCATTTTATCACTGTCAATGGCACTGAGAATATTGGCATTTGGAAGAAACAGTGGTTGTAATACTTGTCTACACTTGCTGTGTTTATCTAAATCTCAACTCAATCTTTGGCAGCTTGAATGTCAGTAAAATAAAGTTCTATGGTAAGGTGTTGGAAGAGTAGGGCTACTGAAACAGCCCCTGAATTTGCTTGCAGTGTAGAGCTTCTGTGGGGGGCTTTGCTTTGCACTCTTCAGAGTGGTGCTTCACACAGCTGGTGTGTCTGCCAGGCTGGTGGCACAGTCACTGCCACCAGCCACTCCTGAATAATGTAATCATTTCCATGATAAAGCATATGAGCTTTTGCAACTTGCAGAATCTGCTTTCCCAACAGCCGGAGGTGGGTAAGCTTTTTTTTTTCCTCTTGTGATGTGCAAGTTGTGTACCTAACTCTTTATCATCCCACTAGGAGCTGGGAGAACAGCTTTTACACTGCTCTGATAAGCTTTTATTGAGGACAGTGATCATCAAGTGTTTTTAAGACACTTAGATCCCATGCCACTTAGTTGTTTTTAATGATGAAGAAAAAAACTAAGGAGTTTGGGCGTGTTGTCTGGTGCACCTTCAACTGGGAATCCATATCAGCTGGGAAATAGTGCCAGCTAATAGTTTTTAAATAGTTATGATGAGCAATCTGCTCAGAACACATGTATACATTTCTGAATGGTTTACTTTGATTAAAAAAACTGTTAAATGCACAATTCCACAATTTTAAAAGAAGTTGTTTCCTGTCTGTCATTTTCTCTCTGTCTCTCCAAACACCAGCAGATACCACTGCTACACCCTGCTGCTCTTTATTTGTACCCTGATTCCCAGCCCTCCCACGGGGGCAATGACCAGTAACAATCTGAACAGGCAGCAGCCCAGGACCTTTGGAGGATGGTGAGGTTCAAAGCTGATGATGGGCCAGGTTCAATTAAAGCCCTATAAAGACTCCAGGGAGAAGAATTGTTCCTCCAGATTGGATACAGAAGATTCTGACTCCTCATATATGAAGATGGTTGCATCTGACAGCTCAGAGGATCTGATGTGACCAATGCAAGACAAAAACTCTCATGTCTGTGGGAACTCTCTTGCCCAACAGATATGTAAATTGGGTGCTGTTAAACAGCTTCTTCTCTTCAGTCATGGCATATTTGTTTTCAAAGCAAAAGATGGGGTTTGAAGGGAAGTGTACAACCACAGCCATCTTCCTCATGGTCATCTCTGTGTGCATTCTTCTGGAAATGCTAAATATGGTACCTTATGCCTGAAATTTAAGTATAGATTTATAGGGAGGAAGGGAATTTTATTTCTGTTTTGAAACCGTGTGGTACAATCTTTTTTGAATTGAAATATATTTACAGGAAGTCTTGGGCATAATTTACTCCCTGGGCTCTTTGTGTGGCAAAAATTGGAGAAAAACATCACTTCATACATCCATTCCTTAACTTTTTTAAAAAACCAACCAGACAAACCTCACAGCAGTTGTTTTTTTATTTTATATGTTGACTACCTTCTGCAGCTGCTGGGAGGTGTTACATGTCCAGTTTTATCATCTCAGCAGAAGTTGGGTAAACAACTCCTGTGCTAGTGTGACACATTTAAAGCAGTTAAAAGCTTCTTCAGAGCGCATCACTTCTGTAGGTAAAGAGAGGAGCTGTGCTGTGGGTGTGTTGTCTCGTGTACCTGCATTATCTCTGACAGGCAGGTGAGATACTGGCTCCTTAAATAACAACTCTGGTCTTAAGCAAGTGTTTCATAATGAAGTTGCTTGACTCATCAGCTACTGGGAATAGCCCAGTTCCATTTTGTTCGAGGGGAAGCAGGGCTGCATGGGAGATGCTTTATGAAGGCTTAGCACAATTCTCTGCCTGCAACTGCATTAGTCTGTGTTTTCTCTTGTGGCTGGAATGCAGTGTGGTGGTAAATTGGTTAAGCTTGGGGCATGAGGTCCTCTCCTAGGCTGCTTGTGCAGCTCCACAATTCTTTTGCACAGAAAGGAGAAAGAGACCTTATTTTGGAGTGCTGCCATTGTGTCTGCTGAATCATGACCATGAAAACTGCTGAAGGGGGTCTGTGCTAAATAACAAGTGTTGTATGCCAACGGTTATTTTTGGTGGTTTCAATTACAATCCTTCTTTCTCCAAGAACCACACTGGTGTTTGTGTAAATGGATGCTGAACAGCAACAGCAAAGCCATTGAGTACCAGCGCCAAATCTCAAGAAGAGTGGACACGTTTGCAGCAATGTGCCTGCTCTTCTCAGCTGTTCCACCCTGTGACCCTCAGCCTCTTACTTGTGTAAACATAAATGGAAGCAGTCAGGGACATCTGCATTTAGGAGCAATATCAGGAGCTTAGCTGGGAAGAGGGAGCACAGAGGATGGAGCAGTTGTTAGGCTATTCAGGCTTTGTCTCAGTGGGAAAGTATGAATACATTTAATACTGTATTTGCACTCTTGGCTGGCTGGGACCCAGCACTGACCACGGTGCCTGCTGATGCTGCAGGGGTTGCTTTGGCTTTTAGTACATGGATGAAGGCAAAACTCTTTGGGAGCTTATTAGTAGGTTGAGAAGAGCAACCTTTCTTTCCTTTTACTTTTCTCATTTTGTTTTTATTTTTTTTTCTGTTCTTTCAGCAAGAGTCACTGTTTAGACATCTTGTGAATAAATGGAGGAAACTTTTTGACTTCTGTTTTGAGGGGAAGCCAGGAGTGACTAACATTCCTTAATCTGATTTTATTGCACATTCTTGTCTTGGATATGTTTTCTCTTTTTTCCCTAACCAGATGAAGAAAACAATCCCTGATGCAAGTGGCTTCTAAGCTCTGTCTTCCTGTAGCTCCACATGTAGCTCTCTGTATCCATTTGGGAACTGACTTCGCATATTGTTTTTCTTTTCATGCTAAAGATCTTTCTGCAAACTGTGGCTTGAATAAAAGCAGGAGGGAGTTCAGATACTAGGAGTCCCTGGTGTCAGCTGAGGCAGGCAGCAGATAATCCCTGCTCTGTTCTGTACATTCATTAGCATTCTAGAAATACCTGACATGTCTGTTTCCTGATTAGGAGATCTCTAGTCAAATGCTGATTTTCTCACAGGAAACAAAGTATTCAGAATTTGTCTGGAAAAATTTAGGAATGCTTTTCCACGCACATAACTGGCTTTTTTTCATTTGCACGTGTTGCTGGCCCCTGTTTGTCAGGGACCTCTCTGCATCCTGGTAAAGTTTTTTGGCACACAAACAAAGCACACTAGCTTGCTCCCTGCACCCCCGTTAATTTCAATTTCTGCTTCTTCCTTTAACTGGCAGATGTGGGAGATGGGCTTGACAGGAGTTGAGAGAATTGAAAATGATTTGAAGGGGAGGGTTATCCTAAAGAAACGTGATCAAAGCAGGCAATTATCACTGAAATACGATTGTTGCTATTGATGCTTGTTTACAGCTTGTAAAGTCTTATGTGTGTGTACAGTTTCATTTTGTAGGCAGATGGCTTTTAAGTCAAATAATGAGTTCTCAGTGTGCTCTCTTAAAGTGAAACACTGCTTCCTTCCTTTCCCTCTGTCCCCCCACCCCAGTGAAGCTTAAAGTCTGTAGCTAACCAGGAGTGCTCCATTCTACCAAAGACAAAATGTGTCCTGTTTGTTTAATAAATAATCAGCTGGCTTTGATTTTTTGGCTTAATTTAGTCCAAGTGCTTGGGGGTGGCTAGATGGGAATGTGATGTTGGGGGTGGAGACTTCCAAGGAAAAATTCAAGGAGTAGAAAATTAAAGTAGCAGAGTGTATCCTCTGTGCAGGCTGGGGAGACAGCCCTGCAGCGCAGGCTGTTGCTCATAGTTTCAAAGAATGAAACAGTGATTTCCAAGAAAGTGTGTTATAGTTAGCATACTCTTAGCTAGGTAAACTTCAGCTGCTTTATTTAGCTCTGACAGTGCAGGGTGTTTTTATTTGCAAAGCCCTTGCATTCTAGAGCCTGTGGTCAACTTCTGAGACACTTCTGCAAGTTGTCTAGTTTTCATGGTTACCAAGGAAAAAAAATTTGACCTGAAAACACAAGCAGTACAAGTATCTAAGGGCATAGTGGTACAGGCAGCTGCATTTTGGCTGCTCTACTTTCTTGGCTGAACATGAACTGGTTTTGCTCCAGAAGCCACATAGCTGGGTTAGTGTGGTGCCAAGCTCATATTCCTGTGCCTTGTGTCCGGAGTGGGCTGGGAGAGCAGCCATCCACTGTGGACAGGAGAGCAATGCCCTTGGCCTTGGTCCTTTGTGGGGAAATTAACAGAACTATGTATATTTGTTTTATTTTTGCTATGCTGTGCCCTCTTTCTGGGTGAGGAAGTGGAGGAGGGGAATTTACAATGTGCGGCTCACACCAGTTATTCACTTTACTATAAACAGATATTTTCTCTACTGCACCTCAATTTTTGTAGTGTATGTGGTGTGAACAGTTCTTTACCAGCATTAAAATAAGCACCTGTGCAGCCAAAAGGGTCACTGGGTGACAGTGATCAAATGCATGCCCTCAGGGCAGATTTTTCCTGAAAAGTTTGTATGGTCTCTATCACCACACTTTACAGGAAGGAAGAAAATTGGTGGTTTCCAGAGGCTAAGCTCAGTCCTTTGATGGTGACTCACAGCAATGGGGACTAGAAAGAAAGGTGGCCTCAGTGAGGAGTGGGACTGATGGAGGCTGCTGTTTGAGGGCAGAGAAGCAGACCCTCCTGAAAGCACAGGGATCTGGCTTTGCTACTCACTGTTTCCTAGCTTGATTTGAATCCCCCTTTGCATGCACTGAGTTACCCTGGTCATTGCTTCCTGAACCAGCTGGGGAGAGTGATGCAGACAAGTGCTGTCAGCCTTGAGAGCATCAGTGACTGCGGCGATGGAGGGAGGAAATGAAATGCAAGTTGATGTAAAACTCCTTCAGAAGAGGAGGAAAACTTACTTGATGCAGTTTTTCCACTTACACTCAAGTTTCTCCCATACAGCAGTTCTTTGCCTGGCAGTGTCTTTCAGGTTGCTATTGCACAGAAGCTCAGAAGACTTTGAATTATAGTATGCATACTAATAAGAATTTATTGGTTTTTTCCCTTGAAATGAACAAAAACACTCCCACTTGGTATCTCCTAGCTGGAGAAAAGAACACTGTTCCCCTTGTGTTTTCCTCTTCTCTGTCTCAAGCACTCTTTTGTGCTGTGAGAAGTTGCTGTAGATCTGCTGTGTAGATTGTGCAGCTTTGTTCCCCCAGCTGCCAGAAGTGTAACCCCTGTCTGTCTTCATGTGGGCTAAGGTGGATCTCTGGAAACCTGGGCAAGACATGCATGTGGAAAGAGGGAAAAGTATATGGTCCTGTATTAAGCTATTAAACCAAAACAGCAACTGGAAGTCCTGGGAGTGTTTTGAGTATTGCTTGAAGCTCTTCAAGGCGTGTAAGGGGGTGTGTGTGTGTGTTTGTGTGTAATTTATGTTCTCTGCAAAGTCTCCCAGAAGTGACAGTCTCTTTTTAAAAAAGTGAGATTATTATATAGGACCAAGTTATGCTTTCAGACTCTGCAGCCCAGCAAAGCATCCATCTTTTCTTGGCACATGGCCCTGCACAGCACTGCCCATAAGCCTGGTGCCACTGGTGGTAATGCCCATTTTCTGGGGGAGGTTCCTCAGCTGAGGAGCTCTGGAGTGGCTGCTGATACCCTCCCACTCCACCAGTAAGTGCTCTCAGCTGGACCCTCAGGTGGGTGGACCCTCAGGTGCCAGGGTCCTTGTCCTGGCTGCTGCTTCCCAGCTACTGGCTCCTTCCCTACTCCAGCAGCAGCCCAGCACCTGGCCCATGCAATGGACTTGTCAGTGCAGTGTCTTTTTCCTCCCTCAGTGCTCCCAGCCTTTTAAGCCATTTTGTAAGCAATGCTGCAAGTGGTGGGGGAGCACTTCAAAATAGTTGTAAAAGCTGTTCTTCAAGTCAGTTGTTTCATCCACTATTGTCAATGGCAGATTAGAGAACAAGAGAGAAAAACATACTGCAAAGATTGCATTCATTAGTAAAACCAGCACACTGGCATCTGAGAAGCAATTTGGTACCAGGGAAGCACCTATTTAACGTGCTGTGTCCTTTTTTCACTGTTAACCCTTCATCTTTTGAAAGAAGGGTCCAGAGGTATGCAGCAAGAAGGCAAAGAGGTTTAGGAAACTTTTTTCCTTCTCTTGTTTCCCTAAGTGAGCAGATGAATTGAGGGGGGGAGAACAAGTGTCTGATACCGGTGTCGTGTAAAGGCATTGAAAGTTTGTTATGCCTGCCTTTTCTATTTTGATTTGGATGAGGAAGGCACTTCTGAAGTGAACCTCTTGACTTCCCCCGCTTCTTGCCCTGTGTGCTGGCTGGCATCGCTGGGTAGCATCAGGAGACGCAAACTAGATTCCTTCTCCCTAAAGCAAGACCAGAGGCTGCATTCTCAAAGCCCACCTGACCCACCTGATGTGCTGGGTGATTGATCAGTGGCAGGAGACCTGGTCTGAAATAAAAGCCTTGTAGACCTCTAATAATCTGGCTGTTGAGACCTTCTATATCATTGTTCTATAGGTTGCTTCAAGTGGGCCAAGCTAATTGGAACTGCAGGGCCAGCTCTAGTGTGGTGGTAAGGACAGACATCCCAGAGGGGAGGCTGGAAATGGTGAATGTCGACTCACCGTGGCTGCAGACCCCCATGTTCCAGTAGAAATGTGCGGCACACTTTTGTGCTGCCTTTCAGTGGGTTTGGATTTTTGGGTGGGTGGGGTTTTTTGTCGTTGTTGCATTGTTTTGGTTTTTGTTTCATTTATTTGTTTTTTATAGCTACCTTTCATGCTGTCACTGAAAGTTGTCAGGAGCCCTTTTTTCATCACTGTGCTATTTTCCCTTCCTGAGAAAGAATTGGTTTTTGTCTTGCTCTAGAGAATTGCACTAAATGGTCTCTTGAGGAGCTTTCTCAGTCTCTGCAAATCAAACAGGTGATATGTGGTAGGAGTGTTCCTTGGCTGCCATGTGCTCCTGTAGAGATACTTAGAGATGCTTGTGTGCCTTTCACAATAAGTGTATGATTTCATTGCAGTCTTAGCATATTTTTGGCCAGATTGAAATAATGGTTAGGAGAGTGAATAAGACAAAAATCAGACATAAAGTGGGGGAAGCAAAGCCGTGTTTTTCCCCAGAACAGGATTACAAAAGGTAGCTAGCATGAGACAGATTGGTCCCACTAGAAGTGAAGTACTATCTTTCCTCATGGGAAACACTGGAACAGATTGCCCAGGGAAGCTGGGCATGCCCCATCTCTGGAAGTATTTAAGGCCAGGTTGGATGGTGCTCTGAGCAACCTGGTCTAGTGGAAAGTGTCCCTGCCCATGGCATGGGGGTTGGAACTGCATGATCTTTAAGGTCCCTTCCAACCCAGGCCATTCTGTGATTTTAGGATATTGCTTGCTCTTCCTTCTTCCCCTCTCCTTCTCCCCTGCAACATTTGAAATTGCCTAAGATGGAAGAGGAGGGAACATTATTGACTGATGTAAATAGTAAATAAATAAAACCTGATCTGAAGGAAAGATGCTGTGTCCTAAATGGCACACACCTTGCATAAGCTCATTATGCTGTATGTTTAAATTTGGCCAGCTCAGGAAGCAGTTCTAATCATTAACCACCATTAATTGCCCTGTGACTGGATGGTTGGGATGCGCTCCTAACACAGGAGAGAGACATGCATTAAAGACTCTCCAGCTGTCTTGTTTTGAAGCTCCAATGCAGATATATGTTGGTGTTCTTAAACCCTCATCAGTAACACAGAGCAGTTCCACACCTTAGCAGCTTGGTCTTTCACAAGGCTCTCCATTACTGAATTGTAGCTTGCGCTCTGTGTGTTGCCTCTTCCTGGGGAGCTTGCTGTGACTGTTGGCCATGCTCTGCCCCGTTCAGGTGCACCAGATGTTTGCTGTAAGTAGCTGACTGTGAGAAAAGCCTCTGTCTTTGGTGGCTAGACTGGTTTTTGCCCTGACGATGACTTCATCTTTTGACTATGCAATGTGTCTCAGACTAGGTCTGCTGGAGACACACCTGAGTAACTTCAGTTGTGGAGATTATTAAAGAAAAATGTTCCCCCTCTAGTTATAATAAAACTTTTGCCATCCATTTCCTGAGTCTTAGTGCAAAGGCAGTCTCTGAGTGAACTAATATGTTAATTATTTTTTTTAATAATTTCTCCCTTGTTGTTTGATCAGCATTCAATGCCAGCATTGCTGGATCAAGTTCAGTTCAGAAGACCTAGTTTTGCTGCTTTTATATGAGGGAAGGAAATGGTATGCTACTCTGTCCTAGAAAAGGAAATCCTCCCTGGATTGAGGCATAAAAACTTGATTCCATTTAAACATGGCATGTTATGGCAGGAAAGGGCTGGAGTGCCTTGAACCTGCTTAGGTTTAGGCTTTTTGCTGTCCAGCCCTGTTTCTGTTAACCTCTTAAAATGGTCTCTGCTGGAATTCACATAAACATATGCTGTTCACCTCCTTGATCTTCCTATATAAGTTGGCAATCATAGATAAAAGGAATTCACAGCAGACTCTGGACTGCTTGGTCTCTTCTGTTTAGTAAGTAGAAGAGACTTCAATGATGTACTATGAACCTCTGGACTCAGAATTAATTCAATCTAAAATTAAGTTTGCATTACATTACAAGTTCGTGGCCATCTGCACTGGGCTGTACCTAATTTATAGCGTATGCTTCTGCCCCCCCCACTTCTAAGGAAACATTTCCTGGCTGTTGCCTCCATCTCAGGGCCTGTGGGATCTGGCATCAAACATTGTTTGTGTTCATTGATGGGGATAGAAAAAGGAAAGGTGTGGAACTCCTCCTGCTTAACAGCATCTCTTTTTCTGCTCCTGAGCCAGATGCTTTTGCATGTGGCCTTGGGTGCAAAATCATGTTCCAGCAGGTTGAATGGGAGGATTAGTAAGAGCCAGCTGTTGGCAGGAGGGCGTCTTACTGTCAGTGTCATGGTATGAAATCGATTGGATCACTACAGCTCTTGTATCTTACCAGGGAACTTTTTTAAAATGCGTTAATCACTGTGGGAAATCTGGAATCAAATACCAAACTCTTCCCCCCACCTCCTCCAGCCCTAAACCGAGGCAAAATCCTGGGAATTCTTAGTTTTGTTTTTGATGACTGCTGTAGGGGATGAAGAATGACCTGGCCTTTATGCTGTGGGCTTCTGTCCTGCTGTGTCTTGACTAAAGCTTCCCAAAATGTCCTCCTTCAGAGTCTGAAAGAAAGTTGCAGTCTTGCTGGGTGAAAATCAAGCACCTCATAAACAGCAAGATTTTGAAGACTCTGAGATGTCCCCAGGGAACTGCTTACAGTGGGAAAATTCACTCACTGCAAGTGTTGTGGGGTGGCTGCTGGCACATGTGAGGAGTTCTGTGTTCCTCATGCCTGATAAAATCATATAGCACAGTGTTGAAGAACTTTTGACCTTAGCTAGCAGACAACATGATTGCGTTTCATTTGGTACTGGCCAGTCTTCTCGAGATAAGAGATTAAAGGACTTTTAGGATGGTTCTTCAGATGCCATTTCAGTAGATGGTTGTTTGTCCTGATGTTTTTAGACTATAAATTTGGCAGTGTGCCTTCCAGGGTAGCTTGTTCTTAAGTCTGTGTGTGCTCTGTTAACCAAATATTTTTATATCTGAGTTTGAATAGGCCGATCATTAAGATATGACTATAGTAAAGGTAGTGGCTGAGGTAGAAAAGCAATGGGTCATTAATGTGTGGGCTCTCTTTGAAAGGGTATATTGTTTTTCAGAGTTCTTCCATTGTGCACATCGGGGTGTTTATCTTGGTTTGCAGTCATCAGTGATTTTCTCCTTAGATAAGTGACCAGTAGCTGAGCTGTCAGGCAAATGATTTCATACCTGCACCACCCTGGCTGGGCACCTAAATGAGAACCAAAACCACAAACCTAGGGCTGCATATTGTGTGGCTGCTGCATTTCATAACTGCTGTGAAACAATCACAGTGGGGCTTTTCCTTTCCAAAATGTCAAGACAATAGAGATATTTCTTCTAAAGAAAGAACAAATGGAGGAGGAAGGCTCTAATTGCCCTTTAAAAACAAAATCCCTATCTTGCTGTGCTGCTTCTGGTCTAAAATTAAAATGTTAGATTAATCTTTGAAGCAATGCAAGAATCTCCAAGTGGTTTTCCTCTATCCACCCAGCACATGCCTGGGTTTCCCACTTGATTTAGGAGCAAACCTCTTATAGGGATGAGCTGAGTTTTGTTTGTTGTTACCATGAGCAGTGAGATGGATTCAAAATTGAGGAGGTAAGAGGAGAAGCACACTGATCTCCTTTCTCCTCCTCCAAAACAAATAAAGGTTGGATTTTTATTAAAACCACAGTTAAGTTTTGTTTCTTAAATGAAAACACACGCTTTATTGACTTTTTAAATCAGGTCTAGCCCTTCCAGTCATGTTTTGTTATTAAATGTGCCCTTCTCCTAGTCTCTCTGAAATCACTTGCAAGTGGAGTTTAATAAAGAATATGTTTTGATGTTTTTATAGTAAAGAGGGAGGAGATCAGGCTCTAGTTGATCTGCTAATGAGACTCTTCGAGGAAATCTATCCCCCATGTTCATCTCTGTTTCAATTACTTCTGCAATGGCTGACCTTGCCCTATGCCTTGGCAGAAGGACGTGTGCTTTGCCAGCAGGCAGGGGATGAGATGCTGAAGCTGTTGTGGTGTTTGTCTTGCTGATTTTGTCAATACTGCTCCTTCCTCCCTCTGCCTTCCTTCAGCAGCTGCCTCTGCTGAATGAGGAATGAAGCTTTCCCCTGTCCTGCTATGTACGAAGAAGGGAGAATTCATTTTTTGGTTTTTTCCTATTTCTGGCTTCACTGAAAATGCCCTTGGCTGTCTCACTGGGGAGAAGAAATGAGCAGGTTTTCGTACTTGAAGCATCCAAGATGAATGGTTTTCTATCCTTGCTGCAGGAGTTTGTTAAATCTTGTTTATGGCTTTGCAAAACTGTTCTCTGGAACCTCACTTGCTTGCAGGTCTGACTTAGAGCAGCAGGTGTTAACCACTGGTTTCCCTCCGATGCTAATGCCACTTTGGTTTGCTGGTTTTGGCGACTGTTTCTGCTTGCCCACATTCCATAGGTCTCCTCAGCACATGGAGCCAAGCTGTGACTTCACAAGAAGCGTAGGTGGCTGTGCAGTACGTTGCTGAAGCTGCTTTAATTTCTTCACAAATATGTCTGTGCTAGCAAGATTGAAGCTGACTGTCACAGCAGTCTCACAACACCATGGCTGTATGGCACAGCTGACTTCTTATCCCCTTGCTCCTGTGAAGTAAAGGACTTTCTGCTGACTAGAAGGGCTTGAGCTGTTGGAATCTGGAGGAGGCGAGTGGCACATACCAGGAAATGTCTTGTCCACACTACTTGCTGCAGAAGAAGCATTGTGTTTTGCTGATGTGAAACTGTGGCTTGGTTATTTTGTTTTTGTTTGGTTTTTTTCTTTCATTCTTAGAGTCTCAGCAGACCATCCTTGCTGGGAATCCACAGGAAATGGGTGGCTGGAGGTGTCTCACTACCTTATGAAAACATGTCAGTTGTGTGATGTCTGCTCTTTCAGCAGGTGGTGCTTGTACAATGAATAGCCTTACATGGGGTGTGGGAGGGCAGATTGAGTGAGGAGTGGTAATGCTGGTTTGACATACTTGAATATGCTCAAGCAGTTTGTTGGCATCTTTCATGATCAAGTCTAGTGTGATACAGAATGTCAGGGGAGCCAAGGGGAGAGAAAAACAGATGCCAAAGTCTGGATTACACCCCCCACTGCCCTGCAAAAAAAAAAGGGCAACATAAGCAAATGCAATAAACAAAGGACTTAATTATCTTCTGTTAAGTCTGGTGAAAGTGAAGGGTGAAGTTTTAAATACAGGCAAAAACCATGAATGTTTTCTCAATAAGTTTCTCATAAAACTCTGAGAATGATGCTATTTTTTTTTACTTGACGTGCTCTCATGCTCTTATTTTCAAGCCCCAACTTGTCAAAACTAACATGTCTGTTTGTATTCTGTTCTTGTACACTCCTGACTTTGTCGTGGGTGAAATAATGGAGCAGCAGCTCTGAAATGCTTCTGCTTGCAGTCCAGGCCCTTGCAGGCAGATGCCTTCATCATTCAGAGCTAGAAAGATAGAGACTGGAAACTCGTTAGATGGCAAAGACCTGGCCATACCGATCCAAAGGTGACTGCTCCTGGCCAGAGAATCATGCAAGGACAAGTTCTACTGATGTCAATATATGAAGCACTGATGGGTGAGACTGGGAAAGGGAAAGGAGGTGAAGAAGCTGAAGGCTTATTTTGGCGTGAGAGTAAATGCTTAGGAACCGATAGAAATATACCTGTGCTGCAGCTCAACTGGTCTCTAATCAACGGAGCACATGATTTCAGAGAGCCTTTCCATGACACAAAGTGAAAAAAAACCATTTAACTGGCTTCAGGAGACCACTGTATGAAATTGAGTGTGGTAGTGAGGGACTGGACACATGTACTCTGAAATTCCTCCAAACCTGAAAGCTTACAAATACCTTACTGTGCCCTTCCAGGGCTCTTGTTTCTGGGTTGAGGAGGAGCAATATGAGAGAGGCTTGTGCTGCTGCTGAGTGTGCTGTGCTAGTCTGGAGAATTGTTAGAGAACAGGGATGAACTATGACAAACACCAAATCAATGTAGTGTTCTGGCAGCACTGGATACTGACATACAGCTATATTGCATCGTGTTGGACTTAAAATCCACGTTAAAACCTGCTCTAGTGAGGATAGAGCAATTTTGCCAGAAATAAGAGTTGGAGTGTGTACTCCTGGAGTAATGTGGCTGCACTGTGCAGACACTCACTGCAGGCGATGGGTCAGTCTGGTGGTGCTGACTCAGGAAAGGCTTGGTGATAATCTTAAGTCATGACCATATTTATCATGTGACAAGGCTTTATAAATTGAGTGGCTTTTATAGTGAATCCTTTCAGCCTTTGGCTACAGGGACAGTGAGAGAGGAGTGAAATGGCTGATTAATCATCCAGCTGTTAATGAAGTATATGCTCAGTTTTTCAAGTTATGCAGAAGAATTTTCGAGTGGGTTGAATCCAGTATCCAAACTTGAATGGGCATGTTTTCAGGCTAAGTGTTGGGTACAGTTGTACTGGAATACCTTATAGCAAAGGCAGGGTGGAAGATCTTTTGTCTTAATTACCTAAACAAGCTTAGACTGGAATATGTTTTCGCAAGGCAGTGTCATGTTTTGTGGGATTAGGTCTGTAACCTGGTGTTATCCGGCTTGCTTTTTTTTTCCCCCTAGGAAGCAAGTTGACCACCTCTTCTGGGTTGCTAAAGAGTTGGACAAACATGCTTAGTAAACTAATGGTGATAGTTCAGTATCTAATTCTCATCACCCTATTCCACAGAATGGCTCTGTGAATTATTCTCGTTTGACAGAGTTGCATGACTAGTAAGTTGACTGAGAACTCACTGCATCTTTCCTTCAGCAGCTGTTTGTTTCATAGGTTGCAGCATAGCAGTCACCACTCCTGAAAAAGAAATGATGTTTGGGGAGAGTCTAATGTAAGTGGGAATATGAAGGAAGTCAGCAATGTGGCACTGGTTATTCAAAGGAGGCGAGATAAGAATTGTTCCAGGCATATATGGCACAGGGGCATTTTGTATGTCTTGGCTTTTCCCAAACATAATGTTTGCGCTGCTTCTTATGCTCTCCCCTCTGCCCATATCTGCTCTGCTCTTCTCTTGCTGTTGAGAGCCTGTTAGAGTCATCCTTCAGTTCCTGTCTTTTACTCCTCAGGAGTTCAGTAGAGCATACACACACAAGTGATTGATAAGCCTTTAGTTGCAGAACTGCTTTTACTTCCACAGCTCCCAAGAGACTGGTGTGGTTTTGGGCCAGCCCTGTTCTTGTTCAGACATCTCTTAACATGTCTGTCAGGTGTGCTTTCTTTCCTCTCCCTCTTCTGTTTTTCTTGATAGCTGTGTGAGATCATCTTTTACCACCACCCCCACCACCCTTATCCCTCCTCCCAACAACTAGCATTACTTGAGAGAACGGAGTTGCAGGAGTTAGAGATTTTTCTCTGTGGTCTCATCTGTTCAGGGAACAAGAATTCTCTGTGGAGTGCAGTGCAGCAGCTGGCCCAACCTCCCGTCTGCTCTGCCCTTAGTTGTGTTTTTGTGCTCTGCTGTAGAAGTGGAGCTGTACAAGTCCATGACTTCAGCAGCTGAGAGGAGAAGCATGGGGAGTAGGCGTGAAATGACGTTAGGGTAGGGTCAAAATTTATTTTGTATAATGTGTTGCTGGGTTGGAAATGCCATGTCTTTTCCTAAAGTTTTAAGCAATGCTCCTGTCGTTGAGCAGCATCCAAGTGGAATGGTGTGGCTCCTGCCCACTTGCGAGTTAAGCTTAGTCTTCATAGAGAAGTCACTCAGACATGATGTGGTAGATCTACCTTTGTAGGCTAAAGAACTTACAAAGTACCATTCATTGAACACCTGTGCAGACTTTGGGCAATGCAGTCCACCTGTCTGCATGTTGCCAAGAGTAAGTCTTCGGAGGACACCTCCACACTCGTTTCTGCAAAAGGCCAAACGCTGTTAGGCTGCAAATGCTGGTGCCAAGTTCTGAACAGCTGAGGCAGGTGCTGGCTTTTATGGCTTCCAGAAGACTAGGCCCAGACCTTGAAGACTTGACCAAAAACAGAAGTCAGGATTCATTGTCTTGGTAGAAAATAGATAAATCTCTGAAAGATAGATAATATTTTTTTTCTGCGACTTAACAGCACATCAGGCTGATGTTTAAACAGTGAAGTTCATGAAGCAGATCCAGCTGCAGCTCCACTGACTTCAGTGGAGTGATAGTGATACATGACAGCTGATGATGCAGCCCTGTAAATCTAGTCACAGCATATGGATGCCTTACCAAGTAGAGTTCTTAATATAGCATTTGACAATAAAAGCTACAGCTTTCTTTTTCTAGAGGTGAAAATGAAAGATTTTGATATGAGTTTGGAATAGGATTTTCTGCCTGTATACTGTCATCAGTGGAAAGAAAAGAGAATACAAATAAATTAGCACTTTTTATCTAGGTGGGGTGAATTGTAAACTTTTTCTTCATCTGCTTCCTGGAATCTATAAGAAAAGCATATCTCAGACATAAGTGAGGTATTTGAGGAAATCTGTGTAGATCTGTTGATCTGTTGAAATGTATGTAGACCTAAGGAGGTTCTTTCAGTCTTTAGCACTGGTTTTGGTTCCATCCTCTCCCAAATATTGAATCTCATCTTTTCTCAATGCTGGCCACAGTGTTCCTTCTACCTCATGAGCTATTGCCTTACACTCTAGTTTTCTTATCTTCTTTCCCTGTGGCCAGCCTTCTAGGACTATACAGACTTTGACTCTTGTAAATGCTCTCAGTGCTTCCATTTTGTAGTAAGTGCTCCTTGTAATGTAGTCATTAGCTCAGCACTAGCCCTCGCCACACTCCCCTTTTCTTCCTCTCTCTTCCGTTCCTGTTCATTTTTATTATTTCTCTTTCTCCATTGTGCTCCTCTAAATGTCTCTGTAACTGAGTGTCCATGACAGCCTTTGGCTCTCTGTGTGTATGCTGGATTACTGCCTTGTATGCCTCTGCTGTAAAATCCAGATTCTTAGAGTGGATATCTATAAGCTTGTCTGTCTGAAGAACAAGCTGTGCTTGCTTTTGTTTTTCTGGAAGTTAATTTTTTCACTTAAGTAGCCACAGTTTCGGTGAGCTCAGCAGATGGTCAGATGCTTTCTGCTCCTGCCACAGTAGCATTTAACACTGCTTTCCATCTGCTGGCATATCACCATAGCTCTGCTGGCCTTTGTTAGTGATGCTGACCAGACCCTAAGTATTGCTTTAAGATCCTGTCAGAACCTCCTATGACAAACAACCCTGGTTTTTATCTGCTCTTACTCCAAATCTCACTCAACATCAGATGCAACCCTTTCCTTTCTTTAGATGTCTCTTCAGAATTTAACCGAATTGTCAAAGTGAGCTGGGGCATTGTCCCTTCTCCAGGTTCCTCTGCTCATACTGAGGTAACTTGCTGTCAGTTCTCTGCAGATTGGACTGGAAGGATGTCTGACATGTAGAACAGAATCTGGGTTATAGCCCTGTGTTTAGGAACTTGGGGGTTACATTCATGAATGGTAAATCCACAGGTCAGCTTCTCTTTCTCACTGCAAGGCAATGGGCAGCCATACAGACAGCAGTCATCCTTTTGGAGCCAGTTTTTGGCTGGTAACAGTAGGAGCAGCACATCCTGCAGTCAGCAATCTGACTTTAAAGGCCTTTTCTATGCAGATATATTCACACAGAGTTTATCACCCCTCTGATGTTGGCCACATGGCCTAGCTTCAGGGAGTGCTCTGCAGGGCTTATCATCATCTGTGCTCCAGCGCATGTGTACATGTACGTGTCTTTGTTCCAGAAGGAGCTTGATGAGGGCAGAGGTTCTTCCCTGTCCTTTTGATCCTGGGGCTGCTCGAGGACTGGTAGACAAATTTCAAGGATTTATTCTGAAGCCAGGACAGATGAACAACCACTTACTAGCTTGCTGTCATTGTGATTTTTGGTAATGGTCCTTCAAGTGCTTCCCTTATCTCCAAAGCAGAAGTCATGACTTTATTTCCTGCCTGCTTTCCTCAGTAGCTGCTTCAGAGGTGGTGTCTGTATAGTCAGGTGATACCATGCATAAGATTGCTGATTACTGCTATAAAGGCATCCAGAAATAGCCGATACAGAGCTATCATATGTATTTGACTTTATTTAACAGGGCTCTCTTGACTTGAAAAGAATCCTTTCCAAAGCAGTCTGCAAATCAAACCTGGAGCAGGCAGGGCTTAGGCTTTTGAGCTAAGACAACGTAAGAAACAAGTACCTCTAAGGAGTATTGTTTTCAACCTGTGATATAACTTACTGGTCCTGAATTGGTAGCCTTCTACTGCAAACTTGCACATAAACTGCATTAAATAATTTTGTACTCCCAGAAAATATATGTGATTTTTTTTTTTTTGGTCATCCTGGGGACTCCTTAGGAAGGGAGCAAAAGGACAATGAAGTGAAAACTTTTTAATTGTGGTAGAAATTCTAGGAGAGAGCGGGGTGAATTGACTTGGCCTGGAAACTTCTCATTGTTTAGCTAGGAGGACTCGGAAGAAACAGTTAATGCACTTGATATCTTGCAGTCAAGAAAAGGGTACAGTAAAAATCATCTTGTTAATACTGATCTGTGAAACTGCTGGCAGCATTATTGCTACTTCATTAACCTGATGAATCCCAAACCTCTAGTCTCCCATGGGGAGAGACTAAAAGCCATAGTTGATGACCTGCAAGAACTAGCAGTGACTTCCTCCTGATGGCTCAGAGGCTGTTGGGGAGGAAATGCTCTTACCTGGCCACAAAACCCACTATCCTGGGAAAGTGGAGAAAGATACAGCAGTGGGTTTGGCTTGCTGTAGCAATCCTGAGATCAGGCTCCAGTCATACCATGGCATGGCTTACGGCAGCTTGAGAAGATAGACTCAGGGACCAGTTGAATTAGCCACAAAAGCTGGATGGAAGTATGGGCAAGAAGTCGACCCAAATCCAAGCTTGAGTACAGCGGGTATTTAAAATTCTTAGTCTGAGACCTAAACTTGTAGCCTTGAACCACAGAGGCATGCTGGAATTTCTCATGGATTGAATCTGTCCTTTCGGCAAAACTACCAACAGGATGGATGTGGTCCTCATTATTCACGTCTGTTTATAGCCCTTCTTCAGAATATAACAGTATTGATACTTCTTTCCTACTGCCTTTCAAATGTATCTTCTGTACTGCTTCTTACCTCTCATGGTGTAAACAGAGAAAAGCTTTCACACTGAAAGTCTCTCTGTGACTGGAGTGTAACACTGACATGAGCCTTCCCTTCTCATAGGTTGCCTCTTCACAAGCAGAATTGCCAATAAAGTTCAGTTGAGGCAAAGTTGCTTTTTGGGTTGAATCCAGATTGTCTTCAGGCCTGTTCTCTCTAAACTTGGAAACTGTGGAATGTTCAATACAGTGTGGCTGTCTTCCAGACAGGAGTGGGCCAAAGCAAATGAAAATGTGTGATTGAAAATTGTGAAATGCTTGTTCATATGTATATATGAACATAATTTTCATATGTATATAAAAGATATTGCATTCTTTTTACAGGAAAATTTTAAAGATTGTTTACAAACCAGTGCTTTCTCTGCTTACATTTTCTCTTCCACAAGCTTCAGTGATCTCCATATTGTGTTTAGAATTTGAAGACTCGATGTACCAAAAATGTGGATCCAGTCCCTGCCCTGAAAGAAGTCTGTCAGGAGAGACTAGACAGAGTTGCTGCATGAGCAGAGTGAAGCAGGCCAATGGCTGACTAATTATTTGCTTCTCCAAGTGGTTCATCTGTCAATGGCCCTGTTTTTTATTGGTGTGGTGATTGGGTTTTTGTCTTCTCAAGCTTTCTGTTGTGTGGAGCCAGCTCCTGGAGTGTTGTCTGTGTTAGTACAATCAGCAGTAATCAAGAGGAGTTTGCTTATCAGCCAGGAGCATCCTGGACAACCTAGTCTCTTGTCAGGATGAAAGAGCTGAGGGTGGAGTTTAGTTAGCAAAGATCAGGTATGTCGATGGGAAGCTGGCAGCGTTGGAGGGTTCAGACTCGGCCTGTTGGGTGGGTTTGGCAGACCTGCAATATTGGTACTAATCAGCCACCCGTGAATAAGCAGAAATGAGATCTACAGCCCAGTAATGAGCCAGCTAGTGTACTGAGGGCCTCACTGCCCTTACTCGGGAGAGATGTGGTGATAGCCAGAGTAGGTGTGTTCTTTCCTAACACTGGGCAGGAATCTGGCTTTTATTTGGGTTGGGAGTGCACAAGACCCACAGTGTCTTGAGACCCCCTCTCCCCATTTTGCAGTGATTAACTGGGTAAGAGTAGGACAGAGCTGTTCCTAGCCCTGGCTAGAGCAGGTGGCATCCATTTATGCATGCTGCAGGATGTTCTCCTTGCTGTGGCAGTCCCAGCCTTGCCAGCTTTATTTGACTCTCACACTTGGAAACTAGTGGCTCTTTGCTTGCATTTTGTGGTCAGGTTTGATTTTCAAGTCTAAGGTACCTTTTAGCGAGCCAACTCCAGCTAACAGCTCGTGGCTTAACTTTTAAGGGACCTGTAAAAGTAATACAGCATCTAAAACATGAACCGTCACAAAGTCAAACCTGTCCTAAACCAAAATTGCAGATCATAGCTTTTGGAAGCTGAAGTCTGTGCATGCCTGGCAGCTCAGTGTCAGAATCCAGCTGAGCCCTGACAATGACATTAGGGAGTGCAATAGTATGACACAGCGTACACCTTTTTTTGCACAGACGTCCTCTGAGAGGACAGGGCCACGTCTCTCATCTGGTATCTCTTCCTACCCTAACAGGCATTGAGCAATGTTTTTCTGCATGTCCCATTCCTCTCATGTTAGTCGCTGGTCACTTTCTGCAATGATTCTTCATCCACAAAGTTCATGTTGGTCTTCTAACTAATGACGCACACTATGTCATCTGTGCTAATGACACACAAATTGGTGTGGTATTTCAGGTATTAGCTTTTAATTGGAAGTCCTTTCCTAAGTAAGTTTTCAAGTCTTAACAGTAAACAGGAATTCCTCCACTTTCTGCATCCCACTGACAGCATGACTTCTTCTGATGAAAATGTTTGAAGGATGTGATCTGGCATATTTTTTTTGCTTTAGAGATGCTGACAGGTGATAATACAGTCTGTAAATTTTAAATCTAGAATCTCTTGGCTGTGTTGCTGGCAGAGAGAGACAGCAGAGGGGACAGAGCAACAGCTTTCATGCTCCATGAGACATGTGAAGGGGGAAAATAAAAACGTTGGAGGAAGGAAGAAGTCTGATACAGTCGTCTGTCTTTTTCTCAATGTGGCTTTCCCTGCTAGAGCAGTTGAGAGAAATTTATCAGTATTGGTCTTGTGCAAATTCCTAGAAACAAAAGAACTTCTCCCTCATTCTGAATCAAGCCATGCTTGGCTACCTTACCTTGCCTCTAGACTGCAAGGCTTGATACAAAAGTTGGATTTGGAAGGAGTTTTGTCAGGTGGTGGTGTCGGCTGCTGCTGAGCTGATGAAAACTGGCAGTAGGCAGCAGAGCTGGCAAAGCCCCCTGTGAGAGGAATTGTGGTTCAGAGTTTCAGCCAGTTTCAGTGACAGCTTAGTCATCTAAAGAGAACTTGCTGTGCAAACATTCTGCCTAAACCAAGTTCTCAGCCTTTACAAGTTACTCCAATTGTAAATGCTTTATCAAGATGGTCACTTACATATGTTTATCTCCATTGTAATGTGATTTCTTGAAATGGGGGTAGTGAGAACACTATTATAGTAAGGCAGGCTTTTTTGGAAGAGTCTGCAAATAATTGTGGTTGGTGATAAGTGTATGCTGACAACTAATATCTGCATGAGCAACTAATACAACCTGCAATAACTGCAAATGTCAGTTAGGGACATCTTGAGCGTGCTGCTGCCCCATGTGCTGATACCTCAAAAAATGGAAATCTGAAAGTGAGTTTCAGAAAACTCTTTCCTTGTAAGAAGAAATGAACATGGGTCTTGTAAGGCTGCCTTCCTTGAATTTGCAAAGACACAGTTTCTGTTGGCTTAGAAAATGAGAATATTTGAATTGCCCTCACAAGTGGGCAGCAGAAGCTTAGTATTTTATTAAAAGAAAATGAGGCTCTTGCAAGGCTTTTATTTTGTGGGTTTGGGATTACAGTGTTAAAAGCCTATGACACCTTCATTTCTGCCTGTTAACTATTGGCAGCTGATAGGGCATAGAGTATACACAGTGAAGGAGATAAAACCTGGGGATTTAAGCATCTTGGTCAAACTGTTATGCCTTACTTTAAGTATTACTTAAGGTGTCTATAAATTCTAGAGAGGAATAGGGAAGAGTTTGTACTCATGGTTACTTTCTTCCATTTGTGGCCTTAAGGAAAACATCCTAGAGATTTGCAATAATACACAAAAATAAAAAGGCTTGAAAGGATGTATGTAGTCTATTGTCAGGCAGTTTTAAAACTTCTTAGGGTGGGGCAAAGGTGACAAGATATGTCTCCTGATTTTTGAATCAATGTAGTGGAAAGGGTTTGCATCCTCATTTTTTGCAGATCATTTTGAAAACACGCAATTGTTGCATGTGATACTTGCTCCTACAAGTGTCCAGCTTTTTATAAAGCATTTCTGGTATTGAAGGCAGTTGGCATGCTTTAGAAAAAATAAATCCTCTGAGGATAATAGATCTGTTAGAAGCAGACAAAAAGTAGCTTAAGGGTCTTGCTTCATTAATACACTTTCTCTCGAATGGCTGCTTACTGGCATTCTCACAGCTTCCTAGCCAGCCTTTGGTCTGACATTCATCTTACCTTTACCATGCCATAAACTTGGCTCTGTGCTGCTTCCTCACTGTCTGCTTCAAAGGTGCAGTCGATGCATCTCCATTAGCCCTTTTTAGAAGTAAACTTTCAGCTCAAAATGTAAGTCATGTGCAGGGTGTATTTGTCGCAAAGTAAGAAAGACTTTCTTTAGTGCAGTGCCGAGTGCCTTTAGCACTGCTCATCAGGTAGCACGGGTGTAAATTGCTAAAGGTTATGGAGTCAGCTGTTGTATTGAGAGCCCCTAATTCCTCAGTTTATTCTTAGCCTTAGCTAGTAAATAGGTGCCACCTTGTGCAGTATTAACGATCTCATTTGACACATAAGCAGGCCTCTTAATTATTCAGTGCCTTGTTTATTGATATCTCCCTCAAAACTCAGTTTGACCAGTACAAAATGGGTTGGGATGGGGGGTTTGTTTGTTTGTTTTTTCCTAACTAGCTGGGTTACACCTTGCAAATTCTTGATGATGGTCAGCTGTAGCTGCTGAAAGCTAAACCTTCCTCAGACTGTCAAAATCAATCAGGTTGACAGCTCCCCACCCTGTTCCTGGCTGTGCTGAGCTGCTCTGGTTATTGTCCTGTGGGTGCCCTGTGCCACCATGCGTGGCTCCTGTTTGTGAAGGCTTCCTCCTGCTTCGCAGAGATAGGACAAGGTGGCAGCCGCTCTGGCCTTCTGCATTTCCAGTGTCCAAACCTCCCGCTCTGCTAAAGGCCTTGCAGAGATCAGGCAAGGACAATACGGTATTCAAAAGAATTCACCACTTGGTGTAATTCTAATATCTAGTATTCTTCTTCAGTGATGGGGATAACTTTTGAAGATCTCTAGTTTTCAGGCATATTAAGTTGTAAATTACTTCTGAACTGAAAGTTTTATGACCTGTGAATTGGAGATTCGCTGTTGGCCAGACTTAACTAAAAGTACTGAGACACGAGCTTGTGTAGGCTGATAAACATAGCTGCTGCCTCACCAATTGGTGACATTATTTCCTTCTGGATATTCCCTGTTGGCCTGCAAGTCACTGCCAAGGTATATAGAGTGACTCACTCCTTGTAGCCCTTCCAAGATGGAAATTCTAAAGTCTAAGCTTGGAGGTGACAATAATAATATTTTTTATGTGTTAGGCTAGGCGTTGGGGTGAGCCCAAAGAGGACACATCCATATCCAGTAACTCCCTACCTAGCAACTACCTTTTGCTTTACCTTTAGATTTTTGTGAGGCTGGTTTTCTGTTTGGGAAATTCACTCTGATGGGCTTGTAGTTTTAGGGAGGATTTTATATTGCTCTTTGGCAGAAAGCTCCCATTGTGAAGGAGCTCGGGCTGACGCTGCATAATGTGACGAGTCTCCTACGCAGCATCCTCCCACAGCCTGTCAGCCCGAGAGCACAGTGCTGGTGCTCTGTGGAGCAGTGGGGAGAGAGCGCTGGGAGCTATTGGCTAACGTGATTATGAAGCTAGGAATCTCCTCCTCACTTCCTGTGGGCTGTGTAACACAAGAGCAAGACTTTTTGATTAACACAACAATCTGAAGCGAGCAAAAGAGCAGAGCTCAGCTAAAACAGTTTTCCCAGCTGTTTGGGCAAGCAGATAATGTGAAATCTGGCATGTTAACTTTACCTTGGCCTTTGACTGATTTGACATGAGAGGCATAAAACCAAACAGGACAGTGGTGCTTTCCCAGGAGAAATATGTGTTAAAGATGAGATTCTCCCTTCTGTTGACTGGCTTTTTGATCTCTATGATGCCTAGCTGGTCTTGAATGCCTCACCACTCTTTCAGTATACTTCAGGTACTCTTAGTATCAGGATTTTCCAGATTTTTTTTTCCCAGACAAGCAGGTAATTCATAACCACAGACCTTTTCCTTTTCCCAGTTTTTTTCTTAAACTTTCAGTACTGTATCTGTGTATTAAAAAGTGGAGACTAAGAGTTCAAGTGGATTCCTTTCAACTAACATATCATTTGATTTGCCATGGTCAAAGGCCTGACTTGTGTGAAATGAGCTGATGCAGACAACATCAAGATGAGCTGTCTTGTGAAGAGTTTTAGCGTGGTGATGTGGATGTTAAATTGCATCCATGCAGAAGGAAAATCTGGAGCTGAGCAGATAAATACAATCTGCCTGGGTAAGGAAAAGAACCCCATTCTGTTTTATTTTATTTTTTTTCTCGCTGCAGCTCCCTGAATTAATATGGTGTTAGCTTCTAAGCTAAGGACAGGTGTTGTTAACTTTGGAACTTGTTTAACCTGTCTCTTTGATGCTCTCTATCTGTCCTTCAGCATGGTAGGAAGCTCTGGGATCTTCTCGGTTTCTGCAGGAGGTGCTCTGCACTGATGCTTGTATAGAACAAAAGGATGCTGCACTTTGGTTCTTGGCCACCTTTAAACGTGTCCATAACACTTGATGTAAGCACAAAGAAAACTTCCTTAACCCTGAGAGTGAGTTGGTGGTTCTTAATGTTCTCTACACTGCAGCTGCAAAACTTTGTCAAGCTGGTAGACTGTAAATAAGATGTTCTATTAGCTAGTATGTTAATGAACGTGTGTTAAAATACTGCACAACTTTGTGATGTTTGTATCCCCCCAAGAGCATCTTCAAGAAGACATTTTAATCACATCAACCTCTGAGCCATTGTTTTTGTTTTATATAGCTATTTGTCTTCACTTTTCATGTCCTTGGAACGTTTTTCTTAAGATGGAACGCATCATCAAATAAAAATTCTTGTCTTGGTCACCATTTGGCTCCTGTTGTGGGAATTTAGTATGGATTTAGTAATACTGCCTGATCTTATTATTAAAGATCTTGCCAATTCCTGATGCTGTCTAGCAATTTAAGTGAGGTGAGGAAAGACATGGAAGAGAGACACTGGGCTTTTGTCTAAAGAAAGCAGAAGGTGCATTTAATTCATTCTTGCTTCACTGGGAGGTGAAGATGTTAACTGGCTGCTCGCAGTAGAGCCCCCGAGGGACTGAAGGTGGAGAAAAGTCTCAGAAGCAGACACAAGAAGTGGTGAGCCGAGGTTACTGGTAGCAGTTCAGTGTCTCTGAGCTGGGACATAGCTTGTATCGAAGCTTGTCAGCTTAACAAGCACTTGCCTTTTGTATTGAGAGGATGCTTCTGTTGAAAGCATTCTTGGAAACAAACTATGCAGTGTAATGAAAATAAGTCCTAACATACCTCATCTGTTCTTTCCTGCCTTTGAACCCTGCAAATCCCTCCTCTTTCCTTTAAAGCTGCTGGGCTTTGCGTAACCTCTGATGTATTCTCCAGGCTTTTAGTTTAACCATTTTAATGGGAGCTTAGTCTCCCATGAACAGTAAATTTTTTTTTTAGCACTTCAGGATTCACAGATGAAAAGGACTTCATGTAATTAGCAGTCTTGCGTAGGATGCTTTTCTTTAAGGTGTCTTTTCTGGAACTTATAATGGTAGTAAATCAGGAGGAGCAATTCCACACTAAGGAGCTGCACAGCAGTAGTCTGGCCACAGCTTAATTTTCCAGCTCCAGTCCTGGAAAATTCATGTCCTAACATAGTTTGTGTACTTAGAGCAGGGATGAGGCTGTGAAGGCTGTATGTTCTCTCAGGTAGATGTCTGCCCCTGCCCCCCAACAATTAACAGGCAAATGTGCTGATGACTCAGTGTTGTTATCTCTTGTGTAACAGGAAAACTGAGATCATTAAGGGAATTCCCAGTGGCATGAATACTGGGTGTACCCGTGGCATTGGGAACCTCCGTTCATTGTGACAGGAGGTTGCTAACAATGGAGATGAGGGCTGAACTTGAGCAGTGTCTGTGTTTAGCATCTCTGGAGCAGCCGTGCCAGTCAAACCATGAGCAGCAGTGCCATCCCTTGCTGCTGCTACTGGCAGAGTTATCCCTTCGTTCAAAAAAACTTGTTTGGGTAGAAGCTGTAGGTCTGTATTTCGGTGTTTGGTATAACTTTGCTGGTGAAATACGTGGAGTAACTTGTGCTCCCAGGAGACATGTCGATGCTCGCAGCTGCCAACACTGGTACTCATTAAGGAGGCAAAATGCTTGCATGAGGCCTGAATTATATTTAGTAAATAAAGAAAAAATTTTCTTACATTGGAGCCAGTAAATGTCAGCTTCACTTGCCGTGTGTCACGTTTTGTTCTGATATCGTGGAACCTGATCTAATTCTTTAATTTCTGAATAATCACTTCCTGTCTGCCACTCCCTTGTTTGGATCATGTGCTCATAGGAAGAAGCACTTTTTTAAAGGAAAAAGTGCACCAGCCACGAGCTTACCACACTCACATAATGATGGAGCATTTCAAAAGTTGTTGGAAGAAAGAAGCCAGGTTTTAAGTGGTGTAAACATAGGTGGTGTATTTGGGATTTTTTCCCCGTTTGTTTTTTCAGTATTTCAGATCAGTTCTTAATGCTTTAGGAAAAGAGAAACTTCACAGTCTGGATAGTGGTCATCTGTGGGCTAAGTCCCTCAAGTATGCAGGTGCTATGAGTGTCCACAGATCTTGGAGAGTCTCCTCAGGTGCAAAGTTTGCCCAAGCTGCAGCCTTTAATTACTTTGTGTACATAATTGGGTATGGAGCTGTAGCCAGTGATGGAGAAAGGAATACAGCTTTATAAAAATGTTAGGGAAATCACTTAGCCGGTAACTCTACACAGCTGATCCTTCTGCCTGAATCACCATGATCCTTTAAGCTGCTTCTAAGTAAAATATGCAGTTTTTACTGACAGAATTGGGGATGAGAGTTAAGGGCCTCTTGCTTTCTGATGATGGCCAGGAAAGGTTATTGCTAATCTAACATTAAAAGTAAAAAGTTGATTTTTTTTTTTTAAGCAGTGGAAGCCATGGTTATTGCATGCTAGGCAAGGCTTCATTTCTGTTTTGAGGAAGAGGGATAGAGATATTGCTGTAACCTTCTTGCTTCATGGTGTTATGGCAGCAAAGGAAACAAGGAGGTAAGGTGCTGCTGTAGCCCAGGTAAGGGGCACCATTGCAGCAGGCATTGTTGGGAGCCACGTAGTAATGTGCCATATATGTGTATGAGCGTGAAGACCACAGGGATTATGATAAATATCACACTGAGAATCTGTGAGATAAAGTTTTATTCTTTAAATATCTACTGTTGTTCTGGAGAAAAAAAAAAAAAGTATTGTGGAGCTTTTTCCTCCACTGAGATGGCCAGCATGGCCTTGGCTCTGTAGGGAGGTTGTGCACGGGGCAATCCCAAACAGGCAGTCCTCCTCAGACTGACTTTTTTTTCATCCCTTCCTTAGCTTGTGGGCAGGGCCTCAGGGTACACCAGCAGCCATATTCAGCTGGGGGCAGCTGTGTACTGGGGATGGTGTTGGCATTTTATTTCTTCCCGACTGGGGAGTTCTTCTCAGCCTCTCTCTGCAGAGCAGATAAGCTCTGCACTGCCTGGCACAGGGCTGGGCCTCTGCAGGGGTGGCTGAGCTCTCAAGAAAAGTATCCTTTGCTCCTGCCCTCATGATCATTCAGGAAAATTCTGACTTTACACTCTGCAGACAGCTTTTACTGCTTTGCAGCCTGTTCTCAGTAAAGATGGCTTCCTGTCTTTTACTTTGTTTGTAACTGGGAAGATGATTTCCATTTGTGAGGTGAGCAGCCATGCCCTCTGAAGAGGGAAGAGTGCCGGCAACATGGGGAAGTGTTACAGATGCAGTTTGAATTGCGATGGACTGGGCTCTTGACCTTGCTTCTCCTCTGCATTAGAAAACAGAACATTAAATATATTTATATAGCTGGCATTTGCAACTTTTCTTCTTTGCACCAGCAGCACCTTAAGGTTTGTCCCCCACCACCTGACGGGCCCGCGATTTTGCTTCACTTGCTGATGCTCCTTTCCAGTGCCATCATCTCCGTGTGGGACACGCGGGGTTGTGCTGGCCGGACTCCTTGGTGCGGATGATGACTGGCTCAGACCTGCTTCTGCCAGGGCTTGGTGCCGCTGCTTCTCCTTGTGCCTGCAGGCTTGCTCCTGCCTGCCCTGGCCTGCTCCAGCCTGGGGAGCAGGGGGCTGGAAAACGTGTCTCTGCAGGGGCAGTGCCGCCTGTTCCTGCCCCGCCAGAACACAGGAGATAAGCTGTCTGGGATTCCCACAGCTCCCCAGTCCCACCAGTCGGGAGGGCATCCTGGTGCATCCGGGAGGCCGCAGGTGGAGGCAGGAGCCTGCCAGCGCCGTAGGGCCCGGGGCATCCGGGGCAGCGGCTGTGTGGGGCTGATGAGAGGGTGCAGCTGTCGGGGCTGGCCACGACCGGTGTTTATCTTGTGACTAACCTGACTCCAGCCAGCAAAGTTTGGGAGACTCCCAGAGGTCGTGACTTGAAAGACAAGTGTTGTAATTAATTTCTTATGCCACACTTGTTTTGAAGCCTTTTTAATTCCATGATAAGAGGCAGAATCTGGACTTCATTTACAATCTGCTGGGTTGGAGGCAGGAACCAGAAAAGTGCTTTGTGAAGCACTGCAAATGTTTTTTACTCCCTCCTCCCTCTTTGCAGGATGTATGTGGTATTATCACACCGCAACAGTGAAACTATAAAAACATTATTGTGTCCCTTTTTTTTGAAGAGAGAAAACACAACCTTAGAAGACTTTTAACTGCGTAAAACCACATCTTTCTCTGAGAAGATCTGGTAGCAACTTCAGAACGCTCCAGGATAAAGAGTGTGGAAGAGATCACCTTTTACTTCTTTGATACTTACATTTTCATTAAATATTAACTTCTCCACAGTTCTGTGATTTTTTAAAAAATTATTTTTACTGTGAATTTAGAAGAATAAATGAAAAGGCACTTCCTAGCCTGCCTGTCTGAACTAGCTTGGGATGAATAAGGTGTTACTCAGCAAAAGAATGCGTGAGAAAGAATTGCTTCAGAACAGAAAACAGTCTTTTTTAGTAGTATCCTTGTATCTAACAGATTTAATGTTTGCAACAATTGAATGTCTCTATTGCCACCTTTGAATAAGTGCTCCCAGTTCTGGGGTATCCTTTCCTTCCTAGAAGAAAAACTGCTTGCATGCTACAGAAACATGATTAGCAGTTACCTGAGCACAGGGTCATAAAAGATTTTTGACTGCTATCAGTTTTACTTTTAGCTATGGAGGGAGGATCACCCTAGACTGGAGAGAGGTAGAGCACCTGGCAGAGAAGGCGAGTGTAAGTGGCAGACAGTAGCACAAAGGAGTGTGAAGTACCACACTGGATTCAGGTTCCCTCCCGTGAGCCACAGGCTGTGTTAGCTGGGTAATAGAGGTCCTGTCTTCCTGGCATGGCTCACCTCTGTTGGCTGTTGAAATGATCTTTGATGCTGATCGAGTTACCTCTGAACAGAGGAAAAGGCTGTGCTTTAATATTGTTGTCTATAGGATGATGGTTCTGAACAGGTTCAGTATTGCAGCCCTTAAAAATAATTTCCTTTCACCTATGGCTGTGTAAATACTCTCATTGTGCAAATACATCACCTTTATTTTGTGCTGCCTAATGTTGTGCTGCTTTTCCAAGCTTCATTTGAAGCTTCCCCTGAGACTAGTATGAGACAAAAATTTTGTTTCTTGTTAGACGTATGAAATTTGTATTCTGAATTCATATGATCCTGAGGTGAAATTTTTTTTTATTACTTGTGGGTTTTTCAAATACTGCAGCTATGAAAAATACAATTATATTCTCCTGAATTTGCTCTTTGGCTCAATCTGTAATTATTTCGTGCCTTCCGCACTTCAGACTCATGCAAGAAGTAACTATTTTCTACTACTAGTTGGGAAACAGTTATATTCAATATTCAGTTGATAAAATGTACCACTTTCTGTGTAATTAATAAGATTTTTATTGTATCTGCACTGTCTAATAAGAGTTATTGCAGTTTCGTCTCTTGTTTTGCTTTGCATAACGCGTACATATTTTCTCTTGGAAAATCAGATTCCTTTTGTGCCTGTTTTGGGGAGAAAATGGTGCTCCTCTCAATTGCCTGATCTGAATGAATAGAAGAGTGTGTTTGCAGGTCAAAAATGGAGTGGTTGAAGTACGATAATTAAAGGGCTGCTTTTTAATAACTTTAAGTCTTAAGGTTTATAATGTTGATTTGCTGAATAGATTGTATGAAATTATCGGTTGGAGAGGGTGGTTTTGAGGGCGATTTTTTATTTTCCCCAAACATCTTTGAATAGGATCGATAGCTCTCCCATTTTGATACCATCAGCTGAGTGAATACAGTTGCTGATGGTTGCTGGGAGTTGTTGGATACGTGGTGATAGGCTTCTTTTGTCAGGCCAGCAGGAGAGCTGTTTACGGGTGATGTTTTTGCTCTCTGTATGCATCGCCGATCCATTTCTGCTGCTGGATGTCCTCAGTGCTGATTGTCCTGGAAAACCATCTCACCATCAAAACCTCCAGGGCAGCACCTGTGACCTAGGATGAACATAATAATGATTGATATCTGAGAAGTGCAGTAGAAACATGACTTCTCCCAGCTTTCAACTGACCTCTTGCAGGAAGTGGGAAAGATTAACTAATACTTAAAAAAACCCCAGCAATGAAGCCAAAGCTCAAACCCCACAATTTTCTAGTGCTGCAATAACGAATTCTCGGCATAATGTGGTTTGTGGAAAGCAGCAAGGGGAGAAAGGCTGTTTCTGTCATGTTTTAGGATAGAAGTCACATGTGAAACTTAGAGGAAGAAAACCCTAACAATCCTAGTAAACACTATCTGCACTTCCGCTGTAAAATTTGGAGTCCTGTAGTTGGCTTATGGGACAATTTGGAGAGCTGGGTTTTGATATTTCTGAGGGCAAGGATAGCTTTGGGAGGTACATGCCTGGGTGCTTACTTACATTTGGTAGCACCCGTCTCTTCCAAAGGCGTCGCTTCTTTCATGGGGCAAACTTGCAGGTCGTGCTTCTGCTGCATTGGAGTGGGTCTGGGAGTCAAAACCAAAGGCCTCCTGCTGGGAAAGGAAGAGGTTCAGCAAGGGAACAGTGGCCTCTGATGACAAGCAGTGAGAAGTGCAGGAGGCCACACCAACAGCGCAGGCTAAAGTCCCAAGGAATTGATTGTCTCCATCCTCAAGGCAACCAGCTTAAAAATGTTTTTTATACATGTTTGACACTGTAAAGACACTGAGATTAATGCAATTCTAGTTTTGACTGCTGTAACATGCTAAACCAAAGAACAAAATAACATTTACCTTCTTGAAAGAAGGTAGGATATTACAAGTTTATAAACATGTTGGAAGTAGAGATACATTTGTGTTACACATCTGTGCTCGATTTTAATCCTAACCTACTAATGAACACTTCCTAAATAGGAAGGCAGATTTATCTCTCTGGTACTGTTTGAATCACTGGAGAAAGACGGTTGCCTTTTGCAAAACTGCAGTTTACTAGGCCTAGTTTGTGCTTCAAAAGTCCTGTTCAATGTCAGAGATAAGCTATAACATTTAGGTAGTCTTCTAAATGTTGATGAGATCGTGTCCAGTTTCTTCTGATACAGTGATATGAGGAGGGAGAGAGGAGCGAGTATCTATGTGTGGGTCTGTGCATGTGTGGGATCCATTACTTGATTTCTGACAGAATAGCAGCTATAACTACTTTACCTACAGTGTATTTTTTTGGGTTGGTTCACCCAGAGGTTGCTGGCAGCAGTATGGCTGGATTTTTTTTTTTTTATATTCCTGTAACACATGCAATGCAATGTTAGCATTCAGATAACCTTATTTTTCCCGCCATTAAATACTCCTTGATGAGCAGTATTGGCACAGGTCCTCCCCCCAAGTCACAGTTCATTTCATATCTGTTTCCTCTTAAATCCCTTTGCATGCAGTCAGCCTTACAGGTCATAAATGAGAGACTGCCAGCTTATTTGCTGTCTGATTGCTTTCACAAATGCTTCTGGTGTTGATCTTTCTGAGAAAATAAAAAGTGATTGCAATTTCTATCAAACATGGACCGTGTTTTGTAGCCGAGACACAGAAAGGTAGAAGGGTTAAACATGACACATTCCCTTGAAATGGCTTTATGACTGCTGCTAATTTGAATGCTCGGTAATAGAGATCTGTTGGATGGAGGGGTTACCCTTCACTATTAATGACTCATTGGCCTCCTTCCCAAGCTGCCTGAAGTGCCGCTCTCCCTAGTGGAAGTAATTTTGTCTTTGAAGTACTTTCCAGAGCTGTCAACTAATGTTCCACAGTTCCCAGAGGAAATAATAAGCCATGAGTGCGTGTACACTGAAAATGTAGAGTCTGAAATGAACTGTTCCTATAGGAGCCTGGCAGTCTGCTTCTCTGTGGAATTCAGCTTGTTTATACAATCTTATCTGGCTAAGCTTTGGTATTTTATCTGGCAGGCAGTTCCTATGAAAAGCAGCTGTCCAAGCAGTGGGAGTGGTGCTCCTGGTGGTTTTTTCAGAAGGTCTATAATTTCTTGTTTCATGTAAATTACAGAAATACAATACTCTCTTGGCTACAACCAAATGCTCTAAGCAGTTTTCTTAGCCTTATAAATAGCCCTTTAAGTATGCTCTGCTGTTATGTCGTGTGACTTAACTATAGGATTTGTGATGCCCACCAGGAAGGTGTAAGGTGTTCTGTAAAGTTACAGGCTGACTACAGAATTGTTAAAAGAGCACCTCAAAGGTTACAGATTTTACAGGTATGTTTTTAACCACCACCATCACCATTGTCAAGAAAGTGAGCACAGTCTTCATCTCTGCATGAAGAGATCTGTACATGTATCTTCTCTAACAGAAAGGTCCTTAGGGATAAGTAGGTAGTGACAACATTATTAAAAAACCCCAAAACCACTCCACCATCCAAATACAGAGTAACAGAAATGATGCAGCCAAAATACTTCAGAATTTGTGTAACTCATTAATAGAGAAAATGTTTCTTAAAATGTACTGAAAGCTGAAGCTTTTGGGGAAAAGAGGGCTATTCAGTGCCTCCAGAAGAACTTGAGGTGTTTTTTGTGTAGCTTTGTCTTGCAGTTTCAAGTAAGAGAGAATTGAAAAGCTCAGGAGTTCTCCAACTGATAAATTATGTTTCTCATCTCTTTTTACAGGAACAGTATTTTCAGTTGGAAGCAAATTATGGGCACAGGTAAAATTCAGGTCCAAGTCTTTTAAAGTTTAGTGGTTATCCAGGATTATCCATCCAGTTCATAGTACATATTATCTGAAAGCACTGCATCTTGTAGATTAAAATGGTCCATATAATCTGGCCTGTTCTGAGAAATGAGGGACATATTCAAGACCTAAAAGACTAATTCTCTTTCTGTCACCTATATGTAAGCAACATTTAACTCTGGCCTCATTTGAGACATAAGAAAACATTTCACCCTGTAAGATTCAGGGCTTTAAGCATTGTTCAGATGTGCCATTTGATGACACTTCTCATGCTAGTATACATGCAGAGTTCTATAGATCCCTTTTGCTCTACAAAAGGGGAATTTGATATTGCAACAAATGAAAAATGATCTTTGTCTGGTTCCATATGGTATATTCTCCTCTTGCCTGAGACCTGGCATCAAGCACAGTCCATTTCTTTAGCTGAAGTGGCATTCCTGGTTGAAATCCTATATGGTGAGAAACTCAAAACCTAACAAGTTGCTGACCTTCATTAAAAGTGTGTCATCATCAATTATGCACTGATACAGTTTCCATTTCAGTCTTAACACATGCCACCTGAGCAGTTTAGTAGTGGAAAGAGATAGTGCACCTTTGTGTGACCACCCTATAGTTGATAAAAGTGAATGATGTTGGCTAACTTCTCCCAGTTCCCTTGTGAAGACGGAAATTTTATTTTCATTGTGGTAGGGATTGATGGCTCTACTCCCACCACAACAGCTGATGTTAAACTTCACTTGAGATACTTTGCTTTATTCCTTCAGCAAGAGTAGTGGTTCTAAATAATATTGAGGGTGCAGCTGTTTTGTTCTACAGGATTTTTTTGGGAGGTTTTTTGTTTTGTTTTGTGGTCTTTTTTGAGGTTTTTTGTGGGTTTTTTGTTTGTTTCTTTTTGTGGGGCTTTTTTTGTTTTTTTTTTAATTTTATTTTAAGGTGATGTCTCAAGCAAATGTAATTAGTGGAGAGCCAGGTTATCTTGAATTCAAGTAATGTAGTAATCCCTGTGTTGTCAAAGATCACATATTCCAAACTTCAATTTTTTTCTAGAAAATAAAGTTAATTAGTATTTTTTCTTAAAAGCTTTTCAAATGAGCTCTCATTTCTCCAACCTCTAATGGCTTTTAACAGTTTTTAACTGTTAAAATTAGGATTTCCTCTTCCTCTTATAGAATCCCATTTAGAGTCAGAGTTGGAAACTACTGCTTGGCACTGTTTTAGAAACGAAAACTCCAGTCATCAAAAGGACATGGACTTCATTTTTTGACATGGTGCAGCCCTGTAGTACTAAATCCTAGAACAGTCAGTGGTCCCACACTGAAGGTAACCTGCATCACTTGTAATGTAATCCCTGCTCATGCCTGGTTCATGTTTGGAGGAAAAAGTTAGCATTTTTGTGGTGAGATGGGCTTTTTGTTATTAAAGGAGATGGTTGTTTTGAAGCTGTTCAGAGGTTAGGAATGCTGGCAATCATCTGGGGAGAGTGGTTAGTGGGCTGAGCACAGGTGAGGCGGTCACAGGCACAAAACAACCACTTCTTTTGTGCCAGTGCCATGCTGGTGGTTCAGGCTCAAGGGAGGTGCTTCAGAAATTATTTATGTGTGTTACGAGGGCCATCATACTTCTGTGACTTTGCTACTTCATCATCACAAACTTGCACCTTGTGAGAATTAACTCTCTAGGTTGTTATTAATTTAAGGGAAAGAAAACATCTTATCAACAAATATTATGCAAGTTTACCCTAAAGTAATTAAGTATTAATATACTAATGTAGAGAGAGGGTGATAGTAGTTACCTGGGTGCCTCCAGGGTGTAGATGGCTAACCAGGGCATATGTTTGATTTTACCTGCAGTACAATGAACTGTACTCACCTGCCTAATTTTCTGAGTCTTTAAGGGATGCAGGTTTTGTTTTAAGCTTTTTTGCCAGTACTGCCAGAGACAGTCTTAAACACATAAACTCATCTGTAGTTTCAATTGGCATCTTAAACTGAAAATTTGTGATAAAGGTTCTCTTGGACCTTAAGGCACAGCACTAAGATTCTACAGCACTGTATTTCAAGTAAGGAAGAATTTGAATTCTAAATCTGAAGCTCCAAGTTGTTTTCATAGGACTGTCATAGAAATTTATCAGTGAATTGTGGAGGTGAGCTGGGCACAGTGTTGGAGACTGTGGTGATGAAAGATATCTCTTGTACACCCATACTTGACAAGGAAAAAGTATTTGTTGTGAACCTTCAGAATCACCCATCACAACTGGCTGAATGTAGATGGTGATCCTGTTGATGGAAGAAGAGGAATACCTGGCTTTGGCTGCAATAATTGGCTACTGTACTCAAAAGAGTAGTCACTGCACTGACTATTCACCAGGTGGACTTGAGAAGATGCCATTTTTTCCACAGTCACTGTTTTGGTTGTGAATATGCTTCCAGAAACCAGCTAGGAACTTCTTGTGTTTGGGTGATTTCAAGGACTTCCAATCCTGTGCCTCACCAGTCTAAATAACACGGTAGGGCCTGTGCAGCTGGTACAGCTCTGAACATCCTGGGAGGAGAGAGAAGAGGTGAATGTGAAGTTAAACACAACAGATTTGTCCAAGGAATATCTTCATTTCACAGAAACCTTTTCTTCAGGATGACCTTCCAGATGCCTTGTAATGTCCTCAGGGTTACTATAGCCAGTGTAAATAAGTTACAGGAGAATGGAGAAATAGTCTTTCTGAAGTCTTCAAACAATTTTTTTTTCAAGCCCAAAGGACTGTTTAGGATCACTGTATAACTTAGACTGGAGGGGACCACCTCTGGAGCCCAGCTAATCTGACACCCTTCTCCAAGGAGGCTCGTTTAGATCAGGTTGCTACTGAACACTTTTTTTTAGTGTCCTTTAATTAGTGTAACTTAGTGTCACTTAATTGAAGTCTGTCAATAATATGTCTTGAAAGTGGGCTTGAAAATGCGAACTTGCAAGACATAAAAATGCAGTTATAAGCTTGTTTTCACTAACATCCTTTCTTCCCCTCCAACCTTCGTCAGGTAGAGGTATTGTCTTATTTTCTCAAACGTTGCTATGGAAGGCTAATTTGTCGGAGAAGCAATTTTCTTAGTGGCAGCTCTGTAATTGTACTTTTATAATTTTACTGCTCATCTTCAACAGAAGAATGAACTGAAAGTCCGTTAGTTTATCTGAAAAGTGTTGCCATGCTTAAACTCCTGGTGAAATAACTTTCAAGCTAGTGCATGGTTCATGTTTAAAATAGGCACAGTATTTTTATTGTGAGATGCAGTGGCGCAATTTGTATACTAACAACTTCATGACTTAAGTATTTTTTATGCAAAGCACAGCATGTACTTCTTATGTGGAATAACTTCGTTTACTTGGACGAATTAAAGGTGATCACTTTTCACTGCTACAGAGACTGAAATACTTAAACAATTCCTTAAACTGCCGTCCCCAGAAAGGCATTTTCCTGTGAGTCTTGCTCTCAAAGGCAGGAGTGTGTGTGTGAATCCATGTCCATTCTGTGACCCTTAGCATACAGACTAAGCAGAGGAGTTTTCTTCTCCCTGCTTCTCTCTCTGCCAGGGTGCTTGCTTATGCAGTACCTTTTGTTATCTGACACTTTTAGCACTTTTTATTGCTGTCAAGTTCAGCTGAAATTAAGTAAAATATTCCAGAGAGAAGTGATGTACCAAGAGATGCATATTAACAAAAATCTCTTACTAGAAAAGCCTAGGCTGAAAACATATCTGACTATTCTCTTGCACTCTTGCTTTCATGTTTGTACCTAAGGTTAAGGCTGTGTATTGGGCATTAAAATACTCCCAAGTTCAGACTTCTAGGTTAGGAATGTGTATATGCTCCTTGCCCACTTGAGATGTATGTGTAAAATTACAATCCATCTCTGAAAATACAGTCTCACGCCCAAGACAGTATATCAGGCTTGCAGCAAGTAATTGCCTTCTGCACAGCTGACAACAGGAGTTGAGAATCCGAAGTCTCTCTTCTCCAAAACATGGAAGAAGTATGGGGATTCATTGTAAACAATCAATTCATTCTGAGTGTTGTGCTGATGGACATAAAGTGAAACAAAGATTAGAGTAAATGGAAGAATTAATTTGATTTTTTCCCATATTAGTATTATTTTTTCGTATTATTATTTCCATGTTCTTCTTAGTGCCTTCACTGAACTAGTTTGAGGAGGAAAATGCCCCGCAGACTGAATTATTTTGTTTGATTGATACATCGGTACTGTTTCTCTTTCAGATGAAGTGGACTACAGCAATTTTGGGACCAATACGCTGTCGAGGAAGAAGAAAGCTCTGGTGACACTCCGCAATGACAACCTCCGTCGGCGTCCCCACATCAACATTAGCATGCCTCATGATTTCAGACCAGTGTCTTCCATAATCGACGTGGACATTCTTCCCGAAACACACAGGAGAGTGAGGCTGTATCGACACGGGTGTGAGAAACCCTTGGGATTTTACATTCGTGATGGCACCAGCGTAAGGGTCACTCCTCATGGACTGGAAAAAGTACCCGGTATCTTCATCTCCCGTATGGTTCCTGGTGGCTTGGCAGAGAGCACAGGCTTGCTGGCTGTGAATGACGAAGTCCTGGAAGTTAATGGCATTGAAGTAGCAGGAAAGACTCTTGACCAAGTCACAGACATGATGATTGCCAACAGCCATAATCTCATTATCACGGTCAAGCCAGCAAACCAGAGGAACAATATTATTCGGAGCAGCAGGATGTCTGGTAGCTCTGGCCAGTCTACAGACAGCACTGCGAGTCACCATAGCTTGCCTACATCCCACGTGCTGCAGAACTTCCACCCTGATGAAATGGAGAGTGACGAAGAGGCTGACATTGTCATTGAGGGTGGTCTGGAGCCACAACACATTCCTAAACTGCACAGCCTTACTTCCAGTAGCCTCTCTCGAATTAATGGCAGCAGCCTTAGCCACAGACTTCAAAGGGACCTGGTGCTCAACAACAACTCTGGCCGAGAAAGCAACGGCAACATCCACAAATTACTCAGTTCCTTAAAAACTGATCCTCGACACAGTCTGGTTATCCCCAGAGGAGGTATCGAGGAGGATGGAACAGTCATTACACTTTAGTAGCAATTTCTGCAATTCTCCTTACAGTCTTAAGTGCCAATTAGGACAATCGACTCGTGCAACACGTGCACAAAGCAGGGAGCTGATATTCTCATAGACCTCATGAGTGCAGAAAATTGTTGCTTTCTAGGAAACGTGGCATCTGGAGTTAGGCGTAAAACTGTCATGCACTGCAAAATCTGTCAGGAGAAAGCCAGAGTACAAAACCTGGTTTATGTCCCAGCCCTGAAGTGAGAACACAGATTTGTTTTAGTTGGTATAAACCTAAGCAGTCTTACAGGCTACCCATGGCAGTGTTATATACTCGGGTTTGAAAGCATGGGTAGATGTATTTATACATGCATGTATATGAATTAGATTTTAATAGTAACAGACATGTCTATTTGAGGTGGAACCTGGTTTTCTTCTAATACCAGCTGAGGAGAGAGTGCTTCTTAATAGCCATCCCGTCTTCTACTGTTACACACAGCCCTTCCGCCGACTTGTTTACACCGTATTCTCAGCGTTATGTCTAATCCAGACGAGCTCTGTGAAAACAGCCGTTTCCTATTGCGGTGGTAACAGCGTTCGGGAGACGCTGCAGACGTATTTTCCAAAGGAAACTATAGATATCTAAATCTATATCCATATAAACCCGCGTGTTTCCCGCGGCCCGAGGGGCGGCGCGGGACCAGGCCGTGGCTGCCGGGCCATGGGCACCACCTGCCGGCCGGCGGGGGCAGCGCCGCTGCCTTCTTCTATTCTCCTACCATATTTATTAGATAATACCTCCTTCTTTTTGTTTGTGGTTTTTTTTCTCTCCCTCCATCATCTCTGTTTTTTCAAAGTCATGGTTCGTGTGAGTTTTTAGGCGTGCAAGTCTCAGAGCTGACACAGGTCCTTGCTGTACTTTTGGGGTAACCCGAATCCACAAGGTCTTTCCTTGACAAAAGATTGCCCTACAGAGGGGAGGGGTGCTGACTGACTGTCAAGCCTAACTTAGAATAGTTCTGTTATTTTTGGACTCCTCTAGTAATAAAGCTTAATGTCTACACAGGACTTCTGGAAAGTTAAAATATACTGGATATTTGTGAAGGTCAGACACCTTTGCTAGGTGGCCAGCTGGCTAGTGAGTAACCAGTGACTGTTGAGTCAGTACCTGTCTGCTTCTGGAAATGCCATGAGTTTTATGAAAGTGGTCTAATCTAAAATATTTTGTTATATCTTGATCAGTGTAAGGAACAAAATATAAATGTTTTTAAATGTATTTTTCTACTTTTAGCTTGTGTCATTTGCTCTTTGTTTTTAACTTTGTAGTACATTAAAGCTTTTTTTATATGGTGGAATAGACATTTCTTAAATATTTTATGAATATGAAAATTCAGGAGTCTTGGTTTGGAAAAATTACATTCTGTTTTGGAATCTGTAATGGCTGGAAAAAGGATGTGTGGACTAATTCATTGTCACTAGTTTAGAATACCTGTGGAACAACCAGTCTTCTGCTCATAGTTAAATATCTTTGGGACATTGAACTTAGTTTATTTCTTTTAGATTTGCTTTAAGAGTTTATTTTAAAATCCTTTCACTTACTCTCATTAAAACTTTACTAGGTATCAAAGCAGCTATAGAGCTGTACTTATTTTTCCCAGCACAGTAAGAATAGAACGTTGATCCTGTTCGTCTTAAAACTGTGTTTGTACTTTACCAAAGGTTTTCATTTAAAAAAAAACCCTGATTATTGGTGCAGTAAAAAAGAATAGCTGGATATGCTTCAGTCAATCAGACCAGTTTATCAGGAAAAATTTGTTACACCTTAAATAAGACTACTTTTATGAATAAGTGGATTTGTCTGGCTGAAGTTACTCATTTTACCTTAGTTAACTGATGAAAATGTGACCTATCTGCAATAAAATGTGCACTGTCTTACTTCTACTCTATATTTTTTCCCCGTGCTGCAAGTATTTTATGTGGAAGTATCTCCCATTCTTGTGAAAACAAGGTATCTGGTTTGGGTGGCTCTTCAACTATGTAACCATGTTAGTGCAGTTCTTTTCTCTGTCCCAGTATAGGCTTTGATCCCTTTCTTTGAGCTCAGTGATACCAAGTTTCTTTCCATAGTGTTTTTTCTCAGTGCTGCTTTTACTGAAGGTTCCCGTTATTCTGATTTTCTTGAGAACCAACTAGCTTCCTACCCTCCTCATCCCATGGCCTGCTTCAGCCCTCAGGGCTTTGAGAGGTAATTCTGGCTCCTTGGAAAAAGGCCAGGATACCTCTGACTGCCACTCTGCACGCCTTTCCCCAGAGCCTGCTGGCTGTCAGTGTCCATAGAAAGTGTGCTAGTACAATCTATCCAAACTTTTCCACCCCATTCATCGCAGGGGCTAGGGAGCGTAAGTTGTTTAACACACACGTACAAACTACAAACTGAGAACGGCCAACTGTTGATATGTCGGCTTTGGATCCAACACTTTGTGAAATAACTTTTAAGGCTTGCAAACATTTTGTGCAACGTCCTCATGGGGAAAACAATCAAACACACACACGCACACACACACACACACACCCCAGGTTATATTTTGAGTGCCCCATAATGATAAGTGAAGCTGTGTTATACAGTGTTCTCTCACAGTGAGCTCTCTTCCCAACTCAGGCCGTAACCGGAGGAATCGGCCTGGAGACGCGGCTGAGCTGCTCGGGTTTCACCCACCGGGGCCCCTTCGGGTATGGGATTAAATTGCCGAATAGGGCTTTAAGGGTGTGTGGCTGAGGGAGCAGCGGCACGCCAGCCCTCGGTGGAAGGCACATCCTCCACAAACACTCCCGCAGACGGAGCCGCGTTCCTGCCCCAGCGAGCGGAGGGGGCGGCTCGGGGGCGGCGAAGCCTGAGCTTCCTCCAGCCAGGAGCGATTCCCTGCCCTGGGACAGGCGATGTGTGCGCCCCGCCTGCTCCCAGTGCCGGGCCGCGGGGCCGGGCCGATCCCGCCCAGGCCGGGCCTCAGGGGCCGGGCCGATCTCGCCCCGCCCGCCGGGAGCGCGGCTGCGCCGGCCCGCCTGGTCATGTGAGGGGCGGTGCAGCCTGGCGGGAGCGGGCGGTGGGATGGCGGCGGCCGCTGCCGTGGGCGAGCGGGCTGGAGCCGAGGTGCCGGACGCCTGCCCCGGCGCGGACAGCGGGAACGTGTCCCAGAGCCAAAGCAGAGCCTCCGGCCTCGGGGAGGCGGAGGACGAGGACGCCTCTGAGGCGTCGCTCAGCGCCACCGCCGCCGCCTACTCCGCGTACCTGCTCGCCGACCGCAGCCTCTTCAGCGAGCAGGTGGGCGAGGGGCCGGGCCGGGCCGCCCTGGCGGTTCCTGCTCAGCTCCCGGGCACAGGGGCATGCGGCGGGCCCGGCGCCGGGAGGGGGCTGTCATGGGAACGCAGCCCTCTGCAGCTGGACACGCTCCTGGGCTGGGGCTGTGCATGACAGGACCTGCCGGGGGTCGCGTCCCTTGTGCTGAACGAAGCAGAGAGAGGGAAAAGCCGTGGGATTCCTGGGAGGCTGGCTGTAGTCTGACCAGTGTTTGTACTCGGTGGTCTTGTTTGTGAGACTGGCTGGGGTTTTGTGTGTGTGTGTATGTGTGTGTATTTTCAAGTACTTTAAGTGACCTCTGTTTTGCAGATAGAAAGCTTAGACAAGAGTCTAGAAGACTTACTGACCAGGGTGGATGAATTCGTGGGAATGCTGGACATGGTACGTATAACTTGCATGTGGTTGTGTTTTCGAAGTCAGAACACAGTTTAATCGGTGTTTGTAAGTAAGACACAGAGAGGAAGAAGCCTTTAGTCTAGGCAGATTCCAGTATGAAAACACATTTGATAATTAGATGACTTATTTTGGTAATCAGGTAACTCATGGATGAAAACTACCAAACTTCCGTGTCATGGCAAAATATGTCCATATAGCTATAGAATCACAGAATCATAGAACTTCTTGGATTGGGAAAGACCTTTAAGATCATCAAATCCAACCATTAACCCAGCACTGCCATGTTCACCCCTAAATCAAGTCCCAAAGTGCCACATTTTCTAAATACCTTCAGGGATGGTGATTCCATCACTTCCCTGGGCAGCCTGGTTCAGTGCTTGATAACCTATTCAGTGAATAAATTTTTCCTAACTGCATATTTTGTAGTTGTATTCTTGCCCATGTACATGCGCAGAATCCCATTTTGAATGGTGCAATGACAGAGGTTTAAAAGAACAGTATGATAGTCTGTTTCTCCTTTCAAATACATAAAGACATCCTTTGTGGGTTTTTTTAATTAAAGTATCTAATCAGAGTTGCCAAACCACCAAAGCTAGATTTGTCTTTAGGGGAGGGGACCCTCTTTATAGAAAGGCAGCTTTGTTTTCACTTTTCTCATAGGGTTAGATGGGGGAACTAAGTGGAAAGTTCCTGTTAGCTGACACCGGTAGACGGGCTGGCTTTTAAAGTGTAACACATAGGGAAACTTTATTGTAGGTTTGGGGGGTTTTTTTAATATCAGTAAATTAAGATTTTTGTGGCCTGACTTTTTTAGCAACCCTGAGGAAAAGTACAGGTAGTAAAACTTAAGACAAAATTTTAGCTTAATATGTTTAATTCTTTAATGTGTCTTAGAAAATGCTCCATCTCAGTTCAGAAGAGATTGTATTAGCCTATTTTTAATATAAGTATAAAGGGAAATATTAGTCTCTGCAAAATACATTTTCTTCAAAGTTACTTAGAAACTATACAAAAAAGCTATAGTGTATTGATTTTAATGTAGTGTTTTTATACTGATTTTAATCTGGTATTTTTAAACTCTGAATTTTAATCTGTTCATTGGAGCACAGGTCTAGTTTCCAGAATAAAATCTACTAAAAATTTTGTTTCATTCATTGAGTTTTGTATCATTTCTTTGAATTGTCTTTAGATTCGAAGTGATTCCTCTCAAGTTGTCAATGAAAGTATACCTCAAATTTACACAAAAGCTACAGAAATGAGGCAGATATATAGGAAGATTGACAAACTAGAGGTATGTATTTGATGTCTTCTACATGTATTCCATTTCCTAACTGGGGGAAGAATCAATGCCTGCATATTTGTGTGTGTGCACACATGTGGAGTGAGCTCAGGTCAGCTGTGCTCTCCATGTCCACTCTGGGTTCAATACTTCAGGGTTAATAAAGAGGACTAAATTTATTAAGAATTTCTGGGCACTGTGGGAATTCCAAACATGTTTTAGATATTTTTTGAACATACTTAAAAAAAAAAAAAGTTTATTGCCTGCTTGAAGCAAGGCAGTTTTTTGTGCTAGCTTTCAAAATTTCGGTAATAAAATGAGAGGTCTCTTGATCCCCGATAAAGCTTCAAAGTCTCGATTCAGATCCTTGTTTTTTCTTTTGATAGTAGAAAGGCAGGTAGAAGTCTAGATTCTGAAAAATCTAAGTTATTTGAAAGGTAAATGGGAAAAGGAAGATTGTTTTATTAGATTTAACCTGGGTTTCAGCCATTTAAGTATCTCAAGTAATTTCTATCATTAAAATCGACTTGCAGGCAGAAGGGAAATAGAGCATGAAGGTTTTGACTCCTCATTTAAGCAATGGATCTTTCGCCACTGTTTTGCAATACATAATCCTGTTTTATTTTGTTTGTGAAAATGTCATATTTATTTTGGGGCTTTTTTCCCCCACTAGGCTTTTGTGAAAATGATTGGGAATAGTGTAGCTGGACTGGAAGAACGGGTCATAAAGGCAGAAACAGACCTTGGAGCTTTTCCGAGCACGTTCAAGAAAATCTTGCACACAATCAGCATGCCATCCTTCCTTAATGTAAGTAAAGTTTTGCTGCCATGTGACCAGCTAGTTGCTCCGCTTTCTAGAGCAGGTGATTCAATTAATAGTAAGTTTGTTACACATGTATCTGAATGTACCTGTACATTTTTTATGTACTTCATTAGGATTTTAACAGAGTTCTCAGGCTTCTTAACAAAAAAAAAAAAGTAAACAGCCAAACTTAAAAATATAATTTCTTACAAGGATTTGTGTAACTTTGCAAAACAAGGCCAAGCACACAAAGAAATGAATGTGAAGGACACAAACAAGCACATAATGCAGAAGCCTGTATACTAAAGCACCCTTAATCTCTGGTGGTATGCAAAGCAAGTAGGAAGAGCCTGTACAGGCAACACTGTTACAGGATCCTGCTGCATTGGTAATGTCACTGCACAAATGTTAGCAAAAAAGAGAATGAAAGCTAATCTGCACAGTGTTTTTAAAATAAAGGTCATATTTATATTCAATCCACACAGTTTGATGATCATGCTACCACCTTGGTAAACTTCCTAAAGATGCAGTTTTCTCTTTTTCCTTGTGGACTGTGCCTTTACAAAAGACTTGAAGTGCTCTCTCTGGTATATTTCAGAGATGCCTTACCTGACACTGAACTGGCATTATGCCTCAGGTTTAAAATAACGTTCTGGTTAAAAAAAAAAAATCATCTGAATACCTGATGCTTCTTGACATCACCTGCCAGTACACCATTTATAAGTTTTACTCTTTTGCATCTTGTCAATTCACAGATTATTTTTTGTATATTCATCCTGTACTAACTCAGGTTTTTGTATTCTGGTAAGAATACTGAAAAAAATAGCTTGCAGAAGGGGAGAGGAAGAAGGTTGTGGCTCTTCAAGGTATTTTTGTTCCTACATATTCCAAACATGTATGGGAGCAGAGAAAAATACATATAAAAAGAACATGTGTTGTCTTGTTAAGGCTCAGTTCAAAGAATTTGTTCTTCACTACAGTTTACTGTGCAGTCTTTAAGTTAGTTAATTTCTCATCTCATTCTTTCATTTTTCTTGCTGTTTAAGTTTAGGGTTCTGTCATTTTTTCTTTAAAAAAAAAAGCTAAACCAAAACAACAACACAAAGCTGCTCTTTATGGGCCAGTTACAAAACCAAAAACCTGCATAAGTTGCCTTGAAGAATATTCAACAGTATTTTCCATTTTTTTGCTAAAAACAGTTATCAACCATGGAATTATAATCTTCAGTTGAAAAGTTTGATAGTTCTAAGAAAGTGCTTTTTTTAGTGTTGTATGGGAACACTTTGTCAAATAAGCAGTTTTTCCACAATTAAAAAGGTAGGAAATCTTTGAAAGTGTCAGGAAGGTGAACCTGGCATCTCCAGTGGTTTCTTAGAGTATGGATAGCAATAAAGTAACATTCAGAACCTACTGGCATTATTTGATTCACTAAAAGGCAGGTTACTGTTCCTCAGTGGTTCTGGGTTTTGCGTAGTAAAATACCTATTTTCAGTAGTGAACACAAGCATATCTGAACAAAAATGCCTATAGAGATTTCTCCACGTGCCTGACATTTAACTGGCTCAATGCATGAACGCTAAAATACATGGTTTGGAAAAGAAGGCTATTCTGATGTCCTGATTTTCACTGCAGCCGCAGTTCACACTTTGTTGCTAGTTTTAATTTAGTCAAGTTCCCTCATTCTCTTCTCATTTAAATGTATGTGTTTCTTTACACAAAGGCTGTATTTTCTATTTCTCAAGATGCGTATTTATAATCTCAGACTTTGCCCAAAGTTCTTCCCTTGTGAATACCAGGCAGTATAAAGAACAGTACTGTGAGACTTCTAATATTGCTAAGAATGTAGACTCTCAAAGGGTAAAAATGTCTGCTAAGCAGCTGCAAAAATAACTAATCATAAATGTGTACTTAGGCAATTGTGGGTACTGTACCTGCCTATAAATTTCCTTTCTGGATTGAAATTATCTTGCACAGCAGCAATTCTTCCACAGAGGCAGAAGCAGCGCCTCTTAAATCAGAGTTGCAGAAAACCTGTGACCTTAGTTTCCCCTGCTTGCAGGGTGTTATCTCATAGGACAGTACAGAGTAGGAAATGATTTTAAAAATTAGAACTTTGGTTTTGAAGGTTGCTTTTACATTTGGCAAAATTTGTGATACAGAGAACACTGATAATGTATGCTGTTTGTAGATCAGGTCTTTGTTTATGTTTTTAAATTTCATTGCAACTTGAATGGCAAAACAAACAAAAATTAATGGTATTGTAAGGTTAAAGACGCCATTTAATATATCAGCAATTTTGTATATAGCAGGAGAGTAAGTGCTTACTTCATATGGAGTACAAATATACAGCTCAACTGAATATTGGGAAATTTCCACTTTGCTGTTTTGTAGGTATGGTTACTTACATCTTGATTTTGGTGCTGTAAAAGCATTATAAACTCCAAGGGTACTGATGATGTTTGGTATGCTTTTAACTTTATTATTGGTGAAGACTAATTTCCTCATTTCACTCTGAGGGCTCTACGAAATAGTTCATCAAAATCTTTTTATTAGTTGAAAAGAATTTTTAAGGAATGAAATCTTGATTTCAAGCATTCTGTTTGATGCCATGTATTGAAAACATAACCCTGGGGTCTGTTGTGTTGCAGCATTATTTACATGCAGCAAGGCTGACACAGTAGTCACTGGTGGTCCCTGATGTTGTCTCTTCCAATGAGCCATTTGATATAGCGAAACAATGTACAGTTAATATTTAAAAGAAACATGTACGCCTTTCCTGAAAAACAGTGTAACAGTTCTTTTCTAGTCTGCTACCAGATTATTTTTAACAGTGTGTCGTATGAAAAAGCTCAGCAGGAGCAGCATCCTTTTTGAAAGAAACATTTGCTAGGTGTGTTTCCATAGGAAGGCTTTGTGAGTAACTAAATGAGAACACAGGCCTAGAGCTAACTCAAAAGAAGCGGCTGAGGAGAATTTGAAGGCTGGAGCAGAAAAAGTAAAGGTGTATGGCTTGGAAAGGATGAAGGTTACAATGACTGCCATCAGCTGGGTGGTGCACTTTGGTTCCTGCAGTGCTGGCATCTCATACACATTCCAGGACTGAGTCTCTTTAGGTGCTGGAATGGCAAAGATCAAAGGCTGCGTTTTTTCAATAACATTAGGAATATGCCAGACTCATCTGAGCTATGATTAAGAATTCATTCAACTAAGGAGATACGCCTTAAAAACTTTTCTTGTTTTGCATTTTAGCTCCTCAGGCTTTGTTTTAAAATGCTTTATGTAAAAGGCGAAAAATAAACTTATCTAATTTGCAGAAATCATCTTCCTCACGACAACAGCAGACCCTCTATGAACCTCCAGTCCTCTTCAAGACTGAAGACTATTTTCCATGTCTTAATGAAGCACCTTACTGATGGTTTTTGCTTTGGGATTGATACGAATCAGCCAGAATAGAGAGCCAAGTGAACAAAAGAAAGGCCATCCTCAGAACAGCTGCATTTTCTCAGCACTATTGATGGCATATTGCCACTCTGATTCTCATTGTCTTCCTTCAGGCAATGTTTTCAGGTTATCTTTGTTTGTGCACATTATTTCAAAAGCCTTCCTAAAACACCATGTAAGTTTTCAAATTATTTTGGGGAAGTAATTTAAGAATATTTTTGCATTACATTTTTTTTTTTAATATGGAAATAATAGGAAACGTACTATTACATATAAGTTTTTTAACATGTAAATATCTGTGCTGCTGCAGGTGTAAATAGCTATACCACAAGGATAGGGGGGTTTTGTCTTTTTCCGTGGTGTGCTGATTGAGGTGAAAGAAAAACCATGCATAAAATCATCTATTCCGAGGTTTTAAGCCTGGTCCCTGCAGTTTGTACAGAGAAATGCACCAAATTGGGATGTACTTGTTGCAGGGGGAGAACTTGGCAGATCCTCAAGGAATCAAGGACATGACTCAATGCGCGTGATGTAGTTCCAGTTCACAAAGCACACATCTTGCCCCCACTGATGGTCCTCAGGTCACAGTGACCCAAGCTTCTAATTATTGCATCATTGTATTGTTTGATGTGTAACCAGGTGGGCATGAAATAGGTTTGTATAGAGGGAGATACAGATATATAAAACCTGCTGTCAAAAAGAACAAATATTTAAGTTGAGGGAGGGATGACCCTGGACTGAACCTCAATCAGGTACCTGACCAGATTGCTTTTCCTTCACAACTCTCTGTGGTTACTGAGGCTTCCCATGCTGATTGCAATTTATATTATCAATAAACTAATAGCTGGCTAACCCGTGTTGTGGTCTTGCATTTCACTGGACAGTATTGACCCACCTAGCAGATGTTAATCATAAATTGTATTAATCTGAACAAGTTTTGCCACTGCTGCTCTAGTCCCAATGTAACTCACTAGAAATACTCAAAATTCGAGTCTGGGAGGGATGCTTTAGAGAAGCAATATTTCTCTAGATTTCATGTTGTATGCACAAAACAGGTATGGAGTTGCAGAGCAGAGATTGTATATTAATAGATCCTGTCTCCAAAGAGCAGCAGGGATTGGGTTCTAAACATCTTCAGTATCTGAAGCACCATTTATTAAAAATTAAAACAAAGATTTTGAAGTGCAAAAGCGGTTCTGATGTAAAACTTACCTGAATTTTAACATCAAGACTCTAGAAAAATAATTGCATGTAAACATGCAGAAGGAAACAGACATGACTTTGAAGAAGGGCTCCCCTCTCATCCTCCTTGCTATCATAAATAATTCATTATTCAGATGTTCCACTGGAGAAACACTTGCATTTCTAAAAGGTGTGGTACCTTTCAGTGTGTGCATAAATAATGCTTGAAGGTCTATCCCTCCTCTGTGAGATCTAATAAAATTACATACTTAGTGTAGCAGCATAAGGCTGGAGTCAAATACTCTTGAGCACACTAACGCTGGCATGAAAAAAACCGTTATCTTTAGAACAGCTTTCTAATTAAATGAATCCCCTGCTCAAATAACTTCGCCCTCTGCTGAGTGGAACCAAAATGCAGTTTCTTCTAAACAGATGATGATTGAAATATTAATAAAGATTTCAGCAAGTTTATACAGCTGAGTATTTTTCACACAATATTGTTCATATTAATAAGAGTGAAATTTCATATGTTCTGTAGTGGCATTTATGTTGAACTGTTGTGTGGGGGAAAAAGGGCTGTATCTTCAAGGCACACCACAAACAAAAATCAGGCAGTTCCTGTAATTAGTATAGTTCTATGTTGAAAATGCTCCAAAATATTTTTATTACTGAAAATAATGGACAATACATGGAAAAATTTTTAAGGAAATGCTGTAAAAGTACAGACAGTAAATGAATTTTGGTTTTTAAAAATACATGGTACAAAAGAACAGGGTCAGAGTTCATCTGTTATGAAATTAAGTTCATGGTTATGAAATTAAGGCATTCTCATAATAATGACAAAATGCACTCTGCTGTTGAGTTTGTACCACCTTGGCTGTCTCCTTATTCTTGGTCAGTCTCACCATGCAGGAATAGCATAAAAAACATCCCAAGTGTTCACACTCTGTAAAGAAAGACTCAGAATATTCTTTTATTCCATCTGTTATTACCTTGCATTAGTGTAAACTTAGTAATAACCACATTATGAGTTAGGTTCAGTATTTACTGGATTTAGCAGCTGTAAATAAAATCTGATTCTCAAAATCCACTGATACCAATATTCACAGATCCAGGAAGCTGTCCTTGCATCTTTTCCTACACATTGTTTGTCTTTTCCTCTTGCTTGGGTTCCAAGACACAAGCCAATAACTGTGGGGCTACATCACCCATTTTTAACATGAAGAGCCCTTCATCCAGAACTGGTGTAAAGCAAGATGTGGTTACTATGCTGAGCTGCTAAAGGCTGGGTATCAGGCACATGAAATGAGCTAACGTTTAATATCAACAAAGGAGTCTACATGCAAATCTTACTTTTCTTCTATGACATTAAGCCAACATTTTAAAGCAACCCTAGCAAGAGTAATGCTGAAAGTTTTTATATTTTTATAGTTATGTAAATTTTAGGCCAAAGTTAATTAGTGTTACCCTAATGCTAATTAAAACTAATGCTGCAGCTTTCTAAAAATTACCTGTTTGCTGTACAATGTATGTCAATATGTAACAGAAGCTCCATTCACAAGATACGCAGGTTGGACTGAATGTCAGAGGTCTACATTTTTCATAGCTCCTGGACAAAAATCAGCGTGATCGGTCTTATATAGATATTTAGTTATACGATAAACTATGCCTGAAGTAGGCACATAAAGATTGATATTTGTATTTAATTGGTTTTGGACCAGCATATTTTGTTTCACTCGAGCGGTGCTGCTGCAACTGCAATAAAGCCCAAAGAAATTACAGCAGGATGCAAATGACTGCAATGAAAAGAAACAGGTTTGATGATTTATCTGACCGAAGAAAATAATAAATTACTTAAAGATGCTCTGGATTAGATTGACATCAAAACCTGTGGCATTTCATTACTTCTGCTGACAATAACCTTCAAGGTTAAGTAGTTTTAACTGCAATACTAAGAATTAAATACAGCAAGCTTAAGCTGTAAAGAGTGATCCTGAATGAAAGACCTCCCAGAATGAGAAAGAGGAGCAAGATAGCTTGCACCTTCATCTATGAAAAGAACTTTATATTTGAAATTGGTAAATAATGTTCCCTTAAAAGAACAAAAAAAAAGTAAATTTTTTTAGGTGATTACTTTTTTAAACTCCCTGACTTTTTATAGAAAAGAAATCCAGTCCTGGACCAGCTACCAAGAAAATCCTTAAAAAGCCAAAATCCCTGTCAGATATAGCTGTGGTCAAAGAGGACCATAATGAGGGTCTGCATCTTTCTAGCCACTGCAGCTAAATCCATTAGGGATGAGGAGTTTCCAACTTCAGGGATTCACATCCCTGTAGGAGCTGAGCTGCTGTGGCAGGCTGTGCTGCAGCAGCAGAGGAGAGGCTTTGTCCACTCGGCTGCTTTTGTTGATTCTTCTTCAAGCCGATGGGTGGTAGTACAGCCTAAAGATGGTAGTACAGACTTGGAGATTTTGGGAGTTTTCTTGACTTTCTTGCTTGATGTTGTCTACTCCCAAACTCTTTCAATGCTGATCATTTGTATGATTTTGAAAAACTCTTTAGTGCTATGTGAATGGTGTGTGGTGTCTTAAAAGTGCTAAGGAACAAGCAAAGCAGAAAAAAGGGGAACGGAAGGTACTTCTCATGGGCAGTACAGTACAATGCTGGGGAGACAGAATGCAATCACCTATAGATACAGAGTGTGAAAAGGAAAAATTGAAATAATGCCTTTGGAATTATGTCAGACTAAAGGATATGGTAGGAAAACCAAAACATCCTGTCTAAAATCCGCGCAGAAGACTCGAAACGATATTTCATTTTCATCAACTTTAATATTGGCTGTACATTCTTTGGTGGACTATTAAAGTAATAAAAAATACATTAAAATTGCATAAATAATCATTCCAATGTGCTATCTATACAGGATCTTAAAAAGTCTTTAAAAAAAGTATATTGAAAATACAGAAATATTAGAGCTAAGAATATTAACTGAATGTTAGCAAGAATTTCATCAGAGGGTTCTGAGTGGAAAGACAAAGGGACAGAATTCATGGGGGGAAAGTGCACTGAGAAAAGAACGGTAAGTATCCAATTTGATCTCTCGTCTCCCACTGTTTCAGAAGCTGTAGGTTTCATGAGAATACTTTGATGCCTACATTATTTAAAAATAAATTAATTGCAATCTGTTCCTTACAGGTGACAGCATCAGGAGTTTCTTTACAAGTGAGAGGTCTAGAAAGCAACTTTTAACAAAAAACAAAAACAGGAATTTCCACAATCCTAGGACATTAGAACCGAGGGCTGGCACTAAATATGACAGAAGCACCTGAAATATTTCTCCGAATGTGAGTGAATTTAAAAGGTTTGTAGAGAACTGCAGACTGGCAAAAAAGCTGGTTCTGATTGATTCATTAAAAAAAAAATAGGAAAAAAGGAATAGTGAGAGCATTATGCAAGAATGGAAGAGGCAGAAAATAGCATAGCCAGGAGATAAACCAGGGTATGTGCCAAGGTGTGAACTTGTGGTGACAGAGCGATGAGCAGCATCAACAGATGAGGGCAAGATCCCTTAACTGGGAAGTATGAATGGAGATCCACAACAGACATGACATACAAATGTGATATTGATATTTTTTCACCATTCAGGAGCTTTTTTTCTTTTCCCTCCAGTGTGCACTATTCCTAAGTACATATACATCGTTTTAGGAGGGGCTTTAACTGTACCAAAACTGTGGACCAGTTCTAGTGTGTGTGTCTGGACCAGGCTGCTGTTACTGCCTCTGGTTACTGCCTCTTTCATGAAAGCAGTAGAACTGGCAGGTGGTTAGCCAGACCATTGGACTGTTCTGGCTAAAAATCAGTCATGCCAAGCTGAACAGTCCAGCCCCAGCATTGATATCCTGGCACAGGGGTGAGGGGGTCACAGTTCTCTGCTCCCAGCCATTCCCCTGAGAAGGCAAGCAAAGCACTTTCTTTATTCTTGGTGTCAGAGATTGCTGGGAACTTTTTTGGAAGTGTGCCTGTTACATCTAAAATCCTGTGTATTATTAAGCAAAAAAATATTTGGGAGGAAAACTACTAAACAATATAATTGAACAAAAATTGCGTTTTCTTACTGGATTTATTAGCTTGACTTCTGAATTTATTTGTGTTTCTGTAGTTGAAGGACAACTCGAAGCAGTAATGCCAGAGGAATCTTGCCTAAGGAAAATCAACTATGATGCTGTTAGCTGACAAGGTAGATGAGCAGTGCCATTGCAAACTCATTACATGTGCCAATGAGATAAGTCAAGATTCTGCCAAGTGAGTCGGATGAAATTATGAGGACACAGAGTCAAAAATAGAGGTCAGCAAAATCAGGGTTATATGAGATACCAGTGCCCATCTTGAACAGTGTTCTGTCTCTCATTAGTTTGCACTGTGGGACTGCCTCTGGGTGTAAAATGGATTCTTTTGGGATTGAATACAGCTAGAGACTTGCTCAGGAGTTTAGCTGATATGCTGTAGCTGCTGGTGGGTATTCATTCTATGCTGCTGGCCATGCACTAGTTTTAGGCCAAGATGATACTCAATGAAACATTAAGCTACAAATCTGATGAAACTCAATGAAACATTAAGCTACAAATCTGCCTGAACTGCTGTGCTGAAGTACTTGGTAGGACAGGCATAGCCCCAGGGTGGCAAACAGCACTCTGCAGGGGTAAAAAGACTGAACCAAAGCTCTGTGATGAATGCAGATGTGATGGTGCTTGAATGTGGACATTGTGGGAGTTGTGGAAAGCCTGATGCAAATGTCAGGTAGGAAGGCTGCTGGAGAGGAGATGATGGCGGGATTGACATAGATCTTCTGACTGGAGTGAGTTCAGTTCAATTCAGGTCCACAAAGACAGTTAAGGGACTGGAACATCTCCTAGGAAAAATGTCGGAGAGAACTGGGATAGTTCGTCCTGAAGAAGACTCAGGGGCAATCTCATCAATGTGTAGAAATACCTGAAGGGAGGGAGTGGAGGAGAGGGAGGCAAGCACTTCTCAGCAGTGCCCGCTGGTAGGACAAGAGGCAATGTGCACAAAAATAAAAGATCTCCTTGCCAAAGCACCTTCTCTGTTGCATCCCACATCCATATTTTTGAACTGTGTTCCCACAAGCTTCTTTTAATATCCACTAATTCTTTTATTGGAAGACACAATCAACAGTCATGAGCCATCTGTGTTGCTCGTCCTCTTGTAGTAATGTCTGTAATTTCCTTTTCCATGATCTCTTCCGTTGGCTGAAAAATCACAGAATGGCCTGGGTTTGAAGGGACCTTCAAGATCATCTGGTTCCACCCTCCACCATGGGCAGGGATACTTTCTTCTAGAACAGGTTGCTTAACAGGTCCCCTTATTTTGTGTGTGAAGCTTCCATGATCTTGCTGCCTCTCTGATCCTTTTCCACTTCTGCTGTATCCTATTTGAGATCAGAAAACTAGGACTACCCATGTAATTTAAGGCAGAAGCAAATCAGAGGTTTAAACAGTACCACAACCTGCCTTTTTTTGTTTATTCTCTAGTTATTTCCCAATATCAGTTGTGCTTTCTTGTCTTCTTCTGAATGTTTAAACTGATGGTTTCCAGGACCTGTCAGAGTTGTGTGATCTAATTCGTGAGTAACTGCTCAAATTTACTTTCTGACTCATAATGTGGTTCATGTACAAGGATATTTTAATGAAATAGCTAAATTTGTGGCTGTTAAGCAGGAGCTACTTCCAATCAGTAGGATGAGGTTTTGCTAAAACAAAGGTTATGTGGATCAGATATAAAAAGTAGTAGATTGTGGGCAGTGCACGAGAAGGCAAAATACAGGTGCTGCGTTGGTCAATGTATTTGTGTGGATTTGTGACCTCCACTACCAGAGGTCAGCACCTGGCCTAGTTGTCTGATCTCTTTGTGCTCACTTGAGCTGTCATTTAACTTTTCTTATCATAGCTACAGAGCAGTGGTCCTGGTAAAATGGTGTTTAAACTCAACCTGAGGTACTGTGCTGAAGCAGAGAGCCCATGAAGCATGCTCCAGATACTGCTCAGCCCATTGCAGCCTTGGAGGAGAGAGGTAACACTTTGAGGAAATGGCAGAAACTCTCTTCTTTTCAGTGCTCCCAAATATTTCTTTGTGTCACAAATCTGTCCAGGGTACCTTCTTCTCCCCCTCTTTCCCTTAACTCCTCTGTATCCTGAGACTGAGCTGCCTCTTATGGAGCCTCTTTTCTCCTTGATAGGGTAGAGGGGAAGCACTCTGAGCATTTGGACTGGTGGGAAGTGGTATTTCCTATGGAGTCTCCTGCTTTGAGCTAGTTGAGAGCAGCCATGCTGAGAATTTTACTCTGTTTCTTTTGTGAAGTGAGAAACCCCGAAGTTTGAGCCATGTAGAGGAACATCCCAAGTCTGAAGCAGGCATTTCACTGCCCTGCTCTGGTGAGATTTGTGTGCTTTCACTCTCAGACATTCAGAACAGCCTGAAGAACATCAGCTGAGTGGGTGCTGGGCCTCTCAAGAGAATGGCAGTGCTTGTTCCACTCTCCTTTGAACAATACTTACACATTTTGCTCCCCAAACCTTTGCTTGGAATTCAGCCCTTGAGACTGTTGTTGGTTCCAACCCCCACTGTGGCAGGGGGATTGGAGCTAGATGATCTTTAAGATCCCTTCCAACCCGAACCATTCTGTAATTCTATGATGATGATTAATCACACGCTACTTTTATCTTGCAGTGTGTAGGAAGAAGTTGAAGTCAATGACTATTCTGTAATCACAGTCTGCTGTTTTCTGTGTGAGGGTTTTGTGGATGTGGACATCTGATAACAGCACAGTGCTGATAAAAGAGGTATAGCCTTGCTTTTACGCTCTTCTTCTTTTCAGCTCAGTTCTTTTCATTTTCTTCAGCAACTGAGCATTATGGTCAAACTAAAAAGCAGTATCTTTTCTTGCAAGAAAAATTAACATCTCCAACTGTGTTCAAGTTGACTTTTTGTGGTCTGCTACACAACCTGGCCTAATTCGCAGGTGAAATGGCAATACCAATAGAGAGCCCAGAAGCAAAGCCTGGCAAAACTGTAAGAGAAGGAATGTTCTCAAATATTCTACCATCATTTTTTGCCCCATTTTCCTTTTCCATTTTTAAAAATAAGCAGTTTTCTTGTTGCCTGATACAGCTTTGTGCATAATTTTACAGTTCACTCATGGTTCTTGTCATTATACATGATGATATTTCTGTGTGATGGTTTTATAGTCATATAAATACTCTTGGTCCTTAGGGTTGCTTGTTAAGGGTGTCTGAGGAAAACAGATTTGTTACATTTAGAATTGCTCACAAACTTTTTGTCTTCATGGTTTGACTTGTGGAGAGACTGCTCAGTGTTGTATTTAAAAGAAGTGTGGGATACATCCACACCTCCCTGGCAGGGCCTACGTGTGACAGTGTTGTCTTATGTCTGTCCCAGTCTGTGTGGACACCTAATTGTACCTGATAGATGCCAACTGATGGAATGAATTAATGACTCAAAACATTGATGATGACAGGCATTTGCATCAACTGGACCCATCAGAGCATGCACATATGAAAAGGTTCATCTCAGGCTTTCTTAAATGTGTCTGAACCTGCCTGCAAGCAATTGGGGATCTGCACAGGCAGCAGCTGGCTGGCTGTTACTTCCTCACTTGCACTGCTGCTGGAACAGAAATCTGCAGGCTGAAATCCATGATGCTACCAGGGCCCTTGCAACAGAAACAGCTGCTGTGGACCCCTTCTGAGGGGGATGCCCTTTCCAGATGGAAGGGGGTATTAAGATGTGTGCAGGCAGACCTCTGGGAAGACGACAGGTAACCTGGAATCTGCCTGGGGCTCCTTACTCTATCAAAGAGACATCTGTTTTGTCCTGAGTTTCTACAGATTTAGCCATATATGGCTGGCTGGTGGAAGGAATATTCCTGGAGGAATATCGAAGGCTGTCGGCATGGGGCTGTGAAGACCAAGCTGTATGAAACAGCAGGCAGCAGCAGCAGCAGCACAATCCCAGCTGGGCCCAGTGGGCCCAGAAATCCACACTGCCACTTCCACCACTGGCCTTGCCAGGTCCACAGCCCTGGGGCAACCTGTGGGGCACTGCAGGAGTGCCTGTGGCTGCCCAGGGCTGGTCACAATGCAAACAGCAGGTTACATGGGGCAGGCTGGGGCACAGAAGAAAGAAAGAGAGGTGCAGGAAGCTTCCAGAAGAGACAGGAAAGCAAAGAAGGGAAGTATCTGGTGGCACCAGAGGAGGTTATGAGACTGTGAGCATTAGGGTCAATCACATCAAGGTAAAGAAAAGCGGCTGATGTGAGTGGGTGAAATGGATTTGCTTTGTTAGGAGAAAAGGGAAGATAGGGTAGAAGGAGGAATGTTTTGTCCTCTGAATGCCCCAGAGGCAGTTTCACACCAAAATTTTAACTACAGATTTTCAGAATGCAGATAAAATAGCTCTACTGTAGATGAGTTATCACTAACTCCCTGATTGTAATGATTCATGCACTTCCTTTCAAATTCCATTTTTTCCTTCTCATGTGCTCTATAACCTATTTCCAGAAAGAGTACTTGTTACACGAGTCTTTACTAGTTAAATGTTACTTTTTCTAGCCAACTGTTTTTGTTCTGCTTCGCTTTTAACAGGAAGAAGAAACAACTAAAAATTAGTCAGTCCACACTGTACCTTTTTTTTGCGCCTTTTGCAGAAACATTTAGTAGGTGTTGCCATAGGAGGCAGAATGCTGAACTCTTGTGACTGCACAGGGCATTTCTGTATCTGTGAGATAATTTCCAGTGCCTACTATTGGATAATACCAATGTCATCCTAATATTTTCTCTGTGTAGAGGAATCATGCAGTAACTAAACAAACATGTGTTTGGAGGTGCTTTGATACATCATTAAGCAAATGGAAAATCCTGTTTGTTACCATTCACATTCATTTGATACTGACTGAAACTGGTAAAAGGATATTAATGGCTTACAGCTTGAAAATTTCATTAGCAATGGCTTTTATTTAATCATTCTCATTATTTTCAAAGGCTTGTTTGCATTCCTAATCATTAGTGTACATACCTCCTCCAAATTCCCATCTGATAATATTCTTCAGTAATATTTTTTAGTGTGGAACTTTCAGCAGATGATGTTAAAATAGTAAAAAAGCCCAGCTCCCTCTTTCCTCTTTGCTTTTGTGTGTCTCAGCTTACGCTGCTTTCCTGTCTTTGATGAGTCATTGCATTTATTTTGCACTGATACTTTCGCATTTGACACCTGAGCAGTAATTCTGATTTTCTTTTCTGATCGGAAAAAGCACCATTTTCGTTTCCCTGTAGGTATCACTGGATTTTTTTCAGATCAGAGAAACCCTCTTTTCCAAGCTGTGATTTCACAGGATGTTGTGTCAATGGCGTGCAGGTGTATCTGGTCGCTTTTGAAGGTGCTTGGTGCTGTTTCTTAGTAGCAGTCCAGGTCCTGAAGGGATGTTGCTTAATAATTCAGCTGAATATTATAAAGATCTAAAACATAAACAGTATAAAATATAACAATCAAGTGTGAGAATATAAATGAACATTTCAAATGCCTGAGACTCCGACTATACAAATATAAAATCCCTTTTACTCCTTGTCACGGCCATAGGGTGGCACTGGCTATTGCTGAGCATTGATGTATATCCTAGGAGTAGTAGAGCCCAGTATTTCAAGTTTAGCAGAGCATTTTAAGGGACTAGGAATCACAGACTGGCCTGTGGTTTGATCACTCCTGCAAGCAAATAAAACAGCAGCTTTTTCTGATAGGGCTCTGATAGTACCAGCTCCAGCTCTCCACCCTGCTCCTCAGCCAACTACTGCTGCTTGCAGCAGAGAGACTGGGAAGAGATTTCCTTCTGCACTTTCTTTAACCTCTTTCTCCTGCTCTGCTGCCTGTCTTGCTACCAGCAAAGGAAAATGTCATGCAGCTGTGAAGATGAATGTGGTCTCACACCCTGCGGTTTCTGCCTCTGCTTGGTGATCAGTTGCCCTCATGCCTCTTCTCAGTGAACCCAGCAGCTGCCAGTGACACTCCCTCAGCCTGTGTTTCAGCCCTGCCAATGAAGAAGGGAAGAGGACCAGTGCGTTGGTGAAGGGTTGTTGCCTTTCCCCACTTGCTGCTGCTACTTGGTTAAGAAGTAAAAAACCCTATCCCTGCATCTTTTTTTTTTTCTTCTTCTTTTTTTATCATGGAGCTGAGCCTACAGAGGTGGACAAAGGATAATTAAAACCTGCTGAGCCAGCAGACTTGGCACAAAACCAAGAAGAACCTTGAAATACTGAAAGACGTAAAAAATTGGGAACCTCAGATGATTTTTCATGATGATGAGAAGATGAAAGTTGGAAACACGTAACTGAATTATTGTTTGTAGATATGCAGCACTTCTGAAGTTAAATCAAAGTATCACGTTGGCTGTAGTTAAAGTAGTTAATATTTGCCAGATTAGCTTGAGGCATTCGATGTAATGTGAAGATAACAGTGGCATAGCGTGCTTACACAGATAAATTGAGGCATACTCACATCCAGCACTTCTCATAGAAACACACCATCAGCACGGTTCCTCTTTAACCTGCGAAACCTTATTTTGCTAATACCTTCTACGGATTATGTTGTAACAGTGCAGGAAGTGATTCATTTTAGACATAAAAATGTAGTTATACTTCAAAGTGCTTTATCACTTTTCTGTTTCAACTTTACGTACAGCAAGTGGGTAAAACTTCAACAGCATTTACGGATTAGCCACATGGGCTATGCCCACTGTGGCAGGAGAACTATTTGTCAGCAGAATTTTTTCTCACAGCCTACTCTTATCAGAAGACAGATGAGATTACTAAGCTAAAATGGTATGTGAAAACATATGGTGTTTTGGAGCTGCTTGGTTACTGTGGAGGATAAATAGCTCCTGACCCTAACCAGGATCTTTTCGTTAAAAAAGAGCGGTGTCCCCATGCCTTATAAAGGCGTGGGCAGGCTTATTCCAGCGCTCAAGAAGGGGCGGTAGCGGGTTCGTGCTGCTGAGTTTTTTCCAGCAGCGGTCGCAGGCGACTGAAGAAGTTGAGCTGAAACTGCAAACACTTCATCCCGGCACTTAGCGGCAAAACTCAGTCAAGAGAAGACGAAGCAGGTGAAATTTAAAAAAAAAAACAAACAAACAAACCGAAAACGAAACCCACTTGGTCATGGGGAAATCAGGTGAGCAAATGCCTTCGTGCAGTTGGCTGTGTGTTTGCACGAAGTCCGTGCCTGGTTTTGTGCTTGGAAAGCATTGCTAAAGCGTTCAGTGGCTTTCCTCGGAGAAAGCTGCTTTCATTTGTGCATGGTAGAGCCTGGGAGGAGCTTTCTCTCTGACAAAGGGTTAGATCGAAAAAAAAAAAAAGAAAAGCGACCCCCCTCCTCAGCCTGCACAGTTTAGAGGTAGTTGTATTTCATATACAGTTTATATTTTGTAACTTAGAGTACTTTTGATCTGCTGTAAAAAATGACTATGACCCCTGTAGCTTTAAAGTTGTTTTGTGTCTTGCTGTCTGACAAAACTTACCAGCCTTGCAGATAAGCAGCAGGATGCTTCGAGGCGGGTAAGCTTTATCACTCTTCCTGTCAGAAGGATTTAGGTTTAAGATCTGGTTACCGTTTAACTGAGGGCAGCCTTGCTCAGCTCCTAAGTCTCTCCCCAGTTGTGCAAATATTCTTCAAGCCTTTCCCTGCTGCTGCTGCCTGTGCTGTTGGTTCTTTCCCCACTGCTGCTGGCTGTCTGTGTGTGTGCCCTGCTCAGTTTGGGCTGGGAGGGACTTCTCCAAAGCTGCTAAGGAGCCAGAGACCTTAAGAAGGGAATGCCCCGGGTTTTCTCCACCTTTGCTCTGCTAGAGCCATGAGTGAAAATCTGTCCCAAGTTTCTGAAACAGCTGTGAAACTGGATGGGATTTTTTGTTCTTGTGCTTAGGGCATTGTTTCTGTGACAAATCAGAGCCTGGTGGCATGTTGTCTGTCTGTCCTGTGTGTAAACAGCACATATGGGAACATGCTCAGCAAAACCTAGTACTTGATTAACTCGAAACTATAGGCCTCTTCAGAGAAACTTAAGGAAAATCCTTGTGTGAGTAACATTTTAAAGGGCCTCAGCATGGGTGTATTGGGATTTTTTTCCCTTTTCTTTATTTTTAAAGGTCAGCTTCGTAGATGAGATCAGAGCTGTCTGCAAATGTGGCTGTAAAGGGCTTACTGGCATGACACCCAGTCCAGGCAAACCACCTGCTTTTTTTTTGGCAAAGTCCAGCTGCCAGCGAGTGGGTTTGGCCTCATATCCTAGCAGCTGGATTGGGATAAATAACCTTATAACACTTTAAGTAAGTGTAGTTGCTGTGAAGTATCAAGTTCAGCACTTCCCATGCTAACAGCATAAAAAGTACAAATACCAAGTAAGTGTAGTGCCTGTACGTTACATTAGCGAAGGACATTGGGCAAAAGTAATAGAGATACTCTGCTGTGCACATCCCAATTCCCAAAGGAATAAAAATCTCCTTTTGTTTTAATACACGCAAATTGCTAAAACAGTCATAAGGCAATTACCGTCTTTGTTTTTTGCCCTGCACATTTATTGTTGTCCGTTAGTAGATTTTTACTAACTTAGAAACAATGACAGACCAGAAACTCCCTATGCCAAGCTTTTGGTAATGTTTGCACCCCTGAGTGGTTATACAAATAGAGCTTGCGATCTAGGTACATGGTAATGTTTTGTCACTTGTGTCACGCTTTTTAAATCAGTGTTAAACTGGGTCCAGGTTGCTGTCTTTGAGCTGTGTGCAATATTTTTAGATGAATCATAAAACCGAGATCCTGTCCTAACAATTGGTTTATTGACTAAATCCCATCTGCCCTTTCTAGTGCACTGAAGTCTTCAAATTCCTGTCTGAGATCATTCAGTGTGGTTTGCCTTTGAATGGGAAGAGCAGCTGTTTTACACAGTACTGCTTCCTCTGTGTTTTGTGTGAAATTCCTCGTGTTCCCTCTGTAGTTCTCTTAAGGTGTGATGCAGGGACGTTTCTCTGTACGGGGGTACATGAACATGTAACAGGTTTCGATCTGTCTGACCTCAGAAGAGACTCCCTGCTCCTCTCCTGGGTCAGAAAGATTAAGACAGAGATTACCTGAAGGTTTAATTTAAGGATGCTCTAATTCATGGCAAGTGCAGCCACAAGTTTAATATAACTGAGCAGTCTCTTTAACTTTTTGTTTTTGCTAAATCTGTCTTGAGGTCTAAATATCCCCGCTCAAAGAAAACCTGCGGTTGAAAATCTCAGCTCTTCGATAAAAACTCTCCTATAATGTTGTATTACTAGTTGTTCGATTATATTTGAAGCAACGTTCATTCCAAATGTCAGAGCTGGAGTCTTACCATTGCTTTTCTTCATTGAATAGAGCCGAGTGTTGAAAGCATCGGCGCCTCTGACTTAGCTTTCTTCCTTGGAAGCTGCAGGCTGCTGAAACCAAATTCATGCTGAAACTTCCTTGTCAGGATTAGAAAAATGTCTCCCGTGGTCGTAACTTCTGCAAATACTTCAGCCAAACACGGAGACCCCCTCTACCCTCCCCCAGCTCTTCTCTGGTCAGACACCATTTGGATGAGTGGGGGTTGCAGGCAGCCCTCCCCACAGATCCCAGATAGCCCTAACCAAAAAGACAGGGCTAAGCATTTCTGCAGGAAAGGGGGGGATGGTGAGGTAGCAGCTCTTCGTTGCCCTGTTGCTAACGCTGCCGTGCTGGCAGGGCTCTGACCCCGCTGCAGCTGTGCGCGGCCGGAGGCCGGGGTCCTGCGGGCAGCCCGCGCCCCTCGGGGGATATCCCTCCCTGCAGCAGCTGCAGGCGGTGCTCAGGAAAGCAGCTGCCTGCAAGCTCCACTCCTCCGCTCTGGAACACGGGGATTTCTGCTGAGCAGTGGGAGTCTCTGAAAAGGCTGGGATGGTGGTAGGAAAAGGCTGCTAAAAGTCTCATTTCTTCCACTTCCCCCCGGGTTCAGCCTCGTGGAGGAAAAGAGCTCGCCCTGCTTGGTCCCTACGGGGGAATAGCCCTCTTTGTTCTGGCAAGTGGGTGCAGACGGTGTCGAAGACAAGGTCAGGCTCAGTAAATACTGCTATCCTTTTACAGAGTTTGATTTTCTATTTATAGTTTAGTTTTATTTTTCTGCTGTTTTTTCTTTTTTTTTTCCCCTTCTACAAATGTGGGTGGGGCTCCAGAGAAAAGGCCGGGAGTTACCCACTGCTCTGCATGTTGAGTCAGTACAAAAAAATAGAGGGGCTGAGAAAGGGTTTTGACAAAAGGAAAAGAGACAGGAACCAGACTCAGTGCAGTTTTCCATGCTGGTTTTAATCTAATTTAGAAGCATGTGCTGGTTTTTAACTCTTAAGATGCATCTTCAGAGTACAGTAAAAAGGACTGTTGTGTTTTCTGCAGAGCGAGCTGCATCTTCACCTGAAGTGCTGACTTGTACTTTAGCATCCCAGTAAGAGACAGCCGTGGCAGGTTGTGACAAAAGTACAGGCATACTAGAGAATGCTTTCTGAGAAATGAGATACTCCCAAGCTGCCAAAATGATGAAGAGTTGTGCTGGCTGGTTTTACAGGACCAGTGGGGATAGGGAAGATGGATTCTGCTGAACTACTAGCAACTGAGCTTTTGCATTTGATAACATTGGGACATTTTGCAGAACTTGTCAACACAAGTTACTGTCTTTTTATTTACACCAGAACTGAACTGGAGATGTGGTGGGAAAATGACCTTTCAAAAACAAAGGTAATCCCATTCATAACCCCTCACCTCCAGTTTTTGTCTGCAAAAGACATTGATTGCTGAGTTCAAGTTCAATAAGTAGCAAATAAGGAAAAGTTCTTTATTCTTCCAAGAATGCATCAGGCTGTGGTAAACAGTATTCTGGGCCAAATTTTTACTTATCTGTTGAACCATCAAGGTTTTGGTGGGAGAGAAGAGGAGAATGCAGCAGCCATCCTATGCAACAGTGGTGGTTCCTGTTGACTGTTAGATTAAACCCTTAGCTCCTCATGTTCAAGGCAGATAAATACCAAAACAAGTGGGAAGGCCTCAGGAAAAATAAGATAGAATGTGATGGTCTGTATTAACTGAGATACCTACCAAGGTTTCCCATGCTATTGCTTTTACATTAAAAAAAAAAAGTTGAGCATGAAGAAAGCTTTTATTACTGGAAATATGCAAACCCTGCATTTTCTATCAGTACAGTTGGTAGTGTCTATCTTGCCTGAGTTTGAATTTGCTTCTGTTGCTGCTATATGTGCAGGAACAAAAAGTGTGAGAAAACAAGTCTTTTGATTTTAACTGTTTTGTTGTTTATTACTTACTCAACAGGCCAGAAGGCTATGTCAGATCTCTTTTTCTGTAGGGGCCGTGCTGTTCTCTGGAAGATAAGTTGGTGCATATCTCTGTTCTGTTTTTACAGGGAGATGTAGGCAGGTTCTGCCCTGTCTGTGAAGGTCTGAACAGCAGCCAGAGCTGGGCTAGGTGTCCCTGCAGAGGGGATGAGGTGAGGCTGTGAGGGTGGCCAATCTCCCGGGTGCAGAACTGGCTCCTGTGTAAGTAGGTGTGAGGAGGTGGTAGGAGTCTGGGGTGTTGTGTAGGAAGACAATATGGGCCTGTTTAGGCCACTGCAAACATGATTTAATGTATCCCTGGAAATGTTCAAGGTCAGATCAGATGGGGCTCTGAGCAACCTGGAATAGTAGAAGGTGTCCCTGCTCATTGCAGGAGGGTTGGACTGGATGACCTTCAAAGGTCCCTTTCAACCCAAACCATTCTATTATTCGATGATTTTATAAAATAATTTTCTTTTTTTCCTAGATCTTGAGTTATGAGAACTGGAGTTTAACCTGTTGAGTAGAAAGATGAGAAAGATATGATGTAATTGATAGTAAATGTGAGTAAAGAAAGATATCTGTCTCCCTGCCTGACTTTGGCTACTAAATACGTAAGTTCACACACATCAGTGATCAGAAGAAATGTGCATGGCCATATTTCCATGCCTCAGGGAAGTGCATAAGTAAACATACTTTGAGCATTGCCACAGCTATCTTGGATGTCCTTGGCAGAAAAGCAAGGTGGGAGGATATTGCTGATGAGATTAAATCTAGTTCAGGTATGCCTACCCCAAGCCATGACAGAACATGAATGGTGGAGGTGTAAAATGAAGGAGCTTATCCCAGGAGACATGAGATAGTTCTTCTATCTCTCTTTGGTACCTGATTGCAAAATTCTTCACTTTGCAGAGACATTGGCACCAGACATCTGGCAGCGCTATGTAAAATGGACTTGGCACTGGGTACAAACAAGACTCTGTCTATTGCTGCACATCCCCAGAGCATAAGAGCATGCAGCATCCAAAATATGAATAGGTGACCACAAAAAATTACTCAATTTCAATTCAATTACCTGTTTTCAATTACTCAAAACAACTGATTTCTGTTGTTACTCATTAGTGAATACAATTGTGCCTTATTTTCTTCTTAAATGACTGTAATTATAAGCTCTAAGCAGATATGATGTTGGGGAGAGGAGAAGAAATGGAGAAGATTGCTTGAATTACTTCTCCTGCACAATGTGTTTCTAACACATGCAGATCACTTGTGGCTTTGTATTTGGAAGTGCATGTGCCCTAGGAATTCAGTGGTGGTTAGATTTAGGAATAGAAGGCCTTTCTGATGGGAGAGGCTCCTTAGACTTTTTAAAAGGGATAGCAGCATAGGCATTAGCAACCTACAAAGCTTGTCTCTGTGGGGGTGGTGCATGATTACAATATTCAGGTGTCCTTCCTGGCAGAATAGCAATAAAAATAATACTTTTGATTGTCTTTCATGCAAAGCTAGGATGGGCTGCTCTGGAGATGATGAGCAGTCAGTTCCAGCCTTATGTTAGATGAACATTCCATGGAAGTGACTGCTTGCTGTTCTGATTGTTGGTCAGTTTGGAGGAGACGGGCTACAAGCCAAGGACTTCTGCTCATACCCTTGCCTCCAGTGAAAGTGAAAACCTAATTCTGTCAGTGCTCAAGACCTTAAGACTGCTGATTAGTGCTGCTTGGTTTTTAAATGCTTGTATCATTGAAGACTCGGCTGCCTCTCAGAGCTGTGCAGCCTCCAGTTTACCAGGTGTTCCTTTTTAATCAGGGCAGTCAATTGCCTTACTGTTTATAAAAGGCCTTAAGTGAGGAAGTAATCAGCACTGTCTATTATAGCAAGAATAGGATTTGCAATCAAATAGTGGCATGACTAATATCACTGAAATATTACTGCATTGGCAGCTTCATATTCTCAGGCCTCATGTCTCAGCTTGGGTATGGGGGAGAAGAGTGTGTTACATCATGTAGCACAGGTAATGCAAGGTTATTAAGTTGCCAGTTTGCTGTAGAGCAAGCCCAGATACTAAAATGAGTGGGGCCCTGGTCCATCAGATCCATTTAACTCAGACGTCCTGCTGTTGTCCTGAAGTTCACCCCAGTGTGAGCAGGTGTGTGAGCAAAGTTCAGGCAAAACTGGATGCTGAGGAACACCACAGAAACTCCTTCTGGGAGAAGGATCTCCTGAGCTGAAGGGAAAGCTATTTTGAGCAGCAAACATAAGAACGTTCCAGGAAACTACTCCCATTCAAACTAGTATCTAATTATAACTCCCAATTCCTTTCACTTCCGTAAGCAAGACTTTCTCTTCTAAGTTTTAGTAAGGTTATAAGATAATTCAGGTTGGAAGGGAAATAATGTACCAGCGATTATGATATCTCTCATAAATGCCTATTGTATAGGATGGAGACCTTGCCCCTTTATTGAATTCTTGATTGTGTAAAAGGAGACAAGGAAACCCCACCCAGGATACAATACTTTCTAATCATAGTATGATTTTATCTTTCCTTTCCTCCAGGATGTATACACGGTTTCATTTCTTCTGTATATTTCCAAGCAATCAGCCTGTTTTGTTAGAGAAAAAGGGAGTTTGACACTGAGGGAGATCAGCTTTTTTGGCTGGAAATGAGTCATGAATTGGAGTGTCAGATCTGTTTTCCCAAATGATGTATTTAGGAATAGCATTAAGGGCCAGTCTTGGAAGATACTACAGTCCCAAACGGGGGGCAAGAAGGTGCAGTTAAATACATGGAGAAAGAAAGGGAACATTCACTCCCTGTGTTGCTGCAGACACCAGCCAGCATGAGGTCACCCTGAACTGTTTGTGACTTCAAACCAAAATGCTGAGTCAAAGTGCAGTAGAACATAACTGTCTTCTTAACTGTCTTCTTAACAATGTCTTTAATTTGTAGGTTGTCTTCTTAACATTTCTCATATCAGTTAAACATCCATCACTTCTCCATAGAAGGAGTGCTATTCTCTCAGCATGGAAGATTCAGCTAGGGATGGTTTCCAGAGAGTTACATTTCAAGTGAGGATAAAGATTAATAAGAAATGTCAATTCTCTTAGAAGAGTCTAGGTGCAAATGTGGTCTTCAGAAGCTGGGATGTCTTTTACTCGAAAATTTTGTTTGTTTCCAGTCTGTGAATATACTTTGAGAAGTTTGTCACAATAGAAGTATCAGTTATCTGGGATGGTAACAAAGGACTTTTTGGTGTAATTACTTTACAGTTCCCTAAAGCTTCTAATAAATTTTTTCAACAAACCTGTTGGGCATACTAAAAGCTGTATGTGCTGCATTCTGATTCCACAACCCACTTCTGCTTTGTAGAGCAATTCTGCAGAATCAAGGGAGACTGAAGGTATTTCAGTTTTAAAGCAGAGCTTTAAACTCAGTGTTTGAACAGTAACTTGATTGCCTTTTATGTGTTTTCTATCTACTTTGCGTGTGTCTTCTCCATGTGTATTCTGGCACTTGGCTTCTCTTGTGGTTTAGGAACAGAATTCTCCAATTTTGTGTTCCCACTGAAACCACCCCAAATGACACACTGCTCTCTGACTCCCCTCTCTCCCTCCCTGTGGGTGGCTGGAGAGGAGAACTGGAGAAACAAAAAGTGAAGATGCCTTGAGATAAGAACAATATACTGGAAACAGCCATGAGAAACAATTTAATGGAAACAGGAAGAAAACAGAGTAACAGCAACAATACTGGTAGAAAAATGTACAAGACAGGTGAGCGATTCGTATGCAAATGCTCACCACCACTTGGAGCCTACAATACCTGATCATGCCACATTACCTTGACATGGAAGAGATCCCTTCCTCCATTCCTGGAAAATGATGTGAGGTGGTATAGAATAATCTCCAGGTCCTAGCCATGCTCCCTCCTGGCTACTGCAAAAATTAAGCCTGTCCTGGCTAAAAGGAGGACAGTTTCTGCCCAGGTTCTGGGCCCAAAAGAGTAACATGGAAGTTACATGCAGTGTCCTGTTATTATATGCACACATTTCTAGTTATTTATTTTTAGGGGAAGATTGAAAGGTGGGGTCATTATCTCAATTTACCTCTAATGCACACCTTGGGTGGAGAGTTTGAGGCCTCTGTCATGGTTCAAAGAGAGGTTGAAACAGACATAATGGTACCCTTCTGTGTAGGATTCTGAATGAGGTTTGTTTCATAGAAACAAAGGGCAATTTGGGTTGGAAGGGACTGTTGAAGTTCCTCTAATACAACCCCCAGAGCAGGTATATCTTCAACTACATCAGGTTGCTCAGAGCCCCATCCAACCTGACTTTGAATGTTTCCAGGGATGGGTTATTCACCACCTCTCTGGGCAGCCTGTGCCAGTGTTTCACCACCCTCATCGTAAAAAAATTCTTCTTTACATCTAGCCTGAATCTACTTTCTTTTCTTTTAAATCTATTACCCCTTGTCCTGTCACTACAAGCCCTAATAAACTGTCTGCCTCTCTTTCTTATAAGCCCCCTTTAAGCAGAGGCCACAATAAGGTCTCCCCAAAGCTTTGTCTTCTCCAGACTGAACAGTCCTAACTCTCTCTTGCTGATTGCATTATATATTAATTATCTGAAGGCTAAAAGGAAAACATAGCATTTATGGAAAGTAAAACATTACCAGTGAAGATTAATCCATGAACAATAGGACAAGAAGCACTGAGAAGAAATTATACCTCTAGAGATTGATACAGGGCTCTTTCTTGAGTCACCAGGGTGGATAGTTAAATATAAAAAAGTATGCCTGTTTTGCTGGTCATGCGTGTGCCTGGTATAATGTTGTGTGTCCTGAGTGCTGAGGTGAAGGCTACTCACAACCCATTTCTGTTGTGTAGGGATTTGGTGCTTTATGGAACAATTCACTGTCGCTCTGTTTCCACATCATCTTATGGCTCTGCAAGACTGGTGGAGTAGGTGCAGTTGACAGCTGCAAAGGTGCTGCACGGCAGCTGGTGTTGTGGAACACATTTGTGTAACTCGCCTCTGTTTTGATGTCCAAACCAAGGGAGAAACGGCAAGAGAAGACAGGGCTCTAAGAAGAGGCAGTATGGATTCAGGCATGAAGAGCTCTTCACTCAAGAAAGAATGAGTAGATTGGCACTGTTTAGAGACATTAAAAATAGAGAAATAGAATACTCTGATAAACAAATGTGATGGGAAAAAGCAACCTAGATTACTGTGCTTATTTTTCTCTAGTCACAGAAAGCTGATCAATGAAACTGGAAGTCCAAGAGCGTAACAGCTGTAAGGTGTGCTCTGTACCACATCATAGCCTAGAAATTGTCACATGCTGCCATTATCTTAGCCAGTGTTCCAGAAGAATACAAAATAGAGGTAAATAATTGAATAATGAGGAGCAAGCAACTGTGTCTAATATCTTTAGTTGTTTTACTTATTAAGCTGTGTAATGATTCATGACCAAACTTAACTTCCTGGCAGTAGAAAATATTTTTTTTCTAGCAGCTTAAGCAGCTTACATGAAGGGAAAGAAATATGTCTCCACAGCTGTTTGGGAAGCTGTTCCCATTTGGGTGGGAGCCTGAAAACTCCCATTAACTCTCACTTTTAATGTCTGGCTTCTCAGTGTACGGAACAGTGGTAAAATGGAAAAAATTAACATGCCTTCTGAAACAAACCTGAAATATATCTGGCAGCTGGGCGTCCCTCTCCACACATCATCAGGCACGGGAGAAGTTGTACAGAGGGAGGTGGTTAGCACATGAGCTTGAGTCACAGGAGATAAGCATTTCTACAGCAGCCACCTTTGAGGGAAGGGGAGGATGGATCTTCTCCAGGGGCAGCATAGCAGTGCCTGCTGTAGCTAGAAGCAGCTCAGTTTTGTTCATGACTTGTCCATTCTTTGTCAGTCAGAAAGTTGGTACAGAGCTGCATTATGCAGTATTTCTGTCAATGGATGGACTGAGCACTGACAAAATCCATATTTCAGTTGACTTTTTTTAAAATTAGAATTTCAATTTGCTGTTGTCATTGAGAGCAAATAATTTGAATAGAAACTTCCATACTTGCAGGTCAGACTGATTATCTCCTATTCAATGCTGAGTGCATGGGACATTAAGTCCAGGCGATAACAGCCACAAGTTTAGCATGATCTCAAGCAAAAAAAAAATGTAGCCTGGAATATGTGATGGAACTTTCCAAACTGTGTTTTTCAATGTCTTTAATTTGTAGGTTGTCTTAACATTTCCTTGCTGTAAGCTTGGACCTCTGTGTCAGGGAAGGGGGTGAATTGGCTGCAGGCTTGCTTTCCTCAGTGGCTTGTGATAGATGCTGTAGAAATCAGCTACCCCTATGACACAGTAGATCAGAGGTTTAGGACTCTGGCCTGGTAGACTCAGTGAGCTGTGAGCAATGGTAACAAGAGTGATGGGACAATTCATTACCAAAAAGGAGTTTGTGTGCTTGAATACCAGAATAGAGGTGCCTGTTCTGTTTGATGATGTGCAACTTGTGATACACAAAATTAAGGGTGAACTGAAGAGGAGGAAGATGGTGGGCAGATGTCACCTTGCTCAACAGGGCTGCTGTGTTATGCCAACATATTGATACCAAAAAAGAGAGCCTGAAAGCATATTATGGAGAATATATTAGATATATGTCCATAATGACACTGTGATCAGGAAAGAGTCAACCCAACTTCAAACTGTGTTCAAAAGGTTTAAGATACTGCATGAAACTGTAATGGCTTTCTGATATGCCTTGGATATTGAGATTATTTTAGGCTGTTGTGTTATCCCAGCGCTGTTGAGGAAACTGGAGAGAAGTCCAAGAATAGCTTAAAGCATGAGAGTGAGCTGGGTAATCACCTTAAGAAAAAGTTCTGAGAGCAGGGCATGCAAACTGAGAGCTCTATTATGGGGAAAGTGCATAATTACAAACAGCAGAAGAGAATAATGCTAATACAGCAGAGAATGATTGATTTTAGTTGTTAGGATCTAGTAGTGAAAGGAAGTTGAGAAATCTAAGGTTAATAACAGGAAACACTTTCTAGTCATGAGGTCTGTTTGGGTTTCTGAAGTGTCTTACAAGGAAAATGATGGTAGTCATGCTAATTGGGATATTCAGAAATGAAGAATGATTAATAAATATAAAAACCCATGTCACAGTAAAGGCAGAGTTAAATTCTTAAAGATTTCTCTTGCCCTGTTCAGAAGCTTCAGCAAGATAAAGTGAAAATTGTCTTTCTGTTTTAAAGATGCTGTCTATACCTCTCTAACTGTCCCAATACCCTGTTTCAGGTTCCAAATTTCTCATTAAGCAGCAAATTCCACAGGGTGACCAATGGAAAGACTTTTTTCCCCTCTGTGAATATTGGGGAAAATGAACAAAGTCATAGAGGGAGGTAACATGGAATTGCTGTCGAAGTGAACTGCACTGTGACTGCTTGTCCTCTGCCTTGTGGTGCTTAAAGTCCCAAGTTTCCCAAAGTATGAACATGAGCTCTTTTAAAGCTTTGCAGCAGCTTTGCAACTCAGATGTTTACTGAATACACTCTAGCACAGGGGAAAAAGTCATCCCTGGTAGTTGTTTCTTTCCTTACTACTTGCTGTTTGTGAACATTTATTTGTATTGAGCCAAATAAAGGTGTATTCTGAGATTTCTATGAATTTGTACTATAAAATGAGTAAGAAGAATGGTGCATGTTTCAAAGTACTTGAAGAGATCTAAACATTTTAGTATCTTCATTCTCTTTAGGTGGTGCCTTGACTAATACAGACAATTCTTGCATACAGGGACAAAAATTTGCATTTTTAATGCATCTCCTTGAAGGACTTATTTGTTGCTTACTCTGAGATTGGAATGGTGATGCAGTGCGCTGAAAGCTTAAAATGAAAGTCAGCCAAACTGACTTCTGTTTTAAATTGACAAACTGATTAACTAACCTTAAATCACCTTGCTATTGAGGAAAGCAATCATAGTTTTCTTCAAAAAGGATCACAGTTTTCTTCAGCCTTTGGTGAGTTTGTAGGTTCCCAATGGGAATGTCTGTTAGACTTTGTTTCTGGATGGAAGTCATTAGTGGTTAATTTCATTCTGCTCCCAGGTGATGTGGGTGGTACTCTTGTGTTCTTCTGTTCAGCCTTCATCAGTGTCCTTAGGTACAGGGTATGCTTTTTCTGTCTTCACTAATGTCTGTATTTGACAGACCTTTCCAAATTTTTTTAATGTGATTTCAGCTTCCAAACAATTTGCTGAAGAAGTCTTGAAAGCACACAATGACTACAGGAAGAAACATGGAGTCCCCCCTTTACAACTCTGCAAGAAGCTAAACAGAGGAGCCCAACTGTGAGTTCACTCCTTTCTTTTCTCTAATGAGATTTGTGACAATTTTTTCTGTTAGGTTTAACTGTGTTTACTGCAAAAATATTTGCTTTTTGACCTACTGTTACCCAATGAAAACTTACTCAGTAGAAAGTGAGGGACTCTATTCTTTCATCCCCTCTTTCCCCATCACATAGCATTAGCTGGTTACATGGACACTTCTGTGGTCACAACAGTATGAATCTTTCTTGGAGCCTTTTTCACATGTGGGCTACACCTGTCTGCACTCGTAGGTGTCCTCTGCAGAGGGTAGCTGTCTAAAACATGCTTCACCATGAAGTGCTAAAACAGCACTTCTGTCAGATGAGGGATTGTCATCTGCTGGAGAATAATCAGTGCTGCTGAAATAGTGAGAAAATAACTTTTTTGTGGTAAGAAGTGGTGACTGGTCTAAGATCAGTGGAATCAGGAGGAATAGTTTCAGATCAAATTATCTATCTTCTGGCCCAAAAAGCGAACGTATTAAATGTTCTGTGTTCTGTTGGGAAGGAAACATATTGCCTCTTCTCCAGTGTTGAAGATTGTTCTTCTCAGTCTAACATACAGTGAGTCCATCTTCCTGCTCTCTGACTTGAGTCTTCCTTACAGAGATTTGGGTCCAATACTGCTTGTCCTCTTTACTGTAGTTACAATAACCAGATTAACTCCCTTTCCTTTACTGCAACCCTTTTCAAAAAGTAGATTTTAAAATCATCGATTTTTTTCATGCTGATCCTCACAGTATAAAAGAGAGAACTGAAGGAGTAAATGCTGATTAAACTGTTCAGAAGATAAAGAATACTAAATGGTGGCCAGTTTGGTCCTTACTCTAGACATAAGATCTCCTTCCATTAGGCTTTCTACCATAACCATGCAGATTTCTCTGTACCAGGTGACTGGGAGACAGAGATGCTGTAGTCTTTCCAGAATGTGATTAAGTGTCCCAGCATGATGGGACACAGATGTGCTGGCTCCTGACTCCTAGATCTCTCCCAGGTGTTGTGCTGTACATCACACCATGTACATGGCATGTGGACATGACTTCTGGCAGCAAGTAAAATCTTGGTGGTTTCACTTTTTCTTTTTTTTTTTTCCTTGAGACATCATTATAACTGGATACAGTATCTCTAAGATATGGAATGCCAGTGACTCATTCACCAGCCTTTGTAATCTGCTGGGGCTTTCCTTCTGTTCTTCGAAGGGGATTTTTTGTTTCTGTTTTTCATGCTCATAGTGAGGAAGAGATTTCATTGACTTGTCAATAGCACTTGTGTCTCAAAAGTGCAACACTTGGTTTGAACAAGTTGGGTTGTATGAATAGTTCAGATTATTCTATCAAATATGCATTGCTCCACATTTATCTCTAAGCTGTTGCCCTTGCTGGGTATTTTTAGATCCTTCAGAAATTCCTCACAGCCCTCTCTGGTCTCAGCTGATGCCCTGCTATGATGAATAACAATAGGAAACCTTTGTTTGGTTGTGGTCTGTAACTTGTAAGAATTAAGAGACATGTGTACAGAGACTGGTAAAACTGGTTGACAGCAAGAACCAGAAATGTTTTGATCTGAATAAAATACATGAAATTAAAGAAATCCCATATTTGTCACAACACATTCTGCATATTCTTAAATTCAAAGAACTTCACCTTTTCTTTGGGTATATCCTACATATATACCTTTGTTGGTATGTATTTGGTGTATCTCTGGGTACTTTTCTGTGCTTCTCTATCTGTGTTGTAAAGGGTATGTTTCCGACTATTTTCAGGTCCAGTTATGGTGACAGGTGACCTGACTAATGGATCCCTGCTTTAACATGAGATGAGTCAGCCTCATCAGGTGTCTGTTTATCTCTGACTGTAATGAAGCATAGGGTGATGATCTCAGATGAAAATCTCATGCTTTCAACTGCCTGAGCTGGAGTGGATTAATCACCATTTGTCTCAAATCCCTGGCAGCTTCATCCAGCTGCAATGTGTACTTTCTCCCAGTCTTGCCTCTAATTTGGGATACAAAGATCCTGAGAAAAATTACAGGACTGTAGTGATAGCATCTAAAGATCCTCTAGTCCAGGATCTAGCAAACTGACAAAACAGAAGTTTTCATTATTTCTAAATTAATGGATGTAGCTAAATATTTTTTGTTGTTGTTGTTTTGGTGGGAGGATTGGGGCAGAAGGAAATTAGAACCTAATGACTGAAGTACTAGCTTGGGTCGAAATGTTCAGCTGGACAAAATTTATGTCTCTGTAGATGCCAGTAGCTCATGATTAGGGAAAGATTGGGAGGATAAAACAAATGTGATCCTTCCCCCATTATCTTCTCCTGGAAATTACAGATTTATCCTGGAAATTATGGTTTTCCTAAGCAGTAAGTTGTATCCTCTTTTATTTGCTGCTGTTGTTTAATATGCCATGAAGATTCCTCCCACATCCCTACAGTGTAAATTTGCCTCTCTCTTTTTCAAACCCACATGTGCTTTGGTGTCTGCATTGTCCTGTGGTGATGACTTCTGCTGCACAGTGTGGAATAAGCGCTTTGTCTCACTTGAATTTTAAATCTACGACCTGATGACTCTCTGTGTTGTCACTATAAGAAAGAACAAATGTTATTTCCAATTTCCCTCTCCGTACTGAAGCCTTTCCAACGTTGAATGACGAGAGTAATTGTTTCACCCATGATGTTCTTCTTAACCCTATTGTTCTAAGAAAATAAAATACATCCCGCACTCGCACACGTCAACTTCTATAGAAACACTGCTGCTTATCCCTGTGTTGGTTTACACAGTTGTTGCATCAGAGTGTCCATGTGGTCCCCTTCTCTTCCATCCTGTTGCCTGGTACATTGCTTTTTTTTTGCATTTGACTTTTTTTTTTTTAATTATTTGTAACCATAGGGGGTTTATGCTTGCTTTGACTGAATCCCCACTTCTGGTTTTTTTCCAGTCTCACTAAGAACATTTAATTTGCTCCTGTGAGGGACCTAGAAATGCCAGGAGGTGACACCTGTAGCGGTTGCTGTAGGTACTTCCCTTTCCACCAGCAGCTGCAGCTAAGGATGGCCAGTGGATTTCCAGGTGCTGGTCACAATGTGATAGAAGGGCATCTGCCCTTTGATTTCTTCCAGGCTCTTCTCAGAAATTATACAGGTGCTCAATAAAGACAGGGAAAATGTGTTTTCTGTTTGCCTAATTCATAGATCTATGTAAGCTTAAAGCATCCCTGGCTTCAGGGCTTTGCAACTTGACTTAAACCCATCATCTTCCAGCACAATTCCTTGCTTGCATATCCTTCTCTTTCTCCTGTTCCTACTCCTCTCTGCTCATTGCAACTGTGGTCCCTGACCCAATGTGTGGATTCCTTTGCTAGGTATGCGGAAGAACTGGCTACCACGAGGGTCCTCAAGCACAGCTCCGAGTCTGCAAATGGGAGATGTGGAGAAAACCTAGCATGGGCATCCTATGACCAGTCAGGTGAGCCTTCTTCTCTTTTTGTCTCATGGATATCTGATAAGCGCCTTATCTTGAGTACTTTGGGCTCAGAGCATCTGGTTGTGAGAGTGCTGGAGTTTCCTCTACTTCAAAAGTTTATCCACCACAGCCCAGCCCAGCCCAGGCTCCCTGGAGACAGGATGGTGGTTTGCAGTCACCTATGTGTCCTGAGAGCAAGAAGCATATGTAGGCACAGAGGGAGTAGGGATTGTGGTGGTGTGTTACGTGCCTTTGGAGGCAGGGCTTGGCAGCTAGGCTGCTCCATATGTCCCTACTGTGGAGCTGTCTTTAGAGTTACTTGTGTGTCCATCCGTATGGAGACACAAGTAACACTAAAGGAGGAGAGAATGAAGCCGTCAATGCCCTGTACTTCACCTTTATCCTTAGTTTGTCCCAGCCAAGGAGAGGTCTGCCCACAACCCAGCTGTGGTAAGGGAAATGGGAAAAGGTCTCTTGCACACTGCACAGCAGTTCCTGTTTGTGGGGGCAAAAGCGGGGTCAGGACACCAAAGTGACAGTGGCTGATGTCCTTCCACTAGTATCTTCCACTCTGTTAGCAAACAGGCTTTAAGGCCTTTTCCATGCTTACATTTTTGAGGACAAATTTACTCCACATATTTTCTGATTGTAAATGTAACATATACCTGTGAGCCTTTGGTTTGGGCATCCCAGGAGCTGAATTTTGGTCAGGCTGACAGTCTGTAGTGAGCCCTCAGTTGGAGAGAGATTCAGCAGGCTCCTGCCTCCTCCAGTGAACAGGGCTCATGCCTCAGCCTGCTGGGACAGCAGGTGGGATGTATTAAAAGTGACCACTTTCTTTCTTTATTCCAATCCACCCCTGGAATTTCCAGCACACCCCCAAGGAAACAGGAGCTCGTTTCTGCAGGCTGGAGACTCTGTTTGAAGGACCTGGAAATTTTAGTGAGTTTTAGTCCCAGGGATGCTGTTCGGTTCCTCTTCAAGCACCAGCTCTAGTCCCAAGTGGGTACATTTTCATGTTGAAAAAGAAACCCATGGTGGAAAATTACAATTTGATCTGCTCATATTTGGCATTCTGTCCTTTGTAAAGGTGTGAGGAAAGGGTTCGGAGCAGCATGGGAAAACACAGATGTATGGCAGAGTTTGCATAGTGGCTATGACTCACTGCCTGAGCTTAGTTCTTTCTTCTTGTTTGTGTTAATGGCCTGTGCTCCTTCCCCCGAGGTTAAAGCCACAGAATTCCCATTTAGAGAGCTGGAAACGTAACACACAAATCCTTCTACATAATGTCTGTCTTTTCTCTGGATCCAGTCTATTTTCCTTCAATGCACTGTTTCCATACATAACTTACCAGTTTTGAGAAGTTTTGCTGGTTTTTATCCACAGGATTAAATGCCATGTTGAGAAAATTAAGCTACATCCTCTTTTGTTTTGTGAAACATTTCTACATTTCCAGTGCAGCAGGATTACTCAAAGTACCAGAATGAAAAAGCTAGTTCTTCAAAGGAAGTTATTTTCTCATCTAGACTTAGTCTTCATCTCTGTGGAGTTGGTTCATTCTTTCTCTTTTTCTCATATAGGTCCCTCTGGATAGTTAATTTGTACCCTGCTCAATGAGGCTGAAATTTGGATTAAGACATCCATTCAGGGACTTAACAAAGGCAGGCAGTGTCTTCTGGTTTCTTTCCCAGATAAAGCAAGACTCAATAAACCTCTAGAATACTCTGTATTCTCTCTCAAAAAGTGATGCTGTTGTTTATTTTGGCTCTTACTGAGTTCTGTAATAATGCCAGAAGATGCATTTCTTGTTTCAGAGAAGATTTAAGCTTTCAACTGTAAAGCCTTCTAATATTACTCCTCTCCTGGTACAAGAATACCTTGAATTCTATTCAGGATTTTAGAGTTACATAGCCTAAAGCTGTTGCTAGAAATATGTTTATCCCTGTAATCCAAGAAATAGTTGACAGCTGTTTCCTCCCTCCAGTCCTGCAGGAACTGCTTCGTGGCAGACTTTTCTTTGTCTGTGTTCAAATAAGTGAGCTGTCATCTGCCACTAATGCGAGAGACCGCAGCCTGCCTTGGCAGCTGTGCTATGTCAGGCTTCTCAGGATGCCTCATCTCATTTCTCATGTGTCGGGAGGCTGAAATTCTGTTTGGGATGGCCGGTGTGGCTGTGAAGAACACGCTGTGCTGCTGGTGGAAACACTGCAGCTTATGAACTCTAGAGAGTTTGTAAGAGAAGTCCATGGTGTGCTGTCACCCGCATCTGTTATGGGAGGAATCTGGGTCTCCTAAGGCTGGGGCTAGTGGGCAGAACAGCACAAGCACTGTCTGCCCAAGCCCTGGAGGAGCATGCTCTGACTGAGGGCCTGCCTTGATGTATCTCTTGTTGTCTAACACCAGGCTCATACAGTAGTGTCAAATAAAGTCAAATACAATAAGGACCTGCATGAGGGATGTTGAAAGTAGAGAATTACTTCCAAAAGCCATTGGTATGACTTTAGTCTAGGTAGATATTTTATTTCGGAGGCAATGTTAAATCTATCCTCTTTCCCCTCAGACTGGTGGGAGGAATGTTGCAAAAACTTAGTTTTTAAGTAGATCACTAAGGTGCTGCCCATTTGCAGAGAAATATATTCTGTGTGATTCTGTTAAAGTGTTTTCAGCAACTTAGTGGGATTACTTGAAGATTTAAGGCTTCTTTGGTATGAGGAGAAACTGTAAGTCTGCGCCCAGAGAAATTAAATGTTGAGGTGAGCTGAATACAGGAATAGGGTTGCCACAGCATTGTGTTCCCAGTGGTGAATGTGTGTCCGGTCTTGCACAGGCTGGGAATGTGTTTCCAGTCTTACACACACAAACACACCTGTACAGCATGGACACGTGTATACGTGCAGAGCAGCACAAACAGATGCAGTCAGTATTAAAATGAGCAGCACCAGTGGCTCTTCCTCTTTCCTTTTTCAGCTGATTCCAATGATATACATTACCGGGGTATATATAAGTAAATTAATATAGTATATGAAAATGCAAATATATATTTCACAGTAAATGATTTAGAAGTAGATATAATGTCTATTTTATACTGTTAAATTATATAGAATTATATATACATGTGAAAGTAATAGAGATAGAATAGAAATAGAATTCCACAGTGGATCCCAGCAGTAACTAAGCTCAGACATGCAGTCTGCCTAGTAGCTGTCCCTGGATCCCAATCTCACCAGTAGCTTGCACCTGAACATACCAATTCCTGAGGCTGCAGGTCCACTCCAGTTGCCAGTACAGTGCGTCTCACACACACAGATCCCTGGCTGCTGACCAGAACCCGCCCTGCAATGCTCATACTGTTCTGTAGCAACTCCTCCCAGAGCACTTCACCTGCTCACCACCAAGTCCCTCTCGTGCTTTGCTGGTGCTCTGGTTGCTGGCACTGCAGACACAGAGGTCCCTGCAACCCTTTGTCTCGTACCGGTTGTTGGCACTCACTCCTCCACACATCCACACAGAATGGAGCTCCTCTCCCAGGAGAATAGCTAGAAATGACATTCAATGAGACAACAGCACGACTGATGAGGTGCAGAGCATGGCCAGGCAGGAGTGATGGCTCCTGTTTACATGCAGTGGCCCCTTGGTAGTAAGGTTAAGTTACACTGTTAGTCCTACATATGGACAGACCTCACATGGTCACTCCTCTGACCCTGTGAGGAAGCTTGAGGCACGGTCAGTGTGGTCACATTGCAGCTTGTATCTTGTGTAAATAAAATCAAATCACTGTGCTGGTTCTGGTCCTAGTCTTGGGCAAAACTATACTTGGACACTAGTTCAAGGATTCTTGCACCAAGTTTTCGTGTGAGTAAGATTGTCCATCATGACTGAAACTCATTGGAGTGAGATTCAGCCTGTTCTAAAATGAACATCTAATAAGCCTAGCTGAGCAGGTCATCAGTGAGTGATCTCTCACAGAGAGAAGGGTGGAGTCAAACTGTGTTTCCACAGTGAAAGTGCTGAAACTCTGAGTATGGTTTACAGCAGTGAAAACAGAAAGGGTGTTAAAAACGCCCAGCAGAATATTTATTAATCACTTTTACAAGCAGAGCAACATAAGAGAAGCTGCAGCTCTGACTGCAGGGCAGATCCACATGCTTCTTGAGAGGAGTAAACGTTATCATTTCTGCTCTGATCAGGAATGAGGGATGTGAGCAATTTATTTTCTGTGGTTTTGTCCTTCTGACCAAAAAGCATTTTGAACAGCAACCAACTTCCCCTGTTTTGTGGGGACTTTGGGAGCAGGGGGAGCTGTTTTCCATGAAACATTAAAAAGCAATCAAAACAGACCCTAAATACAACTGTATAATTTATTCCATGATACGTTTAAATGGAAATATTGTGGTCAGTTTTGTGAACCAGTAAGTCTGAGGATGCAAGTTGCTGCTAAAGCAGGTAGGCTGAGTGACTCCTGACCCTTGTGCTGTTTTCTCTCTGGGGGTCACTGGGCTCAAAACAGGGGTTTTCCTTAGTCCCATGTGTGCCAGCTGTCACTTTCAACACTGGTTTGGCTTGTGTCCCACCAGGGCATTGTTTACTACTCCACAAAGGGAAAGAATCAGAAGAAAAGTATTTCAGAGGAAAGAGACACTGTTTAATCACTAGGTACCTACCTGTCTTCTCACATGGTAATAACTTCCACATTGGACTTCCCCTCACTCCCTGTGCCATGTGATGGATACGATTCATTCCCTTCACTTACAGGACACTTCCTTAACATGATTTCAAGACAGAGTTTGTCAAAAGTTGCCTAGTCCTTTGGTCACCTTCTCTTTTTCTGGAAAAAACTCAGTCTTTATTTTCTCACAGCTTATGAGGCCATGACTCTTTTAATTCAAAGATGATGACAGCAATGCCATATAATGAAAACTTGATCCTGCATGTGAAAAATGGAGAATAGTGATCAGCTTCTAGGCTTTAACTGCCTGGCCTCAGTCAGTTGAATGCTTTCATCCTTGAAATCTGGGAATTAACATGATAGACTGTGCTGCCCAACTATGCTCGTTGTCTTTCTGGTACAGGATTGAGGCAGTCTTACCTGATGCCATTGCTATCTCCCTTGAATTAAAAAGTAAACATTTTTTCACATGATAGTATTCTTTAAATGAAAAGCAAATTAATTATGAAGAGATATTGTGTTTGTTAAAGCTTCCATGTGCCCTGCAATATTTCCATTATGGAGCTTTTAAGTTCTGTCACATGCAGCCTTGGCACACTTCTTAGAGCTACAGTAGGCAGAGTGGGGGTAACTTTCTCTTTAAATACTCTTTATACTGTTTCACACTGATACATTAACAGAGGGAATTAAATGCTGGCAGCAGTGAGAACACAGTCCTACATCTGCTAAAATCCTACTTATGTAGTATAGTCACTTCAGCACTTGTACACATAAAATACATGGGCTTCATAAGGCCTGATATGTCAGCAGTCATACTCTGTACTTCTGTTACACCCAGCTTACCACAAACACATCTAAATCCTTCATAGCTATGAAATCTAGAGTGGGACAGGATGATCTGATTGGTTGGTTGTGTGTTTTTTTTACTATGTGCTTTTTCTTTTCCCCTTGTATTGCATAAAGGTCACTATTTGCACTTTTTTTCAGTCTTCCTTTTCTCTTTAGTGTGAGTAAGAAATGGACAAATAAATATGTGTTACATACTTCAACCATAATACAGGTCTACTGGGTTTGTTCTTTCGGTGCAAAGAGAGCAGGAAAAGAAGAAATCAGTTATTATTCCTGAAACTTTTACTTTGGGAGGCAAGAGAGGTTTTGCTACCTTTTTATGTAGAAAAAATTATTTGAGTCTGCTAAGCACTATTCCTAACAAGCAATGTGGCATATAAATTCATAGTACTTTCAGTTCATAAACCTCTCTAGAGATAGCATTTCATTGAATGTTTTCTTATCAATTATGGCTCTGACAACCAGCTTGCTAGGCTAACAGCATCATCCTTCTAGCTGACTTCAGTCATAAGAAACTGAAGTTTCAAGAAGTTAACACAGTGTCTGTCTTCTAGAAGTGTGCAAGTTTAGGACTTTTTGCTGCAAAATAGCAGAGCATGAGTCATTGCTCTTCTGCAGCCAAGAGTCCACCAGGGACCAGCATTCTTCATGATGGCAGGCTGAACAGCTTTGGCAGCTTTCTTTGAAATCTCCTGGCCTTGTGTTGATGATACATCCTGGAATGCTAAGCAGAAATTTCATTATCGATGTTGCTCAGGGAAAAACCTGACCGCTCTCATCCCCCCGGTGTTTGACACAAGATTTTCCTAACAACCAGTAATGGAAAACAAGTAACATTTGACATTTGTCTGCATAGCATCTGCAGATTCTGGTCTGAGCTACATCCCTGGCCATAGTCATAGTCCTTATACAGCTGTTGTCAGTGAAAGCCTTGGATGAGACGAGACAGTGCTGGACACACAGAGTCCCACACGGAAGCAGCTCCTAAGTGTGAATATTTGAGGTTTCTGTAGTACCCCAGATTAGAGTGCCTCAAAATGGACCTTCATAATGGCTTTAGTGCTAGGTAGAAACCACTAAAAATAAATGCACTCAGAAATCTGAAATATTAAATGCTGATGAGAACATGGGAAACCAAAAGATGTCAGAAATGTAATTTTTCTTTGCTTTACCTGGAGCTGGAATGGAGTAAACATCCACAGGTGTGGCCTTTTGCTTAGAAAACCTGGCACATTTAGGCATTTCCAAACACATTTCAAGAGGAAGGAGCTGGTGAAAGCTCTATGTGTAAGCCTGATGACAGGAGCACTTATCCAAGATGAGGTAGATGTGTCTTCATTACCTTCCAAGCTGAAAGTTACAGAAGATCTTGCTGGCCAGGCTGTAAGCGAGCTACACTTTTGTGTTTATGTCATGATTCTGCAGCACATTTCTTTTGTCTTTCAGGAAAAGATGTGGCTGACAGATGGTACAGTGAAATAAAAAATTACAGCTTTCAAAACCCAGGATTTTCTTCTGGGACAGGTAAGTTTAGACTGGGAACTGTCTCTTTAAAAACACATAATCTATTATTATGCTAAAAACTGACAAAAGTGTAGAAAAACCTGAGAAATTAGAAACTAAGCAAAATTTGCAGGATTTTTTTAATACTGCATTTTTCCTTCAACTCCAAAGTTTTGAACAGGCAACTTATTTTTAAGGCAAAATAATTTGTAAGAAATACTAAACTGGAATCATATGGGAGTCTTATTAAATGTACTGTGTTGTTGTTTACATTGACATGTGATTTCTGCTGAATTATATCACTCCACTCACAGAGATCACTTCAGCTAAAATTTGGAGATTGGGAACAGGTCATTGCCTGCCGATCGACAATCTAGTGCAGAATGAACTTAAGAACATTATTCCTCAAATAATTCTCAAGCAAGAGAGGTACCTGACCTTGTTTCAGATTAAGAAAATCATGCTTTTCTCACTGATTTGGGGATTTGTCTATGCATACAGGGAACAACTGATGGAGCAGCACAGTGCAGGGGTGGCTATTAAACTCGGCAGAAGAAGCCACAAAAACAGTGGGTTTTTTGAACAGTTGCACATGCAAACACATGGGGGAGTATGAGATGGTTAAAGCAAATGAATAATAGTCACTCTCAGAACTGCAGTTCACACTGCTCTGATGTCTTCGTCAAATCTTTCGTCAGATACTTATCAAACTACTTCTTCCATGATTCTCCTGCTACATATTCTTATTTGGATATAGGACATGGAAATGGGAATAGTAGTATGAAAACAGATCGGATTAGGGTTTTGTAAGACAAAATGCTAGATGTAGGGTTCTTTTTCATGTCCTTAGCTTGTTCTCATGTTAGGCAGAGAAGCAGCTTTGTATTGTTCTTTTTTTCCCCAGCACCTCACATGTTAAAGGGAATGTTACAGATTTAGTTTCTGAAGTGTATGTGTATGTTTCTCTCTTTTTCCTCAGGTCACTTCACAGCAATGGTTTGGAAGAACACAAAAAAGATGGGAGTTGGAAAAGCATCTGCCAGTGATGGCTCAACGTTTGTGGTGGCTAGATATGATCCAGCTGGAAATGTAGTAAATGCAGGCTATTATGAAGAAAATGTTCTTCCTCCAAGAAAATAACTTTTTTTTTAAGGTAGTCTTAATGCTTAATGACAAGTGAACCTGGATTTGGACCTAATAGTGTTTGAAATGAAGCACGATTCAATGAAATTTCCTGTTTGATACTGCTGTTCACTTCTCATTGTGAAGGGAGCAATTACATGTTGCTTGAGTCAATCTGCACATTAGGCCCCTGTTCCTTCTGAGAGGACCTCAGTTTATTTGGTAATGAACTATATGCAGCATTTCTGAAGGGTAAAATGGGTAAGATTTTTTTTTAATCGTTAGCATGAACTCTGTGTCAGTATGTGAGCAAGCACATGTTGGATATCTTTTTTTTTTCTAAACCAAAAAACTTGATAGCTTTCTGTAAACTGAAGATACCAGCTTGTAATTATATTGTGTACTCCCAGCTGTCCAATACTTTTTAATAACCATACCTTTGTTGCTCTGTCTTTACCTCCTGCTGTTGCAGGACCTTCTCTCTGCAAATGGAACATATGCAAAATTTCCTGTACGAAAGGTACACGTGTAAAATGTAATGGCATTCAGACCTGTGTGTTTTTATTAAGAGGATCTCACAGAACACTAAAAGGCTGCTGGTAAAACTGTGTCCATCAAGCAAGCCATAACTAATGCATGATCTGAAAAAAAAAGCCTAAAATTGTTTCAAGCATCCCATTTTAGGTGCTAATATATAAAATAAGTTTGAGATGAGTGTATCTCAAGTTCAAAGTGCATCCTGCAGTTTACAGTATGTACCTTGTATTATAATCAAATTGTTTACTTCTGCTACAGAAAGATAAGATTCTACTTTTTTATATTTATGCACAAAAAAGTTTCTTTGATAGTGCACTTTGGATTTTATTTCTCAATAACTTGTTTCTTTTTCCTAAGGAATACCTTTTAAAGGTGTTGTGCTATACAGACAATAACATTCCCAAATCATCTTGTCTCCTTTAGTGTAAGGTAACAGTAGGGGTATTCACAATGTCATAATTAAGAGATGTTTGCTCTTTATTCGTATTATTCAATAACAGTAATATTTCACATGCTGGATTGATGCCTTGAAAACAATGAAGATTTAGATTCCTTAAGAACAAGCCAAGCAAAAATTCTGAGGACACTCTTCTCTCTGACAAAATGTGGATTGGGCCATTTTGTACAGGTTCATATTACTGTGCTTCAATTTGGAGTTTTGTTTTCTTTGTAAATGTTTCTTTTGACTTTTGCTGAGATTCTGTATGCCGTAATTTGGTTGATGAACAGTGTCATTACAGAAATACTTCTTTTTGTTTACACAGTTGTAATAAACTGCACTCTTATGGCTTGATTTTATGTCACTGTGATGCTGTTTGTTACAATTTTTTGCCATAACCAAGAATTTAACACATATCATGAACAACTGAAAAATAAATATTTTTGAATATGAACTACTCAAGCCTTTGCTGTTACCTGATTCTTTGTTGAATAATCCTCAAATTTTATTTCCAGAACATTAACATATGACATTATTAGTTTTGTAACATGGGGGGAAATAAAACCAGCAAGTATTCTTGTCCAGGAAAGAAAGAGGAGACCTTCTAAGAGAGGCTAAATCATACAGCAGATCATAAATCCTCACTTCATACAAAGACTGAGCTAAGAGTTGAAGCTGAAGAGGCGTACCTCTTTCTCTCTCGAGCTCCTGCTTTGTATCTCATTTCATTCTGCTGCTCCCTCTCTTGGCTGACGTGTTGTCAGTAAAGAAAACCCACTCGACTCCCACTCAGGTGTGTGTGTTTCAGGAACTGCAGCCTCGGGGCCTTCCTCCCCTCAACCCTCAGCTGACAAGTGAGATGGGAATGAAAACAGGACTTTCTAAAAAAAAAAAAAAATAACAGGCTTGCTGCAACTGACGTAAAGTTAAAAGTTGATGTTAAATAAATTGGCAGTATTAAAATACTCTGCTTTTTTCCTGATGAATTTCATGCTATTGGCCCTGTAATTCCTTGAATGATTGATGCAAAACTGTACATATTGTAGTTGAGTGAGTCAAGTCAGAATCTTTCTCTGCTGCCACCTAGGTTTTATTTTAAGTTCAGAGAGAATTGGGAAGGTAGGTAAAGAGAGGACAAAACAAAACAGGGCTTGCTGTTATCTTTATTTAAAATGATAATGGCAAGTGAATTTCTGGAGTTTTTTAGAGCATTTTGAGGGGGCATCAGAGGTAGCTGGACATGAAAGATGCACAAAGCCACTCAATTGGCCTCAGTGCTTGCTTCATGCACTCCACAAAGAGTCCATGTAAGCATGACTGTAGCAATTAAAAAAACCCAAACTGTTAATTTAATTCTTCATGACCCAAGATTATGATGCTGATACCTTTTGTAAACGAACTCTGGCTGTGCAGCAAACCATGGCAGACGTAGGAGTCCAAATGCAGAGGAAAGGGTAACGTTGCTGATGTGATTCACTCAAAAGCCACATGATTTTTGGGAATTGTACACTGAAATTTGACTTACCACTCATTAGTATTAAAAGACTCTGTGTTGGTGTATTGCCCCACTCTCTACCACATCTTGGAGAGTTGTGGAGATTGGGAGGTGGCAAAGAAAGGTTATCTCCTGTCATGTTAGAGCAAAACGAGATGTTTAGGAGCTGCCTCAGAGTTTTAGAGGTAAAAGTGACATTTGCCCTGGGAAAAAAGAATAGGCTAAAATGAGAAAAATACCCGTTTTTAGAGGCCTGCCAATGATTTCTAAGGTCTTTTTGCAGCAGGAGGAGGAGAAAGAGGAGGAGAAAGAGGAGGAATTCTTGCTGGTCTGAAGTTTCATTTCTCATCTTCTGGGTTCAATAATAACAGAGCATTTGAGGAGAACTGGGATTGGTCTTTACAAGGTGCTGAAAAAGGAAGTCTGCATTAAGCATTGCCAGCCACCAGCTTCCCTCCTTTATCTTCCCAAAAGGACAAAACCTCTTCCTAAGGAGACTTGAGGGTTTTGTTTGACTGGAAGTTCAGCATGACCTGACAATGTGCACTTACAATCCAGAAAGCCAACGGTGTCCTGGGCTACATCAATATCAGTGTAGGCAGCAGGGCCAGGGAGGGGATTCTGCTCTCTACTCTGCTCTAGTGAGACCCTCTCCCTGCTCCCAGTGTACTGCATCCCTGGAGTATCTGGGGCCCCCAGTGTAAAAAGGGTGTGGACCTGTTGGAGTGACTTAAGAGGAGGCCATGAAGATGATCAGGGATAGGAGCATCTCTCCTGTGAAGACAGGCTGAGAGAGATGGGGCTGATCAGCCTGGAGAAGAGAAGGTTCCTGGGAGACTTTGTAGCACTCTTCCGGTGTGTAAAAGGGACCTGTATGAGAGCTGGAGGGCGACTTTCTACAAGGGCACGTAGTGACAGAGGGAATGGCTTAAAACTGGCAGAGGATAGGTTTAGATTAGATAGTAGGAAGAGATTCTTTACTGTGGGGATGGTGAGGCACTGGAACAGGTTGCCCAGAGAAACCGTGGATACCCCATCCCTGGAAGTGTTCAAAGCCAGGCTGGATGGGGCTGGCAAGGAGGATTTGTAACTAGATGATCTTTAAGGTCTCTCCCAGCCCAAACCGTTCTGTGATTCTATGATCAAATATCCCCTTAGTCTAGTAGGTAGTTTGTCTTTTTTGACGGCTTACCTCTGCCGCCTCCCCGGTCCCTCTGGAGCAGCAGCCTTGCCCGGGCCGCTCCGGCGGTGTCCCGGCAGGTTCCCGGTAGCTCCGTGGCCGCCGTTCCCGGCGCGGCCCGCAGGGGGCAGCCGAGCCCCGCGGATCCCGCCCGGCCCCGCCCGGCCCCGGCGCTCCCGCGGCCCCTCCGGGAGGGCTCCAGCCTCGTCCCAATGTTCCTGATCCCACTGCACCCAGTGGAATAATGCAGGCTGGGGGTTAGGGCTCTGCTGCTCCTGTCTGACTGAAAATGCCGTCTGGAACGGGTTTAGCTGAGCCCGGCCAAATATACAGTGAGAGAAAGTGATGGGAACAGGCAGTGGATTTATAGTCTGTCCTTTTTTCGTGAGCCCAGTGTCTGCACCTGTGGCTATGGCTCGGGGACTGCAGCTCCACCCACACCTCCATCCAAAATTCACATTAAACTGCCAGAAAACAAAGCAATAATATAGAAATCCACAAAATCTTGTGTTTGTAAAAGCGTTCTGACTGACACAGTTTTCAGTGTTGTTTTGTAGTCCAGACTCAATATCTAAACCTCATCTCTGGCCTTGGGCACAGGGAGAAGAAGGTGCTGGATACCTGTACGTGTACTGATGGGTGTCTGTCAATGCGTTGGGAGTGGCAGAACACCGAGGAGGGAATCACTGCCTGGAACACTGCTTCAGAGCAGCTTGGCTGGATCTGTAGTGCTTCCTCCCCTCTGAGGGAAAGCAATGTCCTTCCAGGCCGCATAGGGGATGTAGATGGCTTCCTCACTCCTCCTGCCTCCACTTTTCTTCATTTCCCCCATTTAGTTAGGCTTTCTGCAAAACAGAGAAGAAACCCCCTGCGACAGAGACTTGGCTCTTGGTGGGGTATTGCCAAGAAGGGTTAATTTGCCTTATGAGAGCAAAACTTCTGCATAAAATTACCTGTCTCATATGTTTCCTACCCAAAGCAAATAGCTTAGTGTGCCTGGTATGCTTTGTGTCCATGCTATGCACCGGCTGAGTCTCCTCTTAGAAGCCTCAATACAAAAGCTACACCAGTGTAAGGAGCGTGAAGGGATTTCCCCCTGTCCTTCCATCCCAGATACCTTACAAAATTACTTGCTCCAGACAGAGTTACATCGTGGAAAACGTGTTAAGTCACCATCCCTGGAGATACTTAAAAGATTCGGAGTTTAGGGACATAATTTAGTGCTGGAATTGGTAGTGCTGGATTCATGGCTGTATTTGATAGTATTAAAGGTTTTTCCCATCGTAAAAGATACTATGTTTCTCTGTTTCTATGAATTGTTTCCCTGTTTCTATGAATTGTTTCTCTGTTTCTATGAATTGTTTCCCTGTTTCTATGAATTGTTTCTCTGTTTCTATGAATTGTTTCCCCAATAAGCCGGCTATTTCTCTCCTGTATCTGATAATTAGTGACATATTGTGTCCCTTTTGGCTGCTTGCCCACTTCCCCTGACAAGTGTAGAGCTTGCATGTAAAGCTCAAAGAGTCTTATGCAATTATTTTGGTTTGTGTTGTCCCTCTTTTCCTTGGTTGGGAATTGCTAGTGAACACAGTGCCTTCAGGCTGTAATTTCCTGTTGCATATTTTCTGAAACCATGTGAGGGATTGTTCCTGATGAGCTTTCCAGGAGCCTGCTACAATTGAACTTGTCTAATTATCAGCCAGTTATAGCCTTCAGCTTCTTGCCACCCTTTTTCTCTTGTCGTTCAGGATTGTTTTATTTTCCCCTCCTGGGATTTGAGTGCTAATATGGATCATGGAGTCTCTGACAGTAGGTGTCACAAGTTTGTCTGGGTTAGCACAGAAAAATGTCAGGAAGAGAGAGCTCTGAGCAGTAGGGAGGCTTCATAAAGGGTTTATATGGTGCCTATATCCTAGACCAGGGCTTACCAAAGGGTGGTCCAGGAGACAGTGATGACTGTCCATGGGAGTGTATCACCCTTATGCTACTCCTCAGTAAAGACATGATCTGGTAGGCAGAGGTCACTGTGCAATTCCTAGGGCTGAAGGTAGTAAGTGGCTCAAAGAATGTGGGAGGATTGAGAGAAATGGCAGCAGGACTTCAAAGGATTGTTCTGTGCACACCTGGTTCATGCGGTGGAGCAGCCTGAGGGGATGCCCCAGCTGTGCCTGAACTGAGTCAAGGACTTTCAGGGCCAGAAAGATCGTCCAGCAACACAGAGCTGATTTTGACCCGGGTATCAATACACCCTGCCTGCCACACACAGCTAAAGGTACATCATTTCGAGGAACCTGATCATAATTTCTGGAGGCTGCTTTATTCCTGAACAAAGCAGTGTTCACCGCCATGGATGCAGGGGTGTTTCTGTGAGCTTTGTTCTTAGCTCAGCTGCCTGTTCTGCCACCCTCCTGGCTGCAGTGCTTCAGGTGGGGCCATGCTCTAGCCTGAAGAAGCCTCACTAGGAAGAGTCAGCTTGAAGGTGATGTTTCCTTCTTTTCTGAGGACTTAGGTGGAAAAAGGCAATTTATGGTGTTGCCTTTCCTTGGTCTTAAAATCAGAGCCAAGCACGGTTAAAAGGGAGAAGGGATTTACCTGGGTATTTATTTAAGGATCCTTAAGGTGCACTCTCCGTCCGGGTGGAATGAGCTGAGCAGCACACACCGAAATTCACCCCCACGATACACCACATGTACAGTTATAGGCCTTGGGAATCAGCACATCTATCAAAGATTCCCCAGTGCGAGGCTCGAGTGAACCCCTCGTGCGAGGAACTTTTCCCCTGGATGGACCTATCTTAGTTTACAGAATGTGTTCTGGAGAGGACCTTGGTGTCTGGGGCTTTCTGACCCCCAACTGCGAGGCTTCCAGGATGTTTGGTCTCCTGGCTTAATGCAGTATTCTAAACTAAGTTATCAAACTTAAGGAATTATAAGTATGTGGGCTAAAAGCACTAAGGATGCATAAAACTATATAAAAAGGTATATAAAAGGGATACAAAAGGGGTATATGAAAAAGGCAAAAAATCATCATGGCATCAATGGCTGTGTCTGTGGAGCTGGGCATCTATCCAAAGGAGGATGTTGGGATCCTTGCCCCCGTTTTATGTGGTGTAAATGGCCAGGAGTGGTCTGTAAGAACTTTGAATTCCCCTTTTCTGTCTGCTGAGAGATTTACTCCCCAAAATTTCTATGGGCCCTGTGGCACCTTTGGGGTCTGCAGCCACTCTGGGTAAGGAGAGGTATTGTCCTGAATTGCCACAAGGACCACGGTCTCCTGGATGCTCTGAGGGAGGCAGTGGTATTCACAGATTTCAAAGATCAGAGGCAGGGTGATTCATTTCCTCAGCCCCAGGACTGCCAGCTTTGTGCTGTCACAAGGCTCTGCTTAGTATTACCATGCCTTTATAAGTTAAAACAGGGTCTGCTCGCTGGCACGGTTCCTTTCACACAGCGTCTCTGTCCCTCTCCTCCTTCAAATAATAGGATTTAATGAGCAGAACTGAGTATTTGTATTTACATACAAAACCTTCCATGTATTTATCAAGGATGTGTCCAAAAAGCTTTAGAAAAAGAAGAAAACAATTTCTCCTTTCTCTGTCTTGTAAACTTCTATAAAATTGAATGCAAGAAAAACTCAGTGATTGTTTCTCCCTCGCTGTAACTGGTTTCAGTGTGCCACTGTACTCAGCAAAATGTATTATATATGTTAGCAATTGTTTCTCTATGCCCATCACAATAGCTGAGGAGTTAAAATTGCTAATGATCTTTCCAGCAGCCCAGCTATTTTTCAGCTGCTCACTGAGGCCATTAATCAACATACCCAGGACCGCTTGAGCAAAATTTGCTAGCAATTAACCTATGGGTATGGGATTTTTTTTGCTATTACATTCCTATTCTAGTCTGTACATCAAATAAAAAGATGTATCCTAACACTGCTTTTGCTAATTGAAGAGTTTAGAAAACAAAAGTTCTCAGGCCTACATGGACCAGCTTGATATGTGAAAAGAGGTCATCCAGTCTGCTGGGAAAATGTTACATGAAATACTTCCTCAGATTGCTGAACATTAACTGACCTCTTGCCTTACACTTCCTAATGTTATATAGATGATAGAAAGGACATCCGAGACGTGTTGCTTTTAGTTACTATGTATTTTAAAATACTTGTTGAAATACTCCCTTGGAAAGAAAAGGAACTGTGTATGCGTTCCCCTGACCTTTACACTCAGTGATGCCATTGAGTCGTGGTGTCACCTCATTTTTCACTAGCAAGATTCAGGACCAAAATATTTCTAATATTACTTAAGTGGTGTCAGTGAAGTTACACCTGGGGAAATCCCCGCTTCTAATATATTCTACTCCCTGCAAAATTTATTTGACTGGAAAGTGTTACTGTGTGGCTTAACAGAGTTTCTTTATGTCACAGGAGAAAGGAAACAGGAAAGTTAGTGAGAAATTGAAGAAACGGTTTGCCTCCAAAATTATTGCAGACGACTTTTCTGGTTTGCAGGACTTTGTGAGACAGCAGATTAAAGCTGTCCAAAAAAGCAAACACATACCATGAGCAGAGCTGGTGCAGTATCCTGCTTGCATTGATATGACTGCAGAGGACCAGTATCTCCCATCCTAGCATCCACTGGCAGTTCTATATGGAGATGGTCTAGAAGCCTTCAGTTGCCTAAAGCTGGAGTAACATCAAGTCCTGTAACTGTGATCAGAAGCAGCTTAGATAAGGTAGCACGAGCACCAATGGCCAATGGGTGTGCACCAGCACACCCACTTCTGTTAGCCTTGGTGAGCAGTGAAGGGAGGCTTTTCTACCTGCAAAGGAGTATTTTTCATGTGTGCATCCTTCTGCTGGCAGTGTTTCAGAAGTGCAGGAGGAAATAGTGCAGTCCTCTAGCACAGCCAATAGCAGCTTTGGATCCTGGCAGCAGAGGAAGGGATAGTAGAAGAATTAAATTACCTGCCATGCTTCAGAGCCTGTTTGCATCACTAATATATACTTTTTGGTTAATAATAAAGACAGGAGGGTAGTAATAAACTTATTACCAAAGTATCCACATCAGAATTACTTAATTTTCTCGTCAACCCAAAGTTTCATGTTTGTTGTTCATTTTCCTCCACCCGAGACCCTGCAGGGAATGTGTTCATGCTCCATCTCAGGTTAGACTGAAATCCGGTATCACCAATTTTGGCAGCATTTGTCATCCAGCCATGCAATTCTAATACGCAGGACTGTGAGAGAAGCCTAAATATAGGGATTGTCCTGGCCCTTATTTATGTCAGAGACAATGCCAGTTTCTAGCCCACATCGTTGTGGGGGAAGGAGGCTTCAACATGTGACACAAAAGCAAACAAAAAAAATGTCTCCCAACACATTTAACATAACTCTCTTGCTTTCTTTTGGAGTATGACTCATGAGTTTTAAATTATTAGGAGAGCCTCAACTTCAATCCCCACTCAAAATAGCCCCGTTATCTCTGATGAGAGAGGAGGATGTCACTTTACTGAGTGTGGCGGCCCTTCTTATCCGCACTAGAATGAAAAAGCAGGCAAAAAGTGGGCAGGCCACATGCCTGAAAAAGAGACACTTTAGTACCCCTGAGCTCATTTAATATCTTCAACTCCGGTGAGTGTGAGATTTTGGGCTGAGGGACAGACCTTTCTGAGAGAGCAGTACAAGCTGAGTTAAAGAAACAGGAGCTGACACCAGGTCTGAGAGTAATGCAACCTAATTAAAATTAAGAGTGGTTGGAAATGTGTTTGGTTATATTCTGCAGGCAATGAAAGGCCATTTTCCTAAAAATGCTATCTTAATGATTTGCCCAATTTATATTCTTGTCTTTTCATTTATTAGTTACCTAAACCTTATAAAGCAGAGCTTTCCCCATCCTCATGAGGCAGGTATGTATACAAATGGCAGGTACTGATGAAATGTTTACTGAAAAGATTAGCTTGTCAATGAGGCGAAGGATGGATATTGATCCCCCTTCTATGTTTGTCAACCTGTAACCTGTTTAAGAAATGGCCTACAGCAATGAAATCCAATCAAGCACTCTCTGCAGCTCCAGTTTTCTTGTAATATAGGGAGGGGATTCAATCACAATAAAGGAAATGAACCACTTATCATATAAATGAGGGTAAGGCAATTTACAGGTTACAGGTTCCAAGTGAGGAGAGTTCTGACTGCAAGACAGGATTGAACAATGGTTATTCTGTACACCTGAGCTTTCCTGTGGTCTTTTTATGGGGAAGGGTTGTCATGTGGCAAAATATGTTGCAATGTTGAGTTAACACGAGGTTTAACAGAACAGAGCACACTGTGTGCCTCCCCTACCTAAACCCCTGCTTGATAACTTCATAATGGAAGTGTTTTCAGAGGTGGCCAAAGCAGTCTTCTAAGTGATTAATACCACTTGTCAGTCCGTAGGGCCAACTGAAAACCACTTTTTTAGCTTTATGAGAGATGTGAGAGATTGAAGAACTTTTATTTAATTCAACATCAGAAGAAAATTTTCTAACATGACCCTCTTACCCTCACCTCCCCCAGTAAAACATGTCAGGTCCAAGTTGTGTTTAAGACAAGCGTTGGAACCACCAGGCTGCAGACACAGCCTTCAATAGCTTGTCTTTATTTATTTGCACGGATGAGTAAGAGGGCAGTATGATCTACAGACAGGCTGTGGACCCCCTCTTCCTTCCAGCAGAGTGGATGCCCATGTACAACACCTAATTTGTGGGTTCAGATCCGTGCCCTGAAACACAGAACAGCAGCTGATATTGAAGCATTTGCCATTTGAGACAAGCAGTCAATCTGTTTGCATTCTGAGAGTTTCCTTCTCCAGAAATACAATCCCAGACCTCGTTGGGAAAAGAAGAGTTTAAGTAATTTTTCCATTAAAGATTTAGGTCTTGGTACTTGCAGTGGGTTGAGTTTGGCTGGATATCAGGTGCCCACCAAGCTGCTCTCTCCCTCTCCCTCCTCAGCAAGACAAGAGGGGACAACAGGACAAAAAAGCTCATGGGTCAAGGTAAGGACAGGAAGAGATTATTCTATCCAGAACCTTGACATGTAAATCCAATACAGCACTCCAGCCTTTTCCAGCTAAAAAAGTGTGTCACTGCAAGTATCTGATCTGTGCTTGACCTAAAGAAAGTTTTCCTTCTAATCTATCTTCAGTGCATTTTTTTTTCTTTTCTAAATAGTATTCTTCCTAATGGATACTTTTTTGCTTCAAATGTGCACTGAAATAGACTTCATTAGATAAGCAGCCTTCGGAGAGGAGATCAGTGGAAGATTACGCATGACAGTCATCAAAATGTGAGAATTCAGTGAACTCATGGACTTGGGGAAGGTGAGGAGATACACAGTCCTCAGTCCCCACTCCCAGTGTCAGAAGACCACAGCAGCCTGTCTGGTCTGACCCAACAGTCTCTAAGCTTAACCAACTCAGCTGAAGGCACAGAGAAACCACAGCTGATCTAAAAGCCTTTCTGAAAGAGTAGCTTGCATTGACCTGCTGGTGTGACCCCTGGCCAGGAAGAAGAACAAGCTCTCATGGCACTCTGCCAGCAGTGGAGGGTTAGCTGAAATTTTCCAGCAATTTACCTTGCTGGAGTAAATTGTGCTTTAAGTATTAGGAGTTGTTGTAGGTGAGCAGTTACTGTGTTCCTTAGACATATCCACTCTTCCAGTGATGACTACTGCCATGTTTACCCGCTTCCAGTTCCATCCTCAAAAATGTCTTTCCAGTGGTGTAGAGAGTCCTTGAACATTGTCTCTTCTTTCGTAGAATCATAGAATGGAATCACAGAATGGTTTGGGTTGGAAGGGACCTTAGAGATATCTCATTCCAACCCCCCTGCCATGGGCAGGGACATATTCAACTAGACTAGCTTGCTAAAAGCCCATTCCAGCCTGGACCTGAACACTTCCAGGGACAGGGCATCCACAACTTCTCTGGGCAACCTGTTCCAGTGTTTTACCACCCTGAAAGCACAGAATTTCTTCCTAATATCTAATCTAAACCCACCCTCTTTCAGTTTAAAGCCATTCCCCATGTCCTACCACTAGATGCCGTTTTAAAAAGTCACTATTAAAAGCAAAATAATAATTTAACTATGAGAATTAATAAAATCAATGACTGGAGCTATTTCTTGTGAGCTTGAAACTTTAGTTTTGTGACTTGGACTAACTCAGACAGCAGGAATAGGATCTCAATTAAAAGTAAATTTTAAAAGCTTGAAACAAAGGGCTAAATCTTTCATATGCACTGATGCTAAATTTTTCATAAGTAAGAAATCTCATGTGAAACAAAATGCTGAAATAAAGCTGTGACATGGTGGTTCATCTTCCTAAGTACAATAACTATGCTCAAAAATTAGTGTAGATATTGGACTACTCAGGATAGAGTCAAACCTTTTAAGGTTAAGGTTTTAAGGTTTAAGGTTCTTACGGCGTTATCTTGCTATGCAGACACCTTGCTGTTACCAGAACCATCTGGTCTGGCGTTCCCAGGTGGAGGTGTCTGCCACTCATTTGCAGGAGAGAGGAGAATCCTACATCTGGTTCTTTCTGTTCTCCCGATACCACGACCCCCAGAGATTTGCTGTCTGCTTTGTTAATGATGAAGAGCTAACTACAGAGGGGCACGTATCAAGTATGGACATATTATATCGTGCCAGAATTGAGGAGGAAGCCTCAGGCTTGTGTCCCATGTGCCTCTCTCCAGTATTAATCTTCTCGGTACATGAAATATTTTTCACCAATACGTAACCTCACTTATTACTTCCTGCCATTAAGTGCAGCAAATACTCAGACACTCTTCTGGAACATCTCCAAATGAAATCTCAGAGTCATTACATTAACCTTTTCCATTATAGAGCAGAAGGAAATTAGCTATTGGCACACACAGAAATACTTAGAAAGTGGCACGATATTTTGCATAATTGTATTTTTATACTTCCCAACAACGCAAAGAGTTAAACAAAAGCGGTAAAAATCCTGCATGCTTCATTAAAAACTCTCAATTTCTCTATTTTCGGCAAAATAAGCCATCAGTGTTAGATTCTATAATTGACACCATTGCTTAGGGAACAAACCTATGAATCTTATTAGAGACAAATTCATTACTTTAAGTCCACCCTTAGGATGCAGAGCTCATAAAAGAAACCTCTGGAGGGTTCAGCTTAGGGGATGAGATGATTTCAGGCTGCAAATCTACAGATTTGCTGTAATTAACCTGAACTAATTATTGTCAGGCGATGGGTCAGACATCCTGGATAAAAGCCTCTGACTGGTTTTGTGGTCTACTGGGTTTTCAGCGAGAGAGCTGCTTGTTAAACAAAGAAAAAGTACTGAAAGCACAGCCTTATATATTCTTAAAGTAAAATAAATCTTTTCACTGGGAGAGAATACCAGAGTCTATTTAAAATGCACAGTCAATTGGCACACTGAAACGTATCAATGTTTAATACTTTTGTTAGCTATCTCACTGCAGGCAACCATCACCAGCAATGGTCAGAAACAATTCCTGGGTGGGCTATGCTGTTCTCACTCCACATGAAGAGAATGCCTGCCTGCTTTTGCAAATATCGTGAGAAGGGACCCATTAAACAATTCTTCGTGCACTGCAGGTACGTGTTATAATCCTGTAATGGATGCTGCCCTGTCACTATTCTGCTGCTGCTTTCAAGGGGCAAGACACGCACAGGTACACCTACAGAAGCTTCTGTGGCTGGCCTAGGGCAGAAGGAGCTGGCTGGCCTCTACAAGATATGCTGATAACCCTATCATACAGATTACACCGATGTACTTATCACAGCTTCAAAAAGCAGAGACAATTTTCACCAACAGTGGAAGAACTGTTTAGTCTTATTGTTTCAAACACAGATTTTTGTGTTCATTTAAATTTCTAAATTCTGTTGAAATCAGTGGCCATGACGTGAAAATATTTTGAGGTCTCTCCATCCTTCGAAGTTTTCAAGACTTGGCTGGGCAAAGCTGACGTGACCATGTTCTACCTTGAGTGGGACATGACACTCAGAAATCTCTTCTGGCCGGTGTTTCTATGACCCAGTGTGGTTAAGACATGGTTACAAGGAGAACTCTGTGTTCAGGTGCTGTACTTTCTCAGAAGGAGAGGCTTATTGGCTGCCCCTTGCTGAGGAGTTCTTTTCCCTTCAGTCCAAAGGTCCACTGCCATCGCTTTTTCTCTCGTAAATGCACATCCTACCTTCCCTCTCACCTCTGATGGTGTTTCTTGGCAGATGGTCACATATTTTTACTGTATGTTTGACTGATACTGGGCAGTTTGTTTTCCATTTCCTCAGTGTGTCTCTGCGGCTGTGGGACTGAGTTTCCAGCAAAGGAGTCCCAACAAGGGAAGCCTGTGTACGAGTGCAGCACAGCTAGGGCTGATCTTGGCAGCGGTCACCTACAGACCCTGGGATACACCAGTGAGGGAACACAGAGTCAAGCAGTAGGGATGGTCAGTGGCTCTTGTCATGTGAGTGACTTAAAATATCTTCAGTAACATTTTAACTCACTTGAATGTGACTCAAATGACTATAGATTTTGAGCCTCTGTGACTCTCTAGGGAAAAAAAGTTCTGTGTCAGTGCCACTTGATAAATCCCAGGTCCCTCCTCTGCTGCACAGCTGTGGAGTTTCTTCAGGTTCCTCATGCACTCAGGTGTTCCCAAATAAAACTTTCTGCCTCACGGGAGTATTGTCCGTGTAAGGTAGGCTCACATCTGCTGACCTAATGGGATCCATTGAGCTTCAGAGGTCTTGAAGTCAGAAGAAATTATGACTAGAGCCTTTTTTCCTAATCTTCTGTGTATTACATTAATGGGTTTGTTATTGGTTTTCACTATTTACATTTCATTTTATTTTTCCTGTCATTAACAGTTTTCCTACTGGTACAAAGACATTCCCTAGCAAGCAGAGGATTAAAAATTACTGGTAAAAATAGCTAGAAATCTGAAAAGTTGAACTGAATCAAAATATGGAAGATATTGATACCGAACATAACACTACTTTTAAGTGGAGGCAGCACATGAGCTCCTCTGTAGATCTGAATGTTCTAGGGGAATGGATCCTTATAATCAAAGTCAGAAGTTATTCACTACCTGAAACAGATTTTAAAATGTACGAGTAGCATCATTTAAATCCTACTAACACTCTGCAGGAGGCAGTTCTTGAAGTACATCAAATTCTCAAGTTTTCTGAGGACATTCTGCAAACTAAGATCATTATAATATCCTCCTTCAAATGATTATGGGTTTGGGCTTTTTTTTTTGCTAGCCTACTTTTCTAACTTAAATGTTTTCATTTTGCTACCAAATATACAAAGCTCTCCTAGATTTAGCTCACTCAGGCCTGCACACAAGCAGTGAGATGCACATGTTCTCAAAGTGTGGGCAGAGGTCCCTCTGTGTGATCTGGGGGACAAGGGGCTCTCACCACCTTTCAGGGGCTGGCAGGGCCTGGTTGTCATGAAGGGCTTTGTTGAATGGGTCTGCCTGAGCTCCTAAGGATCAATATTTAGTATAAGATAACCTTTTTCTTCGGAGCATTTCTTGTTTAAGCCTCTCATCCTGTAAATATTAAGCATTAATTTACTATGCATTGTTTCCATTTCCTGATTTGGGCATCCCTGTAATAAAGATGTATCTTCCTGTTGGGACAGCAGGAAGAGTGATGCCGGGTGAAAAGTGCCTTTTTGCCATCCTTCCATCCAGGTCCTCAGCTGACCCAGCTGTACTTCAGCCTTACTGAAGCACAGGCCTTTTCATCTTGGTGTAAACAACACCTTCAATGTTAACAAGCTTGCCTGCTGTTGACTGCCTCTGTTTGCAGATAAAACCTGATCCTCTAGCAACAGGAGGAAAGCCTCCAAAACCTTCACTTCACTGCCCTAGTCAGCTGCGAGTAGGGCACACACAGCTTCGGGTGTGACTTTTTGAGAACTGGTCTCTCCCTAATCAGCATCAACTTAGGGCAAAAAGAGTTACAGGCTTTCTCTGTGCATGTTTATGAAGATATTGCAGATAAGAACTATTTCCTAGTGTATGGAAAATCCTATCTGCAGCAGGAGAAGCTGCAGTTATCATGCATCACCACTGTATGCCACTACAGACTAATTACTCTAGTGGATCCCAGAGATGAGGCACTGCTACAGCAAACCCTCAAGAAACACTTAGTTAATATTAAATTGTAATCCTGTTACCTTTAGATGTTCCCAATGTTATTAATCTCAGAGTTTCCAAGTCAGTAGTTTAGAAACAGATTATCTGAAAATCACAGTGCCATTAACCTCTTTGTATGTATACCATTTTTAAGCACAGGAGCCAAGAGGAGTAAAAATAATAATAAATTTATATTTTCAGTACCTTTCTGCTTAAGGATATTCCACATATAATTTAAAATTCGTCAAAAAAGCATCAAACATGGAAAAGATTATTTTCATAATCTATTTATGCTAAAGATAAAATAAACATGAATATTCAGAAATGAATTATCTCATCCACTGTCTTTCATAAGTCCTCTATTGGACTGGTACAAAATTACCCTCAGATTTATACCTTTGCACTAAAAAGCGTAAATAAAATGCACTACAAAAGAATTATTGGTTTGATATCTTGAAACAGGTTTCTAGAGTTAATTTACAACCTAATAAAATTTTTGTTGAAAACTCACTAGTGGTCTTGCAAAAAAGTCTTTGCAACGCAAACTACTGTGCCAAAGCAAAAATTAACTTCTATAAATGCTTAAATAAGATTATAAGTGTGTAAGTTAGCACTTACATGCTTTTTGAATCATATCCTAAATTTGGTCTCTGTTTCTATTGCTTTATCCTACAGCTTTGAAATCTTAAAAAGTATTTTCCTTTTTGGTCTCTTCTGTTTTCTGATCATTATCGTTCATTGTTTCTGTATCTGATTACTAACAAATTTAAGCAACTGCTTGTTTCTGTCTCTTTAAACTTCTATTCTTCTGCTTTCCTCAGTTTTTATTCTGTCTGCAGTTTAAACTATTCTTTGCTCTATAAAAATCCCTGTAAGATGGGTAGGAGGGGGAGAATGTCCAGGGCAAGGAAATTAGTAATTATAGAAATTGTGAGTTTGACAAAACAAACTATTCCTAGAATTTTTAGTATCTCTTACAGAAATTGTAGGGAATGTCTCCTTCACCTTTAGCACAAAAGCCAAATAATGTGGAATTGTAGTCTCACCAAGAGCTGGGATGTTTAAATTCAAAACTTTACAACAAATTACTCTTGTACAGGCTGCATCATCACTTATCCCAGGGAAATAAGAGACCCTCTTGGACTGCATCCTTTCCATTCCCTGGTCACTGAGGAAGAGGGGTGCTGCAACCCTTGGAGAGTGTTTCCTTTTATGGCTGGGATATTTGCTCACCTTTGAGACTTCTTTCTTTTGCCCGCGCAAAGGAGCTGTGTGACATTAAATTACCTATTTACAAAACGGATTAATATAAAAAGCTGCATTAAAGAGATCAAATGTCTGGAAAAAAATAAAACAAGGAAATGAAATCTTCTCCCTTGAAAGTGTACTCTTAGAAGGCTGAGAGCTGCACTTTGTCACTAAAGTAACATCCGTGAATTGTTTTGGTGCTGAAGATCTTTTCAGCTGATTTTACAAGAGCTACTGCTAGAGCTTGATGATGCTACTTCTGCTGCAATGCCACAGCAGTTTCATGGAGATAGTACAAATTGATGTATTATTTCTAAGAACCCTTCCTTGTCCTCTGGGATTTCTCTGGGCATTGTGACCCACGACTGCTACCGGGAAACTGGATCCAATCCAAATATTTAAATCTAGACGTGACTTTAATCATCTACTGAGTTTTGTCCATCCAATAATTAGTAACTGCTTGTATGTTTGACTTTGTAGTTTACAGTTCTGTAATCACTCCCTTTGCTGGCTGCAGTATGATATTTGAGCTCTGAAAACGGTTATTCCAGTCCCAGAAGTGAATTAATCCCTTCCACAAGAGTTAGCCTCTTAAAATAATTATTGGGAAAAATGAAAGTGTAATCATTAGTCCAATAATGGCTCTAGTGGAAGGAAACTTAAATTAAGTCATATTGGATCTCTGAAACATTAAATTAGGCAAATTAGGGATCTGATTTTTCTTTAAAAACCTGAATCTATAGTAGTACTAAAGGAGGGCAGGGCTGGATGTGAGAGGAAAATAACTACCAGTTGTGAAATATCTTCGGACTGTTTAGCAGCATTACCATTCACAGCCACGGAATACATTACATTTTATTGTAAACTTTGTTCCTTAGAGAAGTATAAATCTTGAAAGTGTGTCAATACTTGGCAAAGTAAGCAGTCTCTGGAGGCAAAAGATGTTTAAGACCATCTATCAAGTATAAGAAGTTGATAGCAATTAAAATCAGAGCTGTTTATGTATAAACATAAATTGCAGTGGTAGCTTAAAACTGGCCAGTAAAAATCTCGGCTGGGTGGAAATTCCGATAGCAAAAGACTGCAAAAAGCAACATCTGAATTTTAAGAACTGGTTTTGTAGTATACACTTTTTCTTTAGCAACAATATTTTCTACGAAATTTTATTACATTGAGGAAAATGTATCTATTTATTTATTTTCACATCCAGGTATTCTTTAAAGAAACACCACAAACAACAAAACCCAAAAACCACTGAACAATGGGTAAAAAGAAGATAAATTAGATAAAATATTACTTATTAGATAAGCGCTAAGCCAGGTTGCATTTCAATGCTTGCTTTTACCCCAAAGAGATACAGAGAAGGATGGGGATTGATTTAATGTTAATTACTATAATAATAATGATGGTTTTTTTAAAATTATCATGTATTTAAAGGGAATTATTAATTGTGTCTCTTTAATGCATGTGGTTCTCAGGAAGTAGACCATTGTGGGCAGCCTGCACAATTTTATTGCTTTTCACAACAGTTACAACACTAAAAATTTCAGTGGAATGAGAGCCCACAGAAATAGTATTGGGGGGGGTCTTCCTCTCCTGAAGAGGAAAGGGACTGCCCGGTGTAACCCAGACACTGGGTACCCAGTTGCTGGCTTGAAAGGAATGTGTTGGTCTCGCTCCAGGATTCTGGTCCAGTGGTCAGTCTTGGATCACTGTGTTCAAGTCAGTCCTCGAGGAGACGCAAGGAGCCCAGCCAGAGCACTGATTAATGCCGTGCTGGAGGGGATGTGTTGGGCTGCAAGTGGACCCTGCCTCTTCCACCAAGGCTTCTATGGTAAATATGGTAAATAAGGGTACCTTCTATGGTAAATAAAGATAAATTTTTAATTTAAAGTAAATTAAAATTACTTCCCTTCTTAGGGACGGTAAATAAAGTCAGAGAGGCTGTCTCCTTCCCTAAAACAGGGGAAGGTGTGAAGAAGACACCAATTTCAACTGTGACAGTCCTGAGGAAGCCTGAAGAGCAGGGGTGCTGTGCCCACAGTGAGTTTTGCTGCAGCAGGAAATGAGGAGTGGCCTCCCAGGCCATGCCATGGACATGGGGAAACTTGCTGGCAGCAAGAACAGTGCCAGGCTGCTGGGTGGAAGGGAGAGACTGGCTACAAAAAGTGGGATTGAATGCTGCTAAACAGAGCATAATGTACAATGTTTATTTTAAATTAATGAGGCTTGCATGTCTTCAAAATGCATTTTAATATTTAAATTGCTGCAAAAGTAAATTTTTAAAAGAAAGTGTCCATGAATTTTCACCCCTGATCTTCCAAGTTGCGATGCTAGAAAATGAGAGACAAAGAGTGCCCAGGTCAGTGAGGTAAAGGAAAGACTGTCCCCTTCTCATGTTGAATGTCTTCCACTGTAAAAGTACATCTTTTCATTTCTGTTGAGCTGTGGGAAAGATGTCTCAGGAAGGAAGTCTTAACATGGGACCCAAATCAGGACCTAGAATATAATTGAGAGATTTTGGTGTTCCAGACACCAATATCCACCACTGAGGGAACAGAGAATATCCACCCACATAAGTGGATTGATTCTGGCATTAGACAGAGAAGAAACAGCTATGTCAGGGCCTTCCTCTCATCTTCCTTACTTCCAGAGGAAGATCAGTCCAGCAGCTATTTCTACATCTCCTCCAGAATAGTGCAAGAGAAGAGGGTTTTGTTAAGTGCTCCCAGCTTTCTAGAGGAAAAGAGGGTCTGAGCTTCCTCCCAGATTTGCAGGGCTCCTGCTGTATGCACACACTGTGAATAAACCACAACACAAGAGAGATGATGAGCCAACATTTCATTGCAGATAGCTGCTAGACCTTGGATCTCTCCCCTCCTTTGTTGGAAGAGCCCTTGGACAAGGGAGTAGTCTTCTTTCTTTAGCTTGCAAGAGCAGGGCTACTGATGGGTCCCTTATTAACACGAGGAGTAAAGGGAAGTCCTAGCAAATAACAAAAGTATTCTGGTGTTTTTAAACTTAGGCTTTGTTTTACACCCTCTCCACCAAGAATTTGTGAGTATTTCATAGAACAAGACGTGAACAAATCAATAGAGGAAACAGCATCTGAACCAGAATGCAGGCATTTAATGTCTCCTTGTACATTAAATTACCCAATTAATGTTTCCTGTTGCCTTAGCCTGTTCTAATAAGGCTTGACTGTCGCTTATCAGCCCCTAATCTTCTAAATGATGAGCAAGAACTGCAGCTGGATTTACAAGAGCCTTTGGGGCACAATACCAAACTCCCAGAGTGCCAAAGATCCATCCTTGGAATTATTCTTATTAAGGTTTCTCATTCATTATCATTTACTTCACACAGATACCCACTAATAAGATCAGATTGACTTTATTATTTATTAACAAATAACTACTATTAAAGTAGATACACAGGACAACCAATTTCTGTGTATAAATAATTCCTCAAAAAATAAACTTTTTTGTTGCATAAAAATGTCATTTCAGATACCAATACTCTTTTGAGTTAACTGAGTTTTCCTGCTGTGTGGGCTTATTTTTCCTGAAAGGCTGATCTATAGTTTAGAATGTTTTAGGGTAAGAAAAATTCTTCCAGAGTAACTGAAAGTAATTTTTATGGTCTGTGCCCATGAGTTAGCTAATCAGAATAAAGATGTTGGGAAAGAGTTGTAGGTAATGAGTAACTAACAAGGATAAATGATTTTTAATAGACAATGGCAGTGTCTTCAGAATGATACTTTCCTGTTGTATTATAAAAAATAAATAAATCTATTTTACTAAGAGAGACTTCTTATGAACTGTGAGGCCAGTAGGGGGGAGGAATAGATTCATTTAGATAAAACGCTATTAAATTGCCTGCATAGTGTCCTGTCAGACAACTATTGATCCCATCCCATGGGAGAAATTGATTTCTGTGCAGAGAGCTATGTGCTCTCTGCAGTGTCTTGCTCCAATGCTATTGCTCTGGTAATCACACGCTGCTGCCTCTTTTCCTTTCTCTCTCTTTCCATCTATTTGTTGTGCAAAGATTGATTGAGAGACATGAAGGATTCAAATTGCCATATTTGTTGTTATTTGACCTTTCCAATTATATTCTGTTAAATATGTAAATAGTTCATTGGTAGTTCTGTGCATATGAGTTTGCTAAAGCAGTGTGCAAGGAAGGCTTCCGGGGGGATGTCTGTACCTTTGTTTTCCTTTAGATCTATGGATGTGACTCAGTGAAGGGATTTCAAATGCAGTTGAGAATTCTCCCTGCTTTGGCAAAGCTATCTAGGCTAGTTCTCAACACAAGATCTAAAGATGGGATAATAATTCAAACTTTTAACACCAGAATTACGTAAAAAGCTGAAAAGTGAAATGATAAGTGATTAAGGATCTTTGCTTTGGTTTCCTTCTTTTAGGCATAAGTACCTTTTGTCAGCTCCCATTAATGTGAGTCATTTTTTAATACGACAAAAATGACTTGAGGTGAAGTAATGACAACACTAAAGTTGAAACCCACTTTTAAATCTCCTCCCTTTGAATAAGAATAAGAAACAAGGTCTCAAATTGCCATGAAATGGTCACACATTGTTTCTCAGATAATACAGCTTCAGTTTACAAAACTGTTTGTCTAATGAGTTATGTATGTACTTGACTTTTTCTACTATTTCTTCTCATTCTTACATTGGTTTCATTCTTATGACTCATTTATCACCATCAGTGCTAAGCAGATGTTTGGATGTCAGCTTGTGGGGATCAAGGCCCTTGCTGTTCTCTGGGACCATAACTTGGCATTTGCACATGGGGAAAACCTTCTGAATGGGAAAAAGCCAGGGCAGACCTTCTGGCTTCAAGTCGTGCCAGTGCTAAGGGCATACAGTGGAATAAAGATCTGTTGGTAGATCACAGCTATATTTTAGTAGTCCCAGGCTGCTGCACTAGTCCTAGGAAGGAAAGTGTAGGATGGTTCCTCCTGGAGGACTTTCAAAATCTGACTGGACAAAGTCCTAAGCAAACAAGTATAACATTAAGGTTAACCCTTCTTTAGAAGAAGTTTAGATTAGAGAACTTCCCTCATTCTCCTCACACCAAGGTCTCTTTGAAACTAAATCTTTCTATGATATTATAAATTCAAGTCCTGGTTATGTTTAAGCATTTGCCCAAGATAGCTCCTTGCTAGGACATCAACTCTAGCCTGTGAAACGAAGCCCTTGTTTTTCAATTGCCTTTTAATGCTTTGGATAGCACAGCAAGTGAAGATACATTTCTTCTCCTCTTCATTAATCTCTTCTCCACGCTCGCATTTTGCCACTCATCATATCATTCAATTTAACTCTGCTGCAGCTGGAGGAAAACACTGACTTCTCGTGTGTGTTCTGGAAGGTGCCTAGGCAGCAGGGAGAAGACCGTATCTGACAGCATGAGGTGCATGGGGGCAACCATATTTCCCAGCTGTGGAGAGATGCAGCTGAGATGGGAATGCTCAAGCAGGGTGACAGGAGAAAATTGCTGACTGCAGCTCCTCAAATCCAGTACCACTTATCTTCTGGCCTGAAGGTGTGAGATTCTCTCCCTCCCCATCTTGGAGTGGGGAAAGGGAAGAAGAAGCTGTGCTGTGTGGTTTTGTTAGAAATACAGAGGGAGGGAGGTGATAGGGTAGGGAGGATGAGGAGCCAGAAAGACAGAAGGAAGATGAAAGTGTGGGATAGTACGTATGTGGGAATTTGCATAGGGAATGCACAAAGTTCTGTGTTTTTGGGGAAACATCATTGCATGAGCACATATGAAGGAAAGGAGTCAGGTGTGGGGAACAGCAAAAAGCCCCAACAGTGAGACCAGTATCAGAGAAAATAGGCTCTCTTCCTTACCTATTCTCAAGTATTGTAAATTTACAGGGGTAGTTTCAGTCTGATTGGGACAAAGCTGACAGCTCCTTGCAAGCAAACAGGGACTAGAAATTATAGTGAGAGGGACCTTAGAAACTCTAGAGGCATACAAAAATCAGTCCTGGGACCTCTTTTTGTTTGCTTGTGTGTCTCCTTTATTAAGTAGAATTTAATTTGATAGTCTATTAGAAGTACATCTAGAAGGAACTGCTGGATGCCCCTTATTGAGTGTTTCTATGTTTCTCTCTCACAACAGGGTGACTTTTGCACTGTAATTACTTTTTGTAAAATAAACAAAGCAAGCTACTTGCAATTGAAGAGCATAGTGTTGCTAAACCCGGGGTTTTCCTAAGACAGCCTTGCAATCCAAAGTACCTTAGCTTCCACTAGCTTTGTGTTTGGCTTCAGAGAATATCTAATCAAGGAAAGAACCACCCCTCATCTCTGTCCCTATTAATTTCACACAGGAATCCATCATTTTAACAGAAACTTTGTTTGTGCACAGGGAAAGCTTTGCATTTCACAACAGAGAGAGCAGTGAAGGGGAGAAGTTGTCAAAGCCAGTGGTGAAGGATGCGCTGCTTGCAGAGCTTATTTTCCGAGTGAGGCTTTTCTTCTATTCAGCGTCTTCCTCCCTTTCCACCCATGGCTAAGGATGAATATAGAGAAAAAATTGTGAGGACAATATAAAGCAAAGTTGCAGCACAGGAAAACATACTATACAAGCATTGGCTACAAATGTTCCCCGGTCAGAAATCAAAGGTCTGCGTTATTATTTGAAAGACACTTTTTGAAATTAAGGACTTCAATCCTGTCTCCAATTCTCTTCCTAACTCCACAGGATCTTACCAACACAATTACCATTCAGGTATAGACTAGGCTCTCTCATAACTTGGTTTACTTTATCTAGGTGTGGGCTGCATTAACCTGGCAGAGCGATGAGGAAGATTTCTGTTCTCTGCTTTGAGCTGGTAAGTGCAGGCAGATTCCTCTGGTTTTGACAAAATGAATTTCCTTTAAAGGAAAGAAAACTAAGCTGTTCTAAAAGGCCACAAGAAGTAGACGAATGATTCCTGTCTGTCAGTCTGATAACTCCATTCTCATGCTTCACTGTTTTTTTCCCACTGCACCTGCTTTGTATGTTCAAGTGTGGAGCTCTTGGTTTGATCCTGAATTTGTGATTGAAAAAGAATTATTGAACTTCCACTGTGGTGCTGATGAAAACATAATCTAAAAGTCCTTTGGGATTTTTTTTTTCTGTCACTGTGCTTCAGATTTCTGTCTCTGCTGTCCACTCATACCTTTGCAATTCTGTGATATAGTTATTTCCCCCTAATTCCCCAGTTTCCTCTTCCCACCATGTTTAAAGAAACTAACAGTAAAAATATCTCTTCAAGTACAAAGCAGCCACTTCTGTTACTTGCATCCCTTCATCTAGCAAATGTACAGTAAATGAGCTGAAATATTCTGACTGTTCAGAAGTAATTTGTTAATTCATCTTTATTGAGAGGACTCTCACTTACAGATGGACTGGACAGTGGAAGTTGTGCCACCTCTGGGAACTCCACCTCCATGAGATGTAGCCTCCTTGGACATCATGCCAGAGGCCATGGATCCACCAGAGATCCCACTGCTGGTAAAACCTGATGAATGGGTTGTGCCTTTGGCACCTAGAACAGTTACAAAGGACATGTTACTGGCAAAAAAAGGAAGGAACCTTAGATGACAATTATAAACTACTGTGTTTTTAAAAAATTCAAGGCTAGCAAATGTATCAAAAGACAAGGTGACTGCTGATTACTTGACTTGTTCTGTCAGTATACTGCTTTTTAGCTGCCACCTTGGGGAAAGGATATTATCAGTGTTGTTGTGGATGTTCCCAGAACACAAAGAAAATCTGTGGCTCTTGCACAGACTGTTTTTGATAAATCTGGATCTCCAAAATAGTTTCAGCACAATTTATCTCTGCTGAAATTGCACTTTTCTGTGGAGCTGCCTGAGGACTGCGGAATAAACTTCTGTAGAAACTAGGAATTGTTGCACTTCCTGTTCCAGGTGAGGAACGTGTTCCTTTCACTTCACTTTTCCTCACACAAAACTGTAATAGATACCTGTAAAATTCAAGTATGACAAGTTGTGGTAGCCAGTGGCCAATTTATATGTATATCTTTGTCTCAGTCTAAATAAGTCCCAAGCAAAACACTCCATTGCAAACTCTTCTTCTCCTGGGAGAGGAGTAAAGCATTAGTGACGACAAATGTTAGTGATAATGCTTAAAGCATTCCTGGAGGATGCTCAGATATTTTGGTGATGAGCTTGTTATAACATCTTCTGTAAAGTGATCCTGAACAATACTCATGCCCCACTGCAGAATCAGCCGCTCCTTGGAGCATGTTTGTTCTGGGGGGAGGAAGGGTTACAGTCTGAATGAAAAGGTTAAGAAGATGTGTTTGGAGAGATTTCAGTGAGCACCTGCGGAAATGAAATCAGGCCCTTTTAGCTCTCAATCAGGCAAAGAATGTGTGGCAAGCTCTCCTGCTGCAGGGAGCCAAAGCTCACACCTGTCTTGGCAATGTTACAGAGCTAGCATTTTCCACATGGATAAAAGCTCCTCTGGAGTATCTCCTGTCGGCATGGCTAAGGTTTCCTTAAGTCACGCAGATTTCTCTTCACCAAAAAGTTGGTTTTCATAGAAGTCCATCGTTAATACAGAGGTTGCAAGAATAAAACTAGGCATAGTTAAATGCTTATTTTGCTTCTGTTTCTTATACAAATTCACAGCTCACAGAGGGATAGAAATCTTCAGTGTTTTAGTTTAGAACTGACAGCTTCATGCTCTCTGTAGGGCATCGCCACTGAAGAGTTTGCCACTGCTTATGAGTGTGCTGAGGACTGCTGTACCACCCTGATCGGTAACAGAAGGCAGCTTGAGCAGCTGACTAACATATGACTAAAGGGAGCAACTGGCATCTCCTGCATTCCAGGATTTCTGCTGCTAAGGCAGCGTGGTGCCTGAGAGCAGCTCTCCTCTCTGCTTTTCACTCTCTCTGTCCCCCTCCTCTCCTGACTCTCTCTCATATTCTGTCCCTTGGCTGCTACTATCCCTTAAGCTCTTTCCTACTGAATATTCAATAAACACTGTATACAGCAACCTAAACTCACTGATCAAATCATACAAAGTAAAAATTAAAAAATGCCTCACAGGAGTCACATGCAGTATGTCTCTGAATGACCCTTATGTCACTTATTCCCTCCCTCTCTAGAGAGTCTCACTCTATGAATAATATTGGCAGCAATGTAAATCATATCTTAAAAAAAATCCAACTTATTTCCTCTCGGTCGAGTTTAACACATTTTTTGCTATTAAAAGGTGCCCTGAATCTGAACCCTGGCCAGCTCACCTGGTCAACCACCCATTTTATGGGTGGAGAAGTCATGTTCAGCTCCATCCTTCAGTTTTCTACCTGCTAATTATGGAAGCAGTAGACCAGTGGCAGACCAATATGGGAGAGATGCCCACCTATGCCCAGCCTGCTGGTTGGCATACCTTTGACACATAGGACATGTGGGTCCGAGACCCCAAAGGCAGAAAGGGTTTTGAAGCCTCTATCCAAAGTCAGCTAATTACTGTGCTGCTGGGTAAAGCAGGATTGCATGGGGCACTCTGCTCTGTGGAGTCATGCCTGTTCAGAGGATGCCTGCTGAATCAGGTCACAAAGGCAGGTCTGGAAGGGAGAATACCTTGTGCACAGATCCCACGGGATCTGGGGTTAAACAAGTGTCAAGCTGCTAGGAGTCATCTGGTCAGGGACTGCTCCGTGCAAGCAGCAGAACAGCAAACATCTGCAGGGTTAGCTCATGTGAAAGGCAGCTATGCCTCATTTTAGCACTTAGATAGGGGCTGTCAAGGATGTGTATACATTCCCTTCATGAATTCGTCTCTTGGACTGCAACTAATTTCTCTCCTCTATAGAGTTTGCATAAGGTTTTAGGAGTTCTCCCTGTATGGATGTATGTGAGTAAAGAGCAAGGGAAATCTGATAATTTACATGAAATATAGGTACATAGATAACGTTCTTGCATAAGTGCATCATTACTTGTTCTTACCATGACTCTTCAAATTATTGATGATTCCTGGCAGAACAGAGAGATAGCACAAACTTCAAATAAACACTGTCCAAAATCTCATGAATACCACAGATGTGTTCATTCATGCATGGTATGTACACACACAGAAAGCACCCTCGATAATATCCCACTCATACCACACAGTTAAGTAGAGGAACCTTTTTCCTTCGGTGGACTACAGGAATGTAGGAGAAAAGAGATTATTTGGCAAGCTTATTTTCAAGGAGAAAAAGTTGTCTGATCCCATGCACTGAACCACACACGCACTCCCACACAGAATTGCTCATACCCATTCCCTGGAGAGTAGAAGTGGGGCCTCCAGAAGGCACACCTCCCCCAGAGGATCTCGCTTCATGGGACATCAGTGATGAGGCAAGGGATCCTCCTTTGATCCCAGAGGCAGTGAACCCAGCGTTGCGGACGTTCTGGTCAGACATGGTGCTTTCTGCCGGTGAGAATAGCAGTGAAGCACTCAGGGAATGCTCAGCCCATCTTTTTATACACTCTCCAGCTGACAGTGAAGAAATGAAACTGCTGCCATGATAAGGAAGAATAGAAACTGAAACTCAATCTCAGCCAGAAAATGAAACTGAACTTTGTCAATAGGCTTTTTTTTATTGCTATTGCCATGCTGGAATTTAGGCAAACCAAGTAATTTCCTCTTGTGATACTAAAACAAATTAGTAGGGCATGAGTCATTGTTTGGCAACTGATGTGGCTGAAAGCTTTGCTTCTTCACTGTTCTGCATTGCACCCTATTGTACTGAATTGCACCTGTAGAAGATACTGCCTTGTTTTAAGATTTCATACAACTCTGAGTAAAGACGAGAGACAAAAAGGCAGTAAAGTGGTGGCACGCAGAGACTTCAGATGGGTTGGTTATAGTACCAAGAGTTCAGCTGTGGTACAACTACCCCTGAAAACACAGAGCTGGAAATCAGAACCCAACTAACAATGGAGGGTTGGAATTAATTTCTATATGGAAGGAGCTGTGAGAGGACCTTGTGTCATATGAGCAGATTGACACAGATGTTTTGTTCTTCCTCACACAAGTCCCACTAAAGCAGAGCCTCTGTCTTTAATGAACAGGCCTTTGCAAATGGCACACATGTCTTTATCACAGCTTTTCTTAGCCAGGAGTTTAAATAAGGCTCATTAAAAATCCATGGACCTCCCTTAGGTAAAGACGAATATCTGATTAGGTCACACTACCACAGGAATGGCTCTCAAAGAGGAAATATACAGAATAAAACTATAGTGTTTTCACAATAGTGTAATATCTATGTCTTGTACAGGGTGGATTATAGAACAAAGGGTATGAAGTCTGTTCCTCTCTTCTTATACATGCTATTTTTCCTAGCAGAGGAATATCTGGCCCATGTACCCCCAAGCAGAAGTGATCTTTTAACTCTTTTCTTTCATTCAACTTTTCTTTAATTCATATATGTTAGTTATTATATATCTTTAACCCCATAATTTCTTGGGTTCCCCATTTGTAATTTTGAATTACTTAATGTTATAAAACATCTAAAGTTCAGGCTTAAATGCAAGTAAAATTCTATGTAAGAATAGGACAATGAATGCTAGAGGCCTTCTTCAAAACCACAATAAACCCAGAAATTTCACTTTCTTTACACAAATCGCTACAGATCCTTCCTTCAAAAATGGTAAAATCTTTTGGTGCTTGGTTAAAACAATTTATTTAATATTCCATACAGCCCATTAGGAAATGATGGTAAAGTCTGACAAAGTCATGGAAAATGAAGGCTTTACAAGCTGCAGAGACTCTATACGAGGTGACATTTTACTCAGTCCTAAAACACAAATCATAATGGATACACACAAAGTTGTTTAACTAGAAATAATTAAAACTAGATATAATAAAAGTTTTATTGCAAGAAAAGTGCCTCAAGGCAATTCAGATTGGCAGAGACATCAGAAAATAAGCAGGAAAAGAAGAAATTACTTGAAGTCTCATAAAAATAAGATGAAGAAACTCGGTGTAATAAGGAAAGGGAAGCCACTGGAGGGATTCAAGGGAAGCCTTGGACTTGTCTCTACCAACTTGCCTAATGATTTGGACTCTTGGTTCAATCTGCTTATCATCTGTGGATCTGCTGTGCTCAGCTCCCTTGCTGCGAGAGCACCTTGCTGTGCCCTGGCAGTGTGTGACATTGACACCACAGCCTCCAATTCAGAAAGATGCAGTGTCACTGCTGAAGTGGGATTGGGAAAAAGGACACAGTCCTTGAGCCTGCAGCTTCCAGTGGTCCTCTCTCTCCATCATTTCTTCCAGAAAGATGTGCTTCTCCTTTCACTCCACAGCTTTGTGTGAGACATTTTCCTAAATGGTTCCCTACTTTTTTTTTTTTCATTTTGTTTTACTGGCATTTGTAGTTAGAAAGAGTAACTTCCAAGATGTTAGGCAAGTGTAGTTAAAATTCAGCTGTGTTTTCAAGGAAACTGGCACAGTAGATGTCAGGCAGTTGTAAGTCTTTGTGGACTGTTTGCCAAAATCCAAGCAGTGATAATTTGAGAGCTAAATGGATGCAACTTCTAGTTAAAGTATGGAAAGAAAACAAAAACCCAGCTCATTTTTATCACTGAGCTTGGCATTATAACAGAAAATTGTACCTGGGAGAATATCTGGGTAAGTTGGTTTCCCCGTGCCAGAAAGTAAAAATCTTAGAGGAGGTGGGTGGTGTGAGCTGACCTGAAAAGCATCCCCTGGCACTTCTAAGCCTAAGAGAACAGAGAGTCAAAGCCATGAATACCAAGAGTATGACTGCCCTTATTTTCAGTGTCACTACAATTTCAGTAGCCTTAGGTGCTGAAGCACTTAAACACAGAGCTGACAGTTTAACTCTCTGAGTTTCAAGTTCAAATGAAACCCTTAGGTGTCCAAAATCTAGGCTATGTGCTCTTTGAAAGGAATTGGAAAGCCAGAGGTTTGATTGGAAGTAGTCTGAAAATTTGAGTGGTGGGCATTCTTCTCTTCTTAAATTAAAAAGGAGAAAAAAAAGAAAATAAGGAAAAATAGGCTAAGCTGAAAACATCAAACAAACCAATGTGATCAGATGTGCAGGCAACTCTTCTATATTTTGCTTGGAAGGACCTTAATCACTTGTGTCTGTGGATATAAACTGCTGTGTCTCTTTGGTATGTTTTCCCTGCAGTCCTCACTAGTGTGCCACTTAGAAATATTTACCTCACAGTGAAGCTGGGCAGCTGATCAGAGACATTAATCTCTGCTTTTCGTAGTCACCTTTTTTATTTCAATAACATGTTCATTGAAGTCACTTTTTCATAAACATTTTCCCATAAACCTCTGTTTCAAAAGAGATTATTCAAACAGCTTTTGAACAATTAATCTTTTGAAGGGTCTAATTGAAGGAAATAAACCTGTAGAGAATCTGACTGAACCAAAGATCTTCAGCATCCAAGATTATCTATCTGTCACCCTCTGACCTATTTCCTTTACACTACTTTTTAATTTTTGTAGCAATTATAGTGTATATGGATAATACCTATTAGCATATTTATGGTCATTGCTTCATATTTATTGTCTGCACAACTCATTAATCTTCATCTAGTGTGTGAGGCTGACAGCTCAATCTATTTTGCAATCTCTGGGCAGCAGCCATATCCAAAAAGCTTTTGTTTCCCTGTAAATAAACTGTGTTCAGGACCAGAGGACAATGGTACATCACGCAGTGATTGACACAAGCCATGGCTGCTAATCAAAAGTAGATTTTATTACCAGCTGAGTCAAGTGCATTATGGGGCCATTGTTCTAGTGCTGTCAGGGCAAGAGCATACGTAGTCAGTCACCTTCTCAAGATGGGTTGATTGTTCTCCAAGATTAGACAGAGTTGCCTTATTATCCATCCCAGACAACAAGGCATCTCACCCAAACAGACGCCTTTACAGAAACTGCCTGTACATTGAATTGATTTGAATTGCTAATGCATAATCTGTCCAGCACAGATGTGCAATGAATATTTGGATGTTGTTTTGCATGTCAGTTGAGAAGACTGAATGATGAGGTGATGATCGTTCAGTGATGGGTACTGGACATTTGCCAACAATTGAGTTTGAGCACTTTCCCTGACAGTAATCAGATCAGCTTCCAAAACGTCTTTTCTTCAATTCACTGACAATTTATGTTAGAAGATAATGCAACTCTCTCACAGTTAACACAGTTGGCAGCAATTTGCATTTTTTTTGTATAATTAAATTTTTCATTTCCCCAAGAAGAAATACATACAAGCCGCCTATAACTGATACAGATATTCCAAGACACTTCCAAAGTAACTCCACTAGAATAAGAGGCCATCTAGATAGGCCAAAAATGGTGAAACTCTTCAAAATACAGGTCGCACTAGTTATATTAGTTATAAAGCCACATTTGTTGTGAAAAAATAGTAATCTTGCTATCAAGCCATATTGGCTAAGGTCTCCCAAAAAAACAGTTAATGAAATTGCATTTGACGTGTGACCATCATCATGCTCAGGCTAGGTCAGAAAACACAATTATCTGATTAAAAAAATTTCAGTGTCTGTGAGGATTGATATAGTATAAAATATGAACAAAAAAGAGCCCCAAAAAACTAATACGATAATACGGTATTGAGATTGATACGAGCTCACACAGTGACATCACATGATTCATGTGAATGTGGAAGACGTCTTTATGTAATCATAATCATAGAATCATACAGAAATTTTGGTTGGAAGGAAGTTCTGGAGATCATCCAGTCCAGCCAGGGAATTATCCTGTTATTTGCTCAGAGACACACTTGGTTGAGTTCTAAGTATCTCCACAGATGGTGATTTCACATCTCTGTGGAACTTGGTCCATTATTTCACTATCACTAAAGTGATTTTTTTTCCCCTGTATATCTAGTCAGAATTCTGCAAATTATGTCTGTTGTTGTCCTTTATCTGTGCACCTCCAAGCAGATGTTCCATCTTCTTCATATCTGTCCTTATTAAAACTCTACCTTTAGGATATAAGTAGCTAAAAAGCTATTGTTAGCTTACAAAAACAGAGGATTGTAGGGCCACTTCTCTACTATCTAAGAGATTTACCTTCTAACTTAATTTAGTTGTGTGTCTAGTGAATCTCGGGTCATATAATGATTCAATTTTCCTCAGAAATAAATAATAATGCTTCTCAAGAACTGCTGGAGCTCTTTTTAGAATATATATTAATTATTGCACAGTCTTTATCTGTCTTTCAAAGGTGGAGATGAATACTCTCGAGTGTGTAACAGAGTGAAGAATCACTAACTTGCCAGTCTTTCTACAAGCCAAATTTACTATAGCTAGGAAAAGACTGGGAAGTGATTGACCCAGAAGTTTTATAGCCAAGAAGTTTCAAAAAGAAGTTTACAGGTAAGTCATATAATATTTTCATATGTCATCCTTATTCAGGATTAGGCTATGTGTGTCTCATTTGAATTTTTGTTATCATTTTTATCTGCTGAAAGCAAGACACCACCATCCCTGCATTACAGATGAAACAAATCACAAAGTTGCACTGGTGGCTTTTTGGGAGAAGAAAATTACAATTTTGGAAGTTTTAATTTTGTGTGCTATTAAAAGGAGAACTACAGACGTGTAACATCTATATGCACTGCATGCTCATATCAGCTGAAATTCTACGGAATTTCCAGCTAGAAAAAGCTTTTCCAGAAAAAAGCCTTTGAATAAGTAGCCTGAGAAGACTAAGTTTAGACCTTAAATGGAGTTAGGTGGCAAAAATCTTATTAATGTCCACTTTGCACGTCCAAATTCCAGCCTGTTCTCCTCAAAGCTTCCTCTGACAGGATCAGCAGCACCATAGGAACCAGGAGCAGAAGCACCACTCAGACATGGAGTCACGTCCCAGTTGTTCTCTGCCTTCAAGGAAGTCTTCATTATTACATTGGGCTTCCCACTGATTCCGTAATTTCCTATCCTGACCTGCCACATGCCTTTGACAGATTGAAATGGACATCTAGGCTTCATTCTCAAGGCTCTAAGGACAGTGGTACTTGAAAGATGTCATGGAATAGCCAGTGTTAATGTTCTGAGTGAAACAATGTTTTTATTCCAAAGACATTTAACACAAGCAATTATTCCTGCACTGAAGATCCTTTCCTTAAGGTTAAAAGTCTTACTTTACAAAACATGGAAAGTTACTTCAGCTAACAAATAAATGTCAGCAGCAGGACCTTTGATTTTTTGAGCCTGAAAATGGAGGTAAAGATTAATTGCTCCCTTATATATTATTCTGTAAAACAAAATGCATAAGTGACAAAACTGTGTCATCTGCCAAGTTAGAGTTCCATTTGACCTTGAGGTTGCAGTCTTCCCATGCACAGTTATACAAACAAAACCTCAGAGTACAGGAATACAGACTATTTTAGCCTCTGGGAAGGAAAAGAGTCTCAATCAGTTTATGTAGTCTTAAAGAGGTATAAATTTGAGGGAAAAGTCTAAGTCTTTCTGAAATCCAGGAAGCAGATTCATGAAGATAATAGACCAAGTACACAAGCCACTAGTAAGTTATACTCCTCTTTTAAAGGAATAGAAGACGATATGTTTTTCTGGAAGAAATATGTTGAAAACGAAAATAAAATGTGAAGCAATAGAATTCATGGTCAAAGTACTATTATTAACAACACTGAGTTCTCACTGCTGTTCAAATGTAATCACAATTGGTGATTAAAGCCATAATAAAGCCATTTCAAAACATACAGTCTGCAAACATTAAGTAAGTGTATGTAAGTATGGGCACCTTTTCTAGTTCACAGATCCCACATGGGTAAGCACAGTGTGTGCTCCAGGGAAAGTGCTGAGCAGTTCAGAATGGCTCAGGTTTCTCGAGGCAGCTGCTTCCTCAGGCAGAGAACCTGATCCAGCAGATCCTAGGGCAGGCCTGGTGCGTTCAGTCCACATAGAAGCCGCTGGCAGAGGAAAGAGGAGGAAAAGGAGTCTGTGGTGCCTGCCATCCATAGTCTGAGCCATAGGACGTGAGTTCCATGATGGTATCAGTTACGTGACTTGCCAGATCTCCTGATCTCCCAGACTGCAGCTTCTGCATCGAAGGAGTGCACTCCAACCATGTGTGTCTATGGTCAGCATTGCAGGGTCCAAGGGACCAAAACAAAGTCCTGTTTTCAGAAATGAAAGGGCAAGTCTTGTCAGAAGACGGAAGATGAGCACAGAGAGCTTAAAATGTATGGACTTCTCCTTGCCTGCAAGTTGAAGGGAATATTACTTTCCTGTTTTCAGGAAATTTCTGAGGCCATATGTAGTATGCTACTCACGCATTACATTAATAAGCATAGTAAAAGCATTTAAAATAGACAAAGAGGTTTCAAACACTAATACAAGTAAGTACCTGTGCAAGTGTAAGTGCTTTTAAATAAATGCTTCTATGGGTGCTTTGAAAAGCAATTATTGACAAAGTGGTCAATCTCTTACATGGGCGAGGGGCCTGAAGACCAGATGGCCTGGTTTACCTCTCAGTTCCAGCTGCAAGATGCATGGATATGTTTCAGACCACACTTAAAAGGACTGAGAGGCTTCCTTGGAGGAGCAATGACTGGCTGCATCTTTTAGATTCTTCTAGGCCTTAACAGCCTGTTTCAATTAAGAGAAACCTCTTATTTTATGTTTATCGGAAATTTTTTGCATCTGAAGGATGTTTGGATTTGGCATTAATCTTCTGGTTTGAGAATGGGGGCTACAAATAAATGCAATACAGCATCTGAGGTATTGTAAAGGGTAAAGCAGCATGAGTAAGGATGGACAGTGAGAAAAGCACACGGTGAAAGCCCTCTCTAGAAAGATCATGGAGCACATCCTCTTGGCAGCCATACCTAAGCACGTGAAGTTTAAGAAAGCAATCAGCACTACTCAACATGGATTTGCCAAGGGCATGTTGTCTGTGGCCAACCTGACTACTCCCTGTGTCAAAATGCCTGGTATCCTAAGTGCTATGGAAGCTTTTGTAACAGAAAAAAAAATTGCCAAAAAACCCCAGCTGTTTGTAAAAAAGTTTGCAACTGTAAATGAAAGAAAAAACTTCCTAATCTCTACAGTATTTAGGGAAGCATGTCTGCCCATGGGCAAATGCCTTGAAGCAATAGTGCCTTCAGCAATTAGGCAACTTTCCTCATGACAGAGAAGCCTGAAATCTGAGCATCCCCCATTTATGACAACATGATGCAAGCCTTATGGAAAGGTTCATCAAACAGATCTAAATCCTTGTGGCTAGTTCTTAAATGGGAAAGAAAGTGCTTCCCCATTTATAATGCTAAAGCTGCTGGGCAAGACACAGTGAAAGACTTAAATTAAATGTCAAATCATGAGGTACTAACAATAAATAATGAAGAGATTTCTGTTGCTTCTGGTGGCTGCAGATAAGACACTGGATAAACTATTTACTGCTGGTAAGTTGAACAGTCCTAGATGGATCATTCTGTCTTAGAGGGATTGTCCATGTGTTTTGTTACTTGGATGAGTGAGCAGACTGATGTGAGCCTGTGCCGCCCACATCATAGGGCTTTTACGGTTCCAGACCTTGTCTGTTCTGTAAAGTAGCTGAAAGTGTTCCAGAATTTCAAGAGCAACCCTCTCTCATCTCTTCTCCTTACTCAGTATAGACCCATTTACTGCACTCACTGCCCCTACTTGTCTGCATCGTGTAATGATGAGAGGGGCTACAAGAAAATCACCTTGTGGTGTGATTCATCTCTATCATTCAGGTAGGCATTATTCTGGAAAAAAACAGGCTGTAGGACCTGATTAGTTGAAAGAGGTCAGTATCCTCCAGTGCAGTACGTGACTGTGAGGGAGAAAAAGCTGGAAATTTCCCCCTGTTTGCACTTTGACACGATGATCTAGTTATACCTACATCTGCCTCTTTCTTACCATTATCTTTCTTTCGTGTCAAGGTCCGCGCTTGTTGGTTTGTTCTATTAAGACACTGGTGTGCCATTAGAACATTGAGGTTTCTTCTTGGGCTCCAGAATCTGCACAGAACCCCCAGTCCTGATGAAAGAGCATGGAGTAACTCTTTATTCCCCACAGCAGAGTGATATTTAGGAAGGTATCTCTACGGAAAAGCCATGAAAGTTCAGTTTAAATATCAGCAGCTATTCTAAGTAAATGAGAGAATTGGACATGCTTACAGAGTGCCATTGAAGCTGCTGAGAGTAGTTACTGCCATCGGAAAAAGCAGAATAAATGTGTAGTATTTGCTGGCTCTTCTTTGGTACAGAGGAATAGGACTTGAAATCTTATATGTTCCACAAGATTTTGACACTTGTCAGTTCCTGCCATGGTTATGTCACAACTCATGTGAAAGTGAGTTTCATCAGCTTAAATGAGATGTCATCTGAAAGTCTATGGATAACTTTCTGGCTGTAGGCCCACCCCCATCCATTTCTCCTGCTCTTTTCCTCTGGAGGGGTTGAAATATTCTTTGCAATTAGCAAAGGGAGTCTGTTACTGAAAGAATACAAACAACATTGCAAAGAGGAAAAACTGGTTTTATCCTTCCTGTCCCTGTCCACCAAGACCAGAACCAAGCACAGTAAAATGGCCAATTTGAATATTTTGGGGAGGTGAGAGTTTCAAACGTGAACTTAGTTACTCTGCTCACCTTGTAAAGGCCTAGAGTGAGTGTGGTGTAGCCTGTCATTTTACAGGAACATTGGGAATCAATTGCTTGGCCTTTAATACATCAATGTTTAACAGCACAATTCCAAGGTTCACTTTGAGCCCAGAATCACTATGGTGGAGCAAAGATGTAGAGTCCTATGGAAAGGAAACACATGAAACCTACTGTGGGAATCTATCAGACTCAGATCCTGCCTTAGTTTTGTCTGTTTAATGCTCTTAAGGTTTTTTTAACTCGCTGAAACTACAGCCTTTGTTGTTTGTTTCAATCAACTTTCTATTGCCATTGTAAATGATCTTGCTCTTTGCCTGAGTGAGAGAATCTGATATAAAAGGGTTCTTAAAGGAGAAAGGTGAAAACTAGACAAATCCTGCAGGCAAGAGAGAGGAGATTTGAATTAAGTTGTAAAAGGAGTTGATCTTCCTGACTGTTTGTCATCTGCTTGTTATCCAGAGGAGTTTCCATCCAAGCAGCTGTAATATTGCAGTGACTGGGTACTGGTATCTGAGCACCAGGGATCTTTTTTTCCAGATTCATACCGTGGTCATTGGAAGAGGTTTCACAGAAGACAGTGTAGCATAGATTTAATCTTTCTTTCACTGTTCTGTAGGGCTTTCACACACTCATAAGAGAATAGCATCTCAATGCCACATACAATTACATGAAGCATTAATCACAACAGGCAGCAACTTCTGCTCCTTTCTTCTTGCACTTCATGGTGACCATGAAGGCCATTCTAGGATGAAACAGAGATGAGGAGAACAGATTCCTGAGTATTTTGCAATAGGAAGGTGTTTCTTATATCACAAGTAACAGTACAGAGGTGAAGAGATTGAGGAAACGAAACCCGATAAAAGCAAACAGTATCGCACAAGGGGATGGGGAGTGCAAGAGACAGCAAACACAAGATATTGACACCAATAAAACCTTTCTGGACTTGAGGAGTGGCTGCTTTCAGCACAGTAACAGCTTGGGTTCATAGTACTTCTTCCCCTCTTCTGAAAAACTCTTCTGCAAGTCCAAAGCAATCACGAAGTTGTTTGCACATAAGAAAGATTTCACGGTTGGCAACCCAAACTGATAGTATATGAGGTTCTAGGTGAAGATATGAAGGATATTACTGTATCAGCTGAGTTTATAAGAAGATCTTCTATTACATATTTTCTTAAATCAGAATATACTTACTTACTTGGAATTTAGGTTGAAGAGGCTGTGCCTTCCTGTAGTTCATTAAAATAAATCATGTGTACACGGATGTATATAGATTCTGATTCATATTACTGTGAAGAAAATTATATATAATTTCTTACATATCTCATTGTTATTCCTCCAAGTTAGTTCTTTTAGAAATGTATGTGGTTTGGACTTTTTTTATGTCTGATTGAGAAAAATGCCTTTCAGGAGACTGTTTAAAGGAGGAAGTCATTTTCTCTGCAGAAAATCATATTTCTTGCTGAAAATCCTGCCTTTGTTATGATTGCCTGTGAAACTCTTGGTTTCTCCTGCGTCTTGATTTGAAGAAGATCCTGGCACAGAGTGTTTTATTTCAGGCCTTTGCATACCTTTCTAATCCCTTTTATTAGCCATTTATTTTAATATTTTTGTGATTGCTTTGTGCTCTAGTGGATCTGCTTCTTCAAAATTAATGTTTCTTTGAAATTTGCTGCTCTTCTGTGTACAGTGGTCTGAAGATTCAGTTTCTCTCGACCTGTTATTAGGATTGGCAGAACAATGAATCATTTCATGGAAACTGCAAGGAGCAGATGAAACTGTCTCCTCTGCTCAACCAGAGCTCTTTACTTGAAGTTACTTTTGGGGAAATATTTATGCTTGGAACCAGAGAAAAATCAAGGAAACTTCTAAAAGTGTAGGTACCAGGTTCTTTGCACTCTAAAGGAAGGAATGTTTATGCTTACTCATTCCTATCAGATTGACACGTTTTCTAATCCTTCTGGACTGTTGTCTGCTAATATTTAAAAATTCCACCTCTATTTTTCCTCATCTTTATTTGAGATGACCAAAGTTGATAGTTTTTTCATATTATGTTTTGGAGAACCTTTTCACCTGTATGAATCAGAGCATATTTTTCTTAATTTAACCAGGTGCAGAACTGAAATCTCTTTCCCTCATCAAATACAGAAGTTCAGTAGAGCTGCAGGGTTAGACTACTATATTAGATTAATGGCAAGTGCCCTTACCCCCTGCAGAGAATATCTCAAATTTAATTCTAATTGATATCTGCTTCAGCCTCTAGAAATGTAGTCTCACTATCAACCCCATAACCCCCAAGTTCTAGGAACTGGCTTCCCTTTAAGCATACATAGGCTTAAGGTAACCTTACTGTGAGCATTTTTGTCCCCATGGAGTACAGCCTGGACTGGACCTCTCTCACTCAAAAGGCCAGGTCTCCACTGTGGGTTCATGTATACACAAAGTACTTTGAGACTTGAGCATCCCAGATTATTTATGAGATGTAACAGGAATGCAAGATGGGGAATTTTACCCTCTCACCTATCATGAACTTGCATATAGCTTTAGTGATTAAAAATTCATAGATGAAGATTTTATTCGTAGTAAATCACAAATTGGTATCTTAAGCTAAAAGTGCCAATTTCTTGTTTTGAATTCCCACTAAAGAGTTAGAAGAATACTTCTATGGAGAAAATTAGATGCTGCTGGAATAGGCGACAAAACACCCTCTCCTTTAAGTATTATTAAATCAGACACTGGTATTGGATGAATGGAGTATCCTCTGTCGGCAGAATACTCCTAGCATATTGCTTTTATGTCAATGCGTACATTTTTCCTGGGACAGGAACTGTTTCAGGAAGAGAGTTGTCTATTTTCATATCCTTCAAGCACTCTGTGTGTTCTTTGGGTGGCCTCTTAATTCATTTTTCCATGGTTTGGGATACTTAGAGACAGAGAGGTTCTGTCAAAGAACAGAAGAGGTCTGAATACGGATCAAAGATCAGATTAGATTTCTGTTCTGTTTTCAGCAGGATCTGTCCGAAAGGAAATGCTTATATCTAGTATTTGTGTGCTATCTAATATATTTTCTAGCTCCTAATCTCAATTCTTGATGGATTTTTTTAAGCAATTATTGTATTTGGACCATCACTTTTGTTGTTTGCAAGTTATACTCCACATTGGACTGAGCTGTGCTGGAATATCTGTATTGTTTTCATTAAACCAATAAACTCAACAGCTACACAGCCAGTACATTCACCCAGCTGATACAGTCATTTCCCTGGAGCAAAGGTTGCTTTCTGGTTTCGTTTCTGCTAAGTTCACGGCTGGGCAACAGCCATGCTCTGTAATTCACACATCTCCAGGCCTGCCCTGCTCACCTTGCCTGGGCACTGTGGGATGCCCACTTCATGGCACACAGCTCCTGGCTCCCTGTTCCTTAGTGACCAAACAGCTTCCTGGGCACTCTTAACTCTATTCTCATTGAATCCAGACAGGTGTGAGAGGTAAGAGAAAGGTTTGATGGGAGAGAAACTGAGATACCTGGGAATGGAGATTGCCCTGGATTTCCCCCTGACCTATTTGAATGTTGTTTCCTTTGTCAGCACCAACATGGTTTCATTCTCCCTCACCACTGCTGAGCCCCTACTTCATTGAGTGGCTGCAAATTCTGCACTGCTCTTGTAGGAACTCTGCTTGGACCTCTCTCACCTTGGTGGGGCATCAGATGCCCTGCCAGACTCCAGTCACTAGGTCCCACTGAGCTGTCTGCCATGTTAGGCTTCTTGGATTTCACCTTGTTAAGAAAAGGAAGGTTAAAAGGGGGATGAAGGAGGTAAATGGTCTGTCTCATGCCAGGTGCGAAAAGAGGGGTGCCAATGAGAGACGCATTCCTGCTAGGTTTCGTGCTTCCATAGTTCTCTGTCCTCTTGTCCCGTATTCCTAGAGAAGGTGATGGTCAGGATCTCTTCCAGCAGACAATCATTATGAGGTTTGTTACTACACACACCTCACTCAGCTGTAGGGCTAATCCTAGGCCAGGTTGAAGATTTAAAAGAGTAAATATGATCACATTTTTGTCTTTCACAAAGCTTGCTATACAGTGCAGCAGTTCCGTGCATAATTGTGAGGTGAAAAGTTCATTAAGTCAAAATATGGTGTGTGCCTGTAAAGTGGGTTGTTTGAAGACCAATTTCCCTGAGACCGATTATCTTACATATGGGGTTTTAAACTCAGCAACTTTTGTTCCCTTTCTCCATGTAAAACCACTCCAAATGATTTCTATTTTCATTTTGTCAGTCATTATACTTTTTCTCTCTTTCAGTGCACAGAAACTGGGGTCATAAAGATACCATAATGTTAATAGATCTGTCTCAGAGTTCATGGGGTCAGACTTGTTGGTCTTCTCATATGACCAACAGTGCAAAAATCTGGAACCAACTCAGTTAATCTTGGGCATAGAATAATGGGCACTAAAGAACTGTACACCCATAAATCAATAGAGACTAACCCATAATTTATCTCTTTTTGTGTCACACGTTCTACTTTCACCATAAAAGCAGATAAGGATAACTATAGTTAAAATGTCTTTCCGTCTCTACTCTCTGTGTTAACATTCATGCTATTGAATATACCCCTTCCTTAATACTATATTTTTTCCAATATTCTAGAGTTATTGTTTCGTTAAAAATACCCCTGTGATATTAACTGTATAATAAATTACAATTCAAAATAAAATATCAGCCATTTCATCCATGAGAGAGAATAAAGCCATAATAAAAAATAATAAAGTTTACCAATATGATAATGTAGCAGGAGGTTTTTATAGACTCCATGCAAATGTTAAAATCTATAAATTTTTTATATTGCATAAAATTGTAAAAAATAGCAATGAAGGGGGAGGGGAAAGGAAAAAAAGGAGCAGTGTCAGGTTGGCTTAATAATGAAATTTTCAGATTTCTTTTTAAATTCTGAGAGTATAAAAATATGCATATTAAATTGTTTGTGGCCTATCTTACTGATTAGAGATATTAATTGTAAATTGAAGAAGGAAAACTCTGTCTTTGCACTTTCCAGCCCACAGTATTGGTAAGTGAAGAAACTCTAAAGCCTAATCACCTTTCTCCTTGTCTTTCTTTGCTCACACCCAATATCCTGTACATACTCTGCCCTTATTTTCCCAACTATGCTTTAAAAAACTTCTTTATTTGGCTTCTTTTTATTTATTTAGGGTGTAAGAGAAGGCAGCAGGATATGCAAATATGGGGAGAAGAGAAAAGAGAAGAGAAGAGAAGAGAAGAGAAGAGAAGAGAAGAGAAGAGAAGATCCTCCTTGCTGCCATTTTCTTTTTGTTGCATCATCCTTCACACCACACTGGTGAGATATGAATTTAAAACTTCCATTTTCTTGTAGACTAATGATAATTTATTTAATTATATTAGTCCAATATTTAATATTTCTTCTGACAGCAGATTGCACAAGGCATATGCAATTTGATTTAAAGAAAACTCTCATAAACAATTTTTTTATTAAACTAAAGGAGAAGGGAGGAAAAAGTATGTATTTCTGGAACAGGTCAAAACTGCTACAAATAATTATTGTTTAAAAACCTGCCTTTTTGGAAACTCAGCACTTGTCAGCCTTGTTTTCTCGTATTGTGTTGGTCTAGAGACAGCACAATGAAATATATTTGATACACCCTAGAACATGCTGAATTGTAAAATTTGGGGGTACTTACTCATGATGGAGCTGCTCCCATTTAATTGACAGGAAGCTTGTCACTGACAAAAACATCCTGGATTCTATGTCCATAATCAAGATTCTTGTCGGATTTCCAAAAAGGAGGAGAGGAAGCAGAGAGGAAACAAAGCTACACTGTCATAAATAAGGCACTGAGTGAGTGCCTGCACTTCTGAAAGGAGAAGTCTCTTTCTTCTGTAAATCTAAAACTTTGTTTTCATGTGTGAGTCCTTAAAACAGCAGTAGGGAAAGACCAGGTTGTACGGAGCTTTAAGTAACGTGGTTGGTGGTGGGTGTCCCTGCCCATGGCTGAGGGGTTGGAACTAGATGATCTTTAATATCTCTCCAACCCAAACCACTTTACGATACTGTGACAATATGAGACTAGATGAAGAGATGCTCAAGAGAACAGAAAAATATCTTCACAGAATCACAGAACAGTCTGAGTTGGAAGGGATCTACAAGGATCATTGAGTCTGACTCTTAAGTGAACAGCCCGTGCAGGGATCAAACCCACCACCTTGGCATTACTAGCACCCTGCCTTAACCAACTGAGCCAACCTCAGGGCTCATAAGAACTTAAAAACATGAGTCACAGCATAATCTGAAAACATTTAAGGACAATCACAGATTTAATCTCTTGATCTGACACTCTACCTCCACTGCCAGTATGTTGCCTTCTGCTAGGAAGACAAAGCGACCTGGTTCAAGAAGCCAGCACGGCAGCCCAGCCTCACTCCCGGGCCACTCGGTCCATAGACATACAGACACCAATGTGGTGGATGGTCAAATGGCGTTTATTATCTTATCTCATGAAGTTAAATAGTCGAGGGGGCTTCACTACGTCAGAAAGGGAACGGTGGGATAGTTAGGGTTAGTAAGGAGTGGAAAACTACTGGGGTTAGGAGGGGTTGCATACTTAGGGTGATCGCTTATCACAGAGGAATGAGAGGGGAGGAAGATTCCATGCTGCTTCTGCTTTCCGTCACATTGCGAGATCTTCCGTTCGCCTGTCCCTATCTACCACACCAGTATTCCACATTTTTTTGTCAAAAAAAAGTATGGGGCTTTCTGACCCTTCACAGGAGCCTGCCATTTTAAGGTGGCTTCAACCTATCTGGGATCAACATGCCAGCAGTTGGGGTCCATCAGGTATCCCAGGAACTCCACCCTGTGCTGTTGAAAAGATCTGATTTCTGAGGTTTGACATGGAATCACCACTGCTGAAAGCGACTCAGAACTTCCCTGGCCTAGCCTGTGTGCCTGTTGAGTGCTGGAGAACACAAAGATGCCAAGAACACCACTATACAGTTATCAAGGAGAGTGTGCAGAACATTATGCGCAGAACCATGGAAGGCGGTCAGAGCACAGGAGAGACCAAACAGTATCACAAGATCCTCATAGTGTCTGTATCTGGTTCAGAAAGCACTTTTCCGCTCATTCCCTTCTAGAACGCAGGAAGTGCAGAGTTTCTTAGGATTTGCCAACTTCTTTTGATGATTCAAAACACGTTTTTCCAGTATCATGGCCATTCACCATCTTGCCTTACTGTCCTGCTGAAGTCTTGGCTGGCATTTTGTTATGGAAACTGGTGTCTCTGGGCCAGAGGGGCCATGCTGTCCCATAACTGAGACCAAAGCAGGAGCCATGCCCCCATGTCTTTTTCTTTAGATGGATCACTCCCACAGATAGGAATTTTTACATCTGAGACAAAGAGCTCCTGGCAATCCAAGCTGTCTCTGAGGAGTGGTGGCGCACTCTTGAGGTAGCAGAAGCACCAACAGTGGTGCTGACCTACCACCAGAATACAACAGTTCGACTGCCCCAGGCTCTGGGGTAAGCCACTCCTAGCCAGCTCATTTTGTGGGTCACAGACAGACATGGACTTTAAAGGGGCTTGCTCTTCACACTCAGTTTCCAGAGTCAACTGATTTGTGTATTTAGTGACCAAGTACTTCCCCTGATGGAGCTCCAGCACTCCAGTGCTCAGCCACTGCAAACTATTTAAATGAACTAAGTCATCTGGGTTTGGATCACAGGGCCATTGTCTCCCACATGGTCACAATCCAGGTTGTTCTGGGTTATTACTGCTGTTGATTATCTAATGTCCCTTGGGATAGATGGTACATGGATAGGCTGTAAAGATTAGCCATATCTTACTAATAAATCACAATATAATTATGCAGTCCCCACTGAATGGTTCTGGAAGACCATAAAACCACTGAACAGTTTGGGTGGGAAGAGACCTTTAAAGACCATGTCATCCAACTTTCCTTCCATGGGCAGGAACATCTCTTACTAAATAAGGTTTCTCAAGATGGGAAGCGAGAGATCTTGATGCAGCCTGCAGTGCTGTGCTGCACTTCTACACACTGACCACAGCTTCCTGCAGTAAACTAAGGCTAATCTGCAGATGATGGTGAGCCTGAAGGCCAGGCTCCGTAACAATCAGCCTTGGGCTTGAGGTGGTCCAACCTACCTGCCATGAAGCAGCAGGACTGGGGCTGCTCTGCAAGTGATCACAGTGAAAAGCCAGGGGAGATCACATCACAGGACAGTGACCTCACCGACCAGGGCACAGTACCCAAGCAGGGCAGCCTGGTGACAGTAGCAGCTGTTGACAGTCACACCGATCACCAGGTAAATGTGAGATGGCAGGTCAGGTCCAAATGGAATCCACGAAATTTGGTGAACAGAAGCTGCAGGATACAGGACTAGGCACATGCCTGCCAGCAACACAGCTCAGGAAGGGCTGGAGGCCAAGGCTGAAGCAGAAATGGAGCCATCCCCACAGCTACACTGGCAAGCGTGCACCAGTGTGTCTCTTAGGCTCCAGGTTAACTCCAGTGCAACTGAGAGAGGAGAATGTAACAAAGACTAATCAAGCACAAGAATTGTGCCCCAAGAATTGGCCCCCACCACCTTGTACCTTCTGACTGGAACATAAAACCCAGGCCAAACCTGTCCTGAATGTTAATCTGACCACAGATTGTTTTCACCATCTCTTCTGGTCCTTCAGTCATCCATTGCTACACCCATGATGAAAAAGTTGCACAAAGATTTAGGAGAACTTTTAAGGGTGGGAAAGGAGCAGAAATGCAGGAACAGGCTAGAAAGAGTATAGATTCACACTTGCCAGTTTTTCTGACTGAATAGAAATGTAGGAAATAGGGCCTGTGAGACCACCTTCTCTCACTCCATAATGAATAAAAATTAGAGTACTCCAACTTCCTGATTAAAAGCAAGGACAAACTTTGAGGATTTTTATTTCAAATAAAAGCCTTGTAAGTATACTGCGACCTAGGTTTTGATCCTAAGCAACAGAAAGAATGGTTTCTCTGTTGTGAAGTGCTAATGTAGAAATGCCTGAAACGATCCTAAATAGAAATTGCAGAATTCAGACTACAAATTGTATTTCATACCACACTACAAACGGTATTTTACAGGTAACACTGGATTTCAAAGAATGAAGAATTTGTAGCAATTCGATCTATTTCCATATTTAAAATTTAACTGTATGAATTATGTGTGTTATAAACAAACAGAACAACTAACTAATAAAGATACACTAAAACAGAGGTAGATGAACAAAAAATATATTCCTTGCCCCAGACCAGCTTGGAAAAAAGAAAAATCACCTTGCTGTCATATGTGCATTAGGAGAACATAAAGTTATCGCTGAATTAAGCAAAATAAAATGTCTTTATTGCCTGGTCCAGATTAAGACCTTTTTTCAAAAGTGTGCTGTCATTTAGAACGAAATGTTAAATATAGGGAATATTATTTCAGTATCTACAAACCAGAAATTCCCATAGCAAAATTTCATCTTCAAGCACTGCAGGTAACAAAGAAACATAGATTTCAGCACTAACATTTTTGCCTGAGGTAGGCTGACCTCCTTGGTGTTATTCTAGTCTCACTTCCTCCCGCTCACACACCTCTATGCTTTTTTGACACCCAATGGGACTACACGATGCAATTGGACAAGCACAGTAAAAGGTCAATCATTTTAAAACCATACCATTCACATGCCTAACAGCACTGTGTTTTTTAAATATGCAGTTGGTTGGACTGTACAACTCTCTCCACACTTCAGCTGAGATAGCTCTTTTGCTTAAAAATTACTGATGACCATTTAAAACACATAAAGGTGTGCGTGTCTTATCTGGACAAATGCACATTTTGTAAATTGAATCAGCCATACCATACAGTATTAAAGGAAAACATGCAGTAGTTTTCCTAGAAAGTTACTGTCATTTAACTTTTTTCCCAAGGCACAGTACACAAAAGAATGGCAGATCAGTCTACCACATGAAAATTTTAACCTTCTGATGACAGACTGGGACATGTTTTGCTCCTTCTTTGTGTCAAGTAACATAAGGCAGCACAACAAGCAAAACAAGGACATTCAGTTATCCCCGGTTCTTCATCAGTCACAGTGAATACTGGTCCCCTACACAAATGAGAGACACAATGTTGTAAAACATAGGAATATAATTTTATTCTGTTAATCTGCGTATGTATTGGTACAGTTGTTCTGAAAAAGCTTCTGAAGAAAATTTTTCCCTAACTCTCACTCTCCCAGCTGCTCCCATTGTGTCCTTTAAGAGAGGATCTCTCACAATTTTTTCCATGGCGTCAGCAAATTGGGTTGGCAGAGGATCACACAAAAATCCTGTAACATTATGCGAGATTGATTCTAAAGGACCACCTGAATTAACTGCTATAACTGGACATCTCATATACATCGCCTCCAAAGGGACAATGCCAAAATGTTCATTGCTTGGTGTATAAAGCACACACACAGAGTTATTAAAAAGAGCGATTTTCTGTTCATCTGAGAATGATCTCAGAAAAGTCACATGGTCATTAACATTAAGTTTGGCTGCGAGTCTCCTCAGCTCTTCATAGTGCTCCACGTTTTCCAGAACTCGCTTATCATAACCACCTGCCATAACCAGGTGAACTTCATCCCACTCATGAGAATCAAGTCTCCCTCGAAGTTCATGCAAAGCTTCGAGAGCCAATGCTAGATTCTTTTTCCTCTCATACCTATTAATGGAAAGAAACAAGAACTTTTTCTTTTTCGGTATCAGGTCAGCTATGTCTGCAGGAATAATTTCTTCAAAGCTACTGATGTTGAGCGATGGGTAGAGGACATCTGGGTTTATGTGAGATAGGGACTTAAATGTGTCTTTGAACACGCCGGCAGTAAACTTGCTGTTCACAACGATACAGTCTGCCATGCCAGTCGTGAACTCTTCCAGCCAGTCGAGTGGCAATCTGTAGAGGCGCTTTAGGAAAGATTCTCTCTTGGTCAGAAGTTGATCAGGAAAGTGACAGTAAAACAAAACCTTCTTACGAGTTCTGGCCAGTCTAAGTACAGGAATGCAGGCAGACACCTAGTGCAACCGGAGAGATGGGACAAGAGGAGAGGTTAATTATTTGTGTCAGTGCCACCAGTGTGTACATGTGATTTCAAACCCATGCTCTGGGACTGACTGCTTTGCAAGCCAACTGCCTTCTCCCTCTCCCCTCCACAAGCACATCAAGTTATACTCCCTCAACCAGGACCTCTTGTTGTGGCCCTATAATTTCTCCCTCAATAAGGCACCCTGCTCCCCACCTAGGCCCCATCATGCCCCAAGACTTCTCCAACCACCTCCTCCTGCCACCACCAGGGGTGCTGGGAGCAGAGCCCAAGCAGCAGTGGCATCCTCTCCCTCCAGCTGCTCCAGAATGTAAGAGGTAAATTGCAAAATGTGGAATACATCAAGATTATTGTGTTTCAGGATTTTCTTTGATGTAAGATCCTTGTATACTTTCAAGTCTAATCAGCAAGAAAGGACACCCAATCAGAGGAACAGGCAGCAGCTAGCATTCCTTAGTCAACAACATCCTGGAACTAACAAGCTTTAAGGATGTAGTAAATCAAATGTTGTATGTCGGTAGAACAGATAGAAGTTAGCATCCCTTACTCAAGGACAGCCTGGAACTAACAAGCCTTAAGGATGCAGGAAATCGAGATACTGATTTATGTCTATACACACTCTGCTAACTTGGCAAAATACTCAAGGTCCAGGTATCCTATAGCTAAACTATGTTCATTGTAACACTAGAAAATACACCTACAGGTCAGAAAGACCCCTGCTCAGGTGAAGACCATTTCCCTGAGCATGCGTAGAAGTGAACTGGGGTTATGCAACTTGTATGGAATCACAGAATCAATTAGGTTGAAAAAGACCTCTGACATCACTGAGTCCAAACAGTGACCCACCACCACCATGTCAACTAGACCATGGTATAAAGTGCCACATCCAGGCTTTCCTTAAATATATCCAGGGATGGAGGCTCCATCACCTCCTTGGGCAGTCCATTCCAATGTATAATCACCCGCTCTGAAGAAATTCTTCCTAATGTCCAAGCTGCACCTTCCCTGGTGCAGCTTAAGACTATGTTCTCTTGTCCTGTCACTAGCTGTCAGGAAGACCAAGCCCCACCTGCTAGAACACCCTTTCAGGCAGTTGTAGAGGGCGATAAGGTGCACCCAAGCCTCCTTTTCTCCCAGCTAAACACCCCAGCTCCCTCAGCTGCTTCTCATAAGACTCGTGCTCCAGATCCTCCCTCAGCTTCACTGCCCTTCTCTGGAAATTATTAACCAATCATAACATTATGAGGGGCTGCACTTGGAAAGTTACTAACTCTGAATTTCTGTGTACAAAAGACGGCACAGAAAGCCTGATGGGGTGTGGAACATTTGTAGAGCAGCCAGGCTTGCACAGCTCTGAAATAAACAATCAATGTCCCTCTCTTGAGTGTGCCATTAGTGGCTTGTTGCACATCACATTATGAATCAGATTTTGTGGGGATTTGATACTCCAGGGTCCTGGAGCATCTGTCTTATGAGAGACTGCAGGAACTGGGCCAGTTTAGTCTAGAGAAGAGAAGACTGGGAGAGGATCTTATTAATTCATATAAATATCTCAAAGGTGGGTGTCAGGAAGATGGAGCCAGATGCTTTTCAGTGGTGCCCAGTGACAGGATGAGGAGCAGTGGCCATAAACTAGAACATGAGAACTTCTACATCAACATGAAGAAGAACTTCTTGACATTGAGGGTGACAGCACTGGAACAGGCAGCCCGGGGCGGTCCTGGAGTCTCCCTCTCTGGAGGCATCCCAAACCCACCTGGACGCGTTCCTGTGTCACCTGCTCTAGGTGACCCTGCTTTAGCAGGGGGTTTGGAGTAGATGATCACCAGAGGCCCCTTCCAATCCTAAGAATTCTGTGATTGTGTGAAGAGCAGTCCACCGGCATTCCCGCCTCCCGTCGGGCCAGCGGCAGCAGCAGCGCTCCCGTCCCCATGCCCACGTCCGTCCCCGCACCTGGTCGCACACGAAGGCGTCGAAGGTCTCGCCGCTGAGCAGCAGCACGTAGAGCGCCACGAAGGCCATGCGCAGGGCCGCGCACAGGGCGTGCCCGCGGCCGCACAGGCTGCGCGGGATCCAGCCGCCCGCCCGCCGCACCGCCAGCCCGCGCGTCTCCACGAAGCACCGCCCGGGGTCGTAGTGCGCCGTCCAGATTTGCACCCGGCAGCCTCGGGCCCGCAGCGCCAGCGCCGCGTCCACCACCAGCCGCTCCGCGCCGCCCAGGCCCAGGTCCGGGTGCAGGAACAGCACGGACGGGCCCCCTCCTCCCACCCCCTCCTCCTCCTCCATGGCCACTGCCGCGGGGACAGGGTCGCATGCGCAGCCCGGTAGCCCCGGCGGGACACGTCAGCCTTCCTTCCCTTCCTCCCGGGCCTTCCCGCCCGCCCCGCCCGCCGGGCGGCCCCGGCGCTGCCCGACGCGCCGTTCCGCCCGGTTCTACCCCGGCCCGGCCGCTGCGCAAGGAGCGGGCGCGGCCGAGGCGTCACGGGGAGCAGCGGTCTCGGAAAGGGGCCGCCGAGCGAGGGGTACAGAGATAAGGGGTCGATGCTGCTCAGGCATTATCCCGGGAAGCCGCGTGGTCCCGGGATGCGCGGCGCGGGGGCGGAGCCTGATGCGGACAGGGACGTGGCCGGAGCGGCTGTAGCGGAGCGTGTGTGAGACCGCGCCGAGCCCAAACCAGCGCCGCCGCCATGGTGAGGGGCTGCCCGAGGCGGGGGGCGGCTGAGGCGCCCCTTCCCCGCCGGCAGTGCCCGCCGCCTCTCACCCCCTCCCGCTTCTCTCCTCTCTCCGCAGCCCGGGCCCAACCCCAGCGCCACCAGCGTCGGCTCCTCCGGCCGCTCCCCTAGCAAGGCTGTGGCTCCCCGCGCCGCGGGATCCACCGTCCGGCAGAGGTGGGTGCCCACCGTGGCTCCCTGGTGGGGACAGCTCTTGCCTCCGTCGTGCCCTCTGCTTGCCGGGCTGCCCGGGCCCTCTGCTGACGTGGCAGCACAGGCTGATGCCAGTCCAGAGAAGGGCAACGGAGCTGGGGAAGGGTCTGGAGCACAAGTGCTATGAGGAGCAGCTGAGGGAGCTGGGGGTGTTTAGCCTGGAGAAGAGGAGGCTCAGGGGTAATCTTATCACTCTCTGCAACCACCTGAAACGAGGGTGTAGCCAGGTGACGGTCTGTCTCTTCTCCTAGGCAACTAGTAACNTGGTGGGGACAGCTCTTGCCTCCGTCGTGCCCTCGGCTGGCCGGGCTGCCCGGGCCCTCTGCTGACGTGGCAGCACAGGCTGATGCCAGTCCAGAGAAGGGCAACGGAGCTGGGGAAGGGTCTGGAGCACAAGTGCTATGAGGAGCAGCTGAGGGAGCTGGGGGTGTTTAGCCTGGAGAAGAGGAGGCTCAGGGGTAATCTTATCACTCTCTGCAACCACCTGAAACGAGGGTGTAGCCAGGTGACGGTCTGTCTCTTCTCCTAGGCAACTAGTAACAGGATAAGAGAGCACAAGTCTTAAGCTGTGCCAGGGGATGTTTAACTTGGACATCAGGAGGAATTTCTTCACAGAAGGGGGGATTAGACATTGAAATGGGCTGCCCAGGGTGGTGGTGGAGTCACCATTCCTGGAGGTGTGTAAGGAAAGAGTGGATGTGGCACTCTGTGCCATGGTCTAGTTGACATGGTGGTGTTGCGTCATAGGTTGGACCCGATGATCATAGAGGTATTTTCTAACCTAATTGATTCTGTGAAGCGTATTTTTTCTGCAGAGTATCTTGGGCTGCTTGATCCTAGAAGCTAATGGAGTACTAACGTGTTGTTTGGTCTTTGTTTCCTTCTGTTGTCCGTTAAAGGAAAAATGCCAGCTGCGGTACAAGGAGTGCAGGCCGTGCCACGTCCACAGGGACTGGTGGGATGTGGCGATTCTACACTGAGGACTCTCCAGGGCTCAAAGTGTAAGTTGGATTAATGGGTGGTGGCAGGCTTGGGGGCTGTAGAATTCCCTTGTTTATGTAGTCTTGCAGTCTTAGAATTAATAATAATCTGTCAGTGTTCTGGTGTGCGTGGGAAAACTTGCTGAGCTGATGGTTGGGATGATGTATTTAATCCGTAACCCCAGGGAAGTAGTTTTCAAAATTACAGTGGTTTTTAAAAGGTAGGTACAAGTTATATTTTGTAATTGCCAAAGCTTACCCTAAGTGGTGTTTGAAGACTGTGAGCATCACTTTGAAGTTGAGAAAGATCACTTGTCTCAGTGAATTTAGGCATCTATGTGCATGTTTTTATTCTCTTTTAAGTAAAAATTTTGGGGTTTTGTTTTATCATAACTGTGTTGTGACCCTGTGCACTCCTTGAAAATACAATATAACTAATATACCGTATGCTTGCATAATCTCAGGTGTTTTTATTAAAAAGGTGCAGATAAATTACTTTAGCTGAACTTGCCTGGCAGATAGCATGCCAATACCTTGTCTATCTCCATTTTTACAAGGTGCATATGCCAAGATTATGGTCAATACCTAGTAATATCCCTTAAACTATGAAGAGAGCCTAAGTTTTTACTTTTTTGACCAGTTTGAGTCATTCACACAACCTTCTCAAACAAACTTTGCAGCCTGATACTTGGGTAACAAAGGTGGAAGGTGTATTTCAGCTGATGAGTGCCTTCTAAGTTATATCCCAAGTAGGAATTCATGCTTATTGTAGAATTGCAGTTCATGACCTCTTGTTCTTACTGGGTTGAAAAGTCTTGAGATGCTCAGGGCTGACTCTGTTGCTTTGGTTTTTTTCTCAAATCCATCAATATTTTGTTTTGGAGTTCTTTAAGACGTCAGCTGCTGGCTATACAAACAGAACATTTGGGGAAGGGCTGGTCACTTAGTGATAGTTCCATGAGAAATCCTTCCTTTGAAGTTGTCTTACATATTTTCATATGTGCTTGACACTTCAAAAACCAAAATGTATCCATCAAACCACCAAAGTAATGCAGTTCAGCCTTGCTTACTCCATTCTGAGTCCAGAAAGGAGACAAGGCAAAGAAAAGACAATGAGCAGCAATAGTGTTCTAGAGCAAATCTATGAAGATAGGCAGGGCAACTGTTTTCTCTGTTGTTTGGTCTACTAACGTTCAATTAAAAAACTCAATTAAACCAAACAATAAAAACCAGAAGGGCATTGTTATTTTTTTAATACACTTGTGATACAAGCTTTAACAATTTTGCTGGGTTTCCTTGTGAATCCTTTGATTTCACTTTTGGTGCTGAATGGCCACTGAGTTCTTATCTTCAGCACAAGCAGATCAGTAAAGAGATTTTCCCATCTATTTATGTCGCAACACAGTGGTTCCCAATTTTAAGGTTTGGAACACTGGGAGTAGTTTTTTTTGGAAGCTACTTTGGGTGACTGTATACTCAGGCTTTTAATGGAAGAATCAAATCTTTAAAAGTGAGTTGGTTTTACAAATCACTCCACACTAGATGTAACATTTTCTGAGCCATGGCTTGGTAGCAACTTTCTTGCTTACGGCTTTCCATGTATTTTTCTTAATTTTTTTTTTCCATAGCAATCAATTATTATCTCTGTTCTGTTCAGTAGGCTTTAAAGTGAGAATAGGTTATTGAGGGTTTGTGATTGCCTCAGTGAAGTACTTCAGCTGAAATTGTTTTTAGAAATGGTTGTGATCACTATTGCATAAAGCAATGTGAAAGCTTATACTGGTAGTGGTGGTAGGTGGGCTTTTTTGGCATTTTTTCATATCGTTTAAAATGCAAGCTCTTAAAATTACTATGAAAAAATACATAAAACCACCTGAACACATGCTAATTCATACTAGCTACAATGAGGGGAATTCTGCTCTAGATAAAAGTTTATATATTTTATATTGTGCAGAATTATATTGATGCTTTGGGTATTTTGTATCTGTATTCAACATCCAAAATAATAAATATGTTGAAGAGTCAAGTTGGTTCCCCTCAGGAAAGATCCTTTATTTGCATTACAAGATGCTTCGGGATGTGTATGCCTTTAAAAACAACTATTAGCAAAAGGCAGTTGTGGGGGATTTGGTTGAGAGCGGGCTATGATACTTTTATCTTTAAAGCTTGGAGATTACATTCTTTGAAAAGAAAACTAAATCCAACCTTTTTCCTCTTTTTGGGTCTCTTGATACCTGTGGTTCCTGTATCTTGTCTTGGGGTTTCCTGCTTAAAGAGCTATAGGCAGCGTTTCCTGTGGATAAAAAGTCAAACTGGGGCAATGTGCAGCCTTGTGAAAGACGTTCTGAGAATGCACAGTACCAAATCTTTAGAGGCGTCTGAATCCATTTATTTATTTGTGGTGGGCTGAGAATATGCACTTGTGTGGAGGAGAATCGCAGGGTTTCAAAAGGTTTTCTTTGTGACTGGGGGAAATGAGATATATGTGTCAGTATTGTAGAGGTGATTATTCTCTAGGGGTTCAATGTCATCTGCATGTTTAAGAAACACACTGAACACACAGTCAGTCCCCACTGTTTATTTCCAGGTAGTTCTGTTCTGATTAGTGGTGCTCCTTTGTTCCCGTGTGCCTTTGGCAGAGCAGCTTACCTATTCCTACTGCTAAAGGCTCAAATGAATTGAAGAGTAATTCAGATACAGTGTAAGGACTTTCTGCACCTAATATAATTAGGATTCATGGTATGTAGCATATAAACTTACATGCATAAATATATAAAAATAAATATAAATTATAAAGGAAATATATATATACTTATATGTTTAAATATGTATAAAATTCTGGGGTTTGAAAATTACATTCTGTTGCTTAGTGAAAGATAACCCTTGAAGGGGTTGCTTATGTAGTCAGTATGTATGTGGACTTTGTTTATTTTGTTATTGGTTTATTTCCTAAATGCTTTATGTCTGTGTTCAAGGTTCTCCACACCAAAAGAAGTCTGATAGATAATAATTGAGCTTTAAAACTCAATGTAAGATTACAGTTGTGAACATTTGAAGTATGTGGGTCATGATCTCATAGAAAAATATGACAGTAAACTCTTGGAATCCCTTTTCAGTTTCCTTTTTTTTTACTTTGTATTCAGATAGTATTTACATGTTTATGAACAGTACCCTGGAGGGTAACACAGGCTGGATAACAGATTTCCCAATAGCATGTTGAAAATCAGAAATGAGATTGTATGAAGTGAGTGGTAGGAAGGAGCGTTGAGTGTGTGTAGTCATGTAATTGTTGTATCTCAGAACAGCATGAAGCAGCTGATTGAAGCTATCACATCCACCCTAAGATTAACCTGTTTTTTAAAAAGCATCACTATACAATTTCTAAACAATGTAAAAGTAAGAAGGAAAACAGTATTAGTTTATTCATGTGAGGTAAAGATTTAATGATGGAGCTTTGCCACTTGGCATATGTTTTTCAAGAAAGCAGAAGTCCCTGTCTCTCACCCACTGCTGCCATTGTTTTCAAATGAAATAAAACCCCTAAAATAAAACAGCTAATGAGAATTTTATGCCAAAATTTTAGTAGCCGCTAGAGGACTCTGTTGGTTTTTCATTGGACTGCATCTCTGCTCTGGTGGCTATCTGAGTAGTAAACACAGAGGATATTTTTCCGGACACTGTGAAAACAGTGGTACACAATAATGAACCATTAATGGCTTTTTAAACAAGTGGGGTTTTTCTTACTCTGTTGTGCTTTTTAATGTAACATTTAGGGTGTGTAGTGCTTTAAAAACAGTATCTTTAAAAACAGTGGCAGCAGCAGCAGTTTTTGATGGGGATGGCTATCTCATTTCTATGTGTGGGAAGGGAAGAAGAGTTTTCTTGTACAATTTCTTACGAACTGCTAAGCTCACTTGGCTGATAATGACTGGCCTTTGGGCAAGACAGACTTCTTTTTTATGTTAATGTATTTTCTCTTTATTTTTAGTGGACCTGTTCCAGTTTTGGTCATGAGTCTTCTTTTTATTGCTTCTGTGTTTATGCTGCACATCTGGGGTAAATACACTCGTTCCTAGACTCAGCTGCCAACTTAAAGCATACATCTTGGACCAAAACTATGGTGGATCCTGGTTGTTCTTGGAGAGAGACTGGGGAAGCTTCCTATCACCTGTTGAAGTCCTGTCAACTTTGGCTATAATACCGAATTAATTTCTCAGTTTGCTACTTGGGCAGCTTTAAAGCCTGTCATGGGTCATTTTATATTTGTATCTGTACACTTAGAATACAGGTATTGCAATAAAAGTTGTATATGGAAATAGAAACAGTCTTAACTGTATTTTTTCCTCTTCCAGCATACCACAGCTAACATATGATACTTGTGGTTTTCACATATAATTGTATTTCTGAGTAAATGCTGTTTGACAGTTCAAACCAGATTCTCCCATACTGTACTATATTATTGCTATATAATTTTATGCTAGAAGATTTTTTTTGTGGATGGAAGAGGCAAAATCAGGTTCACAAACACGAGAAGATAACCAACGTCCTTGTTGAAATAAAGTTCTGGTGCTGAGACGGTCATGTTCTTCTGTTAACTCCAGAAAAATAGCTGGATTTATTTAATTTATTTCCTAAATGCAAGTTAGACTTTACTCAGAGCTCATTATACGTAAAAGTTATATAAGTGTGCTTGTTTCTTCAAACTGGACTTAAGGAACAACATGAGCTGGTACCTAATTGACATTAAAAAGAATAATTGCACGGCTGTCAAAGACGTTTTTCACCCTCAGTCACATGGTGTGGTTCTTGGGGCTGTCCTGTGCAGGGCCAGGAGTAGGACTTCAGTGATCCTTGTGGGTCCCTTCCGACTTAGGATATTCTGTGATTTGATGACTGCAGGTCCAGACTCTTTCAAGGAGAATTAAATGGAATAGGAGGACTGGAAAAGCAATGACTGCATTTTAAGTAACGGGACATGCAAATAGGCTGAGATCCAGCTAGGTGTTGCTTCAGATAATCACTCCAGTTCTGGATGTTCTTTATTCTTGTTTTGAACAGTCCGACAGCTTTTCCTTCTCTTTTTAAAGGTATCTACACATTTGTGCATTAGCATTTCTCACTGCTAATGTGGTCTTGAAGTTGAATAGAGATATTTTAGCCTGCTGTTCATGTCAAGTCCTGGTTGAATATCAGCTTATCGTGGGAAAACAATATTCTTGGTTATGCAGCCTTGATAGAAGTGCCGACTGCATGTTGTAGAAGCAGCCTCCCTTACCACCTTCCTTAAAGCAGTTCTTATATTAGCATTACTTCTGAAAAGACCAAACTGTTCAGAACAAAAAGAAGAATAAGAAATGTGGTCTCAGGGCTATAGAGATAATTGTTTTGAGCTGTGCTTATGCCATAGTACTCAGTGTAAATGTGGAGGGAAAGAGAGAAGACTTGGAGCAGAAACTGAAAATTATCTTAAAAAATGTCATAGTAGGAAGGTTATGTTTTCAGAGGTTTGGAAGTTGAGGAACAGGGAATTTTGGAGACTCAAAGGCAGTGGGGTAGCAGAACGCTAAATTGGTGGAAACTGATACAAATAAATCGTATATCAAAGGGAAAAGGATCCATAAATGATTTACCTCTATGCATATGGAAGGGAAGCTAAAACACAAGGGAAAATAAAGTAAGTAGGGGGGTTAGCTCACCACTTCAAAAGGTGGAGATAAGGATCTCTCACTTAAATGTTTGCTTAGCAAGAAAATCTGTACAGTCAGCAATTTCATCTTAAGGCAAGAAAATGGAAAGAGAAGACCAAATGCAGGTCAGTTGTTCTGCTGAACATGTGAACAGACTGTGCTGAGCTAATTTGTGGTGCTCAAAGGAAAAGGAATGGAATACTCTAAAATAGTGTAAGGGTAAGGAATAAGAAATAACAGTAATATCAAAGTAGGTAACCTCTTATTTACTACTTTTTCTAATACGCTGACTGTTATCTAATAAAGAAAAAATTTTCTTTGAAACACTTCCAGTCCCTAAAAGCTGCTTTCCCACATCAAATAATTCCATTTAAAGCCCTCCACATATTTTTGCTTTTTTGGTGTCCTGCTGCTTCTAAAGACCAGCATTGATGATGATCTTGGTAATGAGCAGAAGGCTTATTGCTGTAAAGCGTTTTGATCAATTTTTAGTACATTTAAATACATTTTAATACATTTAATTCAACTGAGTATAAAAATGTTGACTATTTTGACAGTGCTGTCCCTGCTTAAATATTTTGTTTTCTAGAATGGCCTGTATCATGGATTTTTGCATGCGCTGTCAAAAGATCAATGTCTCTGGTTTGCACAAATTACTTCCCACCCTTTCTTGGGTGGGAAACTTTGTGTCAGCTTTCCTCTGGTGATACTTTAGTCGGATTCAGCTAGCTGAAACTCCCATCGTTTTATATTCCTTGTACTTCATTAAAACCCAGATTTCTCTATTGTATGTTTCCAAGTTGTGATTATTTTAATTATTAGTTGGAATGTGTTGGATATTCATGCATGTTGGATATTCTTAGTGTTTCATGTACATGAGTTGTAGCGTAGTCTTGCAGCTGATGTTTATCAAACTTCAGCTCCAGAGAGGTAAAAAAGATAAAAAAATGCAGATTGCAAAGACTTACCAGAATTTTGGCTAATACTGAGTGTGAAATTCTCTTTGATCTGGGTGAATAAATTATAGCCATACCGATAAACAGTAGCTAATCTGTGATACAGAGAACTAGTCTTTCAGTAATAGGTAAACAAGAAGAAAGAACAGTCATTTGGAAAGCTTTGTATCAGGTGACTAGGAATTAGTAGGACTTTGGGTTTTTTATGCCTACTGGTATGTGATTGAAATACAAGCTTGGCTGAGCTGACTGTTGTTAATATCTTTACTTAGGTGCTGCAGAATGCTCTAAGTCCTCAAAGATCTTTACTTTGTCTCCTTAACAATAAAGATTCAAGATATCTGGAAGAACTTGTATTTTCATAGAAGAGATGATAAAGTACTAGAATCTTTTATCCTTGACTTAAAAAAGAAGTATTTGCAACCTCAGACTCCATTATCCCTCAACTGAAGAACAGGTTTTATAAGGAGATGGTTCTGTTGCACACGAGTGCATCTGTGTCTTAGGGTTTTCCCTCCCGCTCCCAGCAATTGGTCTGTGAGCAGCTTCAGTCTAATTTACCAGAGACTTAGAAGCTGAAAGACACCGTTCTTAAGGGTTGGATGGAATAGGTAACTGATGGTCAGTGCTCCCTCTGTGCAAAAGCCTCACACTTGTTACCTAGGAAGAAAAGGGGAAGAGAGTCTTCTTCCTTTATGATAGGAAAATGTTAATCTTTGTTCTTGCACCTATTTGCACACTGAAGGCAATCACCCATGAGCTATTGATCTGTAGTTATACAGGCTTCGTTAGTTCTGGTGTTTCAGAATTGCCTTTTACTTTTGCCGTCTGTTTAGAAGCCAGCTCTCCTGCACAACACACACACACGCTCTTTCCATTGGTTTTTGTTTGGTTTTTTCTGGAGAAAGAGATGACTTCGAAGTCTAACTTGTTATATACTTCGTGCTTTGGTAATAAGGCTGCATTGGCATCTTTGTATTAGCTGTTTATATAAATGTGTTTCACAGAAGGCTCTTTTCTAGGCTTGGCATTAATACTAAGAATATTAATGATTCTCAGCTTAAGATCTCTGAGGGGGACTCTGCCTTTTGACTTTTTTTTTAATTGAGGGGAAACTTGTACAGCATTTGTGATTTCTGCTTTGATTTCAGAAGCTGCTGAAAAGAAAGGCAGGCAAAGCAAGAGCAGTTGTGAAGTTCCTGAGTATAACTCACCCTTGTATCGTTATCTTCTCTTCTTCCTTCTGTGCTCTGGTTATCTTTTTTTCTCTGGAGGCCTCTGAAAATACTGAATTGTGCCATGTAGTCGGATAAGGCTCTGATGCAGAGATATGCCAGCTAGTAACAATAATGAACAGAACAGACCGATTTTACTTAAGTCAAAAATCCAGGTTCAGATGTGGATCACTACAGATTTGACACTGCTATCGCACATTTGGCAGCAGGTTGCAAATAATTATCTTTGTTTCTTATTTTGAAGGATTTTTCACATGGCTGCCTTTCAGAATAGTATCAGTGACTTTTTGACCAAGGAAAAATTGAGGAATTCTTTGAAGTTACATTTTTATTTCCTAAAATAGAACTAAGCAAAGCTTCCTATGCACTGCTTCCTCCAAAGAGCTTCTTGTCTTAAAAAAGTGAAATTCCAGCTAATTTAGTGTGATTTTTTTTTTTTCCCAAGCATATATCGCTGAGTAAATATACTGACCTGGTTTTCTTCTCAGATACTACAGAGAGATAGAAAATACGTTTACAAATGCTGCAGAGGTAAGACATTATCTCAGGAAATGCTTCCAAAATCAGAACTAAATTTGTGGTTAGTATGCTCTGGTTTCAGAGGGGCTGCATTCCCAACATTGCTTAATTATCAAACACTGTTCTATGAGACCTTCCAGTTTATTAGCTACTGTTTTGATTGTTTTCCTGGTAAGGTTATAGGAAAAGAACCTAAAGCAATGTTGCCTTAAATTCCCAAGATTAGCTGGTAAGTAATGTTACTTCTGTCTTACATAAATGCTCCGTACAGTTAGAGGGTGGCAGTTTTTGTAATCAGTGAAGGGGAACACGTGTTCCTCACCTCGGGAAGACATCTGTGAGGAAAAAAACATAACTGCATGATACAACTGCACAGAAGTTTGTAAAGGACCAAACTATTGTAATTCAGTGTGAATCTGAACCTGATGCAGTTGTGGGGTTTGGTAGACCTTGCTTTCTAATTTTTTTCCATTTTTGTTTCCATATTCCTTCCTTTACTTCAAAAAGTAATCAATGAATAAAATTAACTAAATGTAATATTAAATATCCTTTTAAAATTAATATGCTTAACTTTCTTTAATCTCAAAGCAATTAAAAAAAAAATTCTTAGTGATTTTTTTTAAAATTGAAATTACGATGAAAAGTAAGTGCAAATGCCAACATTTTTTTTTTCCCATGAAATAGAAATTCAGATTGGAACCTGCACTTACCACTAGATAGCTACGACAGTGTGAAATAGTATTGGAAATATGTGTATAGGTCATAGCAAAATGCACTTTGGTAGGAACTTGTGGATGTCTTTGATCCAGCTTCCTGCTCAGAGCAGAGTAATCATCACGGCTTGATCAGGTTGCTGAGGGCCTTGTGCAATTTCATTTTGAGAAACCTCCAAGGAAAGGGTTTCTCTGGGTACCCATCCCTGTGCTTAAGCACTCTCTGGTGAAGAAATTGTTTGTTATATCCAATTAGAATTCCTTTGTTGGACCTTGCAGTGATTGCCTCTTGCTGTGCATTGCAGGGGGGGCTCTAGCTCCATCTACTCTCTAACCTTAGGTGAGGATAGCAGCTTGTTTTACCTTCAGCCTCTTGAGCTAAACAAATCTGATTGTCCCTGTGTGTCCTGTGCTCCAGCCTCCCACCATCTCAATATCCCTCTCCTAAATTATCCAGTTTGTTAGTGTTTCTTTTGCACTGGGGGCACAAAACTCACTTTTCCAAATGAGTTTGTACTAAAGGAGTATCTTTACGAGTGCATCACTTGACATGCTCATTGTGCATCTTGCTCCGTGGTTAGCCTACTTCGCTGCAAGGGTGTGATGTCCACATGGTGGTTCATGTCCAGTGTGTCCACTGGGACATTCTGTGCAGAGCTGCTCTCCAGAGAGTCAGGCCATGTCTCACTGCGTGGAGTTGGTCATCCAAGATACAGGACTTAACATTTGTCTGTCCTGAACTTCCAGAGGTTTTTGTTGGCTTATTTTTCCACACTGCTAAGGTCCCTGAGATTGCAGTGCTCTTCTCCATCAGCTACCACTTTGTGAAATTTGGTGTCCTCATAAACTTGCTGAAATGCAGATAATGAGACCAATTGCCTTCCTGCCAGCAGCACGACAGTGAGTTTGCATCACTGCAGGATTACTTTAAGCTTCTGTCCCTGTTTATGACCATCCTCAAAAAACCTGATATGTCTGGGCTTGAGTATAATCCTGGCACTGAGATACTGGATTTCACATAAGGACAAGCTCTAGCCTCATGCATGGAGGATGCAAGTGAAAACTCAGACGTGCTTGAGAGTGCCTTCCCAAAATTCACTAGGCACTGTTCCCAGGCCTTCTGCTTATTCATTTCTCACTCACCACCTGTGCATTCAGATCTATCTGCTGGCTCATAAATTGATTTATATAAAGTTCTAACTTCTCAATAGCCTGCACCATTTCTGTTATGTGTAGATCTCACACAGACTGTACTAGAAGATGCCTACAACATGCACTAGGTGGCCAGAGCAACACATAAAAGTTAATTTCTGGTATGATTTCAGTTGAAAAGTGTGTTTTTCTGAATTTCCTCTTAGCATTCCTGGTGAATCTAGAAGAAGGAAGAAAACTTCCAAGTATATACTTACCCTGTATTCTTTCTCCCCTTGAACTGACTAGTTCTATGAAAGGAAAAGGGGCTCTAGGAATTTAACTGTAACCATTATTCCAGGCACTTCTTTGCCAATAAAAAAGGATCTTTAAGATATTTTGCTAAAATATGTTAATGCCTCTGCATACCTGTGTGATACCTGTGTGTCCAAATGCTCCATTTGGTGGACAGCTTCTCTTCCCCTTGTCTCCACACAGATTTTTAGGTAACTTTACCAGTGATCCTGTTTCCCATCCTTCTTGTCTGCTCTCTGAGTTAAGAGCCTCTGGCAGGCTCACTGTTTGTTGGGATGAAAGTCCTGGTTCTTTCTCTTGGAACGTTTGTGTGTCCAGAGTCTCAAGGCTGGGTGGTTTTCTCCTCATTCTCAAGTAGACAAGAGGCTAAAAGCACTGAGGAGAAACTGTCTGCATGTAATCCCAGGTAATTGCCAGTGCTGACCAGCCAGGTCCTGTGTAGTGGCTGAAGCATGGATGTTTTCCAGGAAGTTTGGGTACAGATGTTTGAACATTTACACCTGGCTTATCTTTGCCATATAGTCATCAAAGCCGAGTGGGAGAAAATAATACCAGTGTCTCAAAGTTCACTTTCCCTGCTCTTGCAGGCAACGCAGCGTTAAAGCACTTTACGGACTGGTCAAACTCCATAATATGAGATATATGAACTTCCCATGCCATGTCTGAGAAGGTACACTGGGATAAGTACAGCAGTTAGCTACCTCCCTCTATAAAAAGACACCTCTTGGCAGTGAAGTTGTAGGTGTAGCCGTGCCAGGTTTAGTAAAATCTGTAGCTGATTCACAGGCAATGTAAATATGCCTGTACTTTAGGAAGATAGTGTTGGTGGAAGTCTGTGCCTTAGCCCTACAATGCATGACCATCAGGTAATCAAAAGACAGTATTTTGAAAAGCCACCTAATCATGTTTTTGTAGAAAAGTGCTGTGAGACAATTGTATTCATGCTCCAGAACCTGTTCCTCCCCCACCTACTGTAAAACAGTGGCTTTCAGATAAGGCTGAAGTTGGGAACAATACTGCTACTGATAATTCATGGATCAGATTGCAAGGAACTTTGTCATAAAAACTGGCATACATTCCAAACACAGCATCCTATCCTACTCTAAGTGTCTTTGAGAAGTATCCAACTGTGAAAAACCTGCAAAGGCAGATTAACGTGGGAGAGTGATGGCACCATGGGTTCTGGCATTCCAGTGTAACTCCATTGTGCTGTTGTAAACCAGCACATGTATGAAGTCAAAGCCATACTTTCGCAGACAAAGTCCCATTTTTTCACTGTGCTTTTAACACCATCAGGTCCCAGATTTGAAAGTGTAACTGCAATGCCTAATTAGCACGCCCATGCTAAATATTTCCAGTACCTTCTGTGACAGAAGAGCTTTCATGCAGTGCTTCCCATCCTACATTTCACTTCTCACCCTCACTTAATGCTGCTGGGTAAAACCCCTTTAGCACTAAGAACCACTGCTACTTACTAGCTATTAGTGATAAACTATACCACCATCATTTCATTATTCTCCCAGGTTCCTGCCTTCAAGCTTTGGCCAGACTAACCCCTCAAGTTCTTTTCTGTTTTAAGCAATCATAACACTTCTGCTCACTTCCTGATAACCTCCTTGTAAGTAGCAGCTGCTTCTTTGTAGGAGGGCATCATTTGTGTGTCAATAGTGAGGTGGTTGGAACTAGATGTTTTTTAAGGTCCCTTCCAATCCCAGCCATTCTGCAGCTCTGTGATTCTATGTAGCTCAAGTTTGGATGTAGTTTGCTGAAGAATTGACTTGGTCTTGGTTGGTCTTGCACAGGCAAAACCTTTTTCTTGCTGAGAGAGGCAGTAATCATAGGTCATGTTTTCTGTTGCTGTGTGTGAGATAAAACTGTTTGTATCAAGGCACTGCCAGTGCTTTACTCCGGCTTTTGTTTCTGCACTGCATCAGTGCCACTCCCAATTTCTTTGTGTGTGTGCCCACTTCCATTCATTGCCAATAAATACTGCTTAGATTTCTGCTGAGAATAGTAAGAGCCCGTGAATAATCTCATGGTGGCTTACTCGCCTCCCCTAGAGGGATAGAACCTGAGAGATCCCCCAGCTTAGGGTGAGGCCTCCCAGGATGCTTTTGTTTCACCCATGCAAATATACCCTAGTTCTATTTCCCTGACTGGCCCATGGATTCCCCTGCCCCCTTTTCCCTTATATGCCAAGGCCCCGCCTATGTCCTGCCCCCAGCCCTCAAACCATTGGTTCCCAATGCTCTCCCCCCCCCCCCCCCCCTATAAAATCCTAAGTTTCTCATTGTTCCCAATGCTCTCCCCCCCCCCGCTCCCATATAAAATCCTAAGTTTCTCATTGTTCTGGGCTTTCGTCAGTGGTCCTCCCCATGTGAAGTACTGGAGTAAACTTACTGCTGGAATACCACACGGAAGCGCTTCCTGTCTCTTTGCTGCCAGTTTGTCGGAGAAGCCAGCTGGTGTGAATGCTAAACCCAGGCGCAGCACCTGAGAGAGGGGATCTAGCGTCATCCTGCCTTTTCCAGGAAAAACAAATTGACATGAAAGCATTGGGTCGGTCCCACCTTATCACATTTGCTTCTAAAACTGATCTCTGTACGTTAGGGGGTGTGTTCTTTTGTCACATTAATGAAGAAATAATAGTGTTTGTCTCAGGCCAGACTTGCTGAGTTGGGCTGAACCTTGAATATATGTATTTTCATACATATATTCATACAAGGATGATTTTCATACATTTTCATACAAGGATGTATGCTGTCCTTGCATGGAAGCATTGTAGAAATGAAAGAAATTAGTCTTTTTTGTATAGCAATTCAGTGACACAGGTCAGGCTGGAATTCAGGATTTCTGGGGTTCTTAAGTTATAGGTATTCCTCTATTTAACGCTGTGCTTGGCATAAAAGTATAAGGTCCATCTGAGTTAGCCTGTGCATGAGCTCTGAGCATGAGGAAATACCAGAGGATAGTGGCACATTGTGTCAGTTTACAGCAGAGATTGGCTGTGTCAGGTACCTCTCACCCTGTGTAATCACCCTCAATATAGGAAAGACAGTGATAAATTGGTGCTTGATAGCATCCTTCCTAGAGCTACACAGAGGTCGTGAAGAAGTTGAAGGCAGTCTTTTCATGGCAAGAGGACAAGAAACAATGGACTTAAGTTAAAATGAGATATATTGGATATAAGGAGATAGCTTTTCACCATGAGGATGATCGAGCCAAGGCTGCCCCTAGCAGTTATGCAGTCTCCTTTCTCCGCTGGATGTTTTCAAGATCTGATGGATAAAGCCCTGGGAAACCTGGTCTGATCTCATGAGTGACCTACCTTTGAGGTGTAGGTAACAGAGGGTTGCACTAGATGACCTTTCAAGGTCTCTTCCAACGTGAATTATCCTATGACCATATGCTTCTTATGGAGCCTTTTTGACACTGACATGAATGTCTGCATCCTCTGAAACTTGTGATGTTTCTGCTGCTCTGCTGCACAGCAGGTGATGCAAAGAGCTGAAGGTAAAGCAGAACCTCAAGAGAAGTTACTTCAGATTTTCAAAGGTCTTGGAGAGTTATGGAGAGAAGATTCTTAGTTTTATCTGTTATTTTATTCAGTCTTTGGAGCTTGATTTTTTGATAGACTGAACCAAGTAGAGTTCCATGATATTAGGTAAAAACATACTGTGCGTTGTAAATAAATAAGTCCCATAAATAAGTCTGCAGGAATCATCAAAACTGTACGTGCTACTCCATCTGCTGGGGAAATCAGTAACAACGTCCAGAGTTTAAGAGGTGGAGACATTCTTCAATCATAAAGGCAGGGTTTTTCTAATCTGTTTTGTATCTGTAGGCAAGTGTCTTTGCTTTTGGAATACTTACACTACACAGGATAGATAGGAAATCTTAAATTGTTGGGGAAATTGTGATTTTTGAAAAATTCAGCAGGTATAATTACTATTTTTTCTCCTGTTCCCTTTATTTTGAGATGAATCACTCAAATCGATGTGGTTGAGAGGTTGCAAATGAAAGAGACAGTCCTGAAAAGCTTGACCTCCTCTTTTCTATGCATTCTAGACTCAGAACATGAGAATATTTGCTAAACTACCCAGAGCATATCTCAGAAGTCATTCTCTGTGGTCCAGAATTGCATTCTGTCTGTTCGTGAAGGCCTTAGCTCGGTGTTCCCTGATGAACCCCTCTCTAAACAACATCGTCCACCGGAATTTTCTTCACTAAGTTCTGTAATGGCTCCGCATAGAGGTAAATGAGAATGATGGTGTTGAAGGTGCCTGAAAATAACATGAAGCATGTTAGCATGAAATTGCAATCTCATATTTTTGGAAGTTAATAGGTGTAAAGGTCACATAGCCTCTTCATGAGGTTTGAGACTCCACATCCGATAGTAACTTCTCTCTTGAAATAAGAGAACCTCACAAGAAAAAAACCATGAAAGAGTAAAGGCTGAGCTAAGAGTTGTGTGGACTTCATAGGTGTCTTTTTCTTTCATTACATAATCAGTACCAACCACTTTTTTCAAAGCAACACACATTGAAATGGAGCTAGAGAGGTCAGAGACACTGAGCTTCAGTCTAAATCTGCATTTATGTTTTGATATGCAAGCAGAGACTGAGGATTGTGTTTACTGTCCTGAAGACTCACATCTACTGTTTATTTCCATATTCTGAGCTAGAGAAAGAGCAGTAAGCACCTATCAGGAGTACAATCACTTCATTCTGGTGAGAAGTAAGCTTTCATTTGGATCAAAAAGGGTGTTAAAGTGCTCTTCACAACCATGAAGTCTTCAGTTGTGCTCTTTTTTTGCAATGAATAAAAATGTGCGTTTGTTTCCTGTATGATGGCAAATTTGTAATTCAGACATTTGTCATGGAGACTGACTGATGAGTAATGAAGTCTAGTCCCTTCTAATCTAGTCTGAATTGAATATTTGATCTCAAAGAGAGCATTTGCATCACAGTCCCTGTCACTTCCCAGAGGTTCACTTGATCTGAGGACGTGAATTCTTGAGAAGTTATTTCAAGCTCAGAATTTGACTGGAGACTCCATCATAAGGCCAGGGTTCAAGGAACAGCTGTAGCCTTGTAGCCAGGTAGATAAGGTGTTTCCATTTATTGTAAGAGGCCACAGGCTTCATCTCATGTTAACAGTGGAGACTTCTGAACCTGTTGGGCTTTGTATGGATTTGTCTTGGCCTACTTGTAGGTTTATTTTAGCTTATTTACCTGCATTAGTGATTGTCTAATGACCATGTAACTGTTAATTACTTTGTTTTAGCTTTTGATCACTTCGTACAACTGTGTGGTATAACACCTAATCATATATTTTTTGTAACTAGAACATATTAATAACAAGCACTTCTTCTCTGTAGAATGAACTTTGTATGACTGATCCTGGAATAAAGCACTTAGTGGGTTACAGGGACAGGATGATACCAGAGGCCTCAGGGCTATGAACAGCTTACCAGAGGTCCCTTGCCAGCAATTGAAGAAAGGCAATCTTTAGAACTGGGTAAAACCAGTTAGTGATAACAAAAGAACTAATGCTAAGTATCCAACACATGTAATACACACCATATGTAACAGCGTTACACATATGTTACATAGAGTCGGAGAAGAGTGTAGAAAGAGCAAGGTGCAGAGGGTGCTAGAAATCGTGTAAAAAAAGACTCCAAGCAGATTCCAAGTTGAGAAGGAGGAAACCATCAGCATCATACTGGCAAAAGATTTGAACACTGGGAGCTCACTGTTCTGCTCCCCATGCTCTGAAGCCGTCATTGTTAAGACCCAGAAGTGCAGTGGAAAGCACACCACCAAAAAATGGGTTGGTATTTCCTGGGCATAGTGACCATAAAATGATACAGTTTTCAGTTCTGGGTGAAGTTAGGAGAGGTGCCAGCAGAACTGCCGCCTTGGACTTCCTACAGGCAGACTTTGGCCTGTTTAGGAGATCAATTGACAGAGTCTTGTGGGAGTCAGTCCTGAAGGCCTAGCCAACACGGGTTTATGAAAGGCAGGTCCTGCTTGACCAACCTGTTGTCCTATGACAAAGTAACCCACTTAGTAGATGAGGGAAAGGCTCATCTATCTAAACTTCAGTAAAGGGCTTGACACCATCTCCCACAGTGTTCTCCTGCAGAAACTGGCTGCTCATGGCTTGTACAGATGTAGCCTTTGCTGGGTAAAGCTGCCTGGATGGCTGGGCCCAGAGAGTTGTGATGAATGGAATTACATCCAGCTGGTGGCTGATCACAAGTGATGTTCCCCAGGGCTCAGTACTGGGACCAGTCCTGCTTAATATCTTTATTGACAACCTGGATGAGGGGATCGAGTGCACCTCAGTAAGTTTGAAGACATCACCAAGATAGGTGAGAGTTGATCTGCTGAAGAGCAGGAAAGATCTGCAGAGGGGCCTGGACCAGCTGGATTGATGGGCTGAAGACAGCTCCATGAGGTTCAACAACGAGAATGCAACAACCCCAGGCAGTGCTACAGGCTGGGAGTAGAGTGGCTGGAAAGCTGCTCAACAGGAAGGGACTTGGGGATGCTGTTTGACAGTGGCTGAACGTGTTCCAGTGTGTGCCCAGGTGGCCAAGAAGGCCGATGGCATCATGGCTTGTATCAGAAATAATGTAGCCAGCAGGACAAAGGAAGTGATTATCCTGCTCTACTCAGCACTGCTGAGGCTGCATCTCGATTTCCGTGTTCAGTTTTGGGCCCTTCCCTTCGGAAAGGACATTGAGTTACTGCGAGTGTCAGAGAAGGGCAACAAAACTGGTGAAGGGTCTGGAGCACAAGTCTTATAAAGGTCAGCTGAGGGAGCTGTTGTTTAGCCTGAAGAAGAGGAGGGTCAGGGAGGACCTTATCACTCCCTACAACTCCCTGGAAGGAGTTTGTAGTGAGGTGGGAATTGATCTGTTCTGTCATGTTTTGAGTGCAAGGATGAGAGAAAAGGGCCTTAAGTTGTGCTAGGAGAGGTTCAGATTAGATATTAGAAAAAAATCTTTCACTGAAAGTGTGGTTAGGCACTGGAATAAATTGTCCAAGGAGGTGGTAGGATTGCTGTCTCTGGAAGTGTTCAAGAAGCATCTGCATTTGTCTCATCTATGGTTTTGGGGTGATACAGTGGTGCTAGGTTGATGATTGGGTGAGATGATCTTTAGGGTCTCTTCCAACCCTAATGATTTTGTGATGCTGAAATGTTTATGTATAAACAATTTTAAGTAATATAATTTGAACTGTGAAGCATTAGTGTCATTGTAACTGGACGGGTAGTTCTTTCATTAGACTGTTAAGACTTCTGCTAGACTCAAAGTAAGATCATAGCTTTGTATATATGGTGTGTTCCCTTTGCCCTTAACTTTTCAAGTTTATCTGACTGATGGGAATTCAAGCAGTCTATAATATAACCTAAATGGAATGATTTGGTAGCAAAGGTTAGGGAACAGTCATGAGCTATGTATCCCTGACTGATAAAGCAAAAGTACCTTGGTGTGGCTTGTAATGAAGGGGTACATGCCTACCTTTGGTTATGCTTAGCTGGAGCACGTGAATCTGTTTCCAGAGATTTTTTTTTCAGAAGAGGGTAAAGGCGAAAGCTGTACTCAAGGAAGGAGTGTGGTTATATCATGAGTTGCCCTCATCCTAGAGAGGCATGCTGTATGACTTTTTTGAGTCTTTAAGAAAACACAGCTTACACACTCCTCTGGATGACACTACTGGATTTGGCCTTCATGCACTTGACCCAAATACACTGAATATGTGGTTTAATTTATGAGATATTATTTGGAGATGTTTCAAGCAGTCATCATCCTCTTATACCAATATTTGCCATCTTTCAAGATATCCTTTAAGTGCTGCTAGAGTCAGTCTGGTTAGGTCTTGTGAAGTCTTCTGCTGTTGAGGCTTCTAAGGAAGAAGAAGGAAACTCACTAGATTTAGAGCTTATTTACTTTGTCTAGCAGCATGTACAGTGATTTAGGTAGAATAGTGATTACATTTCAGAAATTGTACCAAGACAGCTTAGCTTGGGAGCAGATCTGTGAAGGAGAAGAGTCTGTGATGGTATTTAAAGGAGAGCATCAAAGACAGAGGAAATTAAGCTGCTACCATGCTGTTTTAAAAGACTGGAGAACAAGCTATACAGATATTAAGAGGAAATATTGTAAGCCATAGGCTGTTTCCTGTGAGGCCAAAATGCAATCCCTACAATTCAAACTGCTCTTCATATGTGTGAAGGACAGATTTAGACCCACGAGGGAAAGAAAAGCTGTGAAGAAGAGGAGGAGGGCTAACAGCTTACTTCTTGGCTGTTAACATTGAATAATTAAGCGCTAACAGCCAAAAGGAAAGCTGTTGTTTTCCTAGTCCAAATACCCAGCCAGGAATAAAACATTAAGCAGCTATAGAAATGATATCTTTCATTTTCTCTTCATAAAACAAACAACTAAGTTAAACAACATATACTTTGGATACGTGGAAGATAAGTGCATTTCATATAGCCAGAATTGTAATTTCTGGAATTTGGGCTTTGCATTTCATGGGTAAACTGAACATGGTGTGCTGATTTTTTCCCTTAAAATTCACTGTGCATCTGTGGAAATAAAGGCTAGTATCTAGAAGACAGAAGCTTTGAACTACTTTACCACTTCTTTGTCACTTTATGGTAAAGAATCCCCAAAGTGCTTGTGTATACTAAATCTTACCTGTTTTGTTTTTTTCCAGCTGTGTTACTTGGTTTAAAAATTTTGTTATTTACTAACCTTGTCCTGCTTTTGGAAAGCAAGTCATTAGTCCATGCTTTTACTGATGGAGGGTCTGAAGGTGTGGCATTAGGCTCTGGCCCCTGCCACTTTTGTAGTCTTCTTACAGAGGCTGACCTTTTGAGAAGTTCTCAACCTGCAGCTTAAGCTTACCAGAGAGAGGAATAAAACAAGTTTTTTACTGGTAGATTTTACTGGGTCTAAAGTGAGGATTGTAAAAATTTGAGTGAAACAGAGACACCACATTCATGATTTAAGAGTACAACCCATACCCATTCACACGTTTTATACTGTAAGAAAACTCAGTGGGGAAAAAAAAGCCTAAGAAAAAAAGACATATGAAATGAAGGAGATATGGCATTCAGCATGTCTGACAGAAGAAATAGCCCCCAGAGCCAGAAAATTGTCATCAGGTAGCAGTGATATCAGTCTAGAGCTCCTTCCAGCTTTGGATCACGGGGCCCATCAGCAGAGCTCCCTGTATACAGCACCCCTTCACAGTCACTCGTCAATCAAACAACTCTGAAAATAAAGACCACATGCCATCAAATTTGTGGAATTCTTCTCTTCCTGTTTATGCACGAACTGCCAGATCACTTATGTTGCTGCACCGGCTTTCTGTCCTCAGAGAGGTGGGTGATTTTCTTTTCCTACTGTCAGTGTAGGATAAGTCCTTTCATTTCTGGTGTCAAAATTAAACAACTTCTGGTTGTTGTTGTGAGACAATTTCATGCTGCACGGGACACTGAGGACCTTTGTAGGAATGCAAAGGCAGTAGCTTTAAAAGGCTGTTTATTCACCTCTGTAAAGACCCTCTGCCACCATGGATAGGGAGGAATAGAAGGATGGATCCAGAATACCATGTTTGCCTGTGGAAAAGCCTTCATACTTGTTTGTATTGGTTGGATTCAAGCACTGGAACTGGCAAATTGCCCCAAAGATGCAGTGTGTGCTTGTGTGAAGGCCATAGGAGCAAAGTAGAAGGCTGTTTACTTGCACTAACTCTTGAAACGTTACTAAAGATGAGGATGTCATTTGGCCTGGGCCAAAGCCGTGCAAGAAACAGTGCTCATGCTTTCGTGGGAAGGCTGATTGCTTGTCAATGCTCAGTTTACTTGGATAGGTGCAGCAGAAATAGGACAGAACAGTCCTATTTCAGTGAATTACTCCCTCTATGTTGCTCACTCCTGCTCAACATTGGCAGAGGTGCCATAAGAAGCAGAGATCACTCCTTGTAGTAACCATCACTCCTTTCTCTAATAAAGCTGCACAGATAAGGAAAAGGATGAAAATTCTATTAAAAACATTCGAAAATAGCAGTACTTTTGCTGGCAGATTTCCCAGCAGACCATATGTCGACCTTTTCTGGTCAATGTAAAATCCACAATCAGCCGTGACTGGATTAATGCCTCACCTCAGATGTATCACCCCATGTTTTGCTGTCTCGCTGATGCCACCTTGCCACCTTTTCCAAGTGGCTTCAGGCTCCCTTTGTGTGACCTTTTGCTCACAATGTGTGTTCTCGGAGAAGCCATCATGGGCTCGCAAAGCATAGTCTGAATGTTCCCCAGGGCCAGGATTTCATTTGTTCCTCTGCAGTGCCTGGGCCAGGGGCCTGTTTTTTTTGGTGTTGCTTGGCCAACCTTAAAAATTTTTTTATAAAGCATGTTTTGGATGAATGCTAGGTTTCTTTCTTTGATTGTCAGAGGAACATTCCCTTCCTCTTCCACATCTGTCCGTGTTTTCATTCTCTTTAACATACAAGACAAATTTCAGAGGGCTTTCCACCTTCCTGGCCCAGGAAGACAACCTGATGCCTCTTCTTTGCTGGTCTTTGCTCCATATGGTGAAGAGGAAGGCTTTGTATATTTTTTAATGTTCTCCCATAGCATTAATTCTTTATATCCAATATGAATTATTGGCAGATTAACAGCAATCTGGAAAAACAGATGGTGCTTTCCAGACCTCCCTCCTCCTTGCCTGTCATGGTTGAAAGGAAACTAACATTAATTCAGCCCCAGCCTTCAGTGAGAGTGCAGGCCTACTCAATGTGCCAGGCTGCCAGATATTTACGTACAGCTTTATCTCATGTACGTACATCCTATTTCTTCTGGATATAGAAAGAAACCTCTAATATATATCAGTGTTTTTATAATGTGCCAAAATTTTATCTATAGTTACAGATGCAAATATAAAACCACCACTTAAGTACATCCATGTCTAATCACGTATAACTATGTATTAGTGGCTCTGCATTTGTACTCCTAAATATATGGAAGTGTATTCACAAAAATACAGATGTATATATGTGCATACATTGTACATCAGGTGCATGTTTCCTAAATCCATTGGGCATCCATATTGACATTTCGCTGTGGAAACTCTAAATTAAGTCTGATTAAAAGTTGTTATTATGGCTTGTAATGGCAAATGTTCACCACCTACTGGTTAATCACAGACGTCTTCCCTGGCTAGAAGGAGATCCTTGTATCACTTTCTCCGCACAGTTGCCCTATGTCCTGGCTTTATGCATCACGTTTGGCACTATTTCAGTCTTTCTCTGTGGACGACACTCTTCAAAGATTTCTTGTCAAGAAAATTCATCATGCCAGTTATATGTATGACTTTTCCCTCTACCACAACTATTATTTGTCACTAGTTGTACTCTTTAACAACGGGTAAGAACTAATACACCTCAAGATATTTCTTCAAACTCCTTCCAGGAAAATATTAATTTTTTTAACAATTCTTTCATTTCCTAGGAGTAAGATTAATATGAAATGCACTGAAACCAACAGAAACTGGTAGCAAATAATATATACTCATGTATATACACATCGATGCACAGAGGTTTTGGTCTGAGACACGTAATCTCTTTTTGGCAGATGCTTTCCCTTTGTTTTCAGTAGTTTGTATTTTGACTACCTTTTCTCCCAGCCTACAATTAATAAAATCAGTCACCACAGAGAGTGAAATTCTTTCTTCTTTATTCTTTTGTGTACTAATAACCCATGCTGTTCCTTACGGTGCTATCTGTAAGAAGGGTTTTGATGGAAACCTTTTCAAGACAGAAAGGATCCCACAGCACTGGTTAATGATTCTGTATGTCTGCACTGCTTACAATATTTATTTTTTCCGGCTTTTATGAAGAATAGTGTTAATCACTTGATCACAGCTCCCTTGCACTGAGTGGCAAGAGGCCACCTTGCCAACGAATGAGTATAGCATCTTTGATGGAAAGCACTGCAGGGAGAGAACGTCAGCTGCGATGTGAGGGAATTCTGTGAGTTTTTGTTGTAGTTTACTTTGGTTTTGTTTTTCTGTTTCATTTGTCACATTTTGGATGTTTGGAAGTATCAAGTATACTTAAAAAGTAACAGCGTTTTCCTCCGTCCATGGCCAAGGGCCGTCTCACTTAAGGTCAAGCCTATCAGCAAAAAGTTTACCAAGAGAATCTGGAGGCCTGTGATGAAAAGCAGAATTTATTTATTACTGGTGACTTCTGGTGTCATTTTCAGACTGTTTCATGCTCATCATATAAACAACCCCTTGCATTTACTCAGCTATATACTTATATTCCAAAAGGAGTAGCATATGGTGTGAAAACCAGATGCCCCTGCCCACATAAAAGCTCTATACATTTGTTTGAATGTAGTCAGGAAACAGTCACGATCTTCTTCCCACTCTCAGAGGAGTCAGCTGAATGCAGCCAAGACCCTGTTTAGCTCTCAGTGACTACTGGTGTTGCTTAAGCTCTCCTGGGGGATAATGGGATGGACTGTCTTGTCTCATGGGAACATTTCACCATGAGAACTGAACTTCCTATGCTCTGTGAATTAATTCTCTTTACTGAGATAGTTTTTCTCTTCCCCTAAAAGGCTGTCTGGATTCCTCTGTAGAAACTTTTAACTCCATCCTTCTTCTGCTTCTGGCTCTGTATCTCATTCTATGCTTCTGTGGAGTAGGTAACATCATCAGGCCCTCCTTCCCAATTGCACTTTATATACAGTTATGGCCTCTGCTTCCAGAAGCCAAGTTTGCATCCTGTCTAAAACCTGTCTTTAATTCCTCATATTTTAAAATCAGTACTCCAAATGAGTACCTGTCACAAAGCCTGTAAGAAGTCACAGATTTCCCTTCTCTTGCATCTTCCCTTCTGACCATTCTTTGTTTGGAGGTTGGTATTTATGTCAGCCATTAATTTTTTATAGGCTCCTTTCAGCTGCCTTGCTCCTACAATTTTCTGGCATGTGCAATTGTAACAGAACATGATGCTCTGAACACTAACATGGGTCCCTTCCATGTGGCATAAAATCTTTGGCATGCTTTGCCATGAGATGATGGGTTTGTCAGCGTGCAGCAGAGGTCTGGCTCCGTGCTCTGCCAGTGACCTGCCATGCGGGGGCAGAACAGCTCCACCTTGGAACATGAAATGAGTTCTCCCAAAGAGAGCTGGTGGCTCTGCAGTGCTTCTCTCCACAGAGGCAGATACTCCGCTGAAGAAACCTGCAGGATTAACTGAGTTCACTGGAAGACCCTTAGGTTCAGCAGATTCTCATCAGTCTTGTGTTGTTCTTCTTCACGTTTGCAATAGCTGGTTTGGCTGCTCCTACTATAGTCCCAACTCACAGGAAGCCCATAGTCATGAGAAATTTCATATCTTCTGCTGCACCTGAGTTGTCAGACAAGCCGAATTCAACTCCAAATATTTAGTGAAGATCAGAATGAGGCAACAGTACACATGATTACTGTGTGCTGGGGGCACCCTTGTGTAGCCTGGGTCAAGGGTGACACCAGTGGGAATTGCATATGCAGAGGAACTGCATGGCATGCAGCAGTGGTCTCCAGTGAATGGACCTCTGCATCTCCTATGCAGACTCCAGTTGTAAGATATGCAGAGGCATTGCTTTCTGGTAGGACCTATATTATTTTAATATTCTACTTTTTTTCAAAATTTCTGGGCATGGACAGTAAATCTCTAAAGGCATTGATTCTGTTTTTAGTGGTGCTATTCTGAAAGTCTTCCCTGCAGAAACTGTAAATACTATTTTAAAAAGTCTCTACAGCTCTAAGTCATATGAGTCACAAAAAAGGGTTTATATCTCCTTTTTTAGATTTAAAAATAGTTTTTTCCTCCAGTGGACACTTTCCTCTCCCAGGAAAATGGATGGGTTTTTTCTTTCAGTCGGACTAGAAGGTGTTGTTGAAGGCCCTTTGACATGTTTTTCTCGTGTACATCAGATGATGCAGGTAATGAATGGACAGCACTGTGCCTGATGTTTGACTTCAAAATACCATTTAATACTGGGCTTGGCCTGTCATTTCTGTCCTGTTGGTGAAGCTGCACTTACTGCATGCCACTTGATTCTTTTTTGTTGCATGTGTCATGCCATTAAAGGCCAGAATTCAAGCAAAGAATCTTTTTGGTTTTGATCTTTTATTTAAAAAATTACATGGTGTGCTGAAAGGCTTACATGGGCGTGGAGGCAACGACCTCTGTTCACTCCTCCACTTCCATCTATAAAGGAGCTTCCCTTCTGAACTGAGTACAGCGTATTTCTGGTAACACCTGAGTTTCTCTACTCTCTATCCTGCTATGGAAAAAACTTCCCACACAAATTGGTGGAAACTTATAAAAAACTACTTTTTTTTCAAAACCTGCAAGAAATAGTGCAAAGCCTTTAAAAAAATCTGAGTAAAATCCAATTCCTTAAATCCCTGATGGAAGAAATCTTATTACCTTCAATACTATTATATACAGGACAAAGCCTGTAAGGCTTTGCTGAGAGATTGAAAAAGGCAAATTAATGACAGCACTTGAAATTACCTGTAATTATCAGTGACATGGGGTCAGCATCATTGCAATGACAGTCTCACAGGTGGTGATTCTGACTGGTTCAGGATTTATGCAAAACTGCCAAACAAAACATGACCTCCACAATCACTATTAACGTATCTCTGGAGCATTTAGGCATCTGAATTCTCAATCTACTGTGTAGCTGCTTTCATCTTTTGAAGAGCAGTTAAATTCTGAAGGGTCCCAAGCGTTTTCCTGGTCAAAATCACCTCTCCTTTCCCATTCATATTTACTCAGGCCTCTCTCTTCACTATCACCATCACACAATGTCTCTTCAGCAGCTATAACAACTGCTTATATGGAAAAGTAATAATAGGAAGGCATTTAATGAATTTTAAGCTGACTTTAATGTAATTTAGCAGCTGGAAACAAGGAGAAGAGCCAGCACAGTGTGACCTGCCAGCTCTCTATGGATTGTCAGTGGTCAATGTAGCACATATTTCAGCACTGCTCTCCAGGGTATGCTGGTGATGTTTCTCTTCCCCAGCTACATTCCTGATTTCAATTAAATCAGCATCTGAAGCACTCTTTCTGATATAGTTATTTTCTGATATAGTTAATGCCTTCCAATAAATCCTCCTGGCTTTGTTTCTCCCCAGATGCTGACCTTCCTAACACTTCTTTGCTCAGTGAGGGAAGCAGACATCACCTAAAAAGCAAAAATGTTGTTTTTAGAGAGACTAAACACAAAGTTTTGTCTTGAGAACGCAAGGAAGGAAAAATAGTCCTTGTTTACAGAGCCGTAATTCCTTCATTCCTGGGGAACGTCTCCAAATCTTTCTTCTGTTCCCTCCCTGTTACTATTTTAGTATTAGATCTGGAGTGGTGTTGGTTTTTTACTCTTTCTATAACTATAAAGGAATTTCCAACATAAAACCACTCATCAAACTATATAGCTGAAGTTTTAAGTTTGCAGGGACCAAGCATACCTTGAAGTTCTTTTCTCTTTATTTTCCACTAAGTGTATGAACCAAATTGTTAACACATTGACCCAATGCCTTTGAGGCATTATCAGGGTTTTTATGACAGCCTGCAATTAGTATTATATAGTTTCTTTTGAAGGAGGCATGCAACAGGTGTCTTAGCTTTCTGCTCTTTGCTTCCGTCCCCTCCAGTTCAGTGAAAAATATGCAGTTTAACACCATTTATTAAGATTACCCTTGCTTCCAGTTCAGATGTGTCTGTGCTGGGACATGGGAGGAAACTAGCTTTATATACTCAGCTGGACAAAGGACTGCATTTGTCTTCAATTTTGCAAATCTTTTTATTTTGATACAAATTCATTTTTGCAGTTTTTAGCTGTTCTGACCTTGCAAAACTCAAAACCAACCAACAACAAAACCCCTCTGTGACATTATTGTGATGAGCTCCACAAGCAGCTCTTGCGGTGGCCGCACTACTGGGATACAGAACAGGACAAAGAGTTGTGCTGGTGGCATCTGGAGCTACTCAGCTTCAGAGCTTTGCAGAAACCATCCCAAAGAAGACAGTGACCTTTGGATAGTTTCCCTTGCTTGCTGTGGAAGGGTGTTCTAGATGACTTCAGGCTCCTTTGGCCAGGTGACGGTACAATCCTTCATTGTTTGTTGGCACTCTCATTTTGCCTGCTTGGGTTGATGACCTACAGTGATAACCTGAGGCTGTTGAACCACAATAACCAGCCTGTCCATGGCAGTGTGCAGCAGAAGGCTGCAATTTTGGGGATCTGACTGCTCATGGCCACCATGTCTCCAAAAGCATTCAATCAATTTCCCATTGCACTAGCTGGACATTTAACGCCGGACAAGGATGCCTGTACCTCCTGGCCTTTACAGGTTTGTGCCTTGTAGGACTCCCAAATACTGGCAGCTGTTCTGCTCACAGCTGTGCAGTTGGGCTCCTCACAGCCAAACAGCAGAGGCTGTTTTGGGCTTCTTGGCGCTGCAAACCACAGTGTTGCTACCTTCAAAGTGAGATGCTGGGGTAGGACCCATGCTGTGGGAGGGGAGAAAGGAGGGAAAGGAGCTGGCTCAGAGAGAGAGGGGAGAGCCAGGGGAATGCAACTTGTTGCTATTGTTAAATGGGGTGAGAGTGAAGACCTCAGTTGAAACCTCTGACTCCATCCTCTCAGAGTCAGCAGCTGTGTTGGCATGGCTCTCACCAGCTCCAGTGTACAGAGGAGGAATCAGAGCTGTGGTTGGTTGTCAACCTGCTGCCCAAGACAGCTGCATCCTCTGTGCTTAAGATTGGCCCTGCTGTGCATGGAAGTTGAAGGCAAGCAGGCAGAAATGCCTCAGTCCCCAAAGACAAGACACATAAAAGCCATTGAGCACTGACCTCTCACTTCTATCCCTTCACTGCACTTTCCTGAATAATTTCACAAACTGTAGACTCAGGCTGCAGATAAACAACATTTAAGTTGGGACCACTGCTGACTATTCCTCCTCAGTTACACATTCTTGTCACTTCTTTTGTGGTGTCTCTGGCACCCCGACACAGTCAGGAGATCAGAAAACTGACCGTGTAATGGAAGTGAAGCCAAGAGCAATGGTATGACACTTGTCTGAAAAAAAATTGCAAACCCCAAACCATAATATTTCCATTCAGTTTGTCCTTTTCAAATTGGCCCTGTCTCCTCTGACATTTTCCTTAAGCATCAGTGGCATGTTGACAAATTCAGTGATTGTTATAGTTAGTACCTGTAGCCAGAAAAGAGCTTGATGCTTACAAAACATCCTTGTGCTTCTGATAGTTATACATGCACATACAAGTTCCCTGGGAGATTAAAAATCCCACATGCAAATTTTTAGAACAATTGATTTCAAAGTCTGTAAATGCATATGTACTTACGCTGTCTTGTACTATTACCTCAGTCTTGAAATATTCAGTTAATAGATGGGTTATTTTCTTAACTGTATTCTAAATTGTGAGCTTTGTGTTCTAAAAGTAGTTCTTATTAATATGAAAAAAAGAGAACGTTCAACTAAGCCTGAGGGTTCCTGAGGAATGGTGTCTAATTGTCAGGGCTGTAAGAGCCTAAAAACAGTGCTCAGAGCCCAGAGCTGAGGTGTGAAACATACCACTAAGTGCTGGGGGATTCATGGTTACTTGCAGACCACAATGTGAGTGGGCAGACTTATGAGCCTTTCTGAAGAGAGGCATGATGCTTTGATGTGCCCAGTAATGACATTATGAGTTCTAATTGATGTAAGCAGTAAAGACAGAGTGCCTCATGGCGTGGAAAAAGAGACTGGCAGATACCACTAGCTGGTTGCTGAGCTTTGGTAAGAGATTGTCCAAGTGAACATCTCTCCATTCAATCACATTTTCCACTGGAAATTCCTCTTTCCTTCGCATATCTTTTAACATACGAGACACTCTGTGGGCTCATTTGAATAGGTTGCCACACAGGTACCTCAGATGAAACCACAGGCTGTAGCCTCAAAAGGAGCGGAAATACTGTTTTAAAGATCTTGTCTCTCTGTGAGAGTCAGGTCTGTTGCTTTCCTGCTTTTACATGTACTTGCCTAAAAGAAACTCTACTCCTTAAGGACTTAAAACCCCCAAGTAAATAAATAAAAATCACTTTCAAGGCCAAAAAATGTGCCAGCCAGAATTTGCCATGGTTGTGCTGCACCTTCAGAAAATCCAAGGTTGTTTCACAAAATCCTTCACAAAATGCGAGAAGCTTGGAGCAGTATTTAAAGCCTGAGGTGTGACACATGTCTAATTACTGTATCTGTCTGTGCATAAGGGTGCTAGCTCTGTGTGAGTAATTGGGGCAGGAGCTGGTGTCTAAAATCCCCTTTCAGACATCACACAGGTGAGGAATCGGTGACAGTGTGGGAAACATGACTCACATCAGTAGTGATCATTGAGATTAGATGAGAGAACAAACCTTCCTCTAGCTGCTGTGCTGGATGCTGACAGTGGGATATCTACAGCATTTGGCTCTGTTGTTTAGCAGGTTAATAAATCACCTTTTGGGGCATACAGTTCCCCACCAGTAAAATGCTGGGCAGGAAAGAGTGGGACCGCACTATTTATCTTGGCAAGAGCAATGAAGAAGAGCTGTGCACAGAAGCCACCTACTTACTAGAACTGTGTCCTTGATTATTATTCCTCATCATGAAAACTTACTAGAAAAACTGAGGTGAAAAGACGCTTCTTTCAGGCAACGGAGGGAGGAAACAGAGCTTAAGATACAGACAGATGAGAGTCACTCATGGCTGTGACAGTGAATTTTTTCATCATGTTTGCTTTAATGTTGCTCCTTGAAGAACCATGTTTTAATAGACGTTTTACAGTGGAGATACCAGTTACGGCTTGACAAAAAAATCTGAACTGTGCCATACTTGGAGTGAAAGTTTTTAAGAACTGAATTAAAATCTCAGTATTGTTTTGCTGCTTATTGTGTCTGAGAAATTACCTTCATTAAAATAATTATCTGGGATGTGGCAGTTCAGCTAGAGAGGGATGATTCCCTCCCCGTTACCTGAATCCAGCACCACAGCCCCCTGGACAAGTAGGTGTGGCTGCTGGCGTAAGCAAGCGTCAGTTTATGTGAGCAGAGCATCTGGACAGCACAGGATCAGTCAGGAGTCACTTAAACCATCCCATAATTCAGACACCTTGTTGTGACAGGCTGTTCCTGGGCATGGCAGGTCATTACTGCCTTGATAAGAGCTTCCCCTGAAGCTGGCAAATGCCCTCTCCCTGGCAAATGTCCCTGACTCGGGTGCTATTGGCAGGGAAAAAGACTTGAATGGGAGGTGAAGGTGAGCATAGGAGGATGGGTTCAAGAAGAGGCATCACTTCCTGAACCTGGCAGGCCTTTTGGAGGCCATGCTTCTGGTCTGTGGCCTCCTAAATCTTGAAAAGCCCATGTAGAAGCAGCACAGGATAGGGAGAAGTCAGAATGAAGCATCTGCTTTCACCCTCTGGAGACCGCAAAATCGTTACTCCTTTGGATATTTTTTGGGGTCACTAATTGCTGTTCAACAATAGGTAGTAGGGTATTCTGTTGGAAGATTGGCATGGAAACTTTGGTGTCTTTATCCGGTTTTATCCTCTTAGGTCTCATAGAAAGGATTGTAGAATGTAATCAGTGTAAATAGAGGATATTTTAAAATTCATTTGTGTCTTCAGTAAAACAGTGGCATAATTATTGTACATAATTTTGCAATGAATTTTTGAGTAAAAGTAGTATATTACAGTCTATTCACTCTTCCTGATCACCTACAGGTCTATCTTCCTTTCATTTGAATGGATTCAAAATTAACTGGTTTTCATGTTCCTAATAATGATAAATGACCATAACTAGATCATATAGTTTTGCTTACATTTGTAAATGATGCTAAATTGTAATGAGTCTTTTAAGGCATGTTCATATTTTTTTTCATTTGATGAATTGCAAATTATGAGTACTGGGAACGTGGCACTCCTCTTTTCCTGCGCCTCAACCGCAACACTCACCCCAGTTATATAATGTATCACTTTTTAAAAGATAATTGTTACACTAATGCCACGGAGGATAGGAACTCAAGTGTGTGAAATACAAATGTATAATGAAAGCTTAACCCTAGAGAGTTGAAATACTAGTTAATAGGACTATAGGAAGAAGTGATGTAGAAAAGATGGAGAAAAAAGTGAAAACAGGGCAGTAATATTTTGTGTAACACTGTCTTACACAAAATGCATGATATCAAGACTTTTGGTGGGAGATCTTATGAAAGATACATAAACTATTGTGTTGGATCCTGACTGGAGTGCTCTCATGACTGAGCACAGTCTGTTTAGGAAAGATCAGTGGGGTTGCTGTCCCCTCTGTAAAGGTGCTCCTTTACTTAGCAGAGCTCTGGCAGAAATCCAAGGATGCGTCTGCCAAGAGTCGAGGCCTATGGGCAGAGTGCCACTGAAGATGCTGTGGTGGGGTCTGACCAAAATCTCCTGAACAAGATATAAAAGATGAGGCTTTCTACAGACAAATACAGAACTCTTCTGATTATGCTTTTGTTTTCCTGGGAGATTTCAGCTGTCCAGGTAGGCATTGCTGGGCTTGCACCATGCAAGCAACCCAAGAAGTCGTGGACTATGCAGCTCACAGGTTATGATGCAAATGCCAGAGGGGCTGTACTTGGCCTGCTGCTTGCAAAGTGGGAAAAACGGGCCTAAAGTATGGGAGAAATGGCAATTTGGGCTGCAGTGACCAGTGAGATGATTGAGTTCAAGGTACAGAGGAAAAGTGGGAAGAGAAGTAGCAAAATTAGGACTCTAGACTTTATAGAGTAGAGTTTGGCTTAGCTAGGGAATTTCCCTAGGCAGAATTCCTAGGCAAGATGCAAGGGGGAAAAGGGCAAAGGAGAGCTGGCTGATTGAAAACACACAGGCAAAACTGAAAGGAAAAAAATCCAAAAAAACAAGCAAAAAACTTTCAGCTTTCAGAGAGGTGAGGAACAATCTGCCTCATTGTGCAGGATGGGCTTCCAGCAGAAGGGCCTCTGGACTTAGCATGGAATTGCATGGCGAGCCATTAATGCAACCAAATAGCATACAAGAATTTAAAAGGTGAACAAAGGAAGAGTTTAAAGGTATTGTTTTAGCATTTTTTGATAAAAATGCGTAAGGTTAAGGCCCAGCTGGAGTTAAGTCAAGGAGAGGCTATTAAGGGTGACAGGAAGGGATTCTACTGGAATACTAATTGCAGAAGTTTGAAGGGGATATGGGCCTGCTGAAGAATGGGGGAGAGCAACATAGTGGTGAGCATTACAGAGCAGGGTCCCCAATGTCTGTTTTGCATCAAAGATTTATACCAGCACTGTTTGTTATAGAGGATAGCCAACAGGGAAGGAGCAGTGAGCTAGGGACAACCACAGCTGGATGTATTCAGATCCATAGGGCTCGATGAGATTTATTTGACACTTAAAGTGTTACCTGCTGTCTATCATAAATGAAAAATCAGGGTGGTCTGCAGAAGTCCATGAAGGCTGGAAAAAGGCTAAGGGCTGAAACACCTGTCTTTCATAAAGGCGAGAAAGAGAATCCAGGGAACAATATGATGGTTACTGTCACCTCAGTCACTGAAAAAGAACATCTTCCTGAAATGCATTTTCAAGCATAGCAAAGACAAGAAGGCAGTGGCCTGTATGAGGAGGCAGATGGCACCGTTAGCAAATTTGCAGACTGTGTTAAGTGGGGGGGCGTGATTGACACACAGAATGGCAGAGCTTTAGTCCAGAGGAATCATCAGAAAGTTGAAGATTGGGACAACAGAAATTTCAAAAAAATTAAGCAAGAAGAAATGCAAGTTTCTGCATTCATGGCAGAGTAACTCCAGCACTGGTACAAAATGGATAATGGTTAATCAGTGGCCTGGCTGGAAAGGACCTCAGGGTTATGGTGAATTGGTTGAATCATGTATGATTGAGCCATAATTCATTGTAAAGTAAACTACACACTGGGCCAGAAGGAGTGTACTCAGAAGGTCAAGCAATGTTGTCGTTCTCGTCCACTTTTGCTTGGCACTGGTGAGGTTGGAATCCTGTACCCTGCCATTCTGGCCCCCCTTCCATCCTGCTCTGTTGTAAGAAGGCTGTGAAGAAGCTGGAAGGAGCCCAGCAGAGGGCTGCCAGGATAGCAAAGGAACAAGAACACCTGCAGAGTTTGTGAGATTAGTCTGGTGAAGAGGAGCCTGTGGGGTGATCGTAGCAACAGCCCACAGCAGCTGGAGTGGGAACAGCAAAGATAACGGAGCTAAACTCTGCCATTTAGTGGCAGACAGTATGACAAGGAGCAACAGCCAAGAACTGTCGTGGGAAGGTTCCGGTTGCATGGTTGGGAAAACCCATGAGAGGGGTACTGCAGCCCCGGAACATGTTACTGAGAGTGGCTGTGCAATCTCCACCCTAGGAAATTTTCAAGAGTTGGCCAGAAAAACCACAGCTTGACAGGAGCTAATGTGGGGAATACCCACAGTACTAAGGAAGAGGATGGACTAAATCATCTCCACAGGTCCCTTTCAAACAACTTCTCTGTGATTTTCTATTGTGAACGTCATCTATAAGTAATAGGAGATACCCATGTGATTGCACAGATGCAAAGCTAAGTATTATCAAGATGAGACAGACTGGCTTCTGGGTCAGGGCAAAAGCAAAAATCTCTAGGAATGTTTTAATGATGTTGCATTTTTATTTTACATGTGTCCTGACAAAGAAATGGTCATGTTTTTTCTGCTTCCAGGAAATGTTTCCTGAAGCATTGCTCTTCCTGTTCCTGATAGCCACTGAGAGAAGAATTAATTCTGTTTCCCAGTATTAGTCTGTGTATTTTGTCTGTCTACAGGTTCATCTCACACTTCTTCAGGGAGTTTGAAGTAATTTCTGCTGAACTTTTCCTTTTTATGCACTTGTAAAATCTTTCGGTACCTGAGTCATAACTCCTGAAACTTTCTCTTGATTTTTTTCCATTGGCTGTCTTTATTGTGTTTGGTTGGGTTCTGTTGCTGATATTGGTTTTAACCTTTGTCCTAGATTATACAGCTGCAATGAGCATAACTTAGAGAAGTCTAACTTGAGGACTTTTCAATTTACTCTGCTTCAGTCTCCTTCATATTAGGAAGTACACAGTCCATGTCCTTCCACAAAAAGAAAAGAACAAAAAAACCAAAGCCAAGCCAATTTTTAAAACAAAAAACCAACTTGCTTCAGCCAATGTATTGTTCCTCTGAGCTCACAGAGCAGAGCAGGTTGTAGTGGAGCCACCAGGATTGTACATTTTTCGAGGGCTGCAAGAGAGAAGGACCATGAAAGTAGGTGCTGAATAGCCATCAAACTCATTGAGGATTTATAAATACACCCTCTGCATTTCAACATAATCCTGAGGTAGTTCAATGTAGTTGCAAGTGCCTGCTCAGCTGAAACTAGGCTGTGGCCTCCCTAGTCTCCAGACAGTGCCGCCTGCAAGTGAGTGTGTGTGGGACTTTCACAGGCTTTCCAGTTGCGTCTGTTCTGTCTTGTCTTAGTAGTCACTGAACCACAGAAAGACTGACTTGGCTTCCTTCATATTCTTGTTGTGAATCAGGCAGAGCTGGGACCTGTGTTTGGTTCTCTCACATGTGATGTGAATTTCCCTCACAAGGAAATTACTCATTATCCTGGTATTCCTTTCTTCCTAGTTTTGACCAAAATTTGTGGCCCTCCTTGTTGATACTGTCTTACTTTCCCCCAAAGTTTGTATTTGACTAAGCAACATTTTCTAAGAATAACATTCAATAGATGATTGCCCATTAACCCCTGAAGACAGCAAAGGGTGTAGGGCATCCCCTTCCAGAGGTCCAAAGATGTGTAATTTCAGCTCATAATTTTACAGTAACTTCTTGAGGTATACTGACCTCTCAATCTCTCTTTTAGTGTTTGCTGAACTTCACCATTATTTTGATCTATGTAAGTACATTTTTCTGTAGCCACATATCTAGGGATCCTAGGAGCTTCATTGGGATTATTTGTACACAAAAGGGACAAAGACTATAGGAGACCCCAGACAGCGGATGAGAGCAGAATTCAAAAGACTGCAGCAAGGAAAGAAAAGGAGAGAGTGTGTGTGTGTGTGTGTGTGTGTGTGTGTGTGTGTGTGTGTGTGTGCGCATAGGAAGGGAAAGATGTTGATGCAATGGTGAAATGAACATAGAAGATGGGAAAAGTTGTACTTTGCTTTTGTCTGTCTTTCTACCTGTCCTCATTTCCCCAGTGTGCCATTCATACTGAGCAACACTCTTTGAATTCAGCTTCCAAATGTTGCATACAGTTTTCTGGGACTGACTTGGACCTTTGATGGGATTATGAATATTGTTATCTAGAATATTCTGTTATATCTGGTGGGTTCTGTTCCTTTGTATCATTGTTACATTATCTTCCTTGGGTTTTTTTCTTTTGTTATGTGCCACTTTATATTTAAATGTGTGCTCCTCTCTCAGGTGCCATCTGATTCTGTCCTCTCTGATCTTTTAATTTTTCCATATTGCTCCAGCTGCGCTTCCTTTTGTTTGGCCACTACCTGGATTGTAGGTTTCCTCAGTTAGTTTCTGTTAATGATTTGTTAATGATTTTACTACCATGATCAGCTTTTTTCGGCTGCGTGTTTTGGTTTTACTTTAGTACTACTCCACTTTCTATCCCTAAATAATCTGATCCTGTAGTGACTTCTGTGACTCAGCTACAGAGCAAATATTGCTATCAGTGATACTGAAAGCACCCATGGTGGCATATTCAGAAGAAAAAGAGCTGTCCTGCATGTGTGTCCTGTAGCTGTCTAAAAGGTGGAAGGAGAAGAGTCTGTTAGCAACTACACATCAGCCTCTCCCTTCACTGTGGGAAACTGAGCCCGAGTATGGCAGTAAATTCTTACTTTCTGAAGCAATCTCTCCCTGACTCCAGAAGAAACCAGCAAGACAGAGCTGTAATTGTGTTTGGCTGCTCTTTTGAGGGTGCATGTGGACCGTCAGGGGGCTTTGCACACTCCAGATTGGAAATCTCGGTTTTAGAAGAGCTGGCAGAGGAGTGCTGTAAATTTTGAACTGAAGTTGCATAAGAAGCTATTCTTGGCTCAGCATTGCTCAATACCTTTATCAACAATTTGGAAGGAAATGTACAATCGTCACATAGATGCAGATGATATAAATTGTGACCCAGTAGGTGGATGCCATCATTTAAGACCTTCCGGCACTGAGTTCAGTTTGTTCTGTTCAGAAGAAGGGAATTGCTCAAACTACTTCTCATAACACGTTTTTAAGGGCAAATGGGGAATGACATAGTTTGGCATTCCCCCCTCCCCCATATCTATACTGTTCTACTGGGGATACTGTACTTTCATGCAGTACTAGTTTACGAAGGAAAGGGTTGGGTTCATTTTGTGAGATCTAACAGATTGTAGGTAGCAGAAGTTCACTCTCTGCAGGTGCCAGTGGGTGGCCACTGGTATGTAGCCAGTATGGATCCTCCCTTCCCTTCCCTACTTTAAGAAATCCAGAATTGCTTGTGATTTACCAACACGCATCCACACAAAATGTTTCATGGAGTCAGTGCTGCAACAGTACACAGCAGAGCCAGAGGACAGGGTGCTGTTCACACTCTCTTCTTTCACATACTTATTATTAATACATACAGCCAAGTGTGGTTTTAGTTCATTTTTTTTCCTAGCAGTTAATACTCACTGGTTCTGGTAACCACTCACCTATGGCAAATGTGATTATGGCTGATTCCACATACTTAAATTAATATTGAATGCCAGGGTATGGATGGAAAAACATAGAAGCAATGAAGTTTCGATCCAGCAGTATAAATACAGCTCACAAAGCATTTAGTTATCATGTGGATCAAGCAGCTTAGTACATTTTCTAAGATTAGATATTTCGTAAGGTTTGCCTGTGCTTGCTGTTGAGTTTGTTTGCACAAGCAGAGATTTCTGGTGGTACAGTGGTGTTATCCTACCAGGGAAATTTTTGGGAGAACTCTGCATAGGCTTCTTCCATTCTCTAATACAGATTTATAACTTGGGAGTTCTCTGGTTTGGTGGGCAATTTCAGATAGAAGGATGTCTTTAAGGGGCTTTTTTGTCTCCTTTGGCAAACACAGAAGACAATGTGTTGGTCTGAAGGAAAAGTACAATCTAAACAAATGGATATGAATTCTAAGCCTTATGAGGGCCAAAGAGGTAAGTGTAATAGACAGAGGGCCCTCTCCCTTCTCCTTCTCTTTCTTCCCGTTTCCCTCATTGTAATCAGTCAAGTATAGCACAGTTAGATGGGCAAAATGTTTCTGCTCTTTTATTGCTACTCTGATCCCTTTGCTTGCTTGCAACATCTGATCAGACATTCAGAGTTACTGACACAGAAGGGAAAAGTTTGATGCTTCTCTATCTCAGTTTGACTGTGTCTTTGTTAGTATCTCCCTTATGCCTAAAAAAAAAGGAAATATGTTATTAAGGTGCGTCTACACTTGGCAGTTGAGTTTCACTCAAGGTTAGTTAAAAAAGGTGGGTTACCTCTAACCTAACCATCTTTTTCCAGCTGGAAGGATGCCGAACAAATCCGTCCTTTCTAAAGTGCCGTCTTCTTTTTTTTTCATTCATTGCTCAGTTTAATAAGTCTCTGATATAAACCCAGGTTTCACTAAAATATTAATGCCATTTCTGTTAAAAAAATCAAACAAGAGAGCAAGATCCAGCCTTAGAGAAGCCAATGGATTTGAGTGGGCTTTATAACTTTTCTGAATAATCACCACACACCTAAATGTATATTTTAAAATAAAATATCACATAATTAAGTGAGAATTCTCAGATGTAGTTCAGAAGCATTCTAGCATATAAATGCTGAAGCTGGCATTGACTCTCTAACTTCTTTTCAAGGTGATGACTGCAATATCAAAATATTAATGTATTTGTGTGGATAATGCTGACAATTATTACAAGTCCACCTTTTGTTGAACTGCATAGTCACTTCACAAAACAAATGTAAAAATTTGGTTTAGTCAGGAGATTTTGCCAAACATTTTGTTAGTTGTAACTGCTTGTCATCTTGTAGTGTTTAGAAAGTATAAAACTCGTGAGACACCACATTAGTCAGGAGCACTTACCAAATCTCCTCTCACTGCATGTTCTGAGCAGCCAGCTCATTTTTTGTCTACCTGGGCTTACACCAAAACTACTCTTCAGCAGATGGTGTGGTAGTTACGACACTGAGAAACACTAAGAAAAAAATTTCCCATGACAGAAGAGCAGATAAAAATCCTTCCTTTCTCTGACATTTTCCATGCTTTCCACAGTCTTATTTCTCTGCCATACACACGGGCACAGACATGCATGTATGTATGCCTGCACCACTCTCTGTGTCCAGTGCCCGGCTGCCAAGCTTGCTCCAAGACAAGCAGCTGGCATTTGCTGAGTCCTGCAGATGTGTCATGAGTGACACACACACACACGGTGCAGCTGTCTGGATCTGGCACTCAGGTGATTATTTGTTTGCTAATCAACCAGCAGCTCCATTAGTGGAGTTGGAGGTTCAGAGAGGGTGATTAAATATACAGAAAGAGAGGGTGTTGTGTAGTTGTGGGTGAAATGTTGGGTGGTAATTACAAGAGATGTAAGGATTGTTATTGTTACCAGGGCTGGGGCAAAAATTAAATCTATCTATTCAAGCTGCTTGTCACTGAATATCCAATAGCAGTTTCCTAAGGTAGAACAAAAAAACAAACCCTCTCTGTTTTCCAGTGAGAATAAAGAGGTATCTCCATGTTTACATTAAAAAGCTGCAGTCACCTGCAAAAATGATCAGATTTCAAACTAAATCAAATATGCAGTTTCTCACAACTGCTCGCAAAGGACGTCAGGAGTTGTGTGAAAAGAGAAGGAGTGAAATCTGATAACTTCGTGCTGCTCAGTTCAATTAGTTTAGCTAGCTGACCAAAATTGCAGGTATTAATTCTGCAGGTGCCAGTTGGGTCTAATCAATCTGCAGGTTTTAACTGATGCTTAGTGTAGCTCAGCTGGCCAAGCAGTGGGCTTAATGCCTAGCAGAGAGGGATGGTCACCTGCTAGGGTATCATTTGTTGCTGTATTTTATGCAGCTTGTAATAAAACATTACTCTGTGTAATTTTTAATTTATTGTGGGGTTATATGAGCATTTAGCCTATACAGAATGAAGGAAAAAATCCTCAAATTATTTTATCATTGGAATAGTTGGTGGGACATCCTAATGTCATTAGTTTTGACCTCTGCAGGAATGGAGTAGTGTCATTAATTTTGAGTAAAATGCTCCTGTGCTTTAGGCTGGAGTGTGTAACAGTGGGGTGAGCTGAGGAACTGGGGGTACTTGTCCCACAGTAGAATAGGAGGAGGGGAGATGTAAATGCTGAGCTCAACCATCTAAAGGAGAGGTTACAGAGGAGATAGAGACAGGCTACTATCAAAGTTGCTGAGCAAAAGAACAAGAGGCCGTGGTAACAAGGTGCAGGGTGGGAAGTTCTGACTGTAGAAAGGAAATTCTTCACCAGGAGACTTAGTCAAACATTGGAACAGGTCTCTTCGAAGCCTTGTAGAGTCTCTGTCCACAGAGACAGTTAAAGCTTGCTAGGCAACTTGGTCTGCCTTGAAGCTAGCACTGCCTTGAGTAGGTAGTGGAAGTGGAGATGTCAAGATACCTTCTAGCCAAAATCTTCCTGATGTTCCAGGTTGCACTTGGCCCTGCTCTCACCTCCGATCTTTCACAAGGAGATGAAGTTTGTCCTCACTTCAGGATCCTGTCAAGAATTCAGAAGGGACAGTGGAAAAGGCTTGCTTTGAAAAAGAAGCTTTTAAGAAATGATTGTGGCTTTGTTAATTTATTGTTTCTAATTGAAAGCTTATGAGGAGTATGGTTTTGCTTTCTAGTGGTTAGCCAGCTGACTCATGTGCTGTCTCTTGTAAGGACCACACAGAACAAACTGCCCCAAATTATGCTTGAGACACCTCATAGGCTTCATCATATCTGGGTCTGCAGTGGGGGCTGGGAACAAACAACTGATTCAAAACCACTGTTTGGTTTAAGTTAAGTAACTCCAAGTTTCTGCTAAATGAACTTGTCCCTTGGGTGCTAGTGAAAGCAAGAAGGCATCTTGGAAGTAGAGAGAGCCGGTGGAAGCAGAGGTTATCTGTCCCCTCTATTTTCTTACAAAGTCTGGACTCACACAGAGCCTGCCTGGTGCTGGAGCCACTGGTGTCCAGGGCAGTATTGTACATGGGTTTCCTACAAGCTTGCTTGTCACAACACTACAAATAAGCAAAATCCCAGTTCCTCTTGGGCACCTTCAAAATTAGGGTTGTAACTATACATTGGGTTATTGCAGGATATTTAAAAGACAAAAAAAAAACGGCTGCACAGTTGTATGTTCACTTGGTGTGCCTTGGTCAGACCTTGCTCTTCAGCTTCCTCTGCTTCCTCACAAAGAGGAAGACAAGACATCAAGATGCCTTGAACCTTCTGAAAAGCCATCTCTATGTGAGGGCCCAGGAGTTAATGTGTTCAAAACACCTTCTGTATAAGATCTCTTCTTTCTGTTCAAGCCTGAATGTTCCTTTCAGAAAATGAGGATCTTGGCCCTTAGTTGGTAGCATCAAGATGATGGATTGAGCTCCCTTTGCTCCAGCCCTGACACTCCTGTGTGTGATCAGCTGCTTCTGCTGTTGGGTGATCTTGGATACCCTTCAGTAAGGCAGGACCCCTTTTTAGGGCTTCCTGGTGAGCTTTTAGTGTGGCTTTAGTGCATTTGCCTTGAGGATGAGATGACCTGAGGAGCTCCATGATGGATCTCTTACCTCCTGGAGGGCTTTGGAGATTTAGGCCAGAGAGCACAGAGCTGGTCTCTGCCTGAGGAGGTATTTGGAACACCTGAAGACCTTCAGCATGGACACAGGTAGGTTCCTCTACTTTGGGGCAACCTGAATAAGGCAGTCTTAGGAGTGATCTAGCAAAGCTCTGTAGACATGGCCAGCACTGTCCTTCCCACCTCACGTGCACGACTATGGAAACCTCTTCCCCTGTGTAATTCTTCTGCGTGTTTCCCAGGCTCTTGCGCATTGCAGAGGTTTACAGAGGTGCCTCCACACAAGCTAATCTGCTTGGGAAGGTAAATTTAGGAGGGGTGCTAGCAAGGTTCCAGCCCCTCTGCATAGCTGCTGTGCCTGTGGTCAGCCCTGGAGCTCACAAACTGCCCCTGTTCCTTCCAGGCCTCAAAGAGCCCCTCTCCCTGCACACACCTTCATTTAATGAGCAGTAGCTTCTCCCCGTAGCCAAGGCATCCACTATACCGTGTTTGCAGAGTGCCTGGCAGGGCCTCGCTTTAGGCTGGTGCTTAGGCCATATTGTAGTAAATGATAAAAAATCCCCTCTTTGATGCCTTGTGGGAGAAGGCACTGGGCCTGATTTCCCCCTGCCTCGTTCCTTGTGTTGTGATTCGCACAAGATGCTATAAACTGCTACCATGCTGGTTTGGTAACCACTTTGCCACAGGTATAAATTACAACCCAAGGTGCACAGCAGTGGGGGAATGAGGCCAACCGTCTCTAAAGGTCAAAGGAGCATTCATCACACCAAGTCTACTGTGACTTCATTGTGACTTCGCATCAATCAAAGTGCTGTTGTTGTTAAAGAATCTCAAATCAATACAAAATAAATAATTTTTTAAAAAAGCCACACTTCCCTTTTCTGCTCCTTTGTTCTGTGCAGAAATGTCTCATTGTCCTCTGGTCTTCTTAAACAAAGATATAAGGTTGCAGATATAAATGTATTTAGTCAGAATCAGAGTCTAAAGGGATGGGATCATTCTCAGCCAGCCTAAAATAGAAGAGAGCAGTGGTTAGAAACAATTGCTGCAACTGTGACTTCCTCAAACAGCATGGCTCTGATGTCAGATACCGGGAAAGAGGAAGCAACGGTTAGAATGCATGATGGTTTAACCAAAGGTGCAATTTGTTCCAGCTTTCTGATTAGGTCTCTCCCCTGTAAAAAGGAAATATGAGCAGAGCAGGCAGAGTACTGTTAGAGCTCTCCAGCTGTACAGAAGTAAATGAGGAGCAGATTTGGTCACCCTCAGCTGCCTGACACCGACTGCAAGAGCACATGCTTGCTCTCAGTTCTCTCCTCATATGCCTCTGCTTTGATCTGGAGAGAGCCTGTCCCCCCCCAAAAACCCCAGAAACTCCTACTTAACAAGGTTAAATTACAGTTCCTAAAAAAGATATAAAAATCTGAAAGAACATGAAAGCCATTATTATGTTTGATAATGGTATCAGGATTTCAATCTGCTGCTTGTGTTTGGATTAAAGCATTACTCTTCCTTTGCTCAGTTTGTTACTAAATTTGAAGAGCTTACAGTTGCTGTTTTCTGGGTATGGTGCATTTACCTGAGAGAGCTGATCGTGAATCAGTGTCCCGTTAAAATACGTTTTTAAAGTAGTGGTTAAGTGAAAATGTACTTACGAAATTCTTATGAATTCTCCACTGGATGCCATACATCCAACACACATACTTACCCCTGGTGTTTCTGTTATGTTTCATTTTGTTGTTAATTAGCCACCGTCTAACTCTGAAGTCGCCCTTCTTGAGCAGGGTGTTGGAGTAGGTGGCTCCCACAGGTCCCTTCCAGCTGAAGTGTCTGGTGCCCACCAGATGCTGATGGCTGGCAGACCAGAGAGGTGGGCAGGAGGATCTGTGGTGAACCTCACTGTCACTTCTCTTGTGACCCACATTCAGCTGATCTCGCTGCGTGGTCCCCATTCAGTAATACAAAGGAAAGTGAGAAACCTGAAGCTTCCTCTCCATCAGTCCTACAGAACTGCATTTATAATGAAGTGCAGAAAACGGTAATTTTCCTGCAGTGTTTATTAACCATGTGATTGAATTTACATGTTTTATAGTAGTTTGAGAAGTTCAACAAAAAGGAGATCTTTCAGTATCAAAACATAAATTGTATTGACTTTTCACAAATCTCCGTATGATCACATTGATTTCATGCCTGCTACATTCCTTAAGACTCGTAAATTTGCTGGGCCTTCATGACCTGCCAAATAACTGAAGCCATTCTGCCGTGCCCAGATTGGATGCAGCAAAACATGGATTCAGTTTTTTGTGGTCTGTTTTAACACATTTGCTTGGCATCACCTCTGATTCCTTTCTCTGCAGCAATCTGAGTGTCTTAATTATGCTCAATGGACAGCCAGGGGCAGTGACACTGATGTATTCACATGCTGTGAATGATATAAAAAAAGGTTAGAAAAATAATTTGGTAGGAGATGGTAAAGGGAATAAAATTACACCAAGCATCTCTGTTTTTCTCCTTCCTTCCTCTCGTCTGAGGAGCCTTGGCAAGAGTTGTATTCTCTTACAGGTGTGCAGGTTGTGCTGGCCGTAGAATTGATGGACCAGCAGATGTATTGTCCATGGAAAGGAGTGTCTTAATTTTGGGAATGTGCGATGCATGCACTGCTGCCACATAGAGTCTGTGCCCTAGAATTGGAACCTCACTCTTTGTTCCCGTGAACAGCAGCACCCGCCTTGTCCACCACTGCTCGTAAGTCCTAGTGGGATAACCAGTCATCCCCACTAGCTGTGTGCTGCCTGTTGCTTCCTGCCTCCTCAAGCTGTAGCATCTCTTGCAGCAGCCCAAGCAGCTTTTCAGAGAGGGGACAGTGACAGCAGCAGGACTGAATGGACTCCCTACCATGACAGGTATCGTAGAGATAAACAGTTTCTAAATCTAGAATCTCAAAATATGCCAAAGAAAGAAAAATTTCTGGCCCTAGTTTGCAAGTTTACTCTTTAAATTCAAAACCTATTCAGCACTTTGTACAAAAGACAAATCCAAAAGTAATCATAGAATGGTTTGGGTTGGAAGGGATCTAAAAGATCATCTAGTTCCACCCCCCCTGCCATGGGCAGGGACACCTTCCATGAGACCAGGTTGCTCAGAGTCCAATCCAGTCTGGCCTTGAACACTCCCAGGAATGGGGCAGCCACAGCATCTCTGGTCAACACATTCCAGTGCTTCACCATCCTCACAGTAACAAATTTCTTCCTAAGATCTAATCTAAACCTACCCTCTGTCAGTTTAAGGCCGTTCCCCTTCTCCTACTACCATTTGCCTTGTATTGTCTGTCAAAAGCATTTCTGTCGTGCCTCTCAACATAGCATTTAGTCACCTGTTCCTCATTTATAAACGTTTTAAGTGGAGTCCTGGCATGAATTAAGTGGGGCTGGAGGCTCTACTGCCAGTGAGAGTTACAGATGGAGATCCATGGGCTTTCAATGAAAATCAAACTCAGAGATTTTTATTTAAACTGGAGTGTCATTTTTCCAAGGTAAAAGCAACTCATCCCCCAATTTAGAAGCTACTGCACTATCAGGTTTGCAGCCCATGATAATGGCTTCTCCATTCTCCTATGCATGGTTTAAAAAAATTACCTGAATTTTTCTACTAATGTGAAGGTTCAGTTTCGTAACTGAAAGACAGTGTAGCATGCTATCATGTGATGTTATAATTATCAAAAAATCATGCACAAGGTCGAGAGAAATGTGCTGAGTGAACTGGGACATTTGGAATCCATAGGCACACGGGCTTAAGGCTGAAGGAGGTTAATGCTTTTGGCATCACGCAGAGCCAGTATTATGTTCATGCTGTGGTAGGGATTTCTTTTTCCATAGACCTCCTGATTGTAAAAGGGGATTCCAAAACTCACATGCAAGCAGCAAATGTCTCCAAGTACATTGTGGCACCTATCCAGGAACAGAAACCCCCGTTACTGTCTGCTGCCACAGTACACTGATTGGAAATGAGATAGCCATCCGAGCGCGGTGTATCACGGCTCTCGGGAATCATGTGAGGGCGACATCAGGAAACAGTAGCTGACAGTCACATCGCTGCCAGTCAGAAAGGGATCGGTGCTTAAAAGGAAGCCCTGGATGCTTTCAGCATGACTGAACCCGCTGCTAATCTGCATATGTCTGGATTAGAAGTCACACCATCATAAAGATGCCACGAGCCAGGCAGCACCCATATGTCATTCATGTGGTGACAATTCCTAAATATCCCATCCCACACAGCTCTATTCCTAAGCCCAAACAACAAATAGGAGGCAAAAGGCAGAGCACACAGGCTGTAAAGCATCCCTGTCCTGATCCCAGGATCCTGTATCAGAAGGATTGCTAGGTTTTTATACTCTGGGTATATTTGCATATCCTCTTCACCATTTGAAAGAAAAGATTATTGCATTTGCCAGTAGTTTTTCATTTTAGTCCTAAAACAACATTGTTGTGTGGGTTGACTGAATATATCATTCTTAATCAGATGCAGAACGGCATTCCCTACCTTCCTGACAGTGTTATGGACTGCATACCGTTTTGATTTAGTCTGGTGACAGGGTTGTAAATGTGGAGCTTCACATCAAGCTCCCCTCCAGGGTGATGCCTCCTCTTCCAGCCTGAATGCAAATACTGCTGGAGGTGGGGGCTTGGCTCAGAGTGACCAGAAGATGAGGATCAGTGCTGGTATGTGTCTCTGGTTCTGAATGCAAGTGCGAGTTTGGGACAGAAGGGCAGACAATTTTGGACAGATTAACACGGATCATTTTGACCATGTGGCTAAAATGAATCAAAGGTCAAACTGGATGAATCCAGATCTGTGCATAAGGGATAAGCAATATACAGGGTGCTTTCTTTTTTTCAGTGCATTGATTTGTGGGGAAGACCTGTGTGATGTGACCTCCCAAAATATTTTTCACATGCTAGTGATGAGTTCAGTGCTGAACTGTGATTTCTACAGCGGACTGAAATTAAGAGACACAGAAAAGCTTTTGTTTAATATAACATTTAAGGTAAATGAAAGTTTCTCCGTGAAGACAGCCATACCATGCGTATATGAACAAATACTTCTTGAACCAGAACTGACTTACTGAAAATTGCACTTCTTGCAAGTCTTTATTTATCTACCTGTGGTGGCAGAGGTAAAAATCTTTGTTCAAGTGGTTGTCAGTGAAGACTAGTTCACCTGCAATGCCTGTGGAGTGGCAGGCAAAATGAGGCTGTACAGATCACAACCCACAGTTTGTTGGCACTCCCAGGTGTGAGGCCTCTGGTATGTAGCTGCAGGTTGTAGGCTACCTGGTAGAGATACTCCAGGTTACCAGGGTAGGAGGAGGAGGGAACAAGTTGTGGAGATAAGGAGCCTTTCTTTTTTCCCTTTTCTTTTGGAAACCAAGTACATGAAGGAGCTGTTCCAAATGCAGGTGCTCTCCAGTCATCACTTCAGCTTTACGTTCTTGTTCCTGTTTGTATGTAGGTGCTTTGCGGATGATCAGGCTTCACTAAAATAGTGTTACCCCAGTTTCTGCTGGGTCAGAAACCAGGATACAAAGCATATGGAACCAAAGCTAAAGCTGGTTCAGTATGTCTTGCCTAGAGCTACCCAGCTCTTCTGAGCACTCTCATGTACTAGGTACTAGGTAGGCTCTAACCAGTTTTGGGAAGATTTTTTTGTTTGTTTGTTCTACTGTGTGCCTGAGCAGACCTCATCTGTAAGTAAGACCAAATGTCCCAAAATTCTTAGTTTTTCACAGACGCTTGTGGCAAGGTTTCCAAACATGACTGAAGATGTTAGGTACGCAACTCTTACTGATTTCGTGAAAGCAGTGGGAGTCAGCCAACTGGCCTGTTTAGTCGCATTTGAAAATCCCACAAGATACCTATCTACCTCTTTCAGCTACTTTGAAAACCTCTCTCCAAGTGCTTTCTAGAGTGCATTGTCATTAATATTGAAAGGTCAGTCAGGGTTGCAGTATTATTTGGACAGGACTGATGTGTGTGGAGGAGACACATGCACATCATACAGGAAACATGAGTCCCAGGCTGGAATGCACAGCTCAGGCTGTACTGGGCTTAGCTCTGTATGGCTTGAGGCAGATGGTCACTACTCGCTGGAGAAGGAAATGCAGACTGAGGAAATATGATTTGAATACAGGCATAAATCCTGAATCAGGACTGAGATATTTCAAGCTGAACTAACTGATTTGACTGCATACTCTTCTTTTTAGAGTGTAATTCATGCACTGGATGCAAAGTTTACTCTAAATTATTCAGCAGTTGTGGGCCCTAGGTATTATTACATGGTAACTAGCTTTCCTGAATTAATGTTGCTTATTCTACTTTTGAATAAAGCTAAAAAATTTATTGTTACAAGCTCAGAATTTACCTTGTTTGATCTCATATACTCTCTGTGCTGTAGAGTTGGAGCTACAGTGACTTTTGAGTGTTGGGTACAGTGCTTGTCCGAACTTGTGAAGATGAATAAAAAATAATATATGTATATACCTCAAGGACGCAGTAGCAGGAGGCAAGCAAAGGCACCATGATGTTGATACAGATGCTCCTAGCTGAAATGACATTCTTGGGCTTAGGCATTTGTGTTTACTTTATGGGCTGTTAAGCAAGTACATAATGTTTTGCCCAGAAAAAAAAGACTTACATGAGCTGGATTGCTCATTCTCTGGCTTCCATGACATCAGACAGCTTGAAGGAAAAAATCCTTAGGAACCACCAGAGAAATTCTTCCTTTCAACCTCTCCTTCCCAGGGCAGCCATCTTCTTAGCCCCTCTCCTTATTACCCATGTTGTCCACTTGATTCTTGAGAATTGCTTTCTCCTCCTTCAGTCTCCCGCCATAAACTTCCTATGTCAAAGAAGGAAGGGGCACACACATAAGAAGGAAAATTAATATAAGGAAAAGGAAGGCCTGCAAAGCCTGGAAGAAGGATGGTATCCAGGGAGAAGGAAAACCACTGGACAGCAGAAAAGGTGAAAGGGAGAGTTGGCAACATGCAGTTCCTAGCCTAGATGGGCAGCAGTATCGGTTTTGCTGGCCAATACCTGTGCAGAGCCTTCTGCCGGACCAACATGGACAGCTTGAGGGTGAGCTTAAATTTTTGTCCCTCTTGAATGGGATGAACACATAGAGTTGTTTGGGTTGGAAGGAATCACTAAAGGTCATCTTAGTCCAGCATCCTTTGCAATTCATAGGGACATCTGCAACTAGATCAGCATAAGGTCTGTGTGTGTGTCTTAGTGGTGCATTGCCTACCAATCCTAATCAAAAGTACACAGCATATATCAGGATGTGTGAATCTTCCTGTGTTAGCATCTCTCACCTGATCTGCCTGCACATCTACCATTTGTTTTCAGCACCTGCAGGTGATCCCCTGAGGGCAAGGTCGTATTCCAGCATTTTTGGATGAAAGGCACGTGTGATGATGGGGTGGATGGTCATACAGCAGGGACAGTAAAATGTATAGGAACCTTTGGGAATTTTTATCTTTAAGGATTGCTACATGAGGAGGCTTCAGGATTGTTTTTCACAGAATCACAGAATATGCTGAGTTGGAAGGGACCCACAAGGATCATCGAGTCCAACTCCTGACTCTGCATGGCACCATTCCCTAGTCAGAGGAAGGAGGGTACTTGTGGTCGGGTCTGCGGTGGCTCTGTGGGCAGGGAAGTGGAAATTCCAAAGAGTGAGGTCTGTGCAAACCCCGTGAGAACAGGTAATAGGGCAGAGGGATGTGGTTGGTAGGGAGGGGTGGGACGCGCCCAGCGCTTGAAGGGCTGCGGAGAGGAGCTCTCTCGAGGGCACAGCAGCAGCAGCAGGTGGAGGCGGCTGCCGGCGGGAGGCTGCGGTGGCTGCGGGCTGGGCGGCAGCAGAGGGTGCCCGCGGCTCGCTCTGCTCCCTCCGCTGCCGCCACAGCCGTGTCCCCGGGCAGCCCCCGCACATTCCTCTGCCCGCGCCGGGGCCCCGCTCCGGGCTACAGCGGGGTGGAGCTTCTCCTTTGCGTTTAGAGGGGCTTAATACTTCTTTTAAAAAATACTTCTTTTTAATACTTAAAAAAAAAAAAAATTAAAATACTTTTTTCAGTACTTTTTTCCTAATACCTTTTTTTTAATACTTATAAAATACATCTCTTTTTATCGTTCAGACAGTTCTCAGTCCAACACCCTCCCCCTTTTTTTTTGCTTTCTATTTTTTTTTAATTTGGTTTTTTTTTTTTTTTCCTTTCTTTTTTCCCCTCTTTTTAACATATCCTGGAGGCTCTCCCTTCTCTTCACTTCTTCCCCAGGAACATGAACAACGGCTACTGAGTTAGCCAGGAGAGTGAGGCAGAGGACAGAAAGGTTTGGGCAACTTCCTTGCCCAAACAGAATGGCTCCCTTTTCTCTAGCACACGGACAGAAGCTCTTCCGTCTTCCCAGAGCTGACCCATATAGCAGAGCCACCTTCACACACACTCTGTGTTCACAAAAGATCAGCTTGCTTTCATGAGACATCTTTTCACCCCACAGAAGGGGAGTCCCAAAGAAAAGGGCAGGGGGTCAGTCACTGCATCGGGGTGCCCTAATGTCAACACCAGGAAAAAAGTAATGAGAGAGAAGGCAAAGGGGTGAAAGCGTACAAGGAATGAAAAGGAAACTGCTGGGTACACTGTAGTTATAAGATAATGGAGGAAAAGTTATTTGCTAGAGAAATGTGGAACCTGAGGTTAAGGGGCAGCAGATGTTAGGTAAACAAACACATCTGAGCTTATATTTTTCTTGCTTTTCTACCATCCACTGAAGAACTAATTAATGAAAAATCTGGCAGCTTGGATTTCATTGTCTGGGGAACAGACCACAGGAAAATGTGTAAAATTTTGGCAGTGTTTTAGTCATAAGGTCAGTCCAGGCAAAGGAGTACTGCAGCCCATTTAGTTACTTTGGCGAAGGAATTTACATTAAAATTATCTGCATTTTTAACACTCAGCAGAGCTGAGGCTATGCCCTGTGCTCAGAAGGTCAGAAATTAACTCACAATTCTAGGGAGGTTTTTCACCTTATACCGAAATAACATTGTATCTATCTAGCAAAAATCTGGGTTTGTTTGTATTTTTTAAGCACTACAGTAATATGGCAAGAAAGGAGAAATAAATGGGAGATGTGTAAACAGCAGAACACTGATATATTCTGTTAGTGGAGACAATAATGTGCAAATAGTCAGCAAGTAAGAAGAGAGGCAGTGTAGAGAGCTTATACTTAAACCTAGGAATGAGGACACATTATTAGACCAGTTTTTGTTATAAGTGCTTTCTCATCATTTTAAACAGTAATGTACTTTCATAAAGTATCCTGTTGATTTTGCCTGGGGGAGAGTGTTTCTTACAAATGCCACAATGCAGGCAAAAGCCACTGGTGTAAAGAACCCCAACGTGGATATTCTGAAAACTGAGGCTGCTAAATAAAGGAAAAGGGATATTTGAGGGAATAACAGAGATACCATTGCACTGTCCTCATTGTTAATCTTGATATTTATTTAATTAAACATATCCTTTGTTACAGCAGAAAAGAAGCAGTGGCAGAATTGGCTTTTGCCTCCACCAGATTGTTGCAGAACCTAGGAACTTTGCCAGTGCAATTACAGTGAAGTTGGCTGTGGAGTATGTGAGGCCTCAATCCCAAATCTGGATAAACTGAGGCATAACTATATCCTCAAATGGAGGATGAAGTAGTCTTTCCAAGCATATACTTACTATAGAATTTTCAGTGGGAATTATAATACATTGTCTTTGCTCAAAACATTGAGTCTGAGTGCAAGGTACTGTACCTGGGTTGGGCCAATCCCAGACATGAGCACAGGCTGGGAGAAGAACTCCTTGAAAGCAGCCCTGCAGAGGACATGGGTGTTCTTGGGGACAAAATAGTTAGAGACATCTTTTTATAATTAGAGAGGAAGACACGAGAGGGAAATTCCATGTGTTGGCATTTAAGAACAAGAAAAATATATTCAGCCATTTCCATAACACACTGTGAAGGCATCACTGACAGGAAGGGAAAGGGGCATGGGCAAGTGCAGGGCAAGGAGTTCTCAAATGTGACCAAAGTCAATGTTCCCTAACAACTTCAGCATTAAAAGGGAAAAATGGGAAAACCAAAGTCAGTCTCCCTCTTTGAGGCGTAAAGCAAGCAGTATTCTGCAGTGTTTCTGCTTCTTTGCTTCCAGCTTTCTGAGCGAGTGGCCCCCAACAATGATCTGATGTTCTCGGTGTCACTAAAATGGAATCCAGATATTAATCCCTCATGTGCACAGGGTCACATGTTGGTTTTGGGACACCATGGGTAAGGTAAAGATGGACAAGCCTGAACAGACTGCGCAGCTGAAATACAACCCTTTGTGATCGTATCCATCACATGTTTTTTCCAGGGGGAAAGGCATGATCAGCAGGGATGCTAAGCTTTTTAACCTTGAATGACATCCTGTGATAAGCCCAGGGACACAGGAAAAGAAAGAGGCAATGGCTTCCACCCACCAGAAGTCTTATATTTCCACAGTGCTGAGGCTGTGATAATTATGATACATCCAGCTGGTGCTATTATTCAACCATTCCTGAAGGAGAGGGTCGGTCTTAAGCAGCATAAAGATTGCTACAAAACTTCACAGTGGCCAAAAGTTAATTAATAAAAACCAGTTAGCTATTCATATGAATGGCAGGAACAACTTCCAGAGCCATGTGATTATATTTGCATTCAGTGCAGTGCTTAAGATGCCTTGCTGGTGGGCCAGAAGCCCACTGTTCTAAGTGCTGCATGAAACCGGTGAATGGAAAAAGGAGAGAACAAACTCATAGTGGCAGTTGTCAGCCTGCTCTTGGAGGAACAGTTGTTGCAGTTGAGCCAGTGCCAGTATAATACTTGCAGTGGGAAAAAGAGGGGAAAGAATCACAGCAGCAAGAGAGCATCAGCAAAGCTGTCGGTAGGGGGAAAGCACAAAAGGTTGAGTGCAAATGCTGATGGACTGGAAGACCCCAGGTGAGGGGTTGTATCTGAGAGCAATGGATAATGCTGAAAGAGACTTGGTCACAGTTGGAATTTAACAACAGAGGGAACAAAGAGATAACACAGTTTGAGGAGTGGCCTCTTAGGTGAGAGGGAAGGTTGAGGCATGGATGCGAACAACAGAAAGACACAAATACAAAGAAATCAACACCTATAGGATGGGTTATCAGCACACAGGTACCCAAATCGAAGAATGAGTGAGAGTGGAAAGAGGATGAGAAACTCCAAAATTTCTCAGGAGACACCATGTGAGAAGAATTGTGGCTGAGAGCAATGTCATAGCAGCAAAAGGGCTTGGATACAGGGTTATTCTAAAGAGCAGAAAGGAGAAGGAAAAGAAGAAAGAGAGAGAGAAAGGGAGTGTCAGAGAAGAAGGGGCATCTTAATGAGAAGGTGATTTTAGTGGCAGTGACAGCAGAAAAAACACGTCTCTGTTAGGGCTGGGAGATGATGGAGAAAATTATTTGGCTGTCTGCAGAAGGGTTAGAAATGGTACAATCTTGGAACAGACTGTCAGAGAAAAGAGGTTAAAACTGAGTAGAGAAGCATGCAGGCTGGATGTGTTGCCGTGAGAGGTTATAGAAGGAGAAACTTGTGAGGGCAGCAAAGAGCAGTGTGGGTATAGACAAGTAGCCAGGATGGGTCAAATATCATCAGAGGTGGGGCAAGGTGGGGTCTGGGTTTGTGTTACTGAGTGAGCTGAGAAGTGGGAAGAGCAGCAGACAGAAGTGTGAGTGGAACAGAAATCAAGGAAAAGGGCTTAAGCAGAGCAGGCAGGTGACTGCTTTGAGTTTGTAAGTAGAGTTCTTGGGAAGTAACAAAAAAACTAGAAAGGTGAGTGAGTTTCATCTGGGGGAAAAGGGAAGCACTGTGAAGGTTATGCTGGTGCTTGTATAGTCCGAGACTGGCATTTTGTTTGTAAGGAGAGTGGAAGTGGCATAGAGTGAAAAGGGTAATGGAGATTTCTTAGCAGGGATATGTGACAATTAAACCTGAGGCAATAAGTTATATTTGATCATTTTATCTTAACGGTATGTTTTGTTACATTCATCTTTGTGGCAAAATTGTACATAGCGACCTTTTCTATAGTCTCCTGTCCAGCACTGGGCTTTTTCAGCTTTTGGAAAAAAGGAACCTGGGTTAGACTGGCCACTCCTCAGTGCTTTCCTGAGCTTCTGGGCTTTGGTAGGATGGCTGGCTGTAGTTATTTTTAGGTGACATATAGATTTGCATTTCTTCAGCTGGAATTTCCTTCTCATTATCAACCATAGTTTTCAACCCTATGAGGTTGTCAATCTCAGATCTTCCCCAAATGCCTGAAACTGTTCTTAAAACCTGCTCTAAAGACTTCTCATAGACCCCACTGTTCATACAGCTTCTTCTCTTTCTGCCTGTAGACCAGCTGTACTGGCTAGGATGTCATTATCGTAATCATCACACCAAATTTCTGTTAACACTCATAAAAATGCATGTTCTGTCAATGACTAAAAGTGTTCATTTTCCTTGCCTTTGTGTTCAGACAGCGTCCTACATTCATACTTTCCTTTTTCTTCTAAATCTTTTGCCTCAGACAGAGTTCATTTTTTGTCTTGCTTTTTATGTTAGAAACACACACCACGTCGTTTAAGTTAAACAAAAAAGTCCCCTATTCCTCTTCCCCTGCACTGTTTGAATAGAGGCCTGTGTAAGAAGCCCTGCCAGCTTTGAAATGGGAAGGCTGGTATTTTTTTTTTGCTTATATGGAGATCATTTTAATCCAAACAGACTCTCATTTCGAAAGATATAAAGGACATTCCATTGCTTCTTGGGTCCAAAACACTCCTGAACTGACACATTTACCACTTGGTCTCAGTTTGCACAGCACAAAGCACATAAGAGTGCTTTGTCTGTGGTGTTATAACGCTGTTCTTTCAGAAAGCTGATAATTCTCTAGCCTGAGCTTTGGCACGATCTCACTAACAAAGCTCAGCACATGAGCAACAGGGTACATATCTGAGGGATGCCTTGTGTCAGAGGCCGTAGTTTGTGATAGCACTAAGTGACCCTTGTCCTTTCTACATGCCTTCAGCCAGTGCAAGACAACATGAGTTACAATCAATCACAAGCATCCCTTGCATGCCAAGACTTCAAGCCCAGATTACTATCATCAACAAATGCTTGAAGAGCCATTACAGGCTAATTGGGCTGCAGACACTACTTTCCTATCTGTAGGAGCGTGAGAAATTCAACCTCGGCATTAAAGGCCAAAACCAAGGAGGGGATCTGCTCAAGACACCATTTGTCTAGTCCCTAGCTGCTCTCTCTATGTTATTAATTGTAGTCTCTAAAGTGAGCATGGTTTGGATTGGGAAGCAACTGTCAGTCTTCCTGAAGAGAAGAAGTAACTTTGCCCATCCAAGCATAGTTGATAGTTTCTTACCTGACAGTCCTACTTGTGAGAAGGTGATCCTTCAGCTGCCTCCACAGTCTGCTCCAGCTCTGTGCAACCCTTATTAACACACAGAATATGACACATATGTGCTGTAGTTGCCAGGTACTTCAGTGTTTCGACTGCATGCAGCTTCTGAACCTTATCAGGTGGGAATGTATTTGAGAATAGAATGAAAGGATTTGGCTGGAGAGCTGCTGCAAGGCCATCTCCCCTTTGAGATGTGTGAGACACCTGGAGACACCTGCCTGTCATGTACGTGGGGCAAGAAATACTCATGGAGGATCTGCAACAACGCTCATTCTGAGTTGTGTGAAAATGTGGCTGCAAGACCTTTTAATTGACCGTGCCTAGGAAGAAGTCTGAGCCTAGCTTTAGGGATACTGTTTTACTCCTTCACTTCAAGCATTAATGCATTCCGAGCCATTTTACTCATGTGTCATGGATTTCAACCAGTTCCTAACCTACTACGTTAAACGAGATGACAATCTGGCTTTCCAATGTAAAATAAAGTATTTTTTTTGTCTCAGCCACTCCCTATGATTTAAGAGTAGATGAATATGGTTCAAAATATGGATTGAAATGGAAACGAGAACCAATTTTCTCAGACAGGACACTCCAAAACATTGTGTCCCAGAGTGTGGCTTAGATTGGCAGAAGAGAGGCCAGAAAACAAAACTGTGTGGAGAAAAGAAAAGAAAACAACTCTGTGGTTCTCTGAAAGGGGCAGTCCCCTCTGATAAAGAGACTCTGGAGGCAGCTGTCTCCCCTATCTGCGCCATGAGTAGGATGCACTCCTACTTCCTGTCTGAACAGAGAGATAACGTGAAAAAGCCACCGTGACATTTGACATTTCTTTTAGTTTCCCTTTTTATTGCCATACAGTGTGATTCACTGGGGTTCTTCTTGAAAGTGGAGAGCTATGAAAAGAAAATTCAAGCACTGGTCTCAGATATTGAAAGGTGACATTCCTACCCTTGTGACTGTCTCGAGAAGGGCTGAGGGTATGTCTGCTTTGTAGTAATTACTACCTCGTCTTCTGCCCCATCATACGTACAAGACAGTTCCCTTATGATTGCAGTTCTGCTTCCTTGACCCTTGTTGCACAGGGGTCTAATCTAGGCCAGACATATAGGAAAAGATTGGTGTCTTGGTTTTTGTTCTGGTGCGTTTGTTTTACAGTGCTCTGGAGCAAGCTCAGCACATGCCCTCTCCTTTCAAAGCTATGTGAGTGGCAGATGAAACACAGTGGAAGATGGCAGGCTTTAATAAAAGTAGCTTACATAGATAGTCTGCCAGCCAAAGCTTTTGAGTTACATACAGTCCTTTGATGCATATAAAGTATTTAATTTAGCTACATAGATCTTAAAGATCTAGTTAAGTCTAGGCTGGGAGACACAGACCTCAAGTGTCCATGACAGATCTGTAGTTGGAAGGGATTTCAGAAATTAGAACAAGGTCATTAAAACTCCTAGTCGTGAGGGATTCCCATATTCAGCTTGCACGCCCATCACACAGTACCTCAGTCAAGTCCTTTAAAGACAAGACAGGATGGGATGAACTGTTCACTGCCCAGTGTGCTGAGATTATTGGAGTGAGAAATGGCATGACCTGTGTGTGAACATTTCTGTGGTGAAGCCGTGCCCTGTGGCTTCACTGCTGCTGCATTTTGCTTGAGCATGTTGAGACCTGTCCAGTCAGTGCCATGCACAGCCACTCTATCTTTGTTCCCAGACACATCCTTTGTAACTTTGCCAGAGATTTTCCCTGTGTAGAAAAGCTGTGGATATGTGCATGGAACTACTGAAATGTTTCATTAGTGTGGAACAAAGCAGAAAGCTGATGAGCTCATGAAATTGTTGAATAATTTATGTTGGATGTGACCTCTGCTGGACACAAGTCCATCCTCTTTCTCCAAGCCAGGCTGGCCTCTGAGTAAGGCAAAGTTGATCAGGTCTTTGTCCTGCTAGGTTTTCAAAATCTTGGAAGGATGTAGATTCCATAATTTAGCTGGGCAACCTGTTCCACCATGCTCCAATTCTTCTTTCTGTGTTTGTGTATGTGTAGGCAGAGAATGGGGGTGGCAGGAGGAGGAGGGAGTGCATGCAGAGGTGTGTGTATGCTTATTCATGTACAGAGCTGTGTTCCCAAATTCTGTTTCTTTTTTGGCAGGTGAAAAGAGCACACTGCCACTGGCAACCAGGGCAATAGCTGGATGGCTTTTAAAAAATCTTCACATTAAGCAGAATTGCATATTGTGATCAATGAGATAGTTTTTTAGAGAATATGCTTTTAGTTTGGGATTAGTCTTGCAGTTATACACGGATTCACTGCTTTTAAATAACTGGAAAAATTAGTGTCTTGAATCTCTTTCACATTTAGATCTATTGTCAGTTTATTAAATTCAGATTTATTGCTAGCTTTCCTAGCCAAAAAATAGCTGTTAGTACACTATAACGGAGCATAAATTTGAGTTCACTGAATCAAAGACATTATTAAAGAAAAAAAATACTTAATGACCTGTCTGATCTAATAAATCCTGCCATTCACATAAAACAAAATGACAAGAATTTATGTCCACTAGTTGTGTAAAACAAAGGCAGTCATAGTGGTTGGGTTTTGAAATGGTTTCTTCAGCCAGCTGGTCTTTACTGTAGAATCTCGTAGGTAAAAATAAGGTAAGGATAGAAACAGCTGACTAAGCTGCTATTGAGATGATAGAGACATCTTCTTCGGTAGCATTAAAATCAAAGTAGCCAGATGGTTTGGGACTTCTGAGGTTGTCTGTGGGCCACCATGCTTCATGCCTGGCAGAATCCTGTAGACAAAAGCCCTGCTTTTAAACTTCAGGCTTACAGTGTGAAGGGGAACTAATCATAGGCCCCATTCAGGAAGGCCTGTTTAACAGTTTGACGTGAACTTGCTGACCACCAGCACTAGGTGCTGGTAAATCTGTAAAGTGACTTTTCCTCTTATTTACCCATGAATAATATCTGAGTGAAAACATCTGAGGCTAGCCTGCCCACCGCTTGCTGGGCAGCTGCTCCCTCTAACTACTGCAGTGGCCTTCATTTGTGGAAATAGAAACCGCCTTAATGACAGCCTCTTCAAAGCCTGGCTGAAATTTGCCTTATGCTGTGCTCTGACCTTCAGTGAGCCAGCGAAGAGCACAAGGTTGTCAGTTTCCTCCTGTCTTTGGTGAGCTGCCACTTGCATGGCATGCAGATTCACATGCACTTTTCTGTAATGAAGTAAAAATAAGAGAATGCTTTTGCATCTGCCACCTACCTTTGCATTTATCAAGCACCTACCATTCATTGTCAAGTCAAATAACTACATTTGTACTTTCACCATTAGGCTTGATTATACAAATACATGATTCAAATTTCTTAAAATACTTGTGTGTATACCCATATATTTGCATATTATATTGTATATAAGCAAAAAGTAATTCTGAAGACCAGTTTCTGTTTAGTTGCAAAGCTTACATATGCTTAGAAAATTTCATACACCCATGGGCCATGCCTAAACTTTAGAGTCAGGCATGTATTTGTTCAGACTCAGACATCAGTCTTGTAACAGATGCCACAGAGAATCAAGTGAGTCTCTTCTGTTCTACTGGAACAGCATTGCCCCAGGGCCATCCTCAAAGGCATCAGTAGAGACCCAAGTTTCTTTGTTTGATTCAAAGCATATCAGCATAGTTTCATTGATTGAAATGTACTTTGGTTCCATTCATTCCCACTCATGTAGTGCTCCCTCATGGCAAGGCCTTGTAACTATGGCTCAAGCATCACTGTTTCTGCTGTCACATCTGGGCTGAATTTTCCCAGGAGCATAAACACTCCAGGATGGGTTTCCTAGCACAGCTTCAAAGTGGGCATTCCCATGACAGCATTTCAAAGCACTTTCCTTTTTTTTTTCCCCCAAATTCTGAAACTTCTGTGAGCAGCACAGTAATTCAAAAGTAAACATTGTGCAGCCCTCAATTACTTCATCAAACTAGATCATGGAACTTTAGCACCCTTCCCATTTATTCCATGCTTTACAGCCTTCAAGAAGACTCTCTCCTCAGGACTTCTGTGTGTGTCTGTGTGCCTATGCCTGTGTGTGTAGGAGTGACGTGCCTGGAATAGGGGGTAATGGCAAGTCAAAGAGAGGGGATCTGCTCAGAGGGAAAATGAGAGAGGAAGTGAAACAGTTTTGTGAAGAGTCACAGGAGGTAATACTGAGCTCGTGAAGACTGGGAAGAAAGAGGAAGCAAGTGGATGACTTGGGTTCAGGGAGATAGTGCAAAAAAGTCTCCACTTCCCTCAAGAGTGCAGGCTTTTTTGTCTGGATGATTCCTTGCAATAGCTTTATTGCTTCTAAGGCAGGGCATCCCCCATTTGCCTTCTTTACTTCCCTCTATACAATGCTGTAGGACATTTGGGAGCAGAGGAATTTTCCACCCATAAGAAAAAAGCCCAGATGGCCTGGCAATGTTGAATTCCCTTGCCTCAGGGGCTGCATTGCTGTGTCTTTTCTGGTGATAATATGTCAAAATGCAAATATAGTTGAATTTCAGGCCCCCATGTGGAGCTTTTGCCTAGGAAATGTAGCTGATGCTCACATCATACTTTCATGTATTTATTTTTGTTGGTAAGTTTGAACATATTTTCCTCAGCCTGTGGTTCTCTTCCTGCTGGTTGTACACATGTAGTGAATAATTCATTCCTGAGAATATAATTTCACTTCCTTAGTCCTGATGTTTTTCTTCTACATATCCAGATGTGCTGCGCCATTAGTTAAGTTCTTCTAATGTTAACATTAATGATAACTGGATTTGCAACTGATGGCAGCTGCATTTGCCTGTTTCAGTTCGAGGTTCTATCAGTGGACATCTGTGTGCCTTGAAAGCATGCCCCACGGGCAGAGATGTGATTTTAGGGTTATACTAGCTCTATGTGTTGGCAATTGTGCAATAGCAGACTTTGGGGAAAGAGACCAGTTAGTCTTCTGTGGCTTTCTCATTTAAGGTTAAGATATGGCCAACTACAGAACTGATAGAAAACTCATTCAGGTCAGTGTTGTCTTTTCCCAGTTAGTTCCAGGATATCTTCCCATGCTTGAATGAGAGAGGGCATATCTAAAGTTGTGATACATAGGAAGGCAGGGTAAGCAAATACATTTTAGGAAGTAGCTTCTATGAATTTTCAGTTGGTGGAAGTGAACATGAGCATCTAAGTTTGAAAAGGCGTAGCCCAGCATCCGGTCCATTTAGGTCTCTCCGGCCCTTTGCTGGAGCATCCGTAAATCTTCACAGCTCCTTGTCACTGGACATGGGCTCCATCAAGCAGGGTGCCAGCCATAGATGGCTTCTAGACTCACCATGCCAGGAGCACCAGATGGGGCAGTTGACAAAAGAAGAGATCTTCCATGCAGGGAATCTGTCGGGCAGATCCAGAAAGGAAGACGATGCTGCCCCTGAGGGCCAGAAGATCTGAGAGTTTTCCCCCACCATGGAGGTGTGTCTGGCTGGGCTTAGGGACAAATTAAAGAAAATGCATCTGAGGGGTCCCCTCTTCCTTTGGTGATCTTGAAGAAAGAACTCCCAGACCACTCTGGCCCTCTTGAACCAGTCACTGGCTGTTATTCTCCTGTTGTAAAAAAGAATGCTCTCACAGATTAGAAATAGACAGCCCCCGTCAAAGCCATATTAATGTCCTTTATTTATTCTAAAAGTTAAATGTGCAGCAGGATTTCCAGGTACATACATTTAATAATGTATAGATGTATACTAAAAATATGTTGTTAAAGCTTGATTTTTTTTTGTGTATGTAAGGTTGCTGTTTCTGAGGGAGAAGGCATATGGGATATAGGGAACATACTGTGCATGAAACATGAGTAAATAAAGAGTTTTAAGACTTACCACAAGGCTGATCCATACTCATGGGGTGATCTTTAACTTTTAATGAAAATGAAAGCTCTTGTCCAGAATTATCTAGTCCTCTAGTTAACAAAAACCGCGGGAAATGAAAGGAGAAATGTGATGTATTTCAACAAGAGTGCACACAAACTTTGTGGGTAGCAGTCTGCTCTGGCCCTGGGAGAAAGTGTCTGGTGGATGCAGCGTACAATAAACATATGTATAATTGTAGAAGTACTGGCAAAGTCTCAGCTGCATCCCCTACGCTCACCCTCACTCTTTGCGTGTCTCAGTGTATTGAGATGTTGTCTGAGGAAAAGTGCTAAAAAAAAGACTGTCACAAGAAAGATACATGACAAATTGAAAGCATCATCAGGTTTCACAAGCTTGTACCACTATTCCAGCCACTCAGCCTACCTAAAGATTCTTGCTTGCTTTAAAAAAAGAACCTCTATTAAGGCATCTGACTTCTCAGATGGTCCATGCAAAATATTCAACAGAGAGTAGGGCTTTGCCTTTCGAATCTGGCTTACACACTGAGCTTATGTCACTTGAAGACACCCTGTACATCACATAATTCATTTGATATGGCTCCATTTAGACTGTCTCACACCCAGAGACACACAGTTGATCAGGTGCTGAATATGCATTATACCAAGAGGAATTGCAGACATGTCACACATCTAGACAGCCTCCAAAGAATAAGTGATGAAAATTGCATGCAAGGTCAGATGGGGGAGCAGTTGGATCATGGGCAGCAATTAGAACATCAAGAGAGGAAACAAAACATTCTTGTTGCAGGTCTCCTGTGTGGTTGCAGTTGATCTGTGAAATTCAGGTCACTTGCCAGGTTTGTGTTGCTACATTAAACAGCATTACAGGAGAAACAACATTGTACTGCATAAGCCTTAAAAATGAAGTTTGTTGCAAAACAAAATGACTGTGAGAGCCAAAAATGAAGAAAAGGGACATGTAACCTTTTGAAATAAATATACACTCTTCATTTCTACGTTAAAAGCAAAACCAACTGGGAGAAGAGTTTAAATTTGCCTTGCCCCCTCTTTCTGGGAGAAATTCTGACAGTTGATTGGGGGGGCCAAAACCTGGGCCAGAAATGATCGCAGTTAAACTGAGAAGCATATGCCGAGCCAGAGTGTATCCAATGGCAATCAAGCAGTAGTAAAGGAATTTGAAACAAAAACTTCCAAAAAGAAAAGAGAAGCCAGCTGTGTCCACTGAGCATGGCATTAAGGGAGAAAGACTGTGAAATTGGAAGACTCAAAAGATGGTGTAGCAGTGTGTGCAGGGCTGGGTTTCCGAGGGGACCTGACAGCAGGATGCTGCCCTCACAGCAGGGAGGGAGAACAGGAGTGCGGGCTCTGTCCGCTCAGCACCGTTGAGCGGGATCACAAATAATAGATTATAGACATCTGCCTGTTTGATGTGGGTGTGAAATTCTAAATTAGCTAACAAAATGGTGCTTTGTATTAATAACATGCATGCAATTTAGTCTGTAATTTCCCTGAGAGAATGGCAAAGTTAAATAATTAATCATGCCTCAAAACAGGATTATTATAGGGATTAAGAGGAAGAAATATAGCTGCTAAAATTAAAAAAGGAATGTAGAAACAATGCCTCCAAACCATGGCTGTTGTACATAGCATTTTACATGTTAGTTAAACTAGAAACAGCTGAAAATGAGTAATCTTGGATGCATCTATTAACCTCCCTCTTTAGTGAGGAGACTGATCTCTAAAACATTGCACAAAGATCAACTGATGCTGTTGTTAATCATTCCTAAAATGTCTGTGTCTGGGAAGTTTGGAGCATCGTCTCCTGGGGCGAAAGATGGGCTTTCACGTGTTTTTCTTAGCGATGCACCAGATCAGACTCAATTTTTTTGCATTGATTTGAGTGGATCTGCTGATCATTTTTTGTTTCCTCAGAAAAAATGTGCATATTTCCTTTTGTTAATTTAACCCCTCTGATCTGTGCTATTTACTTGACTATTCACTTCATGTTTATCTTTCAGTACTACCTCATGTATCACTTGGTTTTTTTAACTGACTTTTTTTTTCATATTTCAGTGAATCTGAAAACAGTTTTTAAAATTTCCCAAATGGGCAGAAACCAAATGAGATAAATATAAATCCAAGATGAATCAAAACCAGTTACAGAACAGGTAGATTTGAAAGCCTTAATGCTCAGGTTATCCAGTCAATGTGCATACTTCCCTGTTCTGGCCACTTTGTCTTTACTTCTTAGCTCTGTTTACTTCCCACTGACAGATAAATATTCCCTGGTGTCTTGTACTTCCTACAGAGGGGATCATCCACTCAGTGCATGTAATTCACCTCCAGTGTTGCAAAGAGCAGCAGCAGAACAAATTTAATTTGTGGTATATGTCTCTAAAAGGAAAGTATTTTTAAAGAAGAACAAAAGGCAAGACACTGGATTTAGTGAAGGCATGTACCATTTAACCCATGGAAGTCTCTCTTGCTCACTTTCAGAAATCACACCATAGATACTCACAGTTGCTTGAGCAGCTGCATATACAAATTCTTCGGCAATGACTGAAGTCAGTGAAAGTTTTGCCATTGATTTCAGTGTAGCCAAGATCCCATGCTATGTTTCCCAAGGCTTTTGTTTCCTCCCAGATGTAAATCTCTAGCATTTACATTTGCAAAAACAGTTTTGTGCAGGGAGCAGAGTGTCAATAATGTCGGTTCTGACTTTTAGATAATAAAATGTTTCCAAGAGAAAAATGCATTTGACTCAGAGCAATGTTAATTCTGAACATACTCAAACAAACATAAATATTGGAGGTATTTGTCATGAAGACCAATAGTTAGTTTTCCAAATTGACCTGTGTGGCCCAAAATGCAGGAAGAAGAAAGGATCTGCCTGGTACATTGCTGTCTCATTAGTTGTGCTCATGCCCAATTCTGTTTTGAGCATGTTCCACATCTGCTGAGACCTGCACTGTGTAGTGGGAGCTCACACATGCGACAGCTGCATGCTGTGTGCAAGGGCTCTGGAGGGACAAAAAAAACCAAGGTAAAAAAGGGCTCTAGTGGGGTAAAAAAGGGCTCTAGTGGGGTAAAAAAAAGCAGAGTCTTCCACCTACCTTGTGACAAAGCTCATCTAACCAGCATCAGTGAATAGGATGGTGCAGTCTCATCTGTAGGTCCATCTACCTACAGTATGTGCCTGGAAACGTTTTTCCCCAAAGAGTATGTTTGTTTTACAAACTAGAAAAGTGTAAGGGACCACCTAAAACTGAGGTGCGACCACCTAAAACTGAGCTTTAGTGTATGCTGGTGATCTCAGCTTCCTCTTTAACTAATGCAGAGAAACAGGAGACAATTCTACAGCTCACTGTCTAACAGCTGAGAAGAGTCAACCCCTGGAAGTACCCGTTTTTCACTATGGACTCCAATAAATGAATATTTGACTTCAAGATCTGAGTGGGCCAAGTAATTTAAATCTCTGTTACTGCACATATTTGAACTACGTAGCAAGGTTGTTTGAGATAGCTCTTTTAATATTCTTTGACAGGTCAGAACACATCCTCTTTAATTATTAATTATATAAGCAAGAAAGTTTTCCATAAGTGAGCATCTTTAGGAAAAAAGAAGTTTTCCCTTTGGTTGTGTACCATGACAGTACCATAAGACCCAGAGGTGTCATGTCTTAAATCACCTGGTTTGGTTTACAATAATTAAGTCAATATCATGTATTATGACTAAATTTCTCCATCATAATATGATCAAATTGAGTTAAAACCCTGAATTATTCATTTGATTATCCCAGTTCTTAAAGACCTGGCTTTGGTATCAGAAAACTTTTATTAGTGAAATCAGTTGAAACCAGCAGGAACAAGTCATTGCTTCACATGTAAAACAAATCAGCTCTGTGGAGTTTTAATAGCGTACTAGAATATATGATAGTTGTATTTCCTTTCCAACATTTGGTTGCAATATATTTAGGCACTTCTATTAGAATTTAATTTTTAAATTACTTAAACTATTATTCCTAATTTCCATTATTTCCCACCAGTGATACTGCCTGGTCAGTGTCCACATTTCTTCCTCCAGTCCGCAAGACCATAGTGTGTTTTTCCCCTCAAACAAACTGTGTATAGTTTCTGGAAAAATCAACCATCTTATCAATCCTGTTTGCAATATGGACATATCTGAATGTCCCAATATTCAACGGAAAAGCTGAAATTGATCAGTGACTGTCACAGGTAAGTTCAAATGGGAGAACTACTACATACTCCGGAAGAGAGACATGCAGAAAATTTTGTGCCTTGACACTGATTGATTAAAAACAGATCCCAAAAGGCTCTAATGTAATTCAATCTCCTAGTTCTGAATGGCTGGTAGCAACACTTCCTTAGTTATTCACACACTGAGCATGATGCCATAAACCAGATCAAAAAGTGTATTTGTAACAAGATCTTAAAACTGACCTGTCAAATCAAGTGAGGAATTGTTTGGTCATTTTATCCTTTTCTGGCAGGAATCACCTGTTTCATTAGTGTATGAACACATGTTCAGCCTTTCCATGACCATGTTCTTTGTTCAAGGTAGAGCCAGTCTGATTATTGCTACAATCATTTCTTGCTGCACAGATCCAACTGTTTGCCACAGAGAGACATGGTGGGGGCAGATTCAGCTTGCAGATGTAGACTTTAAAACTTAATTTAGCTTTGTAGCTATTCGGCTGACCAAATGTAGCAATTAAGTTTTAGGTGTGTTTGAGTAGCCCTTAAGTTTCCAGTGACTGCAGTGGTGTCTTGGACAGATGTGAAAACCTGATTTTAGATGTCTTAATGTGAATCTAGGTTTCTCATTGGATACTGTATAGAGCACTGTACAAAGAAAAATATCCTGCATGCTATTTGCTTCTTCAGTTCAAGGTCCAGTGCATGCACTGCCTCAAAGGACTAGTTCTCAGCAACCACAGAGTACTTTTGAGCAGCTGCTGGTGTGGACTTTACACCTAGCTCCCATCTTTCCATGTGGGTATGGACAGAAGATGGAAACTACCTTTGGGTTTCCACAAATACTTGTGGTAAGACCTGGCACTCAGGTTTCTCATGCCTGACAGAACCAGCGTTTCAGCTCTATTACTTTGTTTATTTATTTGTTTTCCAGATTCATTAAGTTCACTCTGTAGTTGCAAGTGAGCAGGAATTTTCCCATGTGAGGCTGAGCTTCATAGTAGGATCCTCCACAGTGTTCCTCTAAGACAAGATATTTTAAGCCCGTGTCTTTGGACAGAGCCTGGAGTAGCCATTACTTGATAAAAAGAAAGGGAGATGTAGGCAGGGTTCTTTTCCAAAAGACCCGGGAGGAAATAGCTATTGTTATAGATGCTGCTCTTGGTTCCTCAATAAACTAAGCATGCTTTCTGGAGGACACCCTTGTTGATATTTGGTCTATGCTTTTTGCTGTCAATAGAGACTCCAAATCACCATTTATTTTTTGTGGAAGCTTTGCTGTCGGATTAAGTCTTCCAAAGGGCTTTTCAGTCTTGTGCAAGAAATTAAATTCCAGCACTTTCTTTCCTTCCCAGCTCTGCTCTGAAAGTTGGATTTCACATTAACTCTGGAGAACTGCATTGTGGAGCAGGACTCTTTCAAAGGCTTTATTTTTCTGACTCATATTCTGTATAACCTTCTTATCCCTCACAAGGTTTGGCAGAAATGCACATTTTGAATCTCAGCCCAGCATTCCAGGGAGATGGAGAGGCCAAAAGAGCAATTCCCAAAGTTAACGTGCTAATGCGACTGCTGTCAGCACTCAGAGTTTCTTGTAAGGTTGCTGGCATTGATCTCACCAGGTTTTTAATTAAAGACGCTGGTCAGTAAGGAACAAGTTTTGACCACCAGCCAATCCTGGACTATGGCTGAATGTCAGTGGGTTAGAGCAATACACCCTGTACAACAACAGTAGTGGTAGAAGTGGGCTGAGAAAAAAACCCCAAACAAATAGCATACTGTCATGGAAGAATTTCCAAACCCTGAAGCACCTTAGATGGTGGTGTAAAAATCAGTAATGGAACGAGAAATGCTGGATCCGTGTGAAACTGAACCAGAAAATGTATTTCAAAACTTGCTGAAGGGAGCAGTTGAACAATAACAGGGAAACGTGGGTGGATGGAAAAGGCTTCCCATGTCTCTTTTGTATGTTCCTCTATCAAAATGACAAAGGACCAATTGTCTCCAAGGAATAGCAGTTGCAAGCTTGGAATGCATTAAAAAGCGATCAGTAATACTGGGATTGGTATATCTGTAAAATGTGGTGTTTGTGCTTTAATTCCAGTCTGTTTCCTTATGCTCAAAGTAGCGTGCAACTTTAAATGCTTCGTTTGGTTTGTTTCATCACTGTGTCAAACCAGGGATAAGTAACATGTTCTCAGAGGCTGGGTTCTACAAAGTGAACATCACTCCTGCACTTGCAAGTGCCCTTATTCATCTAATTAATGGAATTTCACCTTCTAATCTAAATGAACCAAGTTGTAAACTACTGTATCTCAGAAGATGAAAACATCTGTTCAAATTTCATTTGTAATTACATGACAGGACATCTTTTTGCAGTTTTTATTTACCTTTTCCAGATCCTAATGTGGCCAATTACTCTAAAAGGTGCATGAATCTACCTTGTGTGTTTTACAAAACATATCCTTACTTTACAAGGTACTTTTCATTGCAACACCTGCCTATGACATGCAGTGAAACATGCATATCAAGTTGTGGAATCTAAGGATCATGCTCTCTAAAGAATGCTCAGTGGAAATCTGGCACTTGATCAGATTCAGTGGTTGGTCCAGTTTTAACCAAATTGCACTAAATACTGTGTGCCAGCCATGGTGTTCCTCTGCCTTCTGTCCTGCAAGGGTCTGGCCATGGGTAGAGAGGTTGGTGGTCAGTGCACTTGACCAACCATGGTAGTCAGGTATGAGAGAGGCTGGATGGTGTGGGATGGATTCTGGAGAGACAAGAGGAACTAAGAGCTGGCTGAGGGTCAGGCACTGGAGAGACCACAGGTCAGGAGCTGCTACCAGAGAGACCTGTTTGCTTATGTGTGTGTGTCTGTGCCTGAAGCACCAGGGAAGCAGTGGGATCCAGGGGCCAGCTATTGGATAGTCTGAGTGTCCAAGGGGGATCTGTAGTGAGTGTAAATGTGTGTGTATGGGTATCTGTCAGAGAGGGGCTGAGTACCAGCAGGTAGAGGAGGATGGTGGCCCTCAGGCACCTGTACGTGCAGGTGCCAGCAGCTGAGGTCACCAGGGATCTAAGTGCCAGCTACTGGATAGACTGGGTATCTAAGGAGGGGTCTATATTGCATATATCTGTATATATGCATATACATGTGGCACTGAAGGACATGGTTTAATGGTGGATTTGGTAGTGCTGAGTTAATGGTTGGTCTAAGAGGTCTTTTCCATCTTAAATGATTCCATAATTCTATGACTCTGTGTGTGTGACTGTGTGTGTGTGTGTCTGTGTGTGCACCTTGGGAATACATACTCAGCCTTACTACGGGCAGGACCTGGAGATACAGAGATGCAGCAGCTTCTCCTCTGTTGGATTTTGGGTAACTCCGAACACAGAGTTTGTCCTGTTCATCTTAAACAAGTGAGTTTTCCCAGTCTTTTTTTTTGTGCGTGGAATCTCTGCTTGCATGCTGTAGAAGCTCTGCAGAAAGCAGTCAAACATGGCATTTTAGCTCAGAATCACTTCCAGAAGAGGAGAAAGAAATCGTTTGGGAGCCTCACAGCCATGGGCTTCTTGCCTATCTTCTTATGGCAAAGGAAGTGGAATAGAAGCCCATGCTGAAGTGAAACAAAAGCTTAAATTTAAACACTACTTGTCCTGGGCTGAAAGCACTGGGAAGTTAGGGTTAAAGACTCTCTGTGGTTGCCCACAGAAAGCTAAGTGTCATGTTCAGGTGACAATCAGGACCTACTCTGCAGTGAAGACACTTTGGAAATTTGGGGGTTTTTTGTCCTGAAAGCTCCTCAAAATCCATAAGTTGCTGTCATTTCAAGTATATTGATCCAGTGCTGACATGTGTTGTTTACAGAGACTGGAGCAGGCACTGACACTAGCAAAGACAGATCCATATTATTGCCTCAGCCAGTCCTGTGTGTAACATGTCAGCTGGCACGTGTTATGGCCATGCCGTAAAAACTCACCCTTTTTCCCAGGTCTGACGCTCCTTTGCTGAACAAGACAGCAATATCTTCTCAGGGACCCTGTTCCTTGGGGTTGTACAAGGCTTCAGCAGGCACAAACAAATACAAGTGTTGTTACCTTCAGTCTCCATTTTCCCAGCTCTGCTCTCATGTTGTTTAGCGTTTTCTCTGAGCTGTTTTACTAGTACCAGTCAAAAGAAAGATCACCATAGCTGATTAGGCCCTTGTGTAGGTAGTGCAGCATCCTTGAGCAAGGGCTTGATTTTTAATTCTGAGGCAAAGTATGCAGTATTTCCAGTATGGATGACTTTGTCCACCAGAAAACATCTTTTTACTTGAAAGTCACCAACTGGCTTACACTGTGAAGTATAACAGGTGGCTATGCTAGGTTTGGATAGATGCATGTAGATGCATTACACCTACTTAATATTTAATCTAAGTTTGGTTAACACATGCACTAATTTATGAATGGAAATCAGACAAGGATTTTGGAAAGCAGCCTGGTTTTACCCACATAATAGCTAACCAAATGGCCAGCAATAGAGTTTTCAGAGATCTTTGTCAGAGAAGCAAAATGCTTACAGTGGAACTAAACTTATTTAAGTAATTCTTATTAGTAGCCACCCAGCCTTTTGTGTTTCACACTCAGGAGCAAGAGCAGACCAAAAAAAACCCGTCTCACTCAGGTCGCTCCACTTGTCTTTTCCCAACAAAGCATGTATGCCCATTTTTCATATATCCGACAGTTTTCTCCTTCTCTTCATGGAAACAATTCCTTCCTCCCCCAGAAAAACCTATCAAAAACCCCCCACCCCCAAATAGAAAGCTAGTACTAAATGATCAATAAAATAGGCACGTAAATGTGTGGCTTATTACATTTTATGCTTCATCCTGAAACCATTATAAAAGTTCTTACAACATTTTGGCAGTAATTTCTAAAAAGCTGCTCTGTATTGGAGAGGGAGCATATGCACCATGTGATATGACATCTGCCGCAGTAAGTAAGCTTTTAATTGAATATTTGAGGAAATAAACATGTAAAACCCATGTAACTTGATGTCAAATAAGTTATTGTTGCCTCAAGGCTTTCTTGATTTTTTCCATTTTTATTTTTGGCAGGAAAGTTTGAAATATTGTACATATTGGAGACAGGAGCACTTCACATACAATCGTCCATCAGGACAGAAAACATAACGTTGCGTTATTGTTGCTACAGCAGCCCCTCCCAAATCTTGGCAGTTATCAAAGTGGCATTTGGGATCTGAGATTAACAATGTCTCTGCTCACATCTAAATATATATATTGAGCGCACAGAGGAAGAAAGGGAATTGACACACATTCAATTGACTGCTGTACCACTACTAACTAGAAACATCTTTCTTACATTAACTCTGTGTTTCTTTTTACTCCTGTAACCTTTCACAATGAGCAGTGTGGTTCTTTCTCTCTCCCTCGCTTTTACACATACAGGTGTGCAGCTCAGAAGGGAGCAGTGTCAATCCATCTCTCCCTAACCTCACCATCTTTCGTTGCCTCTCCTCTTTGTTTTCCCCTGTGCTGCACACTGGCTTCAGGTGGAGCATGTGAACAGAGCCAAAGACCAGCTCGTCAGCAGGGAACACATCCCTCTGAAAAGACCATCCTAGGTCACTTTCCAACTTTTCCATTCACCTACAGTAGTCTGTTGCTTCTTATGTGCTCAGTGAGACACCTCTCGGTGCAACACACTTCAATCCTGTGGTAGGATAATAGATCTAGGTTTTCTCAGCCATTCAATATCTGGTGGTGCTGAAGATCTCACAGTCTCGTTTGAGTAGCCTGTGCTGGTGGCACCTGAAGGTCTCCTTGGGCAGTGTGCTCCACACTGGGAGTTTCCTTGACAGGATCAAGCTTTCTCTTTGACCCTTCTCCAACTCACTCACCACAATGTCAAAAGTGATGGTCTGCTTCTTACAGGATGATTCCCTACATCATCACTGCATTTATATCTGCATGGCAAATCTGCACAAGCCCATTTGAATTAATTTAGTGGGTAAGATTTTGAGAGACCCGAGTGCTTTACTAAAAAATCCCCAGGCTCTTGATATTTTAAGCCTACTTCTCACTTCATATGTGTTGTCTTATTTTGTTGTAATTCACTTGGGCCGGGTCTGCTCACTTAAGAGTACTATAAACTTTGATTTCCAGAAACTCAGATGCGACAGGAGTGAAAGCCTGGACCAAGGGAGTTCCTCTTCACATTAATTATGCCCTTCTGCCATAGAATTTCCTCTCCCATATTTAGCATGGATTTACCTTTTACAAGTCCATAACACTTACTGATCGTGGACCTAACATCTTCTACCTGTTTAAGAGTCATCACAAGTAGATACTCCATTTTTTCACTGAGCTGTGAAATAAGAGGGCACTACCAGGCACTCACAGAAAATCAGAATGTGATGGATCAGTAATAACAAAAGAAAGAGACTCACTGCAGACATAATGTGTCAAGCAGTTAGATCAAGGGCAGGTGAGGCACTGGTTAGAGTTCTCTGAAGCGAGGTCTTAGTCCTGCCACAGGATCTCAGCATGCTCAAAACATGCAGGATCTCCCTGCGGAAGAAAACATAGGGGATCTGTCAGAGCTTCAAGGAGGCTTAACAAGACGACTGACTTTAGTTTGAAAATGAGAAACCTACGCACTATGGTTCCCTCTGTAGTATGTAATTGGTTATGAAATTCCATCTGTTTTGCTTCACTTCATATTTTCAACTCAGCTGATAAGCTTGTAGCAGGGTCACATGCGTGTTCTGGAAAAGCAATTAGGTCTGGAGGATTTGGTAAGTGGGTAGGTGGAAAATGGGATGATTACAATGGAGAATGGGTATTTTTAGAATCATAGAATCATAGAATGTTTACGGGTGGAAGGGACCTTAAAGATCATCTAGTTCCAACCCCCCTGCCACGGTCAGGCCTTTTTCTAGGGAAAAGCCATTAGTAGGCTGCTAAGAGGTTCTGTGCTGAGACAGACACCTCAGGTTAGGGAATTATATTCAAATACTGTTACTGGGAAAGTGAACAGCAGCCTGTGCAGTCACCATGCCCACTGTTTCAAGTCCCTGTCTAATTATTTAGGCAGCATCACCGTGACTAAAATGGATTGTAGATTGGGGGTTTTTGGCTTCTTCGCAGCAAGCTGTGGTGTGAAGTGTCAGTACGTGACACTGGCTGGTACCACCACCTGGAGAGGCTGGAGAGATCAGGGAAGTGGCTCTAGAGGAAGGAAGGAAGGAAGGAAGGAAGGAAGGAAGGAAGGAAGGAAGGAAGGAAGGAAGGAAGGAAGGCCATTTATTTCCCTTGTGCTTCTGTTGAACTGGGAGCTCAGAGCTGATGTGTAGGTGGAAATCACATGAAGAAGGACATAATGAACTCAGCCTTCCTGTGGTTCATCTGGGGTCTCGTGTGAAATAGGGTTGACAACACTGTCAGAAATGTTGTGCTTGGAAAGGTGTGCCTTTGGCAGTCTGATAGGTTGCTGCAATAGAGATATCTAATTACCAGAGGCACCAGAGGGTGAACCAAAAAAAATATTGTCACAAGCCTTAAGGTCACTCCTGAGCTGGGTTACTGGAGGCAAGAGCAACTTTTCTGATGGCACAAGCCTGAGAATCAGTGATAGAAATCTATACGGGAAGTCATGGTGAGACTTTAAATGGTAGACTACTCAACTCAGAAGGAATTCTAAGTGAAGAATAGATAGCGCAATTTTTTCCTCAGTTTTATTATTAGCAAACCAGAGATTTTGAATTTGAATTATTTTGATTTTATGGCAGTTTTTTATTTCCTGTCTTCTGGGAGACCAGAAGGCCAGGGTTGAAGATGGTTATGTTGAATCTTTGAGGACCACCCTATCTACTGTATCAGTCAGGGACTTTGCAAACATTTCAAATGCAGAAAAAAAAAGTCTCAGATAAGCTGTTGCATTGTTTAGTCAAGTGTATACTTTGCCAGGTTTATTTGGACCCTCACATCTGTTTATTGAGCTCTACTTCAAAGCAATCTATTTCTGCAGGACACAGTTGGCACTGTCTAAGTGTATTGTCTGCTGCAGAGGAGAGAGAAGACATTAGAGTGTTAGTTTGTCATTAAGGGAAACGCTCAAATTATTTTCTTTAGAAGCAAATACAGATGACGTAGCAGAAGCTGCGAATGTCCTAACCACAAAATAAATAACACAGGCATCTACAGTACTGATAAGATCAAATAGCCTCTCTCCCAAACACACACATTTTCTTGCACGATACAAGAGTTAATATGCACTTGAACATCCTTATATGCCCTCTGTAGCATGCTGTGGAAGGTTACAGAAGCCTCTGTGTAGCGTAAGCAGACAAACAATAGCCTTATCCCTCTTTATTTTCAGGGGCAGTATGAAAAAAAATCTCCTTGCCTGACCCAGTTACAGTTATTTGTCTTTCCAAAAATATTTTCCATATGGAGATCTCCAAGTCTGAGTGCCATCTGTGAGGACTTCTTGGGTTTCTTTTACAGAGAAGTCTCTGGAGAAAGCCCGAGTGCAAGGCTGGGCTAGGCTGACAAGATTTGTTCAGTGAGAAACAAGGGCTCTTATGTGTGGTGGGTCCTACTTCCCTGTCATTGTTGACCTAACAAGTCCTAGGGAAGACACTTTGTTGTTGTTGCAGCATGGCTGTGCCTTTCCTGCTCTATCACTCTGTCCGTGGTGGAAGGCTTGGAGATGCAGGAATCCTGTCACCTGCTCTCCTCATGCAAAGTGGCCCAGCCTCTAAGAGTGCTCTCACCATCCTTTGCTCTGCCTAAGTAGGTGAATTGGCCTCTTCCGATGGTTCAGGGGCTGTCCCTGAAACATGACAGCTCTGCACCTCTCCTGCTGCCAAGTGGTCTCTCACAAGGCGCATTTGCAGCTGCAATAAATAATAATGAATTCAGATGGACAGAAAGATCACACTGATGTCAAGTAGAATGAAAGGGACCCCAGAAATTTGCTGGGTTTTTTTTCTATGTAATATTGTGGATGCTGGTTTGCACAAATTAAAACACACTGGGACCACAGAAGAGTAATGATTACACTTAATGAGGGGCAATTGAAAGGTATGAAGTAGTTCTTCCAAACAAGTTCTAATCGAAGCTGGAACCATACAGACACTGCTCTCAACAAACTTTCCTATGAATAATGCACCTAATTACCATCTGCTTTTTTCATAACATGGATAAAAATGTGATCACATATAAAATTCTCACTGTGTTTCCTAGGATACAAGGTGATCCTCATTTCAAACTAGCTTGAAAATGGCAAATGAGCAAACTTAATTTTAATAAAAACAAGGAAACTCACGCATGTGAAATATAATCTGGGCACTTCTGATTTCATGAAGAAGTGTCTGATTTTTGTACAAAACCTACTGAAGAACTTGATAGTATAGCACAAAGAGGCACTTCACACCTGTGGTTTAGACAGTCCACGTGAAGGATGACAGCGCTTTCCCTAATGGACAATGTGAGAGCAGTGTGAGAAAGTTTCTAACAAAACAGTAAACCCTATTGAAAGCTGATTTTTCAACAATGTGAGTCAAAAGATGAGCATAAATGGCTTTCATGATGCAGCTTTTTCTAATTACCACCATAGCTAGCTAGCTTTTTATGTAGTGGCAAGTGCTCTGCTTAGCAAAAACAGGGAAAGCTAAAATTATACTTCTTTTACTTGCACTAGCCTCACTGTGAAGGGTCTGTATCAAAGAATAAAACTGCAAGACGCTCTGGTCCTTATTCCATGTCAGAATTGTGCCTTGTGCTGGGTTGAGGAGGTCAACTGGATTTATAATTTGAACTTCAAATCCCTCCAACATTCTCTGTCAAGCGTAGCACACACTATCCACCAAAGTATTCCCCTTATTTCAGTGATATCCCTCAGAAGAATTGAATGGGATGACGGAGAAATGAAGATGTTGCCTACTCATATCCTCACGTTCACCAGCATAACCACGATAATTTATGACATGAGGAACTTTTGAGAGGAAACACAGTTTCTCAGTGTTCATGGCTTGTATGCAGCATTAAAGGTTAACAAGTATGTCAAGACCTGTGTCTTCTCAGTACCTTATCTGTTAACACAGCAGACTATGAAGATGTCCAGTGGGATGGATGGGAGTGGCTTCAGACAGTACAATCACTCCATTTTGTTTCTCTCCATCACCTTAACCTGACAAACAGCACTAAAAGCAGTTGGCTGACTACCGATAAGCCCTTTTGACTTCAAATATATCCTAATATGACATTAATCTCAATTACCAAACAAGACATGGTTGGATTAATCTGCTCTCTTCCTCTCTGAATTAGCAGGAAGCCTAACCAAGGCATTCCCACACTGAAGCTGCAACTCTGGCCTTGGGGACTTCCAATGCTGCCTTGGGGCAGAGGGGGAGCAATGGGTAAGAAAGAATAAAGTTGTTTCCTTTCTATAACTGGAGGGGATCTGTACTTTGCAGAGTTTAGGAAATGCTTCAAAAGCCACAGCTCCTGTTCAGAGACCAGTTGGTTCTGAGGCACCCATGTGATAACTTCCCATTCCTTCAATTCTCTCCATTCCTCGAGGTGGAGAGGGAAGGAGGAAATGACAACTATGGAGAAGGGCTGATGGGATTACATAGTCTGCCGAAGGAGCTTGTGCATGCTAAATGCAAAAGACTTGTCAAGGAAGGTGTCTGTGTGTATCTCTCAGGGAGGTGTTGCAGATAATACAGGGTCTGGTAGCATTCCAGCTCTCCTCCTCCTACATTCTTGGGCCCTAAGAAGCCTGCCCTTCATCAGTCATTCTGGAAGAGGACTTAAAGTTGGCCTAATTCATGATGGTGAGTGTTCACCCTGGCTTCCCAGGACATTGTGGTCCTCTTTGCTCCCCCCTGACCCTCCCCACAAAAAGCCCTGTGAGGCAGGCACAAGATTCATGTGCACACTTCTGTCCTCTTTACAGCCACTCCTTTGCCAAGGACTGTGTATTTGTTTTAGTTAAAAAAGCTTGTGACTGAAAACAGCTGCAGACTGAGTGGAAAAATAACACCTAAAAATAGCCCCAGCCTGAGAGCACAATGTGCATTGATTTTACTATGAAGAGTACAAGAGCAGGGAGATGGTGACTAGGCTGGTATGTTCTAATACGCCTCACCCTGCCATATTTAGAGTGCATGTAGTAAGCCAGGCAGCCAAGTCGGTCCATGTAGGTATTTGACTGTTTTGGAAGGGTTCCCGGCAGAGCCACTCCAACTACAACAACTTAGTGTCGTATTTTTATAAGCTGACAGTGAGGAAATCACCCCACAATATTACCATGTTCTGCAGAGAATAGAGAATATGTAACTGCTGAATAAGGAAGACAAATATCTTGCTGATTGTTGCCACTCAAAGCGTTTTCCTTGAATAAATTATCAAGTAGGTAATATAATTTCCTCCCGACTGCTGTATGCTGGGATGTGACCTGAAGTACAATCCAGTTCTAGATGCAGGTCATGGACCCAATATGCATTAATTTATCTTGCGGTTTGGCCAACTTCAGCAAGCTGAGCCCATGCAGCAGTTCACTAGATATATCTGTTCAGATTCATTACTACAGACAACATGTGTGCTGATAGAAAGCACAACTCCACCAGAGACATCTTTTTCATGTTATTACCATTATGAATATGTTTTTTAAAAGGCAAACCCAAATAATGAAACAAACCCTTGTTTTAAAGTTGGAAATGATCTCGGTTCCTGCAGTTGTGCTTGACAGGGGCTGTAGTTCTGCCTTTAACCCTCTTTTCTCCTTAGGCTTTGAAATGTTACTGGCTTATTAACTGAGCAGTGCAAATCCATGCTGAGAGGCTGAAGAGTGCCCTGTCAGTTTTCATACTGTTTCTGTGTCAACTACAGGTCTAATAGCACTAGTAATGGTGGGATCTGCTCCCTAGAGAGTGAGTCAAGAGGACACTAGGATCAAAGGATGGGCCTGGGTGAAGTTCAATTCTGAAAACCTTAGTGCTGTTAGACACCTTTAAAATCACATACTTGTTAAATATTTTTCTGCATACTATGGCCAGATTCTCCTTTTAAACAACTAACTGAACTGCAACGCACAGTACTTACTTAGATTTTTAAAAATTCATTCATTTAGAAGATAAAATTTATTTGGTCTTCATGGAAACAGGAAGCTGAAAGAAGCCCAGCACTTTATCTGTGATTGGCAGACTGTCCCTCACCAAAGGGATATTCAGGGTGGTGCTTTTGGAGAAGCACCCCAAACTCCTCTCTGCAATTGGCACAAGAGAGACCTGGCTGAGTTTATGAACATCCAGGCTTGTTTCTGACTTGCTCACAAGTAGACTGGGGCAATTTTCCTGGAGTGCTGCCTTCAGAGGGACCAGTGAGCAGGCATTGCTACCCTTCCAGGTGAATTAATGCCAGTGGTGATCTTGTTAAGGAGCAGCAGTGGCAGGTGTTGATCTTTTCCAAAGACAGTGTCCTGGTTTGGTCTGAGGTAGTTTTCTTCACAGTTTCTGGTATGGGGCTGCATTTTGGATTTGTGCTGAACATAGGGTTGATAATATAGAGATGGTTTTGTTATTCCTGAGTAGGGCTTGCACAGACTCAAGGCCTTTTCTGCTTTTTGTACTGTCACACTGGCAAGGGGCTGGAGGTGCACGGGAGGTTGGACGAGACACAGATGAGACAGGTGATCTCAACTGACCAAAAGGATATTCCAGGCCATATGGCATCATGCTCAGTATATAAAGTGAGGGAAAGAAGGTGGGGATATTCTGAGAGATGGCATTTGTCTCCCCGAGTCACTGTTACGTGTGATGAGGCCCTGCTCTCCTGGGGATGGCTGAACACCTGCCTGTCCATAGGAAGTGGTGAATGAATTCCTTGTTTTGCTTTGCTTGTGTGCGTAGCTTTTGCTTTCCCTATTAAACTGTCTCTACCTCAACCCACAAGTTTTCTTTCTTTTGCCCTTCCAATTTTCTCCCCGATCCCACTGTTGGGGGAGTGAGGGAGCGGCTGCCTGGGGCTTGGTGGATGACTGGGGTTAAACCATGGCATAAAGATGTGCCCTGGTTTCAGCCTGATGTTGCCTAACAAGCACCCATAGCTCAACCTCGATTTCACTGAACTTTTTTGAGGGAGGGTGACGTGTGAGACCCACACTCAGGAGATGCTAAATATTGAATTTTGTGTCACTCAGACCTTCTGCAGGTACTAAAAAGAGCCTCGGTGTACAAAACAAGGCCTCACTTCCGTACTGCACACTTTGCATCCTCACAACCTGACATATAAATGTGAATGAAAATTGTTATTCAAAACACAGTCCATTTACCTGGAAAGAAACACTTTGTGTATTTCTGTAAAGATTCACAGGCTGTCCACTTTACTGGCACTAGTATTTTCATTTTTCTGAGTAAAGAACACTTGTGCATGACATGGCCCAGGGATGTGAGACAAAGCAATCTGACCTGGCTGACTAATTATAGAGTGAAGGAAATTAATTTCTGTTTAGGATATCTGTAATTAATCCATATAGTAATAAATGAATTGGTCAGTGTTGGAAAAGTATAAATAATTAATAATTGAGAAATAGGTGCAATCTGGTCATAGATTTCCCAGAAGGAGAAGGAAGAGAAAGTGTTTGATGTAAATTATTTGTTCAGCTTTACCATTTTGATAATTTTTTTTTTAGAGTAAAACCAAGTGAAACAGAAATGTCTGCATGGTTAATGAGTCAGACATAAATGATACAGTACTTATTGGAATTTCTGATTGTGAAAGATACACCAAAAATGGCAAAATGTGTGCACACAGCAGATAAAAATTAAACCATGTGACAACATTTGTGCTGTAGGAGAGACAGCTTTAAGCAAAATTGCTAAAAGTAAGTTAAAACTCATACAATGCTACAGATAATTCAAGACCTAAGGCTAAAACAAAACAAATCTAAGAATATTATATGTCGCCAGAAAGTTTTTCTGAATATGATTTGCATGTATGCACATCCCCAGAGTTTCCTACAAGGCTTGTAGATTACTTGAATTTAGAAACTTCCACTACAAACTGTTTTCTGTGAAAATGTCATGAAGCCACTGGGCTCCTGTGGTCTTTGATAATGAAAGTAAGCGGTGGTTTCGGTTTTTATGACAGGACCAAGTCCCTGTAAAAAGGTTAATGAATCTTAGAAAAACTTGGATCTTAGTCTGAGGTGAAACCCAAAGGCATCTGAGTTTCACAGAATGCTATACTTTTTTTGTTAAGAACATCAGATGAACATCCCCAGGGAGGTAGCTTCAAAGCTAAGTACCAGGGAAAAAAGTCTCTCCAAGAGTAGAGACTCGTGAAGCAAAGGAGAAATGGTTGTCTGGGCAAGGAGGTGGGAAGACACGGAGATAAAGGGGGAACTGTCAATAACATTAGTGGCAGGTTAGAAAAAGCTTCATCATAACAACTGAATTCAGTGCCCAAGAAAATAAACAGAAACTTCAAATTATGATTTAAAGTCCTGATTTTAAGCCAGTAATTAATTTTTTAATATGAGAATAAATACATTTTCATATAGTTATCTGCAATACAATATGAAATGTTGCTTCAACAATGCACTAGACAGCACACTAACCTGAATATTGAATATCAAAGTTAATCAAATGCATATACAGCATGAAATTCCCATGTTCTGAGCTGTATTTAGTCACAGGACACAACAATTTGCCCCTTGGGAAGGTTGTCTTATCTATGCGAAGTAGATCGTTGTTCCAAGTCCACGTTTTCCTATCTTGTTTGTCCCATGCTGTAGAACAAGCCATGGGCTGGGCTACTGTCCAGGGGGTGCTCCCTTGCTGTGAATACAGGACAATCTCTAAAAATGCAAAAAGACTTGGGTGATGGCACTGGAATGCCAAAAGACAGCCCTTGACAGCAGCTACAAAGTCAGTTTCTTCCAATTCGTGTCCACAAATGAGGGACTCCAGAAGAAGATACACCCTGTGGGCAGAGTTCCTCACCAAAGCACCCTGAAAACTGACTGGTTCCTGTGATACCTCCAGGCACTCCTGGCCATGGATGCCTGGTCATGCCCTAAACTCAGACAGTGGACAGTGGCAGAGCTGTTAGAAACCAGCCCTTGGCTGAGACCACTGTCACTGTGCTCCATCTGGTGTACAGGTGGAAAGAACATAAATTTCAATTTCTGATGACAAGTCCTGTGAACTGAACACCAGCTTGGTCAGCCTGGTTTAATTAAGTAGGAGATAGCGACTTTCTGGTGAAATACTATGTTAATACTTACTTGCTGTGACTTACCAAGACCCAAATTTCCTGATGAAAATTCCAGATTTAAAAAAAAAAAAAAAATTATTAATTTAGATTTAGCTTAATATCAGACAGAAGTTTGTCTTCTCAGATAACTGAGTGAAATATGTCTAATACATGCCTCTAAAAATTTTCATGAATGTAAAAAAAATGAATGTATTTTCCCCGTAGTTTTTCTACATGGTGCTTTTAGGTCAACACTGACATATGCCTTGTATTGGATATAACTAAAATGCATATATATTTATGTCTATTATTTATGTTCTTCATTCTTCCTGAGTTCCATTTTCATTGACCTTTCATTGAGCTCATTCCTACAGAATTTTTTCAGAATGGGTACCCATTTTCCAACAAAAAACGTGACCCCTTTGCTCCTTTATGCCACAATACATCTATAGATTACCTTTGGGCTTTTTTTAACAATTGTACTTTCTGTAATCTTTCTTCTAGTAACTTTTAATAGCCTTTGCTGTAAGTTTCAGGACTTTAATTTTGTATCAAATTTTGTGCCAATATTTTAGGGATCTTTTAATCCGTTTCTTCAGGTTTCAGTAATCAGTCTGTTACGACAGTCCATCGTCTTCCCTGAGAATGATAAATTGAATCTTAATGGTGTCCCCAACAATAACTCTTTCTTTCTTCCCTGTAACCCTATAGAAGCCCTGGACAGAGTTTTTCCAGGCAAAAAAACATGCTGCTAAGTCTTACCGAGCCCAAACAGGGTATTTCAGAATTCCTTATCCTTTTTGCGCAACACAGTTCACTGAAATTCCCCGTTGTCTCAATGTGGAACCAGCGAGATGTTGGAGTAGAGTTTGAGAGCAGAAAGCTCTTTGGTTCAAAGGGTTTTCTTTAATTTCAGCTCTGCTAATGTCAAGTCTTCTCAGAATATCTCCTCTTTTCTTTTTCTTTTTCTCAATTTGCCTGCTGTCAGTTTGATTCTGTTTGGAATATCGAAATCTTCTCAGCTGGTCAACATCCACTCTGTTATGTTGAGCAACATTATACTGATAATAAATCTTTGTTCTTCTTATCTGCAGAGAAATAGGAAATTAAATGTTATTTTTATAAATATCAAGCCCCTCAGGTGATCTGCCTGATATTTTCTTGTCTTAATTTGCAGAGTTAAATACAAGGGACTTGTAAGGGGGTAAAAAGTAAAGCACACCTGAAAATGAAACAAGGGACTTCTCTAGCTATAACAAGCAGGTGAGGTTTTTAGAGCTAGCTTAAACTAATCCAAAGCCCCGAAAAAGTCTTCCCACAATTCTTTGATCCTGGCCATGTGTTCTTGTCCTTTCCTTTGGGTTAGTGCAGCTGATCACAGGGGTGAAGGGTGAGTTATATTAGCTTTCCACTAAGAGGAGCTGGCACAACTAGCCTGGACTACTCATTCAAGTTTTGGCTGACTAGGTAAGGTTAAATGGGTATCTGTCCCAATTAGTTGTCTTGTGCTTTTCTGAACTTGTTTTCATAACAGACATATGCAAAAAGTGTCAGCATTTCCAGGATGGGTGAAAGGATTAATATTTGTAAAGTCATCTAGATTTCAGATTTGTTTGGAATTAAACGCACTGTAACAATAAAGTTATTGTTAGTCTTCCACTGAGCACTCCCATTTTGCTTCACAGCCTAATAACCACCAAAAAAGACATCTGAAAACTTATTGTATTATTATTTATGATACATACAAAGCAAATGGAGAAGAAATGCCACAAAAATAATTTAAACATACTCAGCTTTAGCACAGAAAGCAAGATCAAACTAATTAAATCCGTATTATCACTTTCTGTACAAACCACACACTGTTTTAATGTGTTGTAAATTCAACTCCCATTAAATAAAGATCTGATTGTGCATACATATATATGTATGAGAGAGGGATGGAAAGAGGACATGCAAAGAGTCCTTCCTTCTCCTGGGATTTGCTGGAAGCCCCCTGTTGGCTCCAAGAAGCATTGGGGCAGGGCCTTTCATGCCTTTGTGCAGTGCCCAAGTATAAAAACACGAGGGTAGTAACACTGCTGTCCCTGTTGTTTCCTAAAAGAGGTCTGGTGAGATGGAGTAGGTGAGAGTTAATGACTGATTTGGCACAAAGCATTCTTCTATGTTCTGCTCTGAATCTCCAAGAGACATATTGGCTCAGCTGATCAGATTCCTTTAATAACACAGCTTCCAGGTCTACTCGTGCTGATCCTTCTCTGCTTCATAGCCAATGATGGTCATGGCTTGAGGCCGCAGTCTAACACTGTGACTCCAGAAAGAATGTTGTTTTTAATGTCAATCCAATGTTATTTTAAAAGAGAGACAAAGAACTAATGCATTTCCTGGGGTTCCCAACTTTCCTGGATACTGTTCAAGCTGTTTCAGAACTCAAGTGCTTCCTAAAAGCTGTCAGTAAGGTTGTGGCAGCACTGCAGCATCTCAGATGCAGCAGCTATGGAGTTATTTGACAAAAATATGCTGAAAGATGCCAGCTTGCTGAACTTAAAACATTGCCTTCTAAAGCCATCCATTAATATTTGCCATGGTGACAGTCAGGTAGCAGTCTTGACCATTTCCTCAAGTGTTTGCCCGGCTGCTGGGATTACTGAAAGCTGCTGTGCCCACAGGAATGGACCGGATCTGCCAGACAAATCTTACTTGCATTCAGTTGGGTGGCTGGGCAACTCGAGTCAGAAAGAGCACAACAGATACATAGATGGCTGAGGAAGAGCTAAGGGAATACCTTAAAACATTGCTAATTTTTCCAAAAGCATCCTGAGATGTCATCCATAGATAATTTGGAAACAAAGTTAACACTGAAATTATGTATTTGCTATAAGCAGCTTGCTCATTTATAGACATACTTCCTTTCCCCAAACGATACAAAAATAATGGCAGTGCAGAAAAACACTCATTCACGTTAGCTGTATGCTTGATACATTACTGCAGTCCTGGGCAGACGACTCTTCAAGGCTAAAAATTCAGTTCTTCATTATTAAAAAATACCAGTCCTTGCTATAGGAGTTGATGACTCAGTGAGAATTATAATTATAATCAAAGAATAATAGGCATTTTGAGCCCCTTATAATTGCTGCCAAGAAACTATTTATTCAGCTAAAGAATTAAATCTTTGTTTGTAAGCTCTTTCTTGTTCACAATAGAAATAAAAGTGTGTGACTTGGCTCATGAGCAGATACCAGTCCGGCTATTTTACTCAGAGTGAAAAATAGGCCTTCATGCAGAAAGACTTGGGATACTTAAAACAATTATTTATACATATTTGCCTCTATAAAATACAGTGTTTAGCTCCAATGATGGTTCTGATTACTCTTCTCCTGTACTGCATGTTGAAGACTCTGTGATATGGTGTATGTTCAGTATTGCATGCCTCTCTGGCACAACTCCCAAAAAACAACTCCCAAAGCTAGAAAAGTATTTAGGAAAAATTGAATGCTGGATGCCAAGAAACGAATAAATGATACAGATGAACTCGGTAATTTTTCTTGGTCCCTTACATGTTGTAAGAACAATAAGGTTCCCTGAAACTACCTGATGATCTTTCTCAGAGAGAAAGGGGAGTGAAGATGACACACCAAGTTCTTCTACTTCTTACAAGCCAGTACCATAAGAAAAAAGACATTTCAGGTAGCCCCAATCAACTTACAACAGGAGCGGAAATACTCTGACTTGCAACAGAGTCAACTGGTGTCCTTCCGTCTTCTCTAAACATGTAAGTAAATTCAGCATGCAAAGTCTTCTAGTTTTAAGAAAGCTGGGCAGCTTCGTGTAGAGTTTATTGGCTGAAAAATCAAATTCTTCAAAAGAACATCGCAAAGTAAGTCCTCTTCAACCTAAATAAGTATTAGGAAGATAAGTTTGTTGTCAGTTGGTGTTATGGAACCCACAGCTCCATGAAAGGAAACAACATCAGTGAAGACAGCAACATTCATGATGACTACACCAAGCTAAGGCAGCAGAACACTTCAGCAGTTGACCCTTTTCACAGTGTCTGTTATACTTACCTAATTAGGTGAGATATCCCAGTTTAACTCAGGTGGTGTTTTGAGCGATTCAGCCTTAAAATTTGTTCTTCATATTGAGGTAGGAGGCCATGGCTTAGAGGATTTCTCATATGATCACATCTTTCTCCGATAATTGCATTTGATCAGGGAAAGGAATGAGTGCATATCATGGTATAGGCACAAAGATAACTCAGTTTGACTCTATTGACACAGTTATGCCTAAGAGGGAAAACTTTTACTTTAGGGATCTGAAGTTACAGAGCTTTGGCCAGCTGCTAAAAAAACCATTAATTTGCCTAGAATCCTATACTTGTCCTAAATCAAGTGCCTTTGCTTGTGTCTTGCATCATATGTGCTTTGTACAGACAACTTATTTTAAGGTGATTTATTTTAAAATAACCATGCTAACCAAGTGTTTCCATGAGTGAATGAGAATATGCATTGTATATCCGAGTAAGAAAAAATGGTGTGAAAAAATGCTGATTTAAAGTTATTTTTTATCCCAGCAAAATGAGGGATGCTGTAAGGTCGCTTTTTATTTCAAGTTGTACTGCTGTTTGGGTCAGATTCTATGTCAAGTCAGTAAGAATTCTCCCTTTAACTTCAAGAAGATCAAGATTGGAGCAGCCACAGTAGTCTTAATAAATGTAAATTTTATTAGAAATATCCTCTTTTATAGCAAGTGCCAGGCTGTGCAAAGCTCCAGGCTACATTACCTTACAACATTGACTGAAATGGCAGAAGAATTTACCATCCCCACTAAAGATTTTTTTAAATTACTCATTGCAAACAGGGTGATACCAAGCCTCTAGTGGGAAGCAAATTAATCCTTGAATTGAAATACACTAGGTGAGGCTTAAGTCATATTTTTATAAGTCTTTTCTGGTCAGCAGTGTTACTTCCTAAATCAGTCTAGGAAGGGACAGATCTTTTTTTATCTTATTTTTATCAATCATTGAGTTTTGGGAAAAGAGCTGCTAACACTTACGGAGGACTTCTACTTACCCATTACAGACAATGGCATAGACATCAGAAATTAAAGTTTCCCCACACCATCAACTCTGCTTGTCACCCTATTTACCTAGGGAGGCAGGACCGTTCCAGTGGTCTTTTAACTCCACCTTCCCTTGGGCTGTTACTGAGAAATCAAGCTTCCAAGACCCATTACAAACTTTAATCTTCCTTCTGACCTCAAGAGATGTGTTTCTATAAAAGTGGGTGCTGGGATCATAAGCACAGTGAAGGGGCTCGAGCATGGTAAACTCTGGGAGCAATGAGCTGGAGACTAGTGGCTCCTTCAGTCTTAGGCCTGTGAGATGCTGTGGGTGGAAAATCACCACCAGTGGTGATAAACCAGTGGTGAACTGGCTTTCCAGATGGATGGTGGCCATTCCTTAACAAGAGGCTAGCTGCTGGCAAGGTCATTGTGTGCAAACTTTTACTGGCAGGAAAAATGGTGAGAACTGAGCCATAGGAATGTGGCTTTCTACCACACTTCCAATAGATGCATCCTGGGAAATTCAGGTAGGCCTAATTCCCTTATAAATAATGGGTGGCCAGTTGGGAGACAGATTTTTTGCTAAGGAGATACAATAAAGAGGGGATTATAGTCAAATGTGGAAGTTAATATGTTTTCATTTTTAACAAAAAAGGCAAGTGAGACAATGCAGGATCATCAAGAATGAGCCTCATTTTTTTCCCAAATGTGAAATTAATTCATATTGTAATTTTTAAGGTTTTTAACTTTTTCCCCCTAATTTCTGAATTTTCTGGTAATAGAAACCTATATGGATGCAAGGTACCTAAATTATTTATAGTCTCATTAGAACAAGAAAGTATCTATTTTCATTTATCTTCTCCTATGAAAACATTTTGAGGCAACCGAGAAGTCTTTGAAGTCTCTAATCTGTTTTCTAAAGAAAATAACATTAATTCAGCTGACTGAATTAAGCTAGCACTCACGCATGCAAAAGCAGGAAATGCTCCAGCATGTCACAAAAATATACTGAACATATGACTAAAAGAAACAACCACTATTTAGGTAATTGGTTCAGCCATGACAGGTTCTCAATTTTTTTTTCCACACTCCTGTTACATACAACAGAGTATTTCTCTTGTCCAGACCTGAACAATAATCACATACAGCTCATCATTTAAATCGCAGCAACCCCTAGAGCCATAATAAGAGTAACAGAAGCAGAACAATTCCATGGGAAAATATTTTCTCCTCTTTTAGCTCCATAAATATATATATATCTGAAATAGACTGCATGTCTGCAGAAAGGATGGACATGATGCAATCGTCGGTTCAAAAATTTGATGTTTTGGGCTGTTTTGGATGTTTTATTTGCATTCAGTTGTCCCTTTTTCTCCAATGGCTCCAGATGTTCCCCTTGATCTAAGGATTGCCATACAGAGAGAGGACCAGGGACGATCAGAACAGGATCCACTCTGCAAGTCTGGGTTGGCCTCACAGAGTCAGAAGACTTGTACCCACCATTTCAAGTAATCTGACATGCAAAGATAGTGACACAGGATGCTGTAAGTAAGGCTGGTTCTGCTCAGCTGTAGAGCAGGTTTCCATGATGTCATGATGACATCATGAGTCATATATACTGAGGAAAGGAGGAACAAGAGATAATAAAACGGCCACAATGATTAGCCAGATCATGAAAAATAACAGAAATAACGTTAGGTGGAAGGAAAAAGGCCTGCCCAATCATCCTTTAAAGTTATTTACTAGCACATTTCTTCATATCTTGTCCTAGACTGTGAATGCTAAGAAAGTGCAGTCAAGCAGACGAGATTATGGAATTTGATTTAGCAAGGGCAGACTCAGTTACTTTTGAAGCCTGCCTTCACTCTGCTCTGAGGGTTAAAAGTTTGCTTTCCCTCCTTTTCCGTGGAAGGATCAACTGGCCCTTCCACATAGACACAGGGAGAGCTCAGTGGAGACGGAAGATTGTGAAGACCCAGGGGGCTGCTAGAGCCAGGCAGTCATTTACATAACTCCCATCTTTCCCAAACAAATGTTTGAGCTCCACAGAATGTTCAGGACATATCTTGTTTTGACCAATGTACCTGTATCATCATTATGCTGTTTATTTCTGCTCATTCTGAATTTGAATGTGAAGTGTTCCTAAATAAAGGCACATGCAGAAGTGTTTTCAGATAACTATGCTTTACTGAATGAAAATTGCATGGACAATTCTTATGACTGTTTAATATGTAGAGCATTAAAAAGTATCTGGAGGCTCCAGGAATTTTTTTTGGTAATTGTTTTGTACATTACAACACATTTTTATAAATGGGTTATGTTTTATCCTACTGGTCCTTTATTCTGCTCCTGTCCCTTCCAGAAATTCTAAGTTTTAAATGAAAATATGCAGCCTGTATATGATCAACTTTTGTTATTTTCGTAACTTGTGCAGAAAAGTAAGTTAGCCACTAAACATGACAAGTTTATTTGTTCATTTATTTATTTTTAAATTCTAATTAGAGAAAGGAAAAGGGTGTCAAGAGTCTTTAGTGATTCACATTTTAACAACCAGGTTATAATTTATTAATTCCCAACTTATAAAATTTTCACAACCTCTTTCCACAGGAGTCCAAGAGCAACTCAAATTTATTTATTGTTTCTACGTAGGGTGTCATTAAATATTTGTTATCTCCTAAAGTTTGTTGGGAAACAGGATTATTTTCCACATCAAATCACACCAATGCTAATGGGAAAAGCATTAGATGTTGACCCAGCAAATTAAACTGTAAAATATGAGGCTCACTGTTATTATTACATACAGACACATTTTCTGTGCTCCTTATTAAAACCATCTTAATCAAACTCATTGTATTTTAGTCATGTTTTAAAATAATTATTCCAGAATACAAAACACATGAATATATAAAGAGAACAAGTTCCACTTGAGTATGTTCAATTTAACTCTTTAAAAGAATTTTCCAATTGGTCTCCTTTGACATTTAAATTGATCACCTACCAAGAAAAAGAAAAACACGCTGAGGGTTGTTTTTGCTTTTCTTAAAGCTTCTTAAGATAATCCTTCTATTTTATTTTGTAACAAAACCAAAAATCAATTCTGCATCTATGAAGCTCATCTAATGTATATTTCTGTAAATTCTCATTTCTAACCCTTTGTGTTTTATTGCAATTTTTTGTGGTAAGCATGAAAGTGTCCCATCATGGGGTTGAGTGTTCTCTCCCTCTTGTGGTAACTCTTTCCTGGAGAATTACTGTGAAAACTCTCCTTCTCCTCTGATTCCCTTATGGATCTGCACTCCACAGTTTGCTACAATGGACACTGCCCTAATTCACGGAAGTCTTACTGGGACAAGGTAATTTTTAACATTTTAAAACTAGAAATAGGATTCCTGATATTGTATTCAAAGTTCACTTGCTAGGTGGACTTCCTGTACTCTTCCTTTATCATCAGTGGAGATGGAATCGGCATAGAGATTAAGATTTAGTGGATGTTTCATCTGGCCAAGCATAGATATTTGCCTCAGGATGAGACAGATAATGTCCTGGGTTCTGTTGATTAGCTCTGAGCTGGGTTTAAAGAGAGTTTAAGGTCTGGCTCAGACTGTTTGCATTTGCAAATGTCACAGCTCACCCATGAAATCAGAACACATGTTCCATGTAGCCACTGTTTTGTGTATTTGGTGAGGAGGGCATTATATCCTCTGTCTTTCTGGTTAAAAAAAAAAAAAAAAAAAGTACATTTTTGAAGACTAAAATTTTTTGCACCAAGTAAGATTCTTCGTAATTTTGTGTTGGGAGTCACAGAGCCAATGAATACAGTGGATTCAGCTCGTTACTCATCCTACTCCCATTGGAAACATGGAGTTTTGCCCACATACCAATTCCTTATCAAAGGATATAAATGATTGACTCTTTAGGTTCACTCACATTTAAAAAACTCAAAGAAAAGAGATTTTTTTCAGGTGCCTTATGGTGCCCCTCTGCATGGGAAGAAATGGACCATCACCACAACTCCCAATACACAGCACCTGGTAAGCTCACCAGTCACAATGCTTCTGGTCTTTTTTCACTGGAATAACTGCACACACATGGTAGACAGCTCTGCATTCACTGCTCTGGCCATGACATGGGCCAGCACTGCTCTGGTCTGCTCTCCCTGCTGTTGAGATGTCTCTTCATTTGCTCATTCATTCACAGTTCAACAGATGCACAAATATCTCACTTCCAGATCAGGGCATGAATTGTTTGCACTCTAACGCTGCTGGACATTTATTTGCCGCATTAAAGTGGCATTCCCATTCCTTTCTTACCAAATACTTCATAGACTTGCTAAATTTTGCTAAATGAATAACTCTTCTTAAAAATGTAGCATAACTGTGAATTTCCCCTGCTACCTGAAACCCACAGTTTTTCAAGACAGACCCTTAACTATGACAAGGTGGAGAATTCATTATGAATTTTGTGATAGGCTCCAAACTGAGCTCTCAGGTCAAGGCTTGGTTCAACAGTTCCTGAACAAGAGGCCTGTGTGAGAGCCTTGTGGGACAATGGGAGGTCCTGCCTTCCTGATGTTTGAACTTTCTGCCTTGCTCCCAGGAAAAGACAGCGCTCACCATATTTTGTGAGCTTTTTAAGTCAGCAACAACTAATACAGTCTTCTGTAATTTTGAGTTAAGTAATTGACTGTTAATTTCAGAAACTCTACACAAAGGCTCTATGCACCCAACTGTATGTATTTCTCATGAAAAGGTCCCTAACTCTTAAAGAATTAGGTGGAAATTGAGTATTAACCTTCATAGTGGAAATGCTGATACAAGAGAAGACAGAAGACTAAGCCCTTGCCACAGGTTAAGGAGTCCAACCATGAAGTCACTAGGGTAGGTGTTGGGGAGTAGGTAGAGGAAACAAACAGGGGTATTTGCCTGGGCTCTGTCCCTACGTCATAAAAATTCAAGTGGAAGATCCAGTGTTTGGATCCTCTCACAGCAGGCTGGTGAGTATCCAAGAAGTGTAGCTAGTTCAAGAGGTACAGCTAGTCCAGATTCTGTTACATGGGCATATTTTCACACTGTCCTCGTAACTGGTAGCTTTATAATCCTCTGGCCTTGGTAAAAGGTTCAGGAAAACCCTCTGGAATTTAGCCACATTCATTTGCTGTAGTCACAGGAGTAACTTCTGGCCTGAATACTTGCAGCTGAGGCACTGCGTAGTTCTCCAAGCAGAGGAGCAAAGTATGTCCTACTCTTGCCTGAAGACCTGAGATACACGTAAAAATTGCACATTTGTTTTGGGAAAATGCATTCAAAGGGGCTGGAAAATCTCTGTGTTTGGAGGTTTTCAGAAATCAACCCGATGAAGCCCTGAGCCACCTGCTCTGGACCTGGTCCAGGCAGGAGGTGGGACTAGAAACCTCCAAAGGCTCCTTCTGATGTAAGTTGTTCTATGGTTTTATGACCCCATAGCTCTTTTATTTTGGGGACTAAGGTTCTTTGTCGTACTGGGTATTTTCCATTAAGGCCATTTCAGCATAAGCTCTGATGTAATGAGACATGTTACATGTGCCACACTGCACGGGCCAGCAGTCCCAGCTTCAGTACCCACACAGAAGGACCACCTATTGCCTTTTGGCAAGACACTAAAACACGTGAATACCTGCCTTCCAAACAGTGCTGGCCATAGCAGCAGCAGCAATCTGATACGGTTTCAGAGTGCAACACCCAGGTATCCTGGATCTTAAGAACCCTTTCCCAGAAAGCAATCTTTTACTAAGAAGTGGTCTGAGCCAGTGTGGGGTCAGTGACCAGGCAGTCCTGCCAAGGCATGCTCCACTTGGTGACACAGACTCCATGTGGGTCACACGTCCCGCTGGCTCATGCCACCACTCTGGCCACTGTCCCTCCTTCTGTCCGTCACTCAGCAGCTCTTGGGCAGCCAGCACAGAGTGTACAGGAGGGGCATGCAGAGGCTGTAAAAAAAATCCGTCATAAAAATAACTCAGGAGACTCCTCACACCAAAGCTGGAAATAGCAGAGAAAACACCTCCCATGCTGGTTCAGGGGTGGCTGCAGGGTGGGGAGGAACCTTTCCTTGAGCTACAGCTCCTGGTTGTCAGTTTGCATTTCAACTGAGCCGCTGCAGGCTCCCAAAACTGTGAGCATTCTCTCAGAGGCACCACACGTTTCCTAGCGGTGTAACAAGGTGATCCCATCAGCCATTTAATGTTCGCAGCAAGCGGCGTGGGAAACAAGCATCACCATGTGCTTCCTACCAGAGATGAGCTGTTGAGGTGGAAGGAGATGGTTAGATGTTGTGTCGCCCCGAGATGATATGAAAAGCCTGATGGAGAAGTCCTGGGAGGGAGGAAGAAAGGAGATGCAGAGTCTTGTCCAATTTGTTTTACTGCATTTATTGAGAAACAAGTGTATCTGCTGAAATTCAGAATCTGCTCTAAATAGAAAACAGGTGTCATCTCTAAATGTGCTTTCCAGTTCAATCTTGTGGTGCCCAGGAGAAACACTATGATTTTTTTATAACTTACATGAGAGAAGACAGAGTGGGTGGGGGGGGGGAGCATTGAGGAATCAGGGCAGGAGGCATATAAAAATTTGTATGTGGTTTACAAGGAAGAAGAATGTTTTAAGTGGGGATTTTTTTCTTCTTTTTAACCCCATAACAGATTAGGGATAATATTACTGGCTATGGATTTTACCAGAGGAGTGAAAGAATGCATTCCTAAGCCCAGGTTTTTTTCTGTAGTTTCAGAAAATCTATCAAAGTGCCAGGGTGTCTGATTATTCAGCCCCTGCCTTGGCATCATACAACACAAATGAGTGCCACACAGCATGGATTGAAGATTCACAGAGAAAAAGCTGTTGGAGTTTGATAGTGTTTTGTATCTCAAAGAAATCTAAAAATACCAAATACGGCCAACAAATACAGCCGACACATGTGCAGTGCTTTAGCAAGCCGAACATCTGGGACTATTTCAAACGCTCCCCTTTTGTGTTGCTTATTATGCTACCAGAGAGCAGCAAAGTGCAAATAAAAACTTAGCAGATGTTTGCACTGCTTCTAAGTTCAGCTACAAAGACATTAAAAACAATAATGGGGAAAATTAATATATGCCAGTTTACAGCCCCCATTTATTCTAGTCTTAGAGGATACTTACATGTGCTGTGCTGCATCCCCCTCTAGTTTTCTGGATTAATTACTATATTGTGGATATATATGCACATTTTAAATGTATACATCAGTATTTCCCTTATGGTGTGATTTAACTGAGACTTGCAAACTCTTTAACTGAGTTTGTGAACTCTAAATGAGCTTCACATGACGAGGTAGAAATAATAATCATGTCACTTACCACTGAAAGACATGACTTCTGTTGACACAGTACTTTTTATATTGTGATGTCAATGCAGAAAGCTTTCCTGTAAGTCAAAATCGGCAAAATAAAGATCCAGATCCAAAATAAATAAGGCAGTTTTGCTTTTCTATGGAAGTAGTTTTGCTATAGACTTCAGTGAGATGCTGATTTCACTCAGTCATTTCATTTTTGCTCATTGATTTATGTTACACAATCTTTTTTAGTAAGACTACTTAAGGGAATAACCACAACTGTATGTCTCTGGGTGTCATGCATGCTTAACAGATAGGGGCCAAAGGTATACCATCTGCACAAGGCTGCTTGTAAGTCAAGACAAATACCATCATTTTGGAATCTTGTGGATCAAACAATAACTTTCCCAGATATATCCATATTAGAAGCTTTTGTCAGAAAGGAAAAGGATTTTGCCAGGATGGAACAGCAACAGGGGACAAAGGGTGTAAAATGGCAGCAGCCAAGGCCAGAATCTCTTTTAGGAATTCATCCAAAACGAAGAGGGGAAAAAGCTTTTTTTTTTTTTTTTTTTAAGTATCTTTCAAACTGTTCAGCCACGTGCCTGAGATTTAAAAAAAGAATACATCCATATAGGCTCTATGGTAGACAATGCAATTTAGGAAAGAAAACCCGGGGTGCTATCAGCTAACTGAATGGATCTTTTCTTTGGACTGTGTTTTTCTGCACATCCTCAGATGGGCAGTCAGCACTATCTCCTGGAAAATAAACTTCAAATAAACTTATGGAAGTACTACTCAGAGTAGCACAAGATCAGCACAAGTTCACACTGTGCTGGGCTGTAAGCACACACAGAGCTATGAAGGCCAACCAAAGATCTTCTGGATGGTCTCTGCTGTCTATTTGTTTCAACAAAGAAATTGCTTCAAACATCAGAGGGAGGAAGACAAGGTAAAAGCATGGAAGAGTATCCTGTTTATCAAGAACTCTGACTTCCATAAGGTCAAAGAGGTGTAAGAAATGCCATCATCTTGTAAAGTGAAAATGAACCATATTGGGCAAAACCATATCAGAGAATACCGGCCATATAAACTCACTGGCTCATCTTTCAGCACATGGTGACAGCCTGCTCATACGCCTCTAGGATTTCCTTCTTGAAGAATGTCCAGCCTCCCTGGACACCTTTGCCCTTCAGGACTGCCTCCCAAGGGACTCTGACAACTGGCCATATAAACTCGCTGGATTGTCTTTCGGCACGTGGGGACGGCATGCTTGTACACCTCTAGGATTTCCTTCTTGAAGAATGTCCAGCCTCTCTGGGTGCCATTGCCCTTCAGGACTGCCTCCCAAGGCACTCTGACAACTGGCCTCTTAAAAACAATCTGCCCTCCAGAAGCACAAGGTGACAGTTCTGCTGGCCCCCCTCCTTACTTCTCCAAGAAGTAAGGTCACTATCGTTCTGTGATCGCTTTGCCCAAGGTGGCCTCTGACCATCGGAGCACCCACCAGACCATCTCTGTTCACAAACAACAGGTCCAGTGGGTGCCTGTCCTCCTTGGCTCCCTCACCATCTGTGTCTGAAAGTTATCTTCCACACACTCCAGGAGCCTACTGGACTGTTTCCTCTCTGCTGTATTGCATTTCCAGAAGACATCTGGCATGTTGGAGTCCCCCACCAGAACAAGGGCCAGTGATTGTGTGACTTCTCCCAGCTGCTTATAGAGTATTTCATCTGCCTCTTCATCCTAGCTGGATGGTCTGTAACAGACTCCCACCAGGATATGTCTCCTGTTGGCCTTCCCTCTGACTCCTACCATAAAACACTCAACCATATTGTCACGATCACTAAACTGCAGACAATCAAAACACTTCCATCTGACTGGGATGGACTTTCCAATGGTATTTGCCGCTTCTTTATTTAAGAATTTTAATTGGGTAGTCATCAAACAGTAACTGGTTAGAAAAGTCACTAATAGTTTTTGTATGTTCATCCTTAGCGTGGTGTCTGTGGGCACCACTTACAATAATTATTTTGCACCACAGCCACCAGCACCTATCAGAACCACAGAATTCCTACTGCCATCAAAAATGAGGAGGCTCTGCAAAGCTGTTAGGACCAGCCACAAAGCATACCTTGGGTATTGCATCCTCAGATACTAAACAGTGGCCAGGGAGTCATAATTTTGCTTTCTCATTCTCTTTCCCTAAAATGAAAATGGAAATAAACAAACAACGTTTTACTTTCTTACCCCTCTGCCCTCAGTAAAGACATCAAAGTGGGATCAGCACAAAACTAAGCAAAAAGTGAAATGGAATATTTTGGGGGGATCAGGTGTTCCACTTCCAGATCATCTTTAAAACCTCAGTAGGGAGAGTTACAGGCAGGCTGCATAACCTGAAGAATGGCCAGATCACAGGATTTGTAATTAGAGCGAGTACATGGTGCTTCCTCACTGGGGAAAAAAAAAAGAGATGAGCAGCTGTCTCAGCAATATTGGAGTCAGCGAGGACTCCCAATGAAATCAGATACTCATCTGCAGAGAGAGCAAGTACCGTACATCCATCAGGCAGGCATGTGTCACAGCTAGTTGAAGAGAAATGGCTTCTAGAAAGTTAAGCTTCCTCTGAAACCTCAGTACATCTATTAATAAGGGAGAATGAAAAGAAGGCTAGAAAATAAACTAGAAATACAAGCGGTAGTCACCTGAGGCTGCACATGATTAACTTCGCTAAAGCACATTACATGCCTCTACAAGGAGAAAAATTCAAAGAAATACTTTATTGCATTAGCTAATGGTAAAAATAAACTAGTGTGGCTTACATACTTATGTGTAACAATTTCAAGACTTGAACAATTATTTGAAACCTGATTCTGACTTTACACCCATTCTATGTTGGATTAACTGTATTTATATTGAGATAAATTTCAATGGAGTTGTGCACGCATCCATCAATTTAAACAGACAGAGATGCACCCAAGCTTTTGTCTAAGCTCTGAAAAAATACTAGGCCTTGTCTGAAGAACTAAGGGTTTTAAGTTTTATCCTGCACTGTGCAAATATTATTTTACTGCTGCATGGCAATGTCTTTAAGATGATCAGTAAAGAAGCCTGGGAGCCAGAATAATAAGCAACACCATTTTCAATAGAAGCTGACCCGAGAGGTCTCAGAGACAGGGAAATTCACACAACTGGGCCTTTTCCCTCTGTTCTGCGGCTAGCACTATTCCTCATATCTATTCCACACAGCAGCTCAGCTCTGCTCTCACTCCAGGACCCCATCTGCCAGATGTAACTGGTCACCGCTGCATCGGCAGCTATCCCTGGGAGACAGCGGGGGCAGCACACACCATTCCCCTGGCACATCCCGGGTGAGACCTGCTGTTACCACCGCTCGGCGAGCGTGGCAGCAGCAAGAGGCACAGACCTCCCTGCTTGCCTCACATGCCCTTTCTCTTCGTGTTTACCAAAGTCTCATCGCTGTTTCGAGCTATGACTCGCAGGTCTCCTTTGCTGCCACCTCAGTGGGTCCCATAACGTGCCAACAGCTGCATCCACCTTGTGAAGTCACAGCACGGGTATCAGGGGCAGAGGTGCTAAGAGGTACTCAGGGCCACTCTGCTGGGTTTCCTTTGAAGCCAAGCGAAGGGGCCTTCAGCCAGCAGCAAAGATGAAAACCTCAACCCTCTCTTTTTTTAACTACAGAGAGCATTTATTGTGTCTGTGCTTCCATAATGTTTCTAAACAATATTATGACCTGAAAGTGAAACAGAATTAAGTTGAATCTAATTTAAAAGTGCTTTAAAAACAGGTAATTGGCAAAGCAGACTAGCAAAATTACGTGCCTGCAGGATGAGGTGCCTTTATTTCTCCTCAGTGGGGGAACAGGCTTCCATGGCAGTACCATGCCTCTTTCTTCCTCTCGCAGGCAGGAGAACAAGAGAAGTAATAGCATCCAGGCAAGTGTTATTCTTCCTTTGGCTTGGAACAGGCAGCACTTCCCAGGCAATTGAAATTGGTACCGTTCTGCGACAGTCAGACAGCAATTAGTCTGCACTCCCAACACAGCTAGATCCAATGGGGCTTCCATCTGTCCACCCTAAAACTCATGGCGGGCTGGGATCTGTGGGGAGATAAGCCTTTCTCACTGTTCCTGCTCGCACAGAAGGCATGGCTGCAAAGCCTCGTGCAGCAAAGAGGATGAATGGGCCATTGTAGCCCAGCCCTGCCCCTCTCTGTCTGTGGGAATGGAGGACTTTGTCAGCAGGACTATGCCAAAGGGCTTGGCATGCTCTCCCTTTTGATTGCATAATTCCACTGTTTAGAAATGGGTACAAGGACATAAGCTAGGCCCAAAGGCAGAAAACTGCTGGCACTGCCAGCACGTGTCCTGGGTACAAACTCTTCCACCTGAAACACAGGTGACAATACACTGAAACACTGTACACATACAAAAAAACCCTCCGTGACAATTTATAGCCTTCCTGAGAATGTCTAAATTAGATTTACAACTTAGTAAAACTACTTCACCTCTAGAAGACAGTCAGGAGGGTGGGCTCAGGTCCAAGGACAAAGGATTTGCCCCACAGGTTAGCCATGGGAAGGTTGGTGTTTCACCAAAGCGAACAGCCCTGTGGGGTGACCCATCTCATGGAGATTGCTTCTCCAAGGGTTGAGTGAGCCACACTTGTAAAGGTGACCTTTTCTCACTTGCCATGACTGTTTCAGTTCAGATATCTGATTTTCTATGGCTCAGACTAGGGGGGGGGTAGACTCTTCCCTTTCTTCTGCTTGAATCCAAGCTTCTACAATAAACTTTCCTTTCTTTCACTGATAGTTTTTGACCAGATCAGTATTTTTGATCCCAATTTGATAAGCTGACATGGCCTGGTAGCAGAATTTTTGCAGGGCTTTTTACTAATAGTTCTTTTTAATGGTTTGAATTAATAATATGTTATGAATTTACACTGCATGTCACAAATTTTAGGCTTATGTGTTTCCAGCAGAACAAACATTCTGAATTTCCCAGGCAGACGGCTGTCATCTAACTCACAGGTCCACCCATGTAGTCCACCCAGGCCAAGCAGCAGGCGTAGTTACAACGCCCTAAAGCAGCAGAATTTTTCTGTTAGCACAATGCAACAACTTTACTTCTAATGATCTTGTAATGTTGTGCTCTAATTGAATTTTTAATTTCTTTTATAGTATTCAATCCCGCAAACTGCTAAGTTATACACTCAAAGAAGCTGCAAGATGGGCTTATAAAGTTTTCTACATTTGCCTGTTTGTTTTATAAAAAGAGTGTATAATGGCATATGTTCTTTGAACCGGTGCTTAGCAATTGAAGTTGTTTGCTAATAAAAGTTTGTTGGTTTCATAATATACACAGAAATGTGTAACTGGGCTATTCAAGCAAACTTAAACTCCTACTTCAGGCTGATTGTTTGTGTTCCTTACTTCATCTGTAATTCATTGCAGAATATTTTAAAAAATAAACTTGACATATATGAACCTACAAAAGAATGCTATTAATATTTAATTAATAACTAAAAGACTCATTGCACAATTAAGAATTTTTAAAGTCACCTGTATGAAATACCATAAAGATACTGCACAGACAAGTTATCGTGCCTGTGTTGATAGACTTTCTTACAGGAATGTTTTTTGACAATAAAAGCACTTACTGCAGCACTGGCTTTATCAGCATGGTACTCTTGCAAAATGAAAGGATGCAGAATATTAACCTACAAGACAAAGCCAGGCTGAGAAGACGCTGTCAAGCGAGTTTGTAGAAAAAATCCAGTTGAAAGAGAAGGCTTCTAGTGAGACATTGTGATGGAGGGGAACACCTACATGCATCAACCAAGTGAGGATTTGTTCCTTTGTCCAACAAGAAGAGGGCATATTGCAGAAGCACACTGCATAGTCAGCTGAAGGAAATGCACTAGTGTGTCTTCTTCTGGATGAATAATTAACATGCAGTTAATTAAAAGGAAAAATGAATGCTAATGCATTCAAGTGAAGTTTTTAGCTACTCCTATATATGTTTTAGAAATTGAATGTGTGCAAAACAACTTATTTTGCAGGAAAAGGGTACTAGTTGAAAACATCAGCTGTGCTTAAATGTAATGCCCATTATATGTTATCATTTCTTGACTAGAGAAAACTTGTAGTTGCAGAAAGTGTATTACAAAAATTCTGTATCCTCCTGCACTGAGTTACATAAAAGTGAGCAGAATCCAATTGAAATTCAATTAAAAATGAGATAAAGCAGAAGCATAGACCTCGCTTATATATGGGACTTCCTCCAGCTTCATCCTTTGCATTGTCAAAACTCAAACAGACGGAGCAGAAGGAGTGCATTCAGTTCTGAAACTGAAGCCAGAACAACAAGCAGAAGATCCAGGCAATCTGCTGTGTTCCTCACAAGGAGAATTTACAAATAGTGGGAATGTTTTTAATTGTCCGTCTCTCACAAAAAGAAAGGAAAATAACCTAATGGCAACACAAAGTTTTAAAGTCAGACACATCTAGGAGTATTGTGTTAATACTCTGTGTACGAACAACAGGTGTAAAAGTTCAAGCACCAAAAACTAACATACTGTAAACTCAGGAGGGGAATTAAAAGGAGAATCAAACTGAGAGAAATACTGGGGCAGATCTACTTCTGTCAGTATTGAGTGGTATGGTATGAGTTGTATCAGCCCTTCTGGTTCACCCTTTTTCTCTACCCCCTCCAAGTCAGACCCTACCACACACTAACCTGTGGCCTGTGCAAATATTGTCCATTTGATATGTGTTGTCAGTGGGCACATTAACTGCATTGCACGCATGCTTTCAGTATGTGTTTCATCAGGCAGCTGTGAACCCTCTCTGCGTAGGTGGGCCAAGCCTTCAAACTTTACAAAATAAAGCGGCTATCTGAAATCTGATTTAGTCGTTCATAGTGTCTATAAAATGTCCTCTCTCCCTGCTGGCAATCAGTGCAATTCCCCTTCTCCTTACCAGGTGTAACCCAATTAACCCAATACAGCACTATCTGTGGGGATAGGGTAAGTTTCTACCATTTGCAGACGTGTTGGGTTTTGCAGCTGTGCTCAGAACAAGCCTCCACTTTGCAAGCAGGCTCCGAGCCACTCCACAGCATCAGAAATGTGGGTACTGACTGAATTTTGATATGACTGTGGCACTTACCAAGGAATGGGGAAACAAACTTCCCCCCTAAACCCTATTCTGGATATTTATTTTGTCACAGCTATGTTCACGTACAATCCACGTGATTCCTGTCTGCTGTGGCATGGGGCAAAGCATATGCAGCTCACACACATGTGACCTTTTGTGCCTAAGCAAATGCATATTGAAGAGGGAGCAACTATAAAACCTATATATTTAAATGTGAATATTATAATATCGTCTCCATAATTATCATTCCCCTTGCTAGTTTCCAAGATGCTCTGGGAGGATCAAAACACAGCTGCTTCCCTACTGAGAATTTTCACACTTATCCCAGCCCCAGGTTTGTTTCCGTCCCGGCCAACAGACGGCTCGGAGCTGCTGGTCCCCGGGCATGGCAGAGCTACGACTGTTGACTGTTACTTTCGAAAGAAGGCTAAAAACTGACAGGCTGTTTGAATACAACTAAGGAGGGGAAAGGAAGAGGACTTCGCTCAATCCAAATGATGGTCTTGCAAATCTTGACTGTTTTCCTTTAAGCCAACTCCAACTAGCGACTTTTTTTTTTCCTCGTGTCTACAGGAACATCAGCATTTGAAACACCAATGTGGGCTTAAGGAGAAAATGGATTTTCACCATATGAACTGTATGCATAATTTCCAGATAGGAAATGGCATGTTACTTTATTCACATACATTCACATTCATTTATTCACACGAAAAATAGTTCATATTCTCAGCTATGATTGACATAAGGTACGAAGAGGATTTCTTCTGTAAAAAAGCAAACAAATTATGAGGAGTAGGAAGCAATAAGGTTGTTTATTAACACTCTTCTATCTTCACCCTCCTGCCCACCCCATCACCCATGAGATGGCATTCCAAATCCTTGACACAAAATGATAATATGTAATATCAACCATACGTTCTCTGCCATTCCCATCTGAACCTCCAGCACTGCAAATGTAGTCATCTTCTTTCCGCAGTGGGAAATAGCAAACACTCATACTTGTGCATTACCTTTATTTGGCACTCAAACCCCTGTGAAGTAGAAATTTTACCATTTAGCACCATCCCAGCCTCGCAAAATACAGCTTTTCAAAGGATAAAGATAAGCCTACGGTGTCTGAACAGATTCAAGATGCTTTACTAGCATTCTCATAAGGCTCCTGTTTGATTTGCATGATTATTCGGGTGATGGAGGTTAACTACCCTGAGCAATGGAGGAAATCAAACCATGATCTCACATGCACAAATATGCATAGATTGAGGGGCTTTATTTCATTTCCTGCTAGATTACTGGCAATGCCTATAGTAACGCCTGTTTTGTTAATTTTAGCTTTTATTACAGCCATCTCCAGGAAACAGCAACATTCCCAGAGATAGTCCTTGAGCAGAAAAGAAGCTACATTCACGGAATACATTTCTTGTTGCAAATCATTTACCCGAGGCAAAAATGTTTATTAGCCTTTCTAATTTGGTGGCATAGTACAGCTCCTGGTGCATGGTGAGCTCAACAATTAACTGGTTGCACTGATGTTTAAAAAAAATTATACAAGCAGTGCTGAATGCAAAGGTAGTTTTCCACCATTTACATCAAGGGACAATATCGTGCTCATTTCACTTGTGCAAGTTCTGGCACTAAATGAAATAAGGTTGATTTTTTTTCCCATGGTTTGGGTCAGAAATCAGGAAAATGAAATTTAATGAAAAATTTAGTCAAAGTAAAACTTAATAGTAAGTCCCAAAGATCTCAAAGTTTATAAATAACAGCAGGTAACTTCAAAGAATATCGGGTAGCTGTGCTGGACTCGGTGTGAATTCCCTATCACAGCAAGGCAAGAGGAGGAGGAGGAGCGATATCTGATCCTTCAAGGTTCAGTAAACGTGGAGCAATTGTAATTAATCTTAAGTGACTCGTGATGCAGTATCACTGTGGCACAGGACTGATGACAGGGAGGTGTTCCCAGGAGACAGAAGTGAGTAATTTGGTGCCTCGTGGACAGTGCTCAGCGACATGAGAGAAGTCTGACTTAGCAAATGTCAGGGTGCATCTAGAATGACTAGAGGTGAGCCAATGTCCCGGTGGTGACACCGAGGACAGGATTCCCTCCTGCCTGTTTACTAGCAATAGACACAAAGCACTTTCCCTGGCCTGCCAGTTAGGGAAAGCTCCTCTCTGACTAGCACTATCCTGTCCTCTTTGTTTTATTGATTTTAAATTAAACACATCAAATGAATAAAGAACTGTTCACATGTTTATGGAGCTTGCTAGAAAACTTGCAAAGGTCTGGGCCAGCTGGGTCATTTCTGTGTAGATGCTTATGGCATGGAGGACATGTGTGGTATGTCCTCAAGCATGAAGCTTCCCGAAGGGATAGAGAAAACAAACATGGGATGGAGGCAGGGGGCTCAGGACCATGTGGGAGCAGCCTGAGGTTGAAATGGCATTTAAATGGTATTGTCCTGCAGTGGGAGACACTAGGATTAGGTACTGACAGGGATTTGGTGGTTCATTTCCCCAGATTTTCCTTTAATATGACCTGAAATTTTTTTGGGAGGCAAATATGTGATGCTTGGTAGAACTTAATTAATTAAAGTTGGCCAGACGCCAGGCCATCTAGCTCTGTGATTGTTTCTGCTTTTGTTGGTTGAGGAACGTTAGACTGGTTCAGTACTTCCAGTAGGGGAGTTCTGACACACATGCCAGGTGCTTGGGGAGGTGCTATTTGCAAGAGGGCTCTTCCCGATGAGTCTGAAATGGATCATGAAAAGATTGGGTAGTGTGGGGAATCACTGAGCCACTGGGCATATCCCCTTTCGGAATAAATGCTCTCTATTACTTACAGTCCTCATTGGCGGTCTGGCTGTTCAACTGTGTGGATGAGAGAGACCTGATTCTGCCTTCAAACAGCTTTGAGAATAAATTATGGTATGGTGTGGTGTGGTGTAGTAGCATGACAGAATGGGTTTAGGGAGGAAGGGCAGGGAGAAATCAACACGATGCTCTATCAGTCATTAAAAATCCATATACATGTGTAATATATATGTGTGTAAATAAGTATTTCTGATCTATACCTAATGTATACAAGCAGTTATGTAATTTAGCTGTTTAACTTTCACTTCCATTCCCGGAAACTGTTTGTGCATTTCTAAGTGTGGTTTTCCACTGTTTTCCGGGGGGCAGGGCCTCATTACATGGGATGAAATGTCTTTTCTAGCTCAGGGAGCAATGCTCCTGCTTCTGAAGTCAGTGTCCTTAAACTCAGGGCCTGCTTGTGGTGATCTTTCACCCAGAAGTTTTAGGTGACCGAGGTTGCACCCGTGGCAGCTGTCACAGTCAGCCACAAAAGTACCTGTACTCCAGCTAGATCTGAAGCGATTTAAGTCAAATCATCAAAGCCAATTAAAACAAATAACTAAGCACACACAAGAATGCACTCAGCCTGAGATGCTCCGTAGACCAAAGCATCTGTGCACCCAGCTGTTTGGTGTTCAAAGCAGATGTGACAAGATGTTTGGACCTGGTGTTGTTTATGTGTCAGGAGATTTGGGCTGGATGGATTCACAGGCTATAACAAATGTCCTCATTTATCCTGGCTTGTTCTTATGCTACAGCCTATTCCAGGGGACAGACACGTGGCATACAGAGAGCCCAATGTGTCAGGAACACTGAAATCTTGTATATTTGCTGACAGATCACTATAAAAACCAAATCAGGGAATAAAAGGTCTTTTTGGACCTTCTAATTCTTAAAAATTATTTTTTTAACTCTTACTGATAGTATGTTCAGTAATATGGAACATAACAAAATTGTTCTTGGTGTCCTTATACGATTGTTATTCAATAAAATTCCCACAAGCTTATGGTAATGTGTTCTGACCCATGGGATTTTATAGTGTGGATCTCCTAATATTTGGGATTTCAATTCAAGCACTGATTTTGGAGTCAAATGCTTTGTGAGAATCTCATTCTGCCCTCAGCTTCTTACCCCCAGAGTTTCTCTTCTGGCTGCAGAGAAAAGCCTGGAAACATAACCCGTATTAAGTCTCAAACACCAGACGGCAAACAGAAATATACAACATTTATTTATTATTTTTTTTATTCTCCTGATTTTTAACACTTAGAGTTGGCAATATTGCAACTGGAATTAGGTTTGAATGAAGACTAAGGGCTGAATGCCAGCTTACACTCTCTGTCTCTCTCTGAAGAAAAGCAATGCTCAGAAATGCCTGGAAATGAAGGGCCTGATTCATGACTTCCTTCCATGGCAGCTCATGCTGCCCTTACCCTGCTTGTAAGCCTAGATTCAAATATTCAGATATATATTTCTAACCGTGTCCAAATCCAAACAGTACAGTGTTTTCCTTTAGAACATGATAACCTCAGGTAAAAAATACTTTGATTTCTGTGATATGTGAAATCTGGATCTATTTTAAATAAGGCCATCTCTACTTAAAACCCATCTGTGAAACTCCTGAAACAGAGTATGTCAAATAATCTGAGAACATTTTTTTTTAAATAATGTTTTTACTCTCTTGTTTCTTCTGAAAGATTTTTCCACAAGTAATATTGTGAAGCAGCAATTTAAAAAGCACTGATTATACTCTCCAAGTAAAATGGCTTCTGAATTCACATGCCTGGACTGTAGTGCTTCCTCAAAGCCCCTAAATACTGTAATTCAACAGAAAAGGAAAAGTTGGTTCAACTGTTCTGAAAAATGCCAGTACTTTTAGTGAATGTAGTCTTTTCTACCAAAAATTTCCAGTCTGTTGGTTTGCCTACCAATAATTTAACCTCTTCTTTTTGGATGGAAAGAGGTTAGTTTGTTGGTTTTCTTTTAATTAATGAGAGATTAGTGTGAGGAAAAAAGCCCAGTGTCTCCCCCATACCACCCCAAATCCTTTGTGTACCTAAATATAGCAGAGCACCGAGGGTGAACTGTGTGTGTACACGTTCCTGTACTGCCAGCAGCGTTTCTTACCCTGCTCAAACAGCACAGGCTCACAACTTACAAAAGGTGGTCGGCACAGATTTTGGGTCTGTGGCTCAGTTTGGGGACTCTGGACCTCAGCGGGCTCTGGTGAACCATAATGAACATTTCGAACAGTACAAACAAAACGCTCTTCTTACAGCAAAGCACGTTGTTGACAAGGAGGCAAGTTTGATCGGTCACATGAAATGGAACTGGTGCTACTGGTTTTGAGTGTTGTCTCCTGACAACTCATACGTTAAGCCACAGTATACTCGTATATAGATTGAATGCATCCAAGAATCAATAGGGAAGGCAGTAAAACATTGCTCTGAAGGCTCAAGTTTGACTGAAATGATCCATAAGCAGTGTCCTGGTGCTCCTCTCCGTAGTGAATAACACAGGGTGCTGCTTGTCATGCCTCAGAAAGGCTCTTCATTGTAGCAATAGGTAAATAATCCAAATTTGCCCTGATCTGGTGCATTTGCCAGTGCAATCCACCGCACGAGTCCTGCAGCAGGCACTCTCACATGAGCAATGCGTGAGCGGGGACAGAAGCCGGCCGCTGCTGTTCTCAGAGCTGTCTCACCCATTGACTTTCCCTGGCAAGCACAAGGTTCCTGCAGCAGCAGTGTATTACCTCAGCTGCCAGTGTCTTGTGTCACTGAAATATTTTCCATCAAAGGGAAACCTCTGCTAAGCAGCAGAGCACAAGGGCTGGCTGTCAGCTTAAACTCTTGTAATGCTTAACCCATTGCCTCCCCTCCACAGTAGCTCTTCAGATGAAAAAGATTCTCTTTGCTTTTGATAAGTCTCCTCCCGCCACAGTCTAGTGCAAATATTTGATACTGTAGAAAATCATATGTATTGGCAGCAGGCTGCTGAGACTCTCTTATGAGTCTGTTTCATCTTTTAGGAACCTGCCTGCCATTTGTGGCCACAGAGTAAGTACAGTACTACTATAAATTGCAAAGTTTGATGCTGTTTGCAGGGGAGAGATAGAAAATTGTATCACACAGAGCAGTGAGAGGATGTTACTGAAGCTTCCTGATCTCTACAGACTCCATCACGCCCACCCTTTCCCTTGTGGAGAACAGACAGAAAAACAACCATTCGTATATGCATAAACATACCATATATTTGCATACGCTACAAAAACTTGCCTGGGCACTGCAGTAAAAACATTGGAGAAAGTACTTTTGTTGAAGAAAGATGAGGATTATACCAGTGCACCTGAAAGCAAAGTTACTGCTACTTGTAACTTGTGACAGCAAACACTAATGGCTCTTTTAATTAGACAGGTTTTTGTTGTCCTCATCCCTTATCGGTGCACCGTAACCAATGGATTTACCTTGAAAATACAGATGAGCTCACCTCTGCTCCTGATACGCACAGCCACTGGCCATGTGTCACTGGGGAGCCATGTGCACGTCACATGCTGCTGGCATGACAAAGGCAAGATGGGTTCTGCCTCCAAAAGCGTGCTTACATATGCTTTTTCTTGTACGATTTTAGCTGTCATGTGGCAGAGGATATCAGAGACGTTGCACGTGGGACAGATTGTTTACAATTACGCACCCAGCAAAGGACCAGAAGGTATAACAAAAAAATTTAAATGTGATTTCTCATCTCAATAAGTCAGATCAGCAGTTACCATTGCTACTGTGCCCCACCAGCATGAACCACAACAGAGCAAGAGAGCCACACAGATACCACACACTCTGCCGGCCTGGGGTGACCCTTAGGTCTAGAATCTGTTTTATTGTCTAAGGGTAAATTTAAAGCCTAGCAGGAACTGAAGGCAACTGAAAAAGACAAGCTTCTTATAACACAGTTTTTAATAAAAGGTGTACAGTTATGTGGTGTTTTGTTGAGTTTTTTTACAATCTTCCTTTTCTTGGCATTTAGTTTTAGGTTTTAGTCTCCAAACCATAAAAGAAAAAGCATCAGCTAGCAGTAGAAAAATAATTTCCCATGGAAAGAACCCCACATAGAGTGATATCATTAGTCTGGACATGTTTTTAAATAAAAGCCTCTAAAGGCAGGTATGTAGATTCATTCATGTTTAGTCACCTAAATAAATGGATTAACCTACAGAGCATTAAGCATGTGCAGTTCCCACTGCGTCTGAACACCTGTCCATGACTTAGTGGGGATTTCACTGCCCAGTTCTGGAAGCACAGATGTGAAATCAGCAGTTTTGATTTTAAAACCCAGATCTCACTTTACAGACAATCAGAAGTTGTTGGGGTTTTTTAAGAAAATGAAGACATTCACTGTAGTGGGGAAAGAAACAGCACTGGAAAAATTAATTACAGGAAAATGTAAAAGATTTGATTCTATTATGATCAGCATACAGAAATCTTGTCTTATGTGAGATTGGTAAGTCTCTTGGTAAGTCTCTTTCATGTTGAAATCAGTCTGAAACGGGAATTAATGTTGAGAGTAGGAAGTACTGGGAGAATTTAAAAAAAACCCCAAACCGGTAAGCTTTCCAAAACATTTCAAACTTAAACAAAATCCACCTTCGGAGGTTCCATTCCCGCTTTCTTCTGTAACTTAGTTTCCTGCTAAAACTTCCCAGTTAAGCACACTGAAAGCACAGCATTAAAGGATTTTTCACTAACTTCACCCCTTTCTAAAGTTTCCTAAAGAATTCATCCTTTAGCGTGACTAAAGATGCCACTTTGTGTATAGAGAATAACCTATTCCCTACAAAAGCATGTGGGTAGTGGATATCTCAAAATCCTGGGCATATGATGATGGCAATATCAAGTGAATCAGGCGTCCTGAGTCAGCATGCTGAATGAAGTGTTCCAAACCTCTGTAAAGGGCAATTCCCTTGGGTCAAGTTCAGGTCACTAGAGCAATGCAGGGAAACCCGTTCAGAAAACTCTGTGTACAGGCCCCAGTTCACAGGCTTGATTTATGGCTGCAGCACAGTACTTCCGGCATTTTCAGGGGACTCTTACATTGAAAATCTGAACTAATTATCTGAAAACAACATCTGTTGCATTCAAGTTCCAAAACATGCACCTATTAGCAAGGAGGATCAGAAAAGCACTGATTATTTACACATCATCTATTTTAACTACCTGGTAGCAGTGCTGGAATCGTAATAATTTCCTGATCCCTGCATCCCTAATCACAGAACAAGAGCTCATGGCTCCTCCAGGAGACACCAGAATAATTAACATAGCTTTGAAACATCTTCACCTTTAACAAATGCAGTGGGACTGAGAACACGTCTTTGCGACTAGACTAAGAGATAAAAAATGCCAGCCATTAAAAAGCGGGTTTGCCAAATCTGCTGCTGAGTTGCTTTTTCTTTGCATATCTGTGTATCTGCTGTTGTACAAAAGAGCTTTCAAGAACTGGCCTGAAGAAGCATTCTCATTCTTTCTTCCCATAAAAAAGCAGACCTGGCACAGGCACAGTAAATAAAAATAACAAGCATATGATGCCCAAGATGCATGTGAACATTAAGTGACGTTGGCAGCCCCCGCAAATAGAACTCCGGTTAAAAATAGCCTTTGTCTAAATGTGGAAAGTGAGTAAATATAGTAGCAGTTTCAGCTTACTACAGAGGCTTACAGGCTCCAAGTAACAGAGCTTATTATAGAGCATGTGCGTCAGCAAAGGGGAGAAAAGGGAGAAAAGAAAGACGACGTATTCTGCAATTAGTATCTACAATGAGACACAAATTAACTTTTCCCCTCGTTATTTTTCTTGTTGTTTGGGAATTGTTACAATGCTAAAGAGGAAAAGAGCTGGGATTGAGGAGAAAGCTGAAGCTAGCACTGAAGAGCAACACAGGGAGCTTTCTGCACAAAGGCTGGTTGCACAGAAAATGAGATGTAAAAAGAGACAACAGGACAGACTGTGATCTCAGGTTCTCTTGAGACAAATAAGGAGTATTGTAACCTGGCTAGAGGGAGCTCTCCTGGATTTGCTTCCCTCATTTGACTGAGCATAAGCCAGTGAGCCAACTTTTGAACTGACTGAACAGAAAGCAACATCAATGCTTTCCCCAGCCTCTATTCACTCCCTACTTTCAAGGAACCCTTTCAAGTTTTTTCAGTGATTGCAGAAGTTGCTTCACTGAATCAGTAAGTCTGCTCTACCTCATGTCTCACTTCATAAACAATTTGCTATGCAGTTGAGGCAGGGAAAGCCCACAAACAAAACCTGTGGGATATCTTACACCTGAGGAAGAGTACCTGCTGCATAATGCATGTGTATATTTAAGTAACCTCCCAGGTCGTTATCTCCAAGCATGACATTGCAGGCAGGAAATCCTTCAGTATTTTTAACATTCCCTTTTGGATGAATTGACAAAAAGGAGAGAAACATTCCACTGTTTGTGTCTCTGATCTCCTCAAATCAGAGGGAGGGTGGAAAAGGTCCTTTGTATTTCTTTCAATGCTCAGTTCAATCAAAGCAGTACTCCCAAAAGTCCAAAGTCCTCCCCTCATTCATGCAGAAAAGGACCCTTTTTGCAGGGTTCAGTGGGTTTCTGCTTCTATACACAGTTTCTTCTCGTCTCACTTTGCATTGTGAGGAATGGGGTGACAGTGCATAACAGAACAACAAATATTTGGGAGCATTAGATGAAATACAGCATGACATAAAAGTTGTGTCCAGCTAAGAGTTGTCAGTGAAGTTGCCTTATTCAAATGGCATGGTAAATAAATGTTATAAATTTCTAAGTAGATCCTAAATTAGCTTTTGGCATAGCGCATCACTATAACAAGTTAATTTTGCAGCTCCAAGGAATAGCCTTATATGGTTCACTTAAGTAATCATGCTAAATGAATGTTTAAGTGCGAACCATTTGCCAAATGCAAAGCAAGTACCATATATAACCTCTTACACAACTACATAATACAGCAATGCTGGCTGGTTTTCAAAATTCTGGGTTTTGTATAGATTATACCTCCTAACTCCAACCAACACCTGAGCCAGAAAGGAGCTACCTGGAATATACTACCATGACTGGAATTAATAATTTAGCATTTATCCTAGCCTGTCTTCCTGACCATGCAGAAGATTCCCTTCCCTTCCCTTCCCTTCCCTTCCCTTCCCTTCCCTTCCCTTCCCTTCCCTTCTTCCAGTATAACAAACAGTAGTCATGGCAATCTTCCATACTTTCATTGTTTTACTAGGAAATAAGAAAGGAAGAGAAGGAGAAAAACAATGTGCCAAAACCTTCAATTGTTATCACAAAAGAATTTGACTCTTGTTCTTGTCTGGTGCATCCTTGTCCCAGTATTAGTGCTATTTCTCTGGCTTTCTTCTCTTACAGCCATCAATGGCCAAAAAAAATGTATTCAGGAAAGGCAATTACAACATAATCTGTGTAAGCTTAATACTGATTGCTTCTCCCTCCCTCCCCCACCCTTGCATCCTCCACCACCTATAAATATGGCAAGCTAAACTATTAGGGATAACTGAAAAAGTTCAGACAGACATGCCTGTGTCTATTAGTCATCATTCATGCATTGTACCGAAATAACCTGCAATAGATGCCGTCTTGTTTCTTGCTAGAGAGTGCTGTTGAGTTCTTGCATTCACAATAAATCTGTTTGGAAGACTGCCCTTAAAGTGTTGCCATGGTGATTATTTTGGTACCATAAAGTAGAAGAAGCTAAAGTACTTACTAGCCCTATCCAAAATCTTGTCTTTTGGGGAGAAAAAAAAAAAGCAATCAGCAGATGGCATTTGTCAGAAATTCAACATTCTGATTATTACTGATGTTGTGTTTTTGGAGGAATTCTGGGGTTTGAGGTTTTCTGGCCAGAAAAAGGAGAATGAATGGGGTGAGGGGAAGGGAATGGGGAAAAAAAAATGAAGTCAGTATGTCTGAAATCCCTTTAGCTTGCACTATTACAACAGTTTAGGAATGGTTGAAACAGTAGGTGTTAAGTAATGAAAATCTTCGAAAGAGTCTCCTTCCAGACTATTTACTAAATACTCAACATACTGTAAGCTGAAGAAGAGGAAATTGTTATCTCCTTGTGAAAACATCACAGACTTCCAAACGGTTAATTTTAGCTCCCTTTTGCACCTTTCTTATGATGGAATCTCAACGGGAACGTGAGAAATGTCCCAAAGAAATCCATGTATCGGTCTTTCTGCTTCGCATAGTAGAGGCACGTGAATGCAGCTCTTCAAATTACACAGTGTATTTGGTGTGACTGTAATGGAAAGGGTGAATTTAGGTGGATTTAGTGAAATTAGTGCACCATTTCACTTCAGTACAAAAAAAAACCCCCACCAGCTTAGCTGCTCAAACACTTATTTGCTGGAATCTCCAGTCAATCTAGGGCCTGTATATAGATTCTGCACAGATTTAAATTCCAAAGTATGGCATCAAACTGGGACAAGTATGTGTGCAAGCATGCACCAGGACATGATGCTGGGTGTCTGCAGAGCATCAAGGAGCAGTGGCTGGTCCCACCAGCACAGCACAGACAGCAGCTTGTGTCCTAGAGGCAGCACAGCTGTGTTGGGTACCAGAGATGTGTCCCAGGCAAGGTGCCGTGCTGACAGGTCTATAAAGCTCCTCAGATCTGGAGTTAGCTCAGGTATTATTGCAGGAGGCTTCCTCGCATGATTTAGGGGAGTTGCAATGTGTCATACGGCTGTCTTCGTTCACAAGCTGTACTTTTGCTCCTTTTAGCTGTCAGTTTTTCTCGGAGGCAATAGCAGCCTCCACTTCTTCACGTACAAAGAATCCAGAGTTTTGGTGAAAACCAGCTTTGTTTGCTTTAAACTTTATTTACTTAAAACTGTAAAATTGGCCCCTTCCTGGCGAAGGTGCCAGCTGAACCTCTCCAGGAACTGAAACTCTTTATTCACTCTGGCGCTCGTTTGCAGCCCATCGGAGTCAATGACAAGCCTTTAATTGAGCGGTTTGCTGGCTCCCGGGTCGGGCCGGCCCAGGGCCCGCAGCAGCTGTGCAAACTCGCTCGCACTCCCTCCCCGAGCACCTCCGAGGGAGAGCTGGGTCCGAGCTCCGGGGAGCTGGCTCAGCCCGAAATCCCACCCCGAAACTGCAGCTGCCGAGCGGCGACGGGAATTCGCCGAGCTGCTAATCGGGGCTGCTTTCTTCCAAAGAGGCTGTGTTCAGGGCCAGGGGATAATGGAGTTTTTGCTGGCTCTGACACCTCTGGTGTGTGTTCCCCATCTCTGCCCTGTGCCGAGTAGGATGCCATCAGGACGAATGTGAGGACAAGGCAGCACCTCGTCTCGTCTTGGGATGAGCCGCGTTCAGCTGCCACTCAGGACAGCCGGTCACTACTGTCTTTTGGGATTATCCTTGTTTCCCATCTCTGTACTTAGAGTTGGGGGGTTTTTTGCATTTTTACTGCCAAAACCAGGAACCTGGCTTATGTGGGGAAATGCAAAAGGCAGAAAAAGAAAAAAGAAAAAAATTGACAAATTCTCACCCCTACCTCCAATTAAGGCACTTTCGGGGAGGGTGGGATTTGTTGAAAAATTTCCAATAAAACTTTCACAGGACACGCTCTGTTAAGAAAGAAAAAAACCCCACAAAACCAAACCCCCACCAAATAAAACTCATAAAAGCATAACCAAAACCAATTTTACCAGCTTTAGTTTCCATTTCTGTATAGCTGCCAAGGATTTCAGAAATCACTTCTGGTCACTTTTGGCCAAGTAAGTTTGACTTCAGATTAGTGACTGGTCATAAGGACGCTTCTGCACCATAAACTTAATTAACTATCCAAGCCCTACTAGCATCTTCTCTCCCTGCAGATCTGAAGAGTGACCCAACACTCCTCAGCAAAACTGGTGACAACTCTTCACAGGTAAAGAATAGACAAAGTGGAGATCTATGATCAGAAAGGGCAGAGATTAAGAGTATTGTGACACAATAGGAAACTCAAAAGGTCAGCTGAGGATTGTATTGTAAAACTGAAGCTGAAGGTAATTCAAATATATTGCTAGTTAGTAGGAGACTTAAGAAAGTAGGGAAAGAGAGGAAAATTGAAATAATTTTATTCAGTTTGTTCTCTTGATGGGAAGAGAAATTACAAAGAGGTAGCACATGCTGATAATTTATTGTTCAAAAGTTTTGAACAGCCCCATGCCACCTGTAAAGACAATCATTAAGCTCTGTGTACGTGGTTAAAGTTTCCTGCTGTAGTAAGAATGTCATGTGTGAAAGTTTAGTTTCACCATAACTCTCGGAATATTTACTGACATGTAAAAAATACCTCTCTGCCTCATGTTATTTCCACCAAGGTTTCCCTGAGGAAAAGGTTTGTTTAATAATTGGCTTATAACAGATGTTAGAATGAATAATAGAATATTAACCTGGACAATTTTGGGGTGGAAAATCTGAAATGGTGCACTAGAAGTTCCAGCAAATAGTAATTGCAGAGCTCAAAAAAGTGAGAAAAAAGAGGGAGAGTCAATTGCACTGTAGAATAAGCACACTCCATGGGCATTTTCATTCATGGCAGGGTGTATGTGCAAGCCACCTGGAGCCCTGGTTCAAAGTTATCTGAAGTTATAGGAAGTACTCTGTCAGCTTGGATGGGAGACATGACAAGTCCAGTTCTAGAGGGCTCACACGTTACCCTTCATTTAAGGTACCATGGAACAACATTTGGCAAGAGGCTGTAGAAGCTGGAGGCCTGGGGAGAAGATGCTGAGTGAAAGCCTAGGCTAGACAGCAGCAGTGTTCGCTCATTTGACGTCCCTTTCTTTATTATATCCATAATTTGGATGGACTGATGAAAGCAAGCCTGGGTCCACTGGTTCTCTCCTAGGTGCTTTTCCTCTCATAAAACCTTACCTTAAACTTCTCACAATCCTTCACTAAATTATCAGTGTGTTCATTTTTACCGGTGTAAATCTTATTTCCTCATTCCTTGATGTAATAAGTTGTCTAATTACTGCAACATCAATTCCTTCAGCAACTTCAAATAATTATATCTGTGTATTTCAATGACATCCTGAAGAGTTTGGGGGAGGTTTGCTTCAGGCTCAAAAGCATCAGGTGCCTCCTGATACACACTTTCTGCCAAGATCTCCCTTCTTCCCTACTCTCTGAAACATCTAGAAACAAATATATGTCAGTTCTAATTAAAACAATCACCCAAGTACTGCATCTGACTCAGGGATTGTCATTGTCATTTTAAGAGCTTCTTTCTCTGCACAGTTGTACAAAGTGTCTCATTTTGTTTGTAACCTTCATATTTCAGTGATAACATATTTCAGTTTTTCCTTACCTTCATTTACAAAAAAGTTATGCAGTTTCTCTTTCTGCATTTGTATATCCTCAAAGGAAAAACAAAAATAGTGATGAGCCAGAAAGGTTTGCTGTATTCTGTTACTGCATTGCTATTGTCTGCTGCGTGTTTTCTCTTGCTTAACACATAAGCAGAAGTGCAGTCCTGCCTGCCTCTCACTGAGCCAGGGAAGGGACAGGAGTAGCTGTAGGAACAGCAGCAGAAGGGGGGCACCACACTGATCTCTAAGACCAGCTCTTGAAACACAGTGCCTTTCCACACCGGTGTCAGAATGGAATGAGAATAGGCTGCTGTCCCCATATTCTGTACCATCACCTTGCTTTAGTAGAGAAACGACACGGTAGGCATGCAGGCTCCCACCCCCAAAAAATGAGCGGCCACAAACCATCTGAACAACATGTCAGAGTTCACCCTTCCAAGCTTCACACATCCACACCTGTGCCACTCACCTAAACTTTGATGCATAAGAGACAATTCTAGGGTGGATTCATCTCATCCTAATAAAGCCAGGAAAATTGAGGTAATTTATGCCACAGAAACCCCTTTCTCCCTCTTCCCAGAAATAAAAGCTTACGTGTTGTAAGGTCCATTATATCTCTATTATGGGCATTTGGGAAAAAGCTCATGCTCTTGGTAGAGAGGACACTTGAGGGAAGAAAGTCAGTGATGTAAATGTACCTAACTGCACAGTCAGAAGACTACACTTACAATAACCTTGGGCCCTTCTTACTAGAGCATTGTACAGGGATGTGGGTGGAGACTTTTTTAAACATTAATGCTCTCTGGCATATGTTTTAAATAAATGAGCGGAATGAAAAAGCATGGAAAAATATTTTGTACTGGGATTATTAATCTCTGCGGTATTCAGCTACATCTTAGCAACAAACATTCCCCTGAGGAATTATTTCAATCAGAACTTACTTCCTTGGTCTTCAAGTCCTTTTGGGCACATTTGAATTACATTTGGCGCATGAAATATATTTTGGGGCATAACCACAGGGCAGTTTGGAAAGACCTCGGGGATAGTTTTGTACATAGGCTGTGAGCAGATAAATTGCATTTAAAATCATCCATTTGGAATTCCAGTGTTCTTGAGGTAGTGGCTGCTTGAGATCAGCATGAAACATCTCCTGGCTGAACACGTGCAAACGTGTTGTCGGGTGCACGGTATCCATCCTTAATCACACTAAAATTGGTGATCAGAAAAGTTATGGAGAAGCTTAATGATTGCAAGATTAGGTTATTTCATTAATACTTCAGAGATTGTAGTGAACTTTTTTTTTTTTTTTGCATGGGAAGTAATAGTATATTTTTTTCTTTTAAAGGATATCATCAACTTGAGAAGCTTACTTCATCCTGCAGAGAGTTGTACAAAAGGCTGCACTGATAATAAGGAGGGATTTTATAAATAGATTTTAACTACACATTCGGATAGTAACTTGGAAATTGCATATTCAATACTCACTCCAGTGGTCATTTATCAGAAAACTACCATGACCCTGTGGCAATTCAGCACATTATGGAGTGATCCTGCATAGAAAAGTCACAGTGGATGATACAAGGAATAAGCTCCAGCAAGTCCCTTAAACCTCACACTTTTTTTCTGGCCTTTAAGAACAAAACCTGTGTAAACAATGAATATTGGGGTTGCTTGCCATCATCACTGCTTCTGTTCCATTTCTGTGGAAGCAACCTTAAAGCTGTAATAATTTGATTAGCAACACAATACCTGCAATACCTATATTATATGTAGGTATACCGAAGGAGTGACATTTGGAAGGTCAGATGTAGCCAAGTGGAAGTCTTGCTGTGAGCCCAACCTTTTGCTGCTGCCAGGCTTGGTTCCTGCACTGAGCTGTCCACATCTGGATCAAAGAAACCAAGCATGAATATTTTTCCCCTTAGAGAACCGTCATACCAAATCTTTGACACAAAGCCAGAATGGTTTGTGTATTCAGAAATTCATAATGGCTACAATCCACAGAGACTGTAAATGGGCCCCTAATCTCACCTAACTTGCAGGTACTTTTACATTGCAGACACACCTGAACCAGTCATCTAGGTCCTCATTTAAGCCAGGGGGGAAAAAAAATGGGCATTGCTGTTGCACCTCTTTTTTTGGAATTAAATGAATTATGAGCTTTTAGTTCTTTCATGCTGGAGGACCCCAAAGGGAATTTCTTTATAGTTGTCTGAGGCCGTGTGGGATCGGCTGGAGCCAGAGAGCCACATGTAGACCCAGTCTCATCACTTTGACCCAGAATTACCCTGTCGAAGTCCAGACATCTGACAAAAGAACCTGAGTTCAGGCTCTCACCGTTTTTCAGAAGCCATCAAAGACTGATACCTTCCAAGATCAAGACATTATGCTGGACACAGCTTTTTCTAGCAATTACTCCCCATCACCCCCTAACCTCCAGCTGAGATTTGTAGACCAGAGGCATAGAGTGGCCTCCCATCATGAAAAATACGGTGCTATTACTGCTGCTATACCATCTACTGTGTGCTCCTTCACCAAGCCCTGAGCCACGGAGCTGCATCTGCTGTCACAAGCTGCCCAGATTTTGGCACCTCCCACAGCTGCCTTTGCGTTCTGGGCATCTCACCAGGGGCTCACCCGACTCGTCCAGCAGGAGGAAAAGGCAGCAGAGCACTCCATCTCAGCACACAACTCAAGATCACATTTCCTGGGTAATTGCTATTGTTTTATCCGTTTGGTAACTAATTTTCATTGTGTATGCCAAGTTTCAGAGGCCAGTTAAACATTTGGCAACACTAAACAATTAGCAGATTTTCATTTACGTAGCAGTAGTCTTTTGGCAATCACACTGACTTACTGAAGAACACTTCTCTGAGGTTTATTGATACTACATATATTTCAGACATTTCCTAAAATAAATACTAATCCATTGCTAGAGAATATTCAGTCATTACCTCTCAGTATCTATTTCCTGCACCCGCAAAGTCTCCGTCAGTCTGCTAGCAGTACTGATACCTATTTTACTTCACTGTGCCTGTTCTAGAATGAAATAAATAAATAAGAGGCAGAAATGTCAAATAAGGCATTTGAAGACATTAATTTTTGTAGTATCTTTTCCCATACTGCAGGGAGATAGGGATTGTTTTCAGTCACTCTTTCAGAATCAGCTCATATTTTGGTCTCCTCTAAGAATAATAGAGAAATCTATTTTGATTTCAACATCTGCTAGGCCAATGAATAGGAGATTTTCTATAGCTGAGATATTAAAAAAAAATGCAAAAGTTTATATGTTAAATTCTTCTTGTCATTCAGTTTACAACTGTCAGACTTGATAGGTTAAAAATCCTGATTCCTCTGTGGAAAATTCTCACCAAATAAAGCATAAAAGGGAAGTAAAGAATGAAATGCTGTTTTGTAACTATCCTTCTCTGTTTCTCTTGTAATTTGCTACCTGGAATCTAATTTAAAATATGTAAATACAGTAAAATGTAATTTTAATCATAATTATCAGTCACCAGGTCTGGACTGCGTAACACACACAGCCTGACAAAGACCATTTTAAAGACAAAGTATCTAGCACTTCTCTAGCAGGTCTAATCCTTCATATTAGAGAAGGTAGAGGGGACTTGTTATTTTGATGAGGAGCATTTTTTATCGGGAGCAGTTCACAATGGAGGGGAAGATAGGCTTTCTTGCTTTCCCTGCATTTTTTATTCATTTCTTTTGTTTTCTTTAAAATTAAACCCTAGTAAATTTAATTTTTAAATGAAAAAAAGCATTCGTCTAAAGAAAAATCTAAGTATAATTCAAAAGCTTTGAACTGAACTGTCATTTCTTTTTGAAAGAAAACAATGTAATGAATTTTACACAGATGTTTCAATTAACTTGAATAGATATTTCTTAAAGGGAAAACATCCCCTCCACATTCTACTGTTAGAAACTTGCTTTGCTTTCACTAAAAGGTGTTTGCTGTTCTTGGTGCAGAAAGGAATCTCTGCCCTGACCTTTGCTGCTGTCTGGGGCAAGAAATTACAGAGGTGATCCTTCTCCACTCCTAAATACAAGGTCATTGTTGGGGGTGTCTGTCAGATCGTATCCTTTTCTTTTTCATTCGTGTTCAACCTGGGCACAAAATCATCTTTTCCCCACTCGTACCCCTCGTACAAGCAGTGGACAGGAGGAGTGGAATGTTTCCAACTAAAGATGTTGCTGCCCACCAGGGTCGAGTATCTCTTTTCTCAAAGTGCAAGAATGGGAAGGTGACCACGGGGGAAAATTGCCCGGTACACGTAGCAGGTGGAAGGTTAAAGGCAGCAGAAGAAATGACTGTTTCACACATCAGAGAATCGTTATGGAATGCATTGCCATCGGATATTGGGGAGGCAGGAAGAGAAAAAATAATTCAAAGGGAGATTAAAACAAGTTCACTGGCAGCCTATACAGCTATCTTATGCTAAAGCGTAGAGACAATATCTGGCTCAAGAAGCCTCCACATTCCTGGTTTCCCGGCAAACCACTGAAAAGTATCTCTCTGTAATTGCCTTGCTCTGCTTCTCTTTCTCTAAACATCTGCTGCAGGCCACTGTCAGAAAGCTTTGGCTGGACTTTGGCTGTGACCCACTGCAGCAGTTCTCGTGGCGTTCACTAAAGGGGACGAGGCTATCGCGCCCCTCACACCAGCCACAGAGGCTGACAAGATGCAGAAAGGAGTGCAAACGGTGCCCTAATTAATAGTGATGCAAGAGCAGCTCTGCAGGCACTGTGCCTCCCTAAGACATGACAACTCCCAGGACTGGCACAGGAGTGATAGGGGCTCTACACTATCCCTAGAGCATAGCTTGTTGCGTGATGCCATAGTTTAGCACTGAGTATGCGAGTGCATTTTCAACATAGCTGGTGGCAGAAATTGCACTTCTAAGCTGTCTGGTGGATTTATATGCTTAAAGGATTATGAATTACTGCAAACCAGTACCATTTGCAATGTTTTGCTTTCTATCCTACAGATCCAATTACTTGAGGGCATATTTGATTGTATATGTAGTTAGAATTGGGGTTTGCTCTGGTTATTTTACATTTTCATTACAGTAAGTTAATACAGAGGCAGACCTCAATCTACAGACTCATGCTAAACTTCAGCAGTATTACTTAACTGAGTAAAGTTAAGTATATGAGTTAGTAAAGAGGTAAAGAATTAAACACAGACCTCAACAAACAGGCATCTCTAAGGATGGAACCACACCACAAATAAACAAATCTGGAAGGATATAAACCACACCTAATCCTGCATGAATGGCAGCAATTGTTTGTGCCTGAGCACTCACACAAAACCAGATTTGAACAAACAATTTCTGGGATAGGAAGCAGAATCTATTGTACATATCATTGTCCAAGTAAATATAAAAAGACTGCCAACTCTGCTTGAATACGCCACCTGATCTCATTGGGAGTTCAAAAGATGTGAAATGCATTTCCACAGAGCTGCTCATTCTGGTACTAATCTAGGCGGTGCGTGTAGCACGTATCTTGCCATGAAGGTAAGAGAGGAATGAACACACGGTGTGAGCCAGACCGCAGAGACTGAGACCGGAGACATGGGAGAATGAACAGAGATCTCTGTTCCGCCTGCATTCCAGAGAGACTGAGACCTCAGACCTTATCTCAGGGATCAGTTGTGCAGTACCAATACCAGCCCTGTGTGAAACTTTATACCACAAAATCTCAGAAGGAGGGAATTTTCTCTAGTTTTCATATTAGAACTATCATAGGGCATGCCTGCTCAGGTGGAGTGAGCAGTGCAGTGAGCAGGATGTGCTCCAGTGTGTCCACCATGGGTTAAGACCAAATACAATGGACAGGTACAATGTCTCACACATAGTTTCAATTGTTTTAACAGTTGCATTAATGTTCACTGAAGAAAAAACCACCCAAAACCACAGAGAGGAGAAGGAGCCCTTTTAGACTCCCAGTGAGACCATTATGAACCTTCATAATGAACCTTCAGGGTTCATTAAGGACCAAGTTTTTCCAAACTACCATTTACTACCTTTTGGAAAAACTGTTATGTGGCACAACTGGGACAATTGTTGCACACCAAGCACAAGGGGATACTTTCTCTAATTGTGAGAAAACAGAGCCATAGAGAAGCATTTTGGTACCCATATCATCCTTCTTTTTGTATTCCCAGGTAAGATCATCAGCACTTCATCCAGTTACTCAGACCAGCTGTACCTCTTTCCTGACCTGCAGAAGCCTTTGCCCAGCAGGTTCTGTTTTTATTTACTTCAGCTTGACAGCTATTCAGAGTATCTGTCTCTCTTCACCAGCCAATTCACACGGCTCTGTAAACAACTGCAGCATAAATAAGTAATGGGTGGTTATAGAGAAGACAGACTTTTTGGAGATGCATAGGAATAAGACAAAAGGCAATGGGCATCAGTTGCAACAAGGGAAATTCAACTAGATTTAAGAAAAAAAATCTGCATGATGAGAGGGGTCAACCACTGGATCAGGTAGCCCAGACAGGATGTAGAACCTCAATTCTTGGAGGCAATACCCACTGGACAAGGCCCTAAACAACCTGCTGTATCTTTGGAGATAGTTCTGCTTAAGCTGAGTGTTGGACTAGAGACCTCCAGAGGTTCGCCTTTTCCTAAGTGATTCTGTAATGCTAGTAAACCTGCATCGAATAAATGCATTTTTGTAACTCATTACCAAAGGAGACATTCTGTTACTAAAAGGGAAAAAAAAGTTAATGGAACAAGCTGATGTCCTTTAAAGAGTACAGGAAAGGCCATACAATTAGAGTGAACACCATTTTTAATGAGGATGAGGAATCATATTAACGAACAGCTGCAATTACAAAGCATAACAATGTTCTTCTGAGAGCCCGGGCTAAGGTTGTGCTTGTAGTTATTTAGCCATGGAGGTATAATATGGGTGCATGGACACTGCACTATACATGCAGCAAGAGTTTTGGTTACTTTTGTGAAAGCAGCCATTCTTTTGCATATGTTCCCACTCCCAACCCAATACCCATTTCCTGCAGACTGTAGCCTCATGCTTTTCGTCACTGAATTATCCAAAAGTTTGGCCGTTAGGTAGAGAAAGCACTTTAAATGCAGTCTGTCCAGATTTATAATTGAAGAATGTAAAACCAGATAAAATAGTAAAGCACCAGACTGTAAGTTCAGCTGTAATTTTCCTTCACTGATTATGTTTCAGATAGAGCTTGGTCACCGGTTCCATATCCATTGTGTCTGATCAAAACTGGTTTAGATCACCTCAAAAAACTACAGTGACTAACTTTCCTCTCATGATCCTGCAGTGCCACTACTACAGTTTTACCTTTCATCCCTCCTCCCCTACCTGACCCATCATCTCTATTTTTTTATCTAAAAGATTTCAGTGCAGAGTGACAAGCACTGGTTCAAACCTTTCCAGCCCAGGGAAAGAGCAGGGATGGTTGAAACCCTTGTGCACAATGTCTGTTCCCCATAGCAAAATCAATAATGCGGAGGGGAATAAAGGAGAGATTTCCGATTGCTTAAAGAGGAATTTCTACCTTGCTAGGATCAGTCCCTGTTGATTAGATATAAAATGTAGATATTGAAAGACACTACTTCCTAGTTCCAAAAACTGCAGGAGCTCTCAAGATATAGAGAGAGTGCCACAAAAAGCAAGAACAAAAATCAAGGGTTTGTGCACAACTTACTTGCTAAATCTACAGCAACTGGGAACTCTGCCAGACCAAACTGCTCCAATGAAGAGAGGCATTTGCCACAACAAACATTCCACTCCACATCCTGGATCACACAGTTTTTAAAAAGACATATTTGAGCAGCAAATAAAATGCAATGACGATATCAAATTTAACATCAGAGAGGAATCTTTTAGTATCTGCCAGTCCTTTGAGTGCTGAATAGAGGGGGAAGAAATCAGAGAAGCTGAGACTCTGCTTTTTGCTTTCCACTGTTTATGATGAAATGACTTATTCAGAGGACAGATACTGTGAATATGTGAGTTGTGCTATGACCAGCTGGCCTATTTTGGATTTCAGCCGCAATACACAGATGGAAAGTATGTTTCTAGATTGCATGATTTCTTTCTAAAATCTGCTTTTTTTTTTTTTTAATCAGCAATTACTGAGGTTAAGGAAAAAGTGTGGCAGTTCCTTTGAAGCTTAAAGGGAGTTCAGAGATCATTCAAACACCATTTTCTGAATGTTTTTCTGGAGACCTGCACATCTTTTGTAACCCCAATGCTGAAATCTCAAACAGGTGACAGAAATTATATGCTGTTTCACAGCTTGCCCTATGGAAAAGGCATGAAAAAGTCAAATGATTTGACAGAGAAATATGAAAGCTACCATGTGTATTTGCTGTCTCTGTCAACATGAACTGAATTCCGTTTGGGCAGGAGTCTTTCATTATCAACACCTCAAGGAATATAAGGAACTGGAGAAAATAGAAAGCAGGACTGTTCTAGGTGCCTTGCAGCACTGCTAGAGTCAAGTTGTCAAAAACAATCTCTCTTCCTTTGCAAGACCAATTTGCATACAAACTGCAGAGGCTAAATCAGTCCTCTTTTCTTACTTGGAATGCTGCAAGGCAACATTTCTGGATTAACTTCCATTAATCATTCCTGGATCTCAGCTTTTTTCTTTCTTTTAAATCCATACACAAAACCTCACAAACTCACTCAGACTGATGTCTTGTTTCAGATGACAATTGCTGTATCAGTGCCCTATTTAGGACCAGTATATTTTACTTTGGTGTTTATAGGGACATGTTATCAAGTAGGTCTAGTCCTTCCAAAATGTAGTGCCCATACACAACTAAATCAGGATGCTGTATGTGATGGGAAAAGGAATGGTTCTAGGCATACCCATACAGCCAGCTGATTTCTACTCTCCCTCCATCAACAGATGAAAACTACGAAGCTTCTTAAAACCAGGAAGCACAGCTTCCTAAAACTAAAGCACTATCTTTCCTAGGAGCCCTCTGCAAATCCCAAAGGTGACAATTGTCCCATAATCTGCATATGAAGGAATCTGAAACTCAAGATTTTATGTTTTCCCTGCTTAGGGAAGTCAAAGAGCCAGCTCAGGCTTTAGTAAATTAAGCTCTGGTTATAAATAATTACTGCTGAAACTGGCCTCCACTTAGATTCAATCCAGGCTTTGCTACAGTGGTCAGGTAACAGTTGTTAAAGCAGGATTTTATTCCAAAATCTGAAGTGAAACAAGTACATAAATGATTTTTTTTTAGAGGGAGAAAAAAACCCCACCAGCTCCTGGCCTTCCCCTGTTCTCCCCCTCCCTACATGCAAAGCACTTTACAGACATAGTATTTTTATTCACCCATAAACAAATCGGTGGTTTAGCTCTGTTCTTGTACTGACAGGAAATGGTCTTCTGTGACCTGGAAAACTCAGCAAGTTTCTGAATAGATACATCCGTATTTCTGGGTTGATTTCTTTACTTATTTTTTAAGAGAAGCTTACAGATATATTTTTGCTGAAGACCTTGGCACTCTCATCAAGAAAAAAACCCCCACATCGCAAAAATCCTATTTTTGGGAACTGCAAAATCATCTCTATTTGGCTTCATAATAAGCCATTTTGTCTTTCTTTAAAGATTGCCTGTAAGACAACAAAGAAACCTTGTGTAAGTAAACCTGTGCTGGAATGTTTTGCTACACACCCTGTTCATGTATTTTCACTGATCTGTTACTGAGCAAGGGTAGGAACTGACCTAGAGAAAACAACAAAAAACCCCCAGAGTGCCCATATGATACAAAATATCTTCTTTCTATGATCCATAATAATGTGTTGCAAAACTCCCAGAATGGCAGCTGTCCCTTTGGACAGCTCTCTAAAGAGGGGAAGACAGTATAGCCATAGCCACAAAAACCAAATATATTTGATTAAGTCATACACCAAAGAGCACCTTTCCTGTTCAATCAGATTCAACTCTGTTGAAATAATATGACAGAATTTTTGCCTCATGTTGATGCAAATAGGCAGTGTTCCAGATATCTCCACTGAGAATATCATTTTAAAACTAGGCAAATGAACAAAAAGAAAAGCCTCTTGAGTAGTTTTAATTTTCTAGAATTTGCCAAGGCTGCTTACTGCTAGGCTACTCTCCCTGCAGCACTATTTTGTTGGACAGAGAGCCCAAGCCCCCTAGTTTCTTCAAGCCTTCTGCCTTGTAAGCATTATGCCCTTAGAATGGGCAACAATACACAATTACTTGAAACGTCAGAACGAAACAAAACAATTGACATCTGGAGTATCAGGTGTCAACTTCTCATAGCAAGCCATTTGTAACTAACCCTTACAAGAGAAAGGTCAGAGGAAAAATTATCTTTTGAAGCATACAATGTGAGGAATTTTTCTTTCATTCATTCAGCTTTGTAATTCAAATTTTCTTTAATTCATTTCAGAAGAGTTAAGAGAGCCCTACTATGAAGGGGAACGGTTTCTCAAAAGAGTAACTCTTCCATCAGATTCTTTCCCCCACACCATCTTATAGACATATCTGTTCATTTTTATGCTTACAATTATTTTTAAGCTTCTCAGCAAAACATTTAGAAGTGTCAGAGGTATAATATTCTAATGCTTTTCCCTAGAGTTACTCCAGTAACTCTAACGTTTTGATGAGTATTAGAGGTCAAGGTAGACTGAGATGAGTTATATTTTCCTTATGCATCTTCAGCATAGTTGCCTTTAAGTTCTGAGTCAACAATAAGCAAGAGAGCCCATTAACAGGCAGAGTCATATTTCTGAGTTCCCTTTGGTCAGGTACATACAGGAGAATTCCAATGTGTACGAAAAATAAATAGATTCTCCTAGTTTCCAATACCTGTATCAGTGGGTATTCGTGGTATTTCCCTTCATAGGACTCAAGTACCAAGGAAGGATTTGAGTCAGCATGTAACATTCATCCCAGGTCTACAGTCTCCTGTGGACTTACACATAAGGTTAAATAGATGGAAATGAAAAGACAAAAGGGACAAAAAAATGAAGTCAAGAGTGCAAGACATACATTTCATGCTGACGAAAGAGTGATGTGTGTTTGCTCTCATCTCTCTGTAAGGTGCTCAGGAGCTGTGGTATGTCACTGGGAAAGTCTTCAACTCCACCATTTCTCCATCCATGGAAAGTATGACTATTAGTCGTATTTTAGTCTATTAGTCCTGCTGTCACCATATTGTAAATTAACCTGGAACTGATACAAACAGAGAAGGGTGGTTTTTTTTTCATGTGAAATAAATCTTAAAGTATTTTAAAATATTCACTTTCCAGGTATTTCGTTCATTTATGGTAATTTAAACACGACATAAACCTGGCAACCAGCACTTGCACAGTAATTGAGTCTCAGCGCCCAGCAGGCTGGAAGGCCCCCAGACTATTCCGTGTACAGAACACAGGATACACGCCAGATCGTGCTCCTGAGGGCTCCCTTTTCGACCCTCACACCCACATCTCTCCAGTCTCAGGCAGATGTGCTCTCAGGAGCCACCCCGTTTCCTTGCGGGGATGCTCCAGCCCTGGAGCCGGCTGTCCCGCGTGTGCCGGCAGCCTGTCAGAAGGTGGCACCATGGAGATACGGATGTCCCCGGGCGGCTGGGCCCCTCCCGCTCCTGTTTGGTGCCAGAGCAAAACATCAGTTACACGTTAATTTTTCAGTAGGATCATAAAACACTAACCCCGGTTGCTGGTTGGATGCATTAGCAGCATGACGGCGTCTCTCATCACGAAACAAAAGGAAGAAAAAATGCTGTCGCTGCCTTTCAGTACCGGGTGGCCAAGCTGAGTGACTTTATACTCCATCATGTTGAGAACAAAAGTTGAAGAGATTCATACTCTGAGTAGCAAAAAAAAAAAAAAAAAGCATGCAGAAGGTAGAAACCAGGTCAGGTTAGTAAGAACAACCATAAAAAAATAGTTTAAGTACATGCAGTTAAAATTAGAAATGCCTACATGAGATATGAGTAATGTCTTGTTATATTTTCTGTAACTACATCAGTGCAAAGCAGAAGCAAAGAAAAGTTTCAGTCTGGTTGCTGGAGAATAATTAATGAAATGGGTAGATGAGACTAAGAACAGCAGCATGTTTAGTTTCTTTTTCTTTTTTTTTTTCCTTTACTCTTCACAGCTGCAAGCCAATGGCTAACAGTTCAGAGACAAAGACTAAAACAGGTTACTAGAGCAGATTTGGCAGAATATATTTGGTAGTTTTCAGATCAGCCATGCCAAAAAACATCCACTGTGGACTGCTCTGGGTCAGATATCTGGCACAAGAAGATTTGCTATTATTTTTGAGAACCCACAGAAGAGAGGAAAATGCCAGAAACTGAAAAATACAAATTCCTCATTTAATTTCTGAAGGGAGAATGTGGTGGTGGCAGGGTAGAAATCACAGATGTACCTTTGCTTCCGCTTTTAGCATAAAAATCTAATTCAAAAAGAAAAAGAAGGAAATGTAGTATCTTAGTGGTTAAGTAGTTAATATTGATTTAGGAGGTAGAATGACAAGTTGTACTAAGAAGAGATCTGCAGTAAATATCTCTTGGACCACTTAGTATTCAATATTTTTGTTCAGAGACATGGGAGATGAACTGAAGAGCCTGCAAACTTAAAAAACTTAAAACACTCAAAACACAAAGCTGGGAATGACTGCAAAAATGGAGAAATGCAGGCTTGGAACACAAACAACCTTGACAAAATGGAGGAATGCCTAGAAAAAAAGACTGGCTGCAGTTCACTCAGAACAACCACAAATATTTATATTGATTGGGAAGACAAAGTGCATAAAAATGGAGGGGGAATACCTGGCTAAGGAGGGGTTTTGCAGGAATGGATCTAGGTATTATAGGAAATCACAGGTTGAATTATGTGTCAAAAATACAATGCCATTCTGAAAATGGCAAATCATAAAAACATAACTATGAGGAAAAATGAAAATAATTGCACCTTTTGAGATGTGGGCTATATTTGACAATGGTAGAAAATGGATAGCAATGGGGGTCGTCCAGTTGAGAATGTGTGAACACGTTTTATTCTTAAAAGAAAAGTAAAATAACAAGGGAAATATGAAACAAGCCAGACCAAAATAGAATAAATGTATGATAGCAATTGTTTTCTTAGGGGAATTTAACCAATGGCAATTTCATTCTTATGCTGTATATCAGAGGTTAATATCTGAGTAAAGATAGTTAAATTGGCTTTTTATTATTGAATTATAATCACTTGAGCAATTATAAAAACAGGTGTTGCTGATTGAAATAAATTATTCCTTCACCTGATCACTATACAGCTGATAAGAACTCAAGATTGCTGCACAAGTACTCTTTTACTTATGCTGAAGCCTTCTTCAAAGGCATTTATTAAGCCAAGATGCTCTGGAAAGAAACTCCACTGAAGGACAAGGACAAAGATTAAAATCTTCTAAGAAAGAGTGTGCAGGCTGTGGTGTCTGCAGATCTTGATTTGATCATTAAGTAGCCTTGATACTTAGTTGACTGTTGAAAAGAAGTGTTTTCAATGTGTCTACAAGAATTTTCTCAGGCTTCTAGACCTATCATTTAATTTCAAATCCTTCAGTCTGTGAAGTTTGCGAGAGTGCAGTGTAATAGTAGGTTTAATGGCTCAGCTAAACACAAGTTAAAGTAGTAGGTAGTATATATTTGGTTTAGCCTTAGCAATAAGATGCCTGGAAAAACACCAGGGGGTTCAGCAGGAATATTTTCCACAAGCAGCTGGAAAATCAGCTTGCCTGCAAACCCAGTGGATATAGCTGCTCCTCGAAAATGAAATACCAGTACATTGTACGAAGCAGCAGGCATTATCTGAAATACTTTAATGGGATCAGTGCAATTCTGTATGGGTTATAATAAGTAAAATGCCTACTCTGAGATGGTTTTTCTGATGTGTAATGGGTGCTCATTCTGATTTTCTCTTTGACAGAACATTCCTGAACTTTTTTCTAAACTGGGGTAATTTAAAATTTTAATGTGGACTCTCAATCATTCTTGCTCATTGATCGTTCATCCATCCAACACAAAGTTTCACGTATTTGTCTCACTATTGTAAGCAACCTTATACCTCATGTTAGGCATCACTGACCCAGCAGGCTGTGTGTTCTGCATACACTCATTTTTATATACTTCTGTGAAAGTCCAGTTTCCTTATTAGCAAGGAAATCCAGTGCCTTTGGTGGCAGAAACATATGTGGAAGTCAGCAGTTTGATTAATTGTATTGAGAAGCTGAGTTAAATAGGGTATTTTGAGCCACTTAGATTTTTCAGCCTCTAAAATGTATGTCTAGTTTTCACTCTGGCAAAATCTCCTTCTTCCTATTCCATCCAATTAGTTTGCAGATGGAACAGCTGTCCCAGCTTTATCAAGCACAGAATTCATAATAAGGTTTGTACAAGTTTTTACAGGAAGTCAAATGCAGAGTTCTAGTTTTGATGCTTTCATTGTGTTGCTGCGTTCTGCCTTTGCTCACTGTTGTTTGAGTAGTATGACCTGAACATTTGCTCCAACTAAGGCTGTCGTGGAGACAGTGCTAAGTTAGAACTTAGCAAAGGGTCTTAGCAGAGCCTGTCTGTCCAGCTGCTTTGCCTTTTGTCACTGACAGAAAACTTTCTCCAGAGGCTACCGTAAATTCCTTTCTCAGTTGATGATCCATGTTGCGCAAAGAAGATTAATGCTTTCGGTACAAGCCAAAATACTGCCAAATGTAAAAGAGTAAGACAGCCTTTAAAGCAAAGTATTTCCTCTGTTGAGAAGAATTGCTCTCAGGCCTGTGTTTCATGAAGAGACCTTCCTGGTGGGCTTCTGAACTTCCTCTAACCCCACCTATGCAGAGAGGCTCCCAGAAAGATGTAGGCAGCTGGACACAGGTCTCCTAGAGGATATTTTCAAATCCTGAAACAGCAATGGAATCATTAATGATAAGTATTACTAGACTTACAAAGAACAAACCTCCTAAAAGCAAATTTGGCTGATCTTGTGGTGAGAAACACAAAATATGTGGGGAACAGAAATGTAGAAATAACTGACTGATACTAGCAAAACAATTGATGTTTCATGACAACTTCATCAAAACCTGCAACTGCAGCACTGTCATGCAGAATAAAAACTCTTTCTGAAAATCCAAGAAAATGAATTTAAAGGCTTTGAATTCAACCAGCGAAAACTGTGCTTTAGATAAGTCCTCTTTAAAGCATTAGTAACTTTGAAAAGAATATAAACAAATCATTCATAGCAGATGCAATTTAGAACATTTTCCATAAGTGGTGAAATAACATGATGTATAAATGCAGTCAGTGCCTTAGGTATCTCAGAATGGTTAAGATTTTTCAAAGGCACTGACTTCTACAGATGATTTTTGGAAATAACTGTTAGCATATATACTATGTGTATACTATTTTTGATAGTAAAAATTTGAGCTGCTCTGGATACATGGATGAGATTGTGTATGTTTCTCTGTGATTTCTGATTTAACACACATCGTCAAGTAAAGTTTTCAGGTAAAATTACTTTCTTGAGTTCCTGTGATGCATTTCTGTTCAATCCAGTGAATTGGCTAGGAAAAAAATGAAACAACATGAACACCAATCTGAATCACATATTCATTGAAATATTTCGATTATCCAACAATTTCAATCATATATATCAAGGCTGAAAAAACACAACTGTAATATTTGTGTGGAATTAGGAAAACCTGTCTCAACTTTTCAGAAAGGAAGAACATGGCATTTCTAATACTAATCTGGTTAAAAATGAGAGAAGCTGAGTAACAAGAGATGTCTTGAGCCTTCAGAAAAATGCAGTCATTACCAGGCCTCAATCTTTGAACCGCAAGCTGTCTATGAGGACAAAGGACCTGCTCAGACTATCTTTGCTGGTTGGCATTTATTGCTACGATTTTCTAAAAATTACCTTTGATTTAATAAGTCACGTTTTTAGGCAGATTCTATGACCACCAAGCTTTGCCCGAGAATGTTCTAGCAGTGGGGTCCCAGCAGATGGCATATATCACCATCTTTCCACAGGACCCATTCCATTTGGCCCCTTCCAGAGAATAACTGACTCTTTTTCAGGTTCTGCTGCTATATGTTAGTTCCCAAGAATTGCCTGAGCATTACTGGCTAGAAAAGTCAGTAAGAGTTTTCCAGCTTAAGTTGGTATTTTATTTTACTATGTTTATTTTTATATCTTTATACACAAAAATAGTCAGCGGTGAAGTATTAAACTACTAAAAAAATTGAAGAGTCAGTGTACATTCTTTGGTTAGAGGAAAGTTTGATGGTTCAGTCTGTGTAATGAACTACTAAGTTCTCTGTTCTGTAAACAGTATCACGTGGAAAAAAGAGCAAATTTTCACCATATCAAAGACTTAGACGTCCAATTCCAAAGTGTGAAAGAACATAAGAACACTAAACCAGATGACTGTTGAAAACGGATATTAATGTTTCACAAGGGGGCTTCTCTTTAAAGAAGTTTTGTTCTTCCCAATTCTCAGTTTTGAGGAAATTAAAGATGCTTCCTTTAGGGCCTTCTAACTATAGCTGAATCGTTGTACTACCTAAAGTACTATTGCAAGACAGATATCTGTATTTTTATGAGCTAGTTAATGGGAGAAAAGGCAACTACTTTATATCCCCAAATGCCACAACATGACATCTAGAGTTCTCATGTGCCGTTATATTTATAGAGGGTGACTCTCATCCCATGAAAAATGTGCATGTCTTGTTTGGTCAGGGATAGTCTGAAGTTCCTTTTGTGGTCATTGTCTTCAGGGCCAGTTGTCCAAAGCTACAGCCTGAGTGAGGGCAATCTGCATGGGTAAAATGCAAAAACCCGGCAGAAGCATATTTGAATTCCTGGGCTGGCCTGTGATCACTGAGCTCCCAGACTTTTCTCCAACACTGTATCAAATTCTGTGAAATTCTACAAAAATTCCCTAATTTTAAATTTCCTGTACAGTGCTCCTACTCATTACATCCTATTCATCATACTTGGGGCAGTCCATCCATCCAGGGCCTCTCAAAGTGTCTCAAACAATATTTGGCTGATTATTCTTTCTAGGTACAGGGAAAGCTTACCTTGCTGTGAAAATGAGAGAGATTATAAAATTATTCTTATAAAAGTGGAGGCTTTCTGTTAAACTCTTTTGTATCTTCTATTACTTCCATCAGTGACCTGAAATGATAGCACAACTCTATTAATATCCTTATTTTCCTTCAGTGGAGGTGCACAAGAAAGAGAAAGAGTAAGGAAGGCAAAGTATTATTCTGGGACCAGATTGAATTCCTAGTTACCATTCCCACAAGACCATCAGTTTGTTGTGGTCTTTGCTGTTAATTGTCAAAAAATGCCTTTGCTCACAAAGAATTGCAGTGGTCTTGTGTGAATTTCCAACACAGATTTCATCCCTCTTGCTTGAAACACAAAAAGCTTGAACCTTTCTTGCTTTCTACTTCGAATATATGATTTTAGAAAAAATCCCATCATACTAAAATTCACACTTTGTTTGGTGTCCACTTAGGGAAATTATTCAGCTTTATAAGCACCATTTAAAACAATCTAAAAAAAAATTCCTCAAAACAACTGGTTTTGTAACTTCTTGATATCTCAGTATTTAAATTTATTGAAGTGAAGATAAATATAGTATTATAATCATTACCAAACAGTAATCTTTCATAACAAATCATAGAAATTTTTCTAATATTTAGAACAGCTTATGAGTCAGAACTCTGAGTGCACCAATAGGCCTCAGTGGTGCTGTCCAGCCTGGCCTGAAACCTTCCCCTACATCCTCGGCCCATGGGCTAAAGAGCTCCATCTAATTTCGAGTCCTGCACTTCGTTCCTTCCTTAGGCACAGCTGACTCCTGGCTAGAACCTGGACCGTGCTGCAGCTTTGTCTCTGGTTGTGTCTTCTGAGTGGACCTGGTTCAGGTTTTGATGTCTCTGCCTGTCCATGAACCTGTTATCAGCACTCTGCTCACCCAGGCCAGATGCTGTGGGACTGCGCTGTGCTCACTAAGGGTGGCTGTCATCACCCTTGGATTTTGCCTTGTCCTCCCTTGTGGAGCAGCCTTGCTCTGGTTGCCTTTTCTGTTTCTTTTTGAAGAAAGAAAGGCCTTCCCTGCCAGACAGGACCCTGGTGTGCTGCCCTGCACACTGTTCTTGCCTTCAGAGTTCCTCAGGAACCTGGGTGCCAGCCACAGCCCCAGACCAGCCCCGCTCACCCTGTGTCCTGGTCATGGCCAGGACAGAGTTCATTTCTGCAGTAGCGAGGAAGGGTCATGGCTGGGACCTGGAGGTTATTCTGTACCACCTCACGCCATTGCCGGGGGCCTGGGGGAGGGAGCGTGGCAGATGGAGAGCTGGGGCGGTGCTGCTTCCGAGTCGGGGGAAGCAGCTGGGTAGTGCCAGTTGTGAGCCAGAAGGAGCGTTTGGGTGGCACTGGTTCCAGGCTGGAGGGAGTGGTCAGGGTGGCATGGCTGTGGTCAGGTCAGGCTCTGCAGTGAGCATTTGGCATGTGAATCACTCTCTCTCTTCCGTACACTTCTGTTACTAATACTGTTATTGTTCATTTTCTTATCTCATTGCTGTTTCCAGTAAACTGTTCTTACCTCAGGTGACCTGTTTTCATCTTATCTTTACCTTTTGTGCCTCTAATTCCCGTCTCCAGGCCACTGCAGAGGGGAGAGGGAGGAGGAGCAAAAAACCTGCACATGGTTTGGAGAGTCTCAGTGAGAGCACTAAATTGGAGAGTGCCATTCCTAAACCACGACACCCTGCCTGGGCACTGTGGGACAGGAGCTCAGGTAGGGCCTGAAGGCCCCAGGCAGGTTCTGGGGTGCCAGGGACTGGGGCAGGGGTGTACTTGGGACCCTCAAGGGACACCAGTGGCCCTGCCAACATGTATCTCCATAGCAAGTGTTTTGGTGCCTTTGCAGGACAACTTCAGCTATCCAAAGTCTGCTGCCAATGGATATGTGTGACAATAGGACTTCCTTTCTAATCCACGAGCACCAGTAACAGCTCTTAATACCCATACATATGTCCTGCCTTGTAGGTTTCTACAATCATTTTCCCATTTTAGCCTAAAATGTTCTCAGTTAGCAGATAACAGCAGGATGGAGACCGAGACACTACAGGGGAAAAGTAACCAAACTGTTCACTTTTGATACCATTCTCTGCGGCTCCTGTTAATCAGACAGTGGAAAAAGAGCAGATTAATTGGGACTGATGGACTGCAGATACAGGAAAAAGACATATTCAGGATACATACATTGTTTTTCCGCTGTGTTTTATCACCAGACTGCTTCATTAGAAAGCCAAACTTAGCTGTCACTATCAGAATTAACAATGGTGATGTAATTTGCAACATAAAAATATTTTCAATTTGATTGATCAATAGTAGTATTGTCTGGTTAAGAGATACATTGTAAAAAAAAAAAATAGCCGTGTGGATCTTTTGTTTCCCAAAGCAGTTTTAAATTCATTTAGTAGCTTTCTATGCTCTAAACCACAAAGTTTTCAGCTCTTTTTCTTAAGGAAAGTATTTGACTTACTAATACTTTCATTTTAAATTTTGTAATATATAATGTGTACATTTACAAGAAATACAATTACCAATACTATGCAATTACAAATGCAAAGTTTTAGTCCTTCGCCATGATCCACTTACACACAAGCTCACCTTTTTCTCCGCCAGGGGACCCACATCTCCATGGCTCTTGGAAAGTGTCAACATCCAGAAGCTTCACGGAACATGCTGCAATTCTGAACTCACAGCTAGTTCTCAGCTGCAATCTTTTCCTCTCGCAGCTTTATCAACACAGCGCAATACACAACATGATAACTTACGATTGCTGAGGGCTAATTAAAAGGCACTGATATTTCTAGTGACAGACCAGATTATGTTCTCTTTTTCCTATCAATAGATTATTTTTGCAACAGGCAGGAATATGGCCATGATAGGTAGATACCATACCCCTACTTATTAAAAAGCAGTTTACATCTTACTTATTTCTCAGCAAAGGATTTTTCAGTAAAAAGCCCCTCATTTGCAAAATAGCGAGCAATGCATTACATTCCTCACAGGGAGAAAAGGTGCAGAGCTATTTATTCTGCTGATTTGAGTCATATTATAACTGAGTATGATAGGGCTGGGCTCTAATTTATTTTTTTTTTTAACAATGAGCAATGGATTAGAGGCTTTCTTAGCTATTCTTCATTCATTAACACTATAACTGTCGAATACTCTGTGCTTAACAAAATCCGATAATTGCAGATAGCATTAGTTCTGCATCTTTGGAGAACAGCCAGCGCTGATTCTAATGAAATAAGCCAACCATGCAACGAGGGATTTAGGAAGTACTGCTATGCTGCCTACAATGACATTTTATTACTGATTAAATAATCTCTGAATCTGACTGTTCTGCCGTAATTTGCAACCTTACAGTAGCTAGATTCAAATACTTTACGAAAAAAGAATAATGTGATTCTCAGTGGGCCTAATCTTTCATAAATAGAGTCAAGTTGTTCGAAACCAGAAGCTCATTAGCTAGCTCATTGCAAATTGTATTAAGGCTGGAATCAAGCTGTATATGCAGAGAGTTTTTGAAAAGTTATAAAGTAAATACATTGAGACATATACATTTTGAAAATTAGTATATTCATTCAGTAACATGAACAACGTTTCATGCTCATGCTTCATAGTCTGCTGACTTTTTTGAAGGTTTCTGATTAGAGTTTTAGGCTGGAATCCTGATTGTGTGAAAGACTAGTCCTCCCTATAAGCCTCGCTTTCATCTCTGAACCACTACAGCAACCACTGTGTTTCTGCTCTTTGTCCAAAATTTTATAGTGTCTGTGTGTTCAAATCAGACAGCTCAATCCTTACAAGAGAGGATGCCACAGTCAGAGATTTTTCTGTAAGATGACACAGTTAGTAGCACTGTTCTACAGAGCCTAGAGCAGGCCTCCATCCATCCAGCTTGAAGACCTTCTCTTGCAGATGGGATGGGCCCCAACATCACAGTGGGTCAGGAATAGAGCTTCTTTATTCATGTAATTCAATTTAATTTATGCACGGATTTATTTGATGGGATTGATTATGGGGCAATTCAGCTAGACTGAATTTCTCTTCAAATGCTTGTGTCTTAGAAAATCTGGAACAAGCACCAAGAGCTGCTCCAAGTGCCTCCATTCAAGAAATGCAGTTCTATAGATCAATAGTAATAAAAGAACTGCAGGAAAATGTTAAGATCTCAGCATCACTAAACAAATTAACCATTTGAATAAAATTTATTCATTCAGTTTAAAAATCAGTCTTGCTATCAAATGAACTCATGCACTACTGTGCTAAAGAAGTATCAGATATTTTCAACAGCCTAGATCTCAGGAACAACAACATATATTTTACTCCAGGGGAAATGCAGTCCGTGGTATTAGTGTTACATTTCAATTTACTAATGGTACCTTTGGCTTCCATGAGACTTGTCATTTTGAAAGTGTCTCTGAAAGACCAGGAACTCTGTTGAAAGGCCTGATGTGCACACAGGATAAAATGTTTGGAGATTCTTGTAAATAAACTGTCACAGGGCTTGGAAAGACATATTCTTTGACTTTTTAAATAATTTTTCTAATATATTCTTGAATATTACATTGTTTTAGGGATGCAGTGAAAAAATTTGAGTTTTGGTGACCCTGACTGATTTATAAATCTCGATGCCGATGAAATGCAATGTATCATCAGTAAAGACAGCATTATTTAAAACATTTGGGAGGAATTTTACTGTATTCACTGCATAGACTCCTTCTTAACCATAACTACAACTTTCTGGGACCCCTTGTCATATTTATGGTTCATACCAGGAGTGAATATGGTTTGTATTTAACAGTTATGATGAATTGTTTTTATGCATCAGAGCAAAACTTGATATTTTATAGTTGCTTTGAATTTGAACCATGAAATATTCATTACATTTTCACAACAAAAACTTCTTCCAACAAATCACTCACTCAGTTCATTTTGTATACTAATTTCATGTAGGTCTAGAATATAAATTCTGTGCAGAAGCAGAAGAATTACCACAACAGGCAGCTGGTATCCAAACATTTGGAATCTTGAGTATTTGAAGAAATAATGTGACTTCAATTATTTTTTATTTGTAGGCTGGGGTGGAGTCAATTCTTTGTTTGGGAAACACTGCTCAGACTCCATAAGTTAGCGGTATTTTTGTAAGCAGAAAATCAACACACCCTCCTCTGATGTGTGTCACTCTCTGTATCTATGAAAAGCTGATATAACTCCCATAACAAGTTTTAACTGATGATATTTGGCCAGCAGGTTGAGGCAGGTGATTCCAGCCCTCTACTCTGCCCTCGTGAGACCCCGCCTGGAGTCCTGCATCCAGCTCTGGGGTCCTCAGCCCAGGAAAGATGAGGACCTGTTGGAGCAATTCCAGAGGAGGGGAACAAAGAGGAGCACAGGACTGGAGCACCTGTCCTGTGAAGACAGACTGAGAGTTGGGGTTGTTCAGCCTGGAGAAGAGAAGGCTCCAGGGAGACCTCACTGCGGCCTGACAGTACTTAAAGGGCACTTAGAAAAGGAGGGAGAGTGACTTTTTATGTAACAGATAGCAATAGGATATGGGGAACAGTTTTTATACTGAAAGAGGAGATATTTCAGGTAGATGTTAAGAAGAAATTCTTTGCTCATATGGTGGTGAGGCACAGGAACAGCTTGTCCAAAGAAATTGTGGGTGCCCCAGCCCTGGAAGTGTTCAAGGCTAGGTTGGACAGGGCCCTGAGCATCCCTGCCCAGGGATTCTGATTTGGAACTAGATAATCTTTAAGCTCCCTTCCATCCCAAGCCATTCTATGATTCTGTGATTCTGTGATATTTTGCCACATTGATCAGCTTCAGACCTATTTAAAATATGTATAAGTTTTATCATAGCTGGACATCTCTGGTCTTTTATGCACTTGTTTTTTACAGCAAGATGAATCATCATAGAACATAGTCTTATATGAAAATACGAATAAATGGTTTACATGGTCTTATACCAACCTCTGAAATTCCAGAAGAACACTGTAGTGCTTGACTTAGTCCTCAACAGTTCATGGGAACCTGCTGACTTTTTCCATATCCATCTAGCCCGTGTTAGCAATGCTGGAGTGAGAGGGAATGTTACACCTCCCTGCATCAGATTTTGACCACTGGTGGTGGCCAGCCTGGACAAAGAAGCAAAGGAGTCATCCACATTCCTGATAGCTGGCCACCACTTAAGTTTAGCAATTGACTTCAGTGTCTGGAGAGGAAACATAGAAAGTCTGTGCTAAGTTTGTCACAACTCAATCACCATATTGAATCACTGGATTTTGTTTTGATTGAGTAAGATGATAGTTAAAGTCACAGCAACTGACTGTGTATATTTTTATAGGTAGCATTGATTTAGGAATTTTGAAACTTTGTTCAAGGCTTCTCCCCAGAAACTTGCACGGATCAGTGACTGATGTACTAAAATTGCTACCATTCTGGAAGCTGGTTCAATGAGAAAATTTAAGATATGAATTAGACAACAGTCACAGCTCCTAAATACCATTATGTAAGAGGACTACTATTTCATATGAATTAAAATTTCTAAATTTTATTGATAACAAATTTTCTATATTTAAATCAGATCATGAAAGATAAAATCATCTGTTTAAATTCAAAATGAACCCAGTGTCTGTTTCTCTTCCAAAGCAAACAAAAAAAAGACTTAAATTTTGGGTTTTCATTTAAATTTTAAAGTATTTTCTAAATTAAATTTAGGCAAATATTGTAATGAAAGTAATTTTCATTAACAATCTGAACTTTCTAGAAAAGGATCAGAATCAAACCAATCTATCTCAACAGTTTCTTCAGACTTTTGCCTGGTGTGGTTTGGAAATTCTAAATGGGTAACTTGTTCCAATCATCTTAAAATCTGTACAATTTTTAAAAATGTTATCCTGACTTTTGAAAATATGCTTATGAAAAATTTCTTTGCCATGATGAAGAAAATGTAGCTTAAAATGCATTTTTAATTATGTGATATCTCTTTTTAAAATCAATTCAAATGAGGAGTCTGAAAACTTCTTAGCATAGGACTCCATATTTTCTCCAAAGTCCTTATATCCAGACTATTCTGTGGGTATCTAATGAATGTAAACAAAGTAAAAATAATAAAATTTTAAAAATTAAATGAAAACCAGAATACATCATTAAATTTCATTTAATTTCTGTGATGCAGATGTTTTAAAATCCGAATATTCAAGACATTAAAATAACTGTGAAAAATCAGGCTATGTGTTTGATAGATATGCTGAAGACAGACCCTGACCAACATGCCTGTAAGCAAATCCTTAAAAGATCAGCATTAGTATCAGACCCAGACATATAAGCGATTTGAGCCACAAGATGCCAGAAGAAAAGAGAATGGAGAATTGCCACTGTGGACTGAAAAGGCAAAGGAAGTGCTAAGAAAAATAAATAAGTTTGTTAATTAAGCCAATAAAATAAGGGGAAAAGGTTACATAAAAGAAATTAAACTAATTCTGAAGCGTAAACACAGAGATAAAACTGGAAATTCCATCATTAGACAATAGAATATGCAAGAGCACAAACCTTAATCTCTGCTGTTTCTTCAGTATAAACAAATCTGCTGGTTGCTAGCATTATTGCTGAAAACAAATCTCATCAAACTGTACACAGAGAATAAGTTTAGTCTTTTGGAAATAAAGCTATTGTTTCACCATACGTCTTTGTCCAGGAAACCTAAATTTAAGTCTAGATTGAAAACAGTCAAAGACACAGTTTCTTATTAAGTAGTCAACAACCTGAAGGCACTGCTTTCTCTAAAGGCTTAAATAAAAAAAAAAAGTAAATAGGGAAAGGGGTCCAGAAGGCAGGATCTAATGTAATTTAAAACTGGAATTACATCAGCAGTTTCAAACAGATGGCAGAATGTAGAGATAAATGTGTTAGCTCTTTTAAGCTTATTTGGTCCCTCCATTGTTTGCATCATTAAAACATGCAATAGTTTACAATTTAAAAATATACTGTGTATTAGACATTGGAAAAATGGACATGCACCTTCTGAGTGGAAGGAGGTAGGATTGAATTAATTTGCCATACTTTAATGTACAGTATCTGGGATGCTTTAGGCAAGTCTGCAAATAGGTTTCCTAGGAAATGAGATGAACAGAAATATAATGACCTTGAAATTATAACCCCAAATGTCCCAAGTATTTAGCAACCTAGCTCAGAAGTGGTAATTACATAAAAAATACAAAAGATCCTTAATTGCTTCAGTTATAGTGTATCTAGGCAGGTCAGTTACTGTACACAGCTGCAAAAAATGGTACGTGATTAATAGGGGGTTGCTTATGATAGCACTAACTAGCTAGTGTGTAGTGCAAAACACTCATTTCTTTTCCAATTAAAGGAAAAAAATCTGGTTTTGATTAGGCTCTTCAGAAGATCTAAGTCTGTGGCAGCAAAATACTCCACTCTAGCATTGTGAAATGTTTTAGTCAAGGACTCGACAGCATCTATTCATGCAAAACAGAAGGTTTATATAAAATATTGGGGTGAAAGTGCTGCAAATATCAAAATAAGACACTTCAGACCATTCTTGTTATTCTAGTTCATTGGCTGTAAAAATTACAGGATAAACCAGTTCAAATAAATAAGACTGATACAGGTGCATCTCCAGAGCTGGAACCAGGCATCAACCTTTCCTGTGATTCATTAAACTGCAATTAATCATTCTTTCCAAGTAGCTCTAAACTCGTTCCAGCAAATTTTGAAGAAGGAAGCATTCAAAAAATCACGTAAAAGAATTTGCAATACTTACACGTAGTATTGAGGTTCCAAGAGGTCTGGCAGAAATATTGAACTATATGGAGAGCTCTCCAGATCTGTGAACTTCTTGTGGTTCACCCATCAACAGGTTGAGAAAAATGTGTGGTCCTGATCTTTGGAGTGATGCCTTAGGTTTTAATTTTTATATTTTTCAAATCTTGTTCTGCTTAGTGTGTAACTCTGAAGTTTCATGCAGCCTGTTAACTACCATTCTCTCATGCTGGTTAGACATAACAAACCCTCTCCAGGTTTGCTCTTCAAGGACACCAGGCCCCAAAATGTGTGAACTAAAAGCCACTGAAGAGGGGGGCAAAGCTGGGGTAATTACATCATTAACTGAAGTTATAATTGGAGAATTAGCCCGATATGCAAATGGACCAAACTTATAAAAGTATGAAGAACTTGTGACCCAGGCTCCATCTTGGGTCTAGCCTTTTGACTGCCCAGGGTGTACCTTTGAAGGCCCTTCAAATAAATCCCTACTTTTATTCTCTTATTCTTGTCTAGTCTCTGTTTTTAGGTGGCCACCTCAAGGCACCAGGAGCATTACCTCAAAAACTTGCCCTGCCGATGCGTCGCTACAATGGTCCCTGCTCAGATCACAGTGGGCACATATTGGAAGGATGACTTGGTCCACTGTGATTCCAGAGCTTGACTGTGCTCTGGTCGTGCTCTCTGTACGTCCATAGGCTCTGGTGTGCTCAAGGAATGGCTCCATCAACGTTTGGAGAGGGGAAGGGACCAGGAATCAGGGGAGGGGGTACAAATGGCAATCCTCAGTGGGGATCAAATTCAGACAATTTGTGGGTTTCCTCTTGTCTCTAAGGAGTGGTATGAGACTTATCACTGCTAAGTCAGCGTTCATTCCTGGGGAGTAACACTCAACACTTCAAAGGGGTGGATAGAGAAGTTTTCTCAGGCATTTATTAGAGATTCACCTTGCAGATCTCTCCATATCCTGGCAAACTCGATTCGTGCGTCTGAGGTCACCACAGCTACTAGACAGTGATGATTTTTTTTAGGCAATGAAAGCTGAAGGTCCAGGAAATGGAACAAGACTGTCAAATATTTATCGTTGTGGGAAATGGGCTTTTGAAATTGTTCTCCAAATCTTGGTCACCTCCATAGCTTTGTCTTCAGCTGAGAAAAAAAAAATGTTAACAGCTATTTTTCCGGTTTCTGCTGTGCATACATGTGGGAATTCAGTCAGTGAATTTAAATCCTGACTAATCTATGGTTTTCAGAGAAAGTAACCGACAGTTTTAAAAGCCCTTAAAACAACTGCATTATTCCCTGGCGGAGGAGTATATTTAAAGACAAAACAGAATCCTTTTGTGCCATGATTTGACCATTAAATTATTCTGTATATTGAGCACGATCAGAAACTATAGTGTTAGATCAAGCACTGTGAAAATAAATCTGTGACGAAATTTTCAGAAATAAATACAGACCTACATTCTGCTTTGCTTTTCACTGGGATCATGGAAAGTGATAAAGGGAGACTTGGGATGAGGAGAAGTAAGGCAGCTTTGGGAACTCTCTGCTGGGAGAAATCCTGAATCGTCTTACCGGGGAATCCCTCTTGAAGTCTCACTGAAGCCATCTGTGGCAAGCCCCTTCCACTGCCCTTAAAAGTCACAGCTTGCCAAGGTCTGTGACCACTTGGCTCTGATATAGGTTCACTTTGCACCCTCATCTTTTTCCTGTGCAAGTCTTAGAGAAGAGAACAAGCTAAATTCTCCAGCAGATTTTGAATTTGGTGCTCTATAGTCTCATCTATGGCATCTTACAAACCAGACAAAAAGGTTATTCAGAAAAAGCAGAATTTCCTACGATCAAGGCAAAGTCACACTGAATAGTCTTGCTCCTTTAAAGGGTCTGGTTTCACAGGTTCAGATTGTGTGTGAATAATGATTTGCAAGTGATGTCTTTCTTATATCATTCCTCTGTAGATTGCCACTCACCAGATCAAAAATGAAATTTTCAGTTTTTAGAACTGAAACGCAGAGCAGAGTGGGTATCCCCCCAAGAGAAATTTGCACAAAAACAATATTAACTGCAAGGCAGGTCAAATGTTCACTGACACATCTTGACAATGCCCCTTTTCTTTACATTGACTCTATTTGATTAAACTGATTGAAATGCATTTCCTACTTGTGCTTTGTCAGTCTATATTTTGGGCTTCATGAACAAAATGATACAAGATTGACTTACCCAGATACTTCACAAAGCTTGTCATGTTGAATTAATTAATGTTGCTTGTATAGCGTGAGAATATGGAGATTCATCTTTTTGATTCTGTATTTGCTTTACCACCAAATAAGGAGATGATAAAACATTACATTGGTGGTTAATAGAGATTTTAAATGTCTTCATTTCTTTAGAAACCTACAATGGAAATATTACGATAATTGTCGCACACATTATGTAACATTAGTTACATAAACCAAGAAATAATAGAGTAGTAACCAAGAGTAGTAGGGAATAAAACTAACTATGCTTTATCTTTTTCCCTTCCTTTTGGGTAATGGGTGGTGCTGAAACATACATGCAGTTACTCTTTAGAAACCTGAACATAAAAAATTTTGCTAAATCTCCAAATTCTTGGAAGGATATTTTGTACTGCAGTCTTGCAACATTGATAATGAAGTCAATAGAATGGTATTAGCTTCATTTACAATACAGCAGTGCTTCCCCCATCTCACTTACATTATGCATTTGGGATTTTGGAAGCTTTTTTATGATATCTAGACCCCTTGCTGTGAAGCATTATGCCATAATAATTCTGCAGTCCACTTTAGTGCATTTATTTTTGTACTAAATAAAACAAGTAAGCAGTGTCAAATATGAAAGATGTCAGTGAGTTTTACGAATGCAATTAGAGGCAACAATGTGAATACACTGTATTTTTAGGTGAGAAGATGAACAAAGCATTTTAAAATGTGATTGTCATTCAGATGTAAGATGGTTGAATACAATATTCTGTCCAGAATCTGATATTGCTTTGTTTTGCAAAAGCCCCTTTTACCTTTTATTCCTTGGCCATGATAGTCCAGAGCTGGGAATTCAAGGCCTTGTAGCAAAGGTTGCTTCCAACTGGCCTGATCATTTGAAGTGGAAGGAGGAGTCAGCCTGGGGTGCAATCAGCTACAGAAACAGCCACGCCATAATTACATTGGATGGCTGGGCCACATTTGTTCTAATTTAGCTGGTGAGGTCAGGGAAGGGGCACTAGAGGAAGGAAGGAAGGAAGGAAGGAAGGAAGGAAGGAAGGAGGGGA